>CM060931.1:958325606-958950606 GCA_030765085.1 Allium cepa
AATAATTCGCCGATAACAATCACAAACACAGGATTAAAGTGGTTCGGCGATCTTGCCTACGTCCATTTTGAAGGTTCTCTCTTTATTGATTTACTTGATGATAATGATTGATTACAATGGATTATAGTTGATGATGACTTTGAAATCTGAACACAACAGTGATAATGAAGTATGGAATTCGATCCGGCAGAGTCTGGACGTTCAATGGTGAAAGCTCCGAAAGATCCCTTTTTCTGAAGGCTTCAGGGTGCTATTTATAGGCGTAGGAGGCCCAGATCTCGCTCAAACTTCGGAAGACTTCTTATGGAACGTGAGTGGGCCCACGCGACCGACCCCACCAAGTTTCGGCTCGATCTGACATCGATTCGAAGTGATTTCGAATCCATCAAGAAATGGTCCAATCGAGCTGAAACTTGGCAGGAACAATCTTTATCATGTATGGAAGCTACTGTGAAAATTTCGTTGCATTTGGATCAGTGGTTTAGGAGATATGATCGATTCGAATTGGAGTTTCTCGGTTGGCTGTGTAGTTCGAATCCATCCCTTCGAATCCATCCCCTTCGAACCCATAAGCTCACGTGGCCTTGCGATGAGGTGGCGCTCGTCTTTCGAGTCAATCCGGTCTTCTCTCCTTGTTGAGCGCTTCGTCTCCGCGAATCTTGCCGTCTTCGTATCGTGGAGTGGCACGTTATCCAAGCTAGTTGACTTGGTGGATACGAACAAATGAATGTCCCTGGGTTCGAGCTTGATCGATTCGAATCGAGGTATCCTAGTGGGTTCGAGCTCGATCGATTCGAACAAGATCGGTTCGAAGTGGCTTGGCTTCGAACCTGGTGGGTTCGAATGGATTCAGACATGGACATACGAAGATGGATTCGAAGTGAGGGTTTTTCCGATGGAATCGAGCTGAGGCATACGAGAGTGGATTCGTACTGTTGCTGTCTTGATGGATTCGAGGGAAGGCTGTACCTCATGGGTTCGAAGCTGATGGAGTCGAACCAAGGCACTCTGATGGGTTCGACATGAGGGATTCGAAGGTGATGGATTCGAACATAACCTCTGGCCATCGGTTCGAACTGTGGTGTATCCTATGGGTTCGAACCGAACAGGGGCTATCTTTCTCAAATTGAACCCATCATATCTTGAGCATACGAACTCGGATTGACCTGAAATTTGGAATACTGACTTTCATGGTCTTTCTCGTCAGGTCCTATCAATTGTAGCTTGATCCAGACTCGGACAAAATTCATCGATATCCATAGCGAAGTGAAGTACAACCAATCTCTGAGACGAACTGCCTTTTGCTTTTGACCAATCTTTTGGTATCACGGCTTTGCCAAAAAGCGGGATAACACTTGCCCCGCAAAACATGCCTTGCGGTAGGAAGGTGTGTTTTGCAATGCCTTGAGTTGGATGTTCATATCCTATCATCGACCTGTAAATATCTTGATAGTTTCATATGTCCTCAAATGACGATCGTTCGGGATCGAGCTATTTGGGATGAATCGGGACCGGTCGCGGTCTGCGCCGTTCGCGGCAAAGGATGGGATAGGACTGTTCGCGGTCGACGCTATTCATGGCAGAAGATTGAATGGGACCGTTCGCGGCCGATGCCGTTCGCGGCAATTGAAGAGATTGGACCGTTCGCGGTCGATGCCGTTCGCGGCAAACGGTGATCGTTCGCGATCAAGTGCCGTTCAAGGCGAATGGTGACCGTTCGAGGTCGGATTTCATAATAAGTGAATCATGACCGTTCGCGGTCGGTGCCGTTTGAGGCAGAAAGTGATCGTTCGCAATCAACTGTCATATAAGTGAATCGTGACCGTTCGCGGTCGGATGCCGTTCGAGGCGATTTGTGATCGTTCGCGATCGTGTGTCGTTCGAGGCTGATTGTGATCGTTCGCGATCGTTTGCCGTTCGAGGCGAATTATGTGTGCCCGGGGGGGACTTAGTATTATCGATGCCGGAGTTCATGTTCGGGGGAGCTTCTGAATCAAAACTCTGGCGGTTCATCGCCATACAGAAGGTGCTCGTGGACCGTTCGCGATCCAACGGGCATGAAGATAAATTCTTTCATGGAATTGCAAATATAAAAGCAATGATTATACGAATCTCATAACAGAAATGTCCATACAAACAGAGTCTAAATGTTCAAATCAAAATCAAAGCAGAAAGCAAAGCAGGGATGTCAAAGTGTAAACTCTCACTATGATGCGGTTGGTAGTCATTCAGAGCATGCCTATGGATCGTGCGCGATCGCTCACATGTGTAAATGATTTAACCGTATTAGTAAGAGGTTTACGACTTGTTCATCGTTGTTTCATTCAATCAATGGATAATCAGACGTTGTCCTGACTCAGGGACACCTCTAGTTGAGGTAGACGGTGGGCGCTCTGGGTCCACTGCTTGAGTCCGTTTCCTCACATACTGAAGGAGCATACCGTTCCTGATATGCCCTTCCACCTTATCCTTCAGATGCCTACAATCATTAGTGTTATGACCGTTCAGTTCATGAAATATGCAATACTTATCTGATTTCCTTTCGTCGGAAGTTGGGTCTCTTCGCATTGGTCTGCGATACGGGACCTATTCTTTGGTATCCTGGTAGATTCGCTCTAAACTCTCGTTCAGCTCTGAGTATGTGGTAAATCTTGGTTCCTTTCGTGGTCGCATCGACTTGTTATAGCCACTCTCAGCCTTTCGCTTCCCCTTGCTAGTTTCTGTACCTTTCTCAGGAGGATTTCCATCTTTGACAGTGTAAACATTGAGCTCGTCTCCTTCTTCTCTCTCTGCACTCGCATCTTCCAATCGCAAGAACTTTTCCGCCTCATGATAGAATTCTCCTAGATCAATAGGTGGATCTTTCGTCAATGAATTTTTGAAATCCTTGCCATCGGCTATTCCAGAAACGGCTGCCATCATAACCATGGATGGATCTGGCCGATCCACCGATGCTGCTGCCGCATTGAATCGCGTCAGAAAACTCCTCAAAGTCTCTCCTGTCTTCTGCTTCAAAATTGCTAAACTCATTACGTTCTTGGGTCTTGCAATGTGAACCCTAAATTGCCTCATGAATCTTTCAATCAAGTCTGCCTATGTTCCTATAGAGCCGCTCTCTAGTTGCCTAAACCATAATGCTGCGATATCTGTCAGATATAATGGAAAGCATCGGGCCATAACCTCTAGTGATGCCCCCAGCACCTCCATATGCCTCATGTACCTCGTCAAATGGACCGCGGGATCAGTCCTCCCATCATACATCTCTATTGATGGCAACTTAAACTTTGGTGGGTTCCTAGCCACCCTAATTGCAGAAGAAAATGGACTCCTATTTACGTCTTCAAGATCTTTGTTTGTTAACCCGCCTCTCATGGCTCGCCTAACCATTTGTGCCAATTTATCTTCGTCTCCAAGATGCAATCCTCGTTCATTGCTCTCAACCTGCCCCCCGAGTTCACGAGGGAACTCTGGGATCTGCCCCCTTGATTGAGCGTTCACTCCTCTACTACTCCCAGGTTACGCAGATGCTCCTCTTTCTCTCTCCGAAATTGGACCAACGTTCTCCATGGGTGCGCCTCCTAATCCAGGTGCTATGCCGGATGGTCCTGCTCCGTTTTGGACTCTATTGGCTTCTCTATTCTGTGCCCCAAGTTGTCCTATTTGTTGGAATAAACTCTGGATCAACTCCTCTTGTTTCTTCATCATTGTCTCCATCTCGTCCCTTGTGATGAAGATTGAAGCTTGGTTTGCTCCTGAAGAAGCCTCTTGACTTCCTTGGTGTTTGCTCCTCTCTGGCCTTTGTTTCTTACTTGTTTGTCTCGTCATGGTTCTTAGATCTAAATCTTTAAGCTTTTAAATTCAAATTATCCTGAATCAACTCCTTCTCAGTGAAAGCACCAAAATGTTTGCATCAAAATTGACCACAAACACCCAATAGTCGTGAAAGCACCAGTTTATCAACGCAGATCAACAACAATCAATATATAATTCAGATCTACGCAACAACAATCATAATAATTCGCTGATAACAATCACAAACACAAGATTTATAGTGGTTCGGCGATCTTGCCTACGTCCACTTTGAAGGTTCTCTCTTCATTGATTCACTTGATGATAATGATTGATTACAATGGATTATAGTTGATGATGACTTTGAAATCTGAATAGAACAGTGATAATGAAGTATGGAATTCGATCCGGCAGAGTCTGGACGTTCAATGGTGGAAGCTCCGAAAGATCCCTTTTTCTGAAGGCTTCAGGGTGCTATTTATAGGCGTAGGAGGCCCAGATCTCGCTCAAACTTCGGGAGACTTCTTCTGGCACATGAGTGGGCCCACGCGACCGACCCCACCAAGTTTCGGCTCGATCTGACATCGATTCGAAGTGATTTCGAACCCATCAAGAAATGGTCCAATCGAGCTAAAACTTGGCAGGAACAATCTTTATCATGTATGGAAGCTACTGTGAAAATTTCGTTGCATTTGGATCAGTGGTTTAGGAGATATGATCGATTCGAATTGGAGTTTCTCGGTTGGCTGTGTAGTTCGAATCCATCCCTTCGAATCCATCCCCTTCGAACCCATAAGCTCACGTGGCCTTGCGATGAGGTGGCATGCGTCTTTCGAGTCGATCCGGTCTTCTCTCCTTGTTGAGCGCTTCGTCTCCGTGAATCTTGCCGTCTTCATATCGTGGAGTGACACGTTATCCAAGCTAGTTGACTTGGTGGATACGAACAAATGAATGTCCCTGGGTTCGAGCTTGATCGATTCGAATCGAGGTATCCTAGTGGGTTCGAGCTCGATCGATTCGAATAAGATCGGTTCGAAGTGGCTTGGGTTCGAACCTGGTGGGTTCGAATGGATTCAGACATGGACATACGAAGATGGATTCGAAGTGAGGGTTTTTCCGATGGAATCGAGCTGAGGCATACGAGAGTGGATTCGTACTGTTGCTGCCTTGATGGATTCGAGGGAAGGCTGTACCCCATGGGTTCGAAGCTGATGGAGTCGAACCAAGGCACTCTGATGGGTTCGACATGAGGGATTCGAAGGTGATGGATTCGAACGTAACCTCTGGCCATCGGTTCGAACTGTGGTGTATCCTATGGGTTCGTACCGAATAGGGGCTATCTTTCTCAAATTGAACCCATCATATCTTGAGCATACGAACTCGGATTGACCTGAAATTTGGAACACTAACTTTCATGGTCTTTCTCGTCAGGTCTTATCAATCGTAGCTTGATCCGGACTCGGACAAAATCCATCAATATCCATAGCGAAGTGAAGTACAACCAATCTCTGAGACGAACTGCCTTTTGCTTTTGACCAATCTTTTGGTATCACGGCTTTGCCAAAAAGCGGGACAACACTTGCCCCCCAAAACATGCCTTGCGGTAGGAAGGTGTGTTTTGCAATGCCTTGAGTTGGATGTTCATATCCTATCATCGACCTGTAAAGATCTTGATAGTTTCATATGTCCTCAAATGACGATCGTTCGAGATCGAGCTATTTGGGATGAATCGGGACCGGTCGCGGTCTGCGCCGTTCGCGGCAAAGGATGGGATAGGACCGTGTATACCGATAGGATGCACAAATGATCAAAATCCAAACAAACTGGACAAGTTCTAGAAGAGTAGCAGGATGCATGCCAACTAATCCAAAGATGGACTAGGATAGGCTTTGGACTTCAGGATAGATGCCAGACATTTTCAATTTGTTTATACTCTTTCATTTTTGGCTAATAATAGGACCAAAGTGGTCGGTATCAGTCATTGTAGAGTGGTCTATGCCAATCACTATTGATGATGGCTGATTTGGCCAATCTATGACACGGACGATGAGGAGGCTTCAAGGAGCGTAATGTGGTGGTATGTTCGTGTGGCCAACTCTTGGTCTTGACGCTATTGCTCTACATCGAGTGATTTTTATGGTGAAGTGATGATGTAACGCTTCGACATAATGACTTTGGGACATTGATGACGATGACTTGATGGTGATGCAATTGTGTTTCGATGATGACGATTCGATGGTGATTAAGTCGTGATGATTTTCCATAAGGATAGGCTCTAGGAAGCGTGACTCATTGATTGAATGGTGATTGATTCTATCATGGAATAGTTCCTTGAGAATAACAAAAACTGGATGGAGTAATGAAAGGGCAAGGAAATGTGTGCTAAGTGATTGTTGATACTCAGAATGTTTAATATTGTACTCAAAGCAGTGGTATTGTGAGGCTGCTCATGGGTACTTTTTTTGGCTACCCCGGATACATTGTAAGATCTGTATACCCCAGACCAATGGATTTGTGTCTAGTATCGACTTCAAGTAGTGTATCGAGTACATGAAAACTAGGAATTTTCCATTAACCTTTGACAGAGGAATGGTCATTTAAGTTATCATATACCAAAGTACATTGAGCGACAATGAGGTTTTTTTATCTATGTTATGTTTGGCATGATTGTTATTACGAAGTCTGTCACTCTAAGGATGTCACAAGAAGTAAGTATTGTAGATGAGGATACCTAAACACCCCAACATTATACATAGGATGGAGTATACCTTCATGATGTTAGTAGAGTATTATATTATTAGTGTTATATGATAACTCTTTGGATCCAGGGACAAGTCATGTATGATTCCATATACCCTCTATTCCATATACCATATCGACTTTTGTGGTATTTTGAGATTGTTTATCGCTCGCATTAAACTACTATTTAACCCAAGGTTTTTCGCTTTGCTTCTTATTATCTTGGATACTCTTAAATGAGTAGACTACGTAGCAGGTGTAAACAACATATGGAGTTATGCTAATGGATTTGCAGGAGGCGACGCTTTCTTATATTTATATTTTGGCTTATTATTGCTTATTTCGCTATGTGACATTGTGGAGCCTTGATAGTGTTTGAGTTTCTACTATTAGATACAGTTTATTTGGTTGGGTTTATTTACCAGTTGTATACTCTATTACTATTTTGTATATCTGTATAAGCTTGTGTATTCTGATTTGGTTCATATAGTTACTATTTTTCGCACGTTTTATATTTGTGATGATTATTATCTTTTATTCGATGCGGTGTGATATATAAGATAGGTTCTATGATTATATGATGTTTTATTTCTCTTCTTTTCTCCCCTACTTCTCTTCTCTAAATTTTTCTTTCCTTTGACCATCGTCCTACATCAACTGGATACTCTAACAATGCACTATTCGGTTATAATAGCATCGAAGGTATAGGGCGATGATTACATTTGGTATTAGAGCTTAGGTTACGTTATTAAACTTAGTTAATATCGTGATCCAGTAGAGATAGGGTAGGAATTACATCTTAGATAGGATCTAGAGTGCGTATGTGTGTGGGAATACATACACGAGAGAGTGCATATTTGCTATATATATTTTGGTTTTCAAACTATATAGTAGTATACATAGTATATAAGTTGTATTGCAGACACAAGCACTGTTGATGCGGTTTTTTTAATGAGAGATCGACATCCTTATTGTCGATTTGGAATGATCTGGCATACACGAAATGTTGCTGGTGACTCTATATCAAGAGTTGAGGAGTAGGTAGGATCGAGGCCACTCCCTCGATTTACAGAAGATGTTTACTAAGAAAGTGCGAATCGTTATCTAGAATCCTAAGTGGCTCCAAATAGTTACGGCGCTCGAGTGCAAATGCTTAGAGTCAACTTTACCAAGCTGTATAAGGGCCATATGGGTCTAAAAGGTAGATCATTTGTAACGATCCCGATTTTAAAGACGAATTTAAATTTATAATTTAATTGAATTTTTGAATTAAATTATGGATTTTTTGAAATTTTCAAATTTAATAACATGTATATACTAATGTATTTTAAAAATTTGGGTTTGAAGCTCAAAAATAAATGTTTTCAGTTGAATTGAATTATAAATAAAATGTTTAAAATAAAACTATAGAATAATAACAAAAGAAACACAAAACTGCAAATCAATAAAATCAAATGGATTTAGAACAAGAAAACAATGTAAATGAAGCAAGATTATTTCATATTAGCAAACAAAGATAAATAAATAAGTGTAGAATATAAAATAAAATATAAGTTATAAACTAATGTTTGGTAATCAAACTATAGAATGTCATTACATTACAAATTAAACAAAATAAAAACAAACAAAACTAGGATAATATCTACAAAGCAAATAAAAAAAAGAGAAAAAAGAAAGAAAACAAAGTCTAATATATACATGTATTAGCTTCCAATGGAAGTTACTAGCATATAGATAAATAAACATATATTTGTACAAAGGCATTTAATGCCACAACCTTCAGCCGAAATATGATATGCAAAGCAAAAGCTTATAGAGGAAGATAATGAAAAATATCTACAAACAAAGAAGTACCTGTACCAGCTGTAACCCTTAGTACCAAACACCTTTCTCCTACATATAGGTACATACCCATCCATATACATCAGTTCGTCCATCAAAACATAATTAGCAAGCCAAAAGAAAATATAGAGACAACACTCAAGTTTAACAAAAGCAAATAGGATTCAAGAAAAAAAAAATCAAACTGCAAATAGAAAAGGGAAAAATCAATATTGCAGCTTCCAAATAACAACTCTCTGTTCCCATTTGTTTTCAGGTGAGTAATTTTTTTTAAAACCAATCTTCTTTGTTTTTACCTGTGATCAAACCTATTTTCTTTTAAATCTAAGTATCTGGTTTATCAAATACTGAGCTTACTGTATATTGAAAATCAAAACTTGTTATGTATGTATGTTGAGTCACTGGGAGTCTTCAAATAACTATTCTTCTGAAACTCTGTTTACAGAGTAAAGTAAATAAAAAAACAAAATTAATTAATACATCTTCATATAGAATGTTTTAAACTTGAGATTTTAAACAAAACAGGCTGTTTCAACCTAAATCATGGCTTTGAAGTTTGTTTTGAAGCTAGACAGTGGTATATGACTCGGTACTTTCAAATTTTACAGTAAGTAGAAATCAAATGAATTTATTCGAGTAGTTTAGTTTATTGATTTGATTTGATAACTTGAATAAACACACAAAGTTATGATTTTTACAATTAATATAATGATTTTTTGATTAGTATTTCAAGAACAGTTCGTGTTTGAATAAAAATTTCATTTTTTTCGAACTGCTGATGATCGATTCATTGATAAATGTTGAAACTTAGGTTGAAGCTAATTTATGAATCAATGATTTCCGGAAAATTGTCGAAAAAATTTTCTATTTCGTAAATTGATGAGTTGAGAACGATTTAGGGTTTCGACCCCTGTTTTGAACGTTGATGGAAAATTGACTGTCGCGGTTTCATCAAGGCATCGGGTTCGATCGTACCTATGGGGATGTGCTCGTGGGTGAGTGGCGTAGTTTTGATCAGGCTCGCGTAGGCTCCGGTGATCTAGATTGTTGTCAATGAGCATTTTTCTAGCATTGAGTTGTTCCAAGTTCGATTTTGGGTACTCGATTTCGATTGGATGCTTAAAATGATACGGGGGTGGTTGGATTGAGTTGTCCCATCAACGCGTGATGTGCCGGCGAGTTCGACTGAGATCGGAGGGCCTCCGATGAAGTGTGCACGTGTACGTGCAAGCCTGCGTATCTGGGTGAAGCATTTGGGAAGGAAGCAAGGTACAGGAGCAGGAGTTGTTCGCATGTTCGAACTTGGGGTTAAAAATGAAATTATACGTGGTCGAACTCGAGTTCGTGTGTTGATTTCCTGATGCTTTCATTTTAAAATTAAGTTTAAGTTTAACTCACTGAAAGAAGAAAAAAGAGAGAAGAAGAAGAATGCGAGAGAGAGACGAGGAAGACAGCGGGGAACCAGAGTTTGAACTCGAAGCATGGCATGGGAAGTCTCGGGTTATTTTCAAATTTTCGCGTGATTGAATGAAGATGGGTTGTACGCGAGTGAATCGGGTTGAACCCGAAGTAAATTAGTTTGGGTTCGGTAACGTTGAGGCCAAAAGTTTGCAGTGAAGACAATCAAGTTTTAAACTGGTTCTTAAACAAATTTCTAAACCAGAAAAAAATGCGTAGAACAAGTTTTAATGTTAGAAAAGAAATAAATGTTTGATTACTTTGAGTTAAGAATTTGTTTCAAATTTAAAATTAACTAAGTGATTACGTTAGACTGTTTTTAAAATCTTAATTAACATTTTTATTCAAGTAGATAATTTAAGTTAAGTATTCAATTAATTAACAATCAAGTTTGTAGTTAGTAATATAATTGATTTTCAAAATTTAAAGACGATTTTTCTTAAAAATGTTAATTAAGTGGAAAAATCAATATCAATTCATTATTTTTGGACAGCAATTAAGAATAGTTGATTATTCAATTGGTTACCTTAGAAAGTAATTAAGCATAATTGAATTATAATTAGAGATTGGATTAATTTAACAAATGAGTGTTTAATTTATTTTTAATTAAGAATTGTTAATTAAATAATTAAAGTTAGTTAATTTATAATTAGTAGCTAATTAAGATAATTGATTAAGGAATCATTAATTTAAACTTAATTAATTTAATCATTAATAATAATTAATTATTGATTTAAATAAATTAAAAATAGTGATGTGGTTAATTCTTTTTACCTTCACTTTAAATTGAAGATGATTGACTATCATCGAATATTGTGTACTGGATTGATATTTCTGTTTGTGATTATGATGCTGTGTGACGTGAATTATTCTGTGCTGAACTGTGATTGTAGTTTGTTTCTCTATGTCTTTGTGAAAACCCCTTTGTCTATAAATCGGCATTTAAATTTCGATGCGATAGGGAGTCGGATTCCGGTTAGTTATCCGAAACCCACATCGAATCGTAATGATGAATCTTTGTAATTGATAAATTACTTTATCTATGAATTTGTGAATAAAGATAAGCGTTTTTGATTATATCGCTTATCGATATTGATTAAATTTGTGATGATTGATGTTGTGCACTACTGTGTAAAAACCAGGACCACACTATACACACACAAATATGGATTTCACGTGGAAATCGGTTAAGTCACAGATTTTTAAATAAGTTTGAATTTGAATTTTAAATTCAAATAGTTTTGGAAATAAATTAAGTCTAATATTAAAAGCTTTTGAAAAGCTGTTTTAAGAATAAAAGTTATTTTTGAATAACTAATAAAGATTTGAAATTTGAATGATCGGATTTAAATTGAAATTCAAAATTCTGAAATTGAATTCTATATTCAATACTTATGATTTAAAAGAGACTTTACAAGTTCTACGGGTTTAAACCGTTTTAAAGCATTGATTTGGAAATTTGAATTAAACCAAAGATTGTAACTTGTATAAATGGAATCGGGGTTTTTCCGAAATAAAACTATTGTTTCTAAGTGATAAAAAGCTTTCATATGAGTAATGAACTTCCAATTTATATTAAAGGATTTCAAGTTTGAATTAAAAAAAAATGATTTTCCAAGTTATGGACAAATCTTTGAAAACAAGTTTTGAAAGCTATGATTTAAAGATTTAAAGATTTAACGAATTAATCCAATTGAAATGGAAATGGTTTTGAAATCCATAAATGGATCTTTGTGAAACTGAGTGAACCTTGTGAAATAAATCTTTTTGTTTAAAAGATTTGAAATGGTAATTGGTTTAAACCATTTTAAAAAAAAGTTTGGAATTATTAAGTTGTGACTTAATTGAAATCCCATATCCATATGTTTTAAATATTGCGCTCACTATTCGGTTTAGCCGGGAGAGGACCTTTGTGTCGTATAACCCATTCCGAATATGTGATACGTCGTATATAGATAGCATTGAAGACCGGTGGTGAAGACCGGGTATTCGCGAGAACGGTAGGATGACCTATCGATTGTCTCTGCACTGAGTCGCGCCGGTATAGAGATTTCCTAAGTGATGGGAAGTCCGATCGGGATTGTGAATACTCGGATTGCAAGGACTTCTTTGGAAGTGCCTTCGGTTCTGTTCGAACCCGGAACAGACTTGTATGGATTGTATGTCTGACATTACATTTGAGATATAAAGCAGATTTCTTTCAAATACATTTCTGTTAATGGCGGAGAATTTATTCTCTTAGCTTAACACCCTTCTCTGAGACGTACGAGCTCAGAGGTTATGTAGTTGAAGGTTATCAGCGATATATTCTCAACTTAGTAATGTGGCATGCTGAGTGCTGTTGAACATTTGTTGATCGAAGCATGGCTTTGTGAAAAGCGTAGCTTTGTGGACGAGACTTCGTCGAGCCTCACAACCCGGTAATGGTCGAAACAGGAATTGTGCGGCAAGGTTTCAGGGGTAGCTTCCCTAGGGTATGACCATTCCTTCTGGAAAAGGGTAGTATCATGGTATGGAGCCCAGATACTTACTCATGTGGACACACTTTATTTATTACCGTGTGATGTTGTTGGTTAGAGAGCTCTCGTATAAAGGTCCCAAAGGACCGGGGGTGGCAGATCTGAGGTTCTGTATATTCCCCAGGAAGGGAGGTAGCCGGCCTTGTTTGGAAGAGATCCGGTTAGGTCCTCGGGGCGTCCCGCCAGAGCGTTCCCATGTGGCAATAGGAAGTTCCTTAGCCTGACCATTTGTTGGAAAAATCCAAAGAAATAATACGAGCCTTGTGCGGTTTTAGTTGTATAACCTGCCATGGGATGTGGCGGTAACCTGCTATTGAACATGGTAGCTATAGTAGGCATAGTTCGAAATGTCTATGCTGGCTAAGATTTATATTCTACTTTCGAAATGTTTTTCTGCACTGTGCACTTATAATAATAATATCAAAGAAATTTTTCTGCGTATCAAGCATGGTTGACTATCATAAGGAGAAATCTCCTCCGATTCTGCGTTTACATTGTGCGTGTGGCGGGAGGCCTTATGGTAGTTTCATTTTCCAAAAGCATTGCGATTTTGAAATGTGAATCTTTGATTGTTTTTAAAAGACAAATCGTTTTCGTTTGCTCACACCAGTCCCATGACTGACTCGGAGTTTAGTGTTCCTTTCCTAAACTCTGGGTGCCCATAATTTTCCACACGGGCAGTCTAGAGTTGGGTTTTTCAGATAGTTAGGTTTAGTAGATTATCTGGAGCTAGTTCAGTCTTTGGATATGGACGAGACTTGCTTATCTTGGTGAAATCTTGATGGTGGATCGAGCTAGGAGTTTTGGAGCTTTGTCGTTGGAGCTTTTGGATCAGAGTTGCAGTATTTAATATCTGTGAAGTCTTATTTCATATTGTATCATGTTCCGCTGTATTCTGTGTTGTACATTGTCTGATGTTGATGATTATCATTGTATCATATTGATATATCGGATATTGTATTCATGTTGTATCAGTGATATCATCTTTTATTTTCCGCTGTGTTATTTATCATCTAATGGGTGTTGCAAGCTCCCGCGATACGAATTTGATGTTGTTGTCGGACATCGAGTTTGGGTCGTCACATCATTCCTTGGAATGGAGTTGGCTGTTGAGATGCAAGACTGGAAGGGAACTTGTAAAGGAAACTTCAATAACTTAGGGTCAGGTGACACCATGAGGTAAAAATTGACCTCTAGATAAGTCTAAGGGAAAGCTTGGATTATTAGAGTACCCACATAGCTTCAACTTTTGAGGATTAATTTACTTGGGTTAGTTCATAATTCATTTCGAAGAAAATTTATCTCAACTTTTCAAAAGTAGTGTTGTTTAGGAAGTTTGTCGATTTGAAGTAAGGCAATTTGTCCGAGCTAGAGTATGTGTCCAAATTCGATGTGTTGTCGATATATGGTCTATCTTTCATTGACAATTTACTCAACAAGAACGAAAACTTTATCAATGGGTTGAGCAATCCACTTTAGAACAAATTGATTAGTCATATTGATGAGAGCTTTGAGGAGTTGATTGAGAAGGCTTTGCGATAAAAATGCATGTACCTAGTGTAGAAGGATTGTCCCAAACCAGTTAAGCAGGGGTAGATCGAGGGAGCGTATGCACTAAACGTCGTTCTGATTTCGTCGAGTGCTCCATCAATGAAAGAGAATGGGAAAAGGCACTACTATCTTGAGTATGGTTTCCATTTATGGTGTTCCATACATGTTTTATTCGATATCGGGGTTTCACATTCCTTCATATCTAGTGGTTTTGTAGGTAGATTGTGATTGAGACTCGAGAAAGTTGTCCGACCATTTAAATTAGGACGAACCTTGTTGGAGGCTCAGCCAACCTGTGCATGGTTTTTCGAGACTTAGCTTTATCGAGTCGTTGATGGTTGTTTGCTTGTTATTGATTTTTTTAGGTTTAATTAGGTTTAGTATCATAATCTAGGAATGGATTGGCTGAAAAGGTACCAAATGGTGGTGGATGTGAAAGGCTGTTGATGGCGATAAGGACTGGTAATGAGCAGAAGGTAGAGTCCGGCAACTTACCTAACGATGAGGTGATGGTATGTTTTCTATATTCACTCGATATTTCACATGATGATTTATGATCTGTGTCTATAGTTAGAGAGTGTTTGGGCACATTCGATAAGGTGACTGGATACCACCATATATAGATTGAATTCTATATCGATCTTGTCAAATGTGCTAAACTAGTAGGGATGCCTTTAAGGCATATGGTGGCAAAGAACAGAGTAAAGTAAAGGTGCGAATGGATGACCTATTAAAGTAAGGGTTTGTTCATAGGAGCATAATTGAGTGGGATGCCCCTATAGTGTTCGCCACTAAGGTGAATGGCTCTTTGAAGTTATATGTTGAATACCTTGAGTTGAATGAGATGACGAACAAGTATTCACTTCCATGTGTTGATGCCTTATTCGATTAGCTCGATGACGCGAAGGTGTTCTCTTCATTGAGCCTTGTGATAGGATTTCGTCCACTGAGAGTAGCTAGAGAGAATGTATCGATCATAGCGTTTCATACACTATCTTGATTTTTGATTGATTAATCATGCCATTCGGGCTAACCAACGAGTCGGCATGCTTTGTAGATATCGTGAACCATGTTTCAAGGGATTACTTAAGTGAGTTCGTGCTAGTGCTCATTAATGATGCTTCCATTTACTCATAGATGAAAGAGTAGCACAAGACATGATAGATGATTGTGTTGGAGGTGTTGCAAAAGCACCAATTGATGGTGTGGTTTTTGAAGTATCGCTTCTGGAGGAGGGAAGTGAGATGCATGAGTCAGGTTGTTAAGGAGCAGGACAGTGCTAGGGATCCTGGGAGTTACAACGGACTAGGATTGGAATAAAACAAAGAGTACAACGGAAATGAGGAGTTTTCTTGGATTAGCATGATATTATAAATGTTTTATTAAGGACTTCTCTAAGTTAGTAGCACCGTTAATTGATTTGAAAAGAAGAATCGAACTCTTATTTGGGATCTAAGGTGTGGACACGTGTTTATGAGTTTGATGGAGAGGTTAATGAGTGAACCATGTTTGTCATTCCAAGTGGGAATGAGAAGTCGATAGTGCTCACACATGCCTATGGTACTTGACTAGGTGCGGTATTGATGCAGAAAAGTAAGGTTATCGCATATGCTAAACTACAACCGAAGCCGCATGAATGGAAGTATCTAACTAAAGATTTGGAGTTGGCAGCTATTGTATTTTCCTTGGAGACCTAAAGGCTTTATCTACTAGGAGAGAGTTTCAGATTATTCATTGATCCTATATCATTGAATTATCTCTTCTTCATGAAGGATCTTAACCTTCGCTAGCAGCAATGGTTAGAGTTCTTGACCTCCTACGACTTCGACATACTAGTTTGGTAGAGATGTTCCTATAGTGGACACAACTCGAGTTTATCGCTAGTTATGAATTCAGAACTCGATGTGAGCTATGACCAGAGATTATAGTCGGTTTGACTAGCAAACCTACTTTGATTTAGCAGATCAGTACTAGTTAGAGGCACAAAGCTAGACTAGCAAAGATCATGGCTAAGTTAATGGAACAAGTAGTATCAATAGAGGGATGCAGTGCAAACTCGTATGAGATGTTTGGTTCTATAGAGATGAGAGATTGTTTGTTCTCGAGTAGAAGTAGAAGCAGAAATCTAGTGGGCTCATCGATGGATTACCAAGATCTAAGAGAGAATATGATAACATTTGGATTAAAAGTCGATAGATTGACAAAGAGTGCTCGATTTATATTTGTTAGGTCCAATTGAAGGCATCCAAACTAGTCGATTTGTTTGTAAAGTGGATTGTCTCATTCCCCGGTACATTGAAGGGCATCGTAAGTGGTCGAAACCCATTGTTCACTAATGGGTTTTGGGAGAACTTACAAGAGGCATTGGGAATTTGGCACCATATCGGTTGATGATGTCGAGATTGAACCTGAAACTTCAAGATCTCGTTTGCCTATTTGTATCATATGATGTAATAAGAAATAGCTTTGGAGAAAGATGACGAGGTGGTAAAGATTCAATGGAGTGAAAACGAAGGTGATTGCACATGAGAGACCAATGAAAACAAGAGGATCGCTTGTATAGAGCTCTTTACTTGGTGAGATTTTCATTTTTTGTTAGCTTTCATGTTGGATATAATATTTGATGCTTTATATTATATAGATTAGTATCCTCCATGCTAGGATAGGCATGGATGTTACTTTTGATGTTTGATCTTAGATGTACCTGTTTGATGTTGGGCTGTTGATATTTGATATGACTGCTTATGCTTATATGGTTGTTAGGCATACAGGATAGTAATGGCTTGATATATCATATTTATTTGAGATGATTGCTATATATGATTAGCATGTTTAAATACTGATGTTGAAATTATGTTTAATCCACTTTGTTGACTACATGTTCGGGTACATGGAAGTAAGTATTGGCTATTTGGATGCTTACTCGGTTATATTTGCATCTAAATGGTATGCTCTTGCTATAAAATAGGTACATAAGGTCTGTAGTACAGATTTGGGTATATATGATTGTATGTCCTCGGAAATGAGATGCCTTATATATGAGATGCATATATGTGTGTGTGTGTGTGTGTGTGTTGTTTTGGGATTTTTCTTGACCTAGCCTTGCAAAAGAGGTGATGTCGAGTTTTTCCAAAATAAGAGGGGCTTTGAAGGCCTATAGATTAGAAGACATTTTCTTTACTTTAGGAATTTCAAGGACGAAACCCTTATAAGAGGCGAGAATGTAACGACTCATATTTATAACGATATGATCTTTAAATAATTAATTTAAATATTGAATCGTTAAATAATTAAAGGTCCAAAATATGATTATTCACATACAGTTGAATTATGACTCGAGAGCGCTTCCTTTGAGTTCGGATCGATGTTGTAAATCAAAATGAGTAAAAACATCGCTAAATTTGAAAATCAGACGATCCTATGGTCCAAAAAAATCTTGATGTGTGAGATTATCATTCTACAACGCAGTGTTATATAGCACCAAAATTTGTACCATTGGTACCAGAAAAATGAGGTGATGTGCACCAACGAGTTTTCGCTACGATCAGATGCATCGTGTGATCATACAAGCTCGAAAGTATGATGATTTATTTGAAAAATCAAATAAATTATATATAATATTAATATAAATATACTCTCAACTATTCCACCCCTCTCTCGCTATATCACAGTTTCATTCTTTGTAAACGAAAAATGGCCACCGTTCCTCTAACCTTCATACAATTAAATGCTGAGCAATAGACGGTGAGGTAGCTATCGTTGGATCCATTGGACTTATGTTGGAAAGAGCTTCGAATCTACGTGATTGACGCGGGGTGCGATTGCCCAAGTCAGATTTTTACGGCCATGGAGCTAGGGTTGGTGATAGTAGTTGTTCGAGAGGTGGATAGCCAAACGGAGATCGCTATTGCTTTTCCTCTAGTGATGTTCACCAACCTACCAAATTGTAGCAACTCTATTGGCCCCTTGTCATTTGCGACATGATACATCCATGGAGGAGGAGTCTAGATCGTGATGCTGGAGAGGTAGCCGAGCTTTATTTCGCCCGGCCCATTGCGAAGAGCTTGCATTGTATGATGCCTTATAATCGGCCGTTCATTAAATCATTATTAGGAGAGGGAGGATTTAAGGTGCGTGAATGGTGAGGATAGGTTGCTATATGTGCATGTACAAGGGAAGACAATTTTGGGATTATGGACAATGATTTGGGGGGTTAATCAAGGTAATTAACTTAATTGTCTTTATTAATCAGTTTCTTATAAATTCATATCTTTTGCATAAAATGTTTGATTTGGATGCAAAAGTTATGAATTAAGGTTGCTATATGTGCATGTACAGGGGAAGACAATTTTGGGATTATGGACAATGATTTGGGGGGTTAATTAAGGTAATTAATTTAATTGTCTTTATTAATTAGTTTCTTATAAATTCATATCTTTTGCATAAAATGTTTGATTTGGATGCGGTTTCTTGCATTGCGCTCATATTGGAAAGCTCCATGACTTGGCATAGGATTTGTCCACTTTCGTTGAGGTAAGTAATATTGTATCTCACCATACTATGAATGTTAGTACAGTATAAAATTGGTGTTTTGAAATGATTTCAAACTTTAAAATGTGATGTTAATATATTTTAACACATGCATGATTTTTATAAATAAATTAAAAGTATTTGGAAATGGTTTTAAATTGAATATCATATTTTTATTTTTGACATGCAATTTTTATAAAATTGTTAGTTTTAGGTTATTTTTGATATGTATCCCACACTTGGTTGATATAGGTGGGTTATAAACATTGTGTATATGTATGTATGCTTGTTGGTTGCATGTATGCATGTTTGCTTATTTTGGCTGACGCTGATCAATCGGTTATCCAGCGTTAGGGAATATCCCATACGTTGGGGTTTCGTGCATACTGATCGAACGCACAAGTGATGGAAACTCTTAGGATGAGAGAGAGTTTCATGCATATCGACGGGACAAATAAGTGATGGAAACCTAAACAGATGGAATAAGTTGTAGAAAAGTACTTTGATATAAGATGAACGATCTAAAGATGGAAAATGATGGATTGGATGGGCTTCCGACTTCAACATGGACGTCGGATGTTTTCATTTGGTTTGTACTTATCTATTTTTAGCTCAGTGGTCGGTGTCGGCCACTGTAGAGCGGTCGGTGCCTATCACTATTGATGATGACGGACTTAGTCAATTCTGACATTGACGATGAGGGGCTTCAAGGAACATGATGTGGTGGTATGTTCGTACGGTCGACTCTTGGTCTAGACATTATTACTTTACGACGAGTGGTTTTGGTGGTGAAGTGATGATTTTCCACAAAGGCCGATTCTAGGAAGAGTGACCCACGGATAGAATGGTGATTGGTTGTATAATGGAATGAAGGAACATGGAATGGTTCCTTGATAATAATGGAAACTAGATGGAGCTAGGAGAGTGCTCGGATATATGTGCTAAGGGATCGTTGACACTCGAAGTATTTTCGGTTGTATTTAAAGCAGGGGTACTGCGAGGACGCTCATGAGTACTTTGTTTGGCTACCCCGGATCAGTTGTTTAGATCTATATACCTTGGACCAATGGATTTAGGTCTAGTATTAGCTTCAGACAGTGTATTGAGTACATAGAAAATTAAGATTTTTCCATTAATCCCTAGTACCCAAATGGTCATATGAGTTATATTATATCTGTTGGGCGAGTTTCTACTAGTCCAAGGCCATTAGACCAATGATGCCGAATGAAGGCTGGGAAAGACTACAGGACCAACCTGTTTTCTAAGCACTACCGAACCATCTCCTTCCCCATGCCTGCCGAACCAACTCCCTTTCCATGCCCACCGTACCAACCCATCTTCCACGTACTACAGGACCAACATAATACCGAACCAGAGTAAAGAAGTTACTACCGGACAACCCTCCATCGAATCAACCTCCACCGAACCAACCACTACCGGACCGGAGCTACCGAACCAACCCACGCTCCATCCACTACCGGTCCAATCAACACTCCACTCACCGCCGAACCAAGGTGCTACTAAACCAGCATTGCCGGGCCAGATTACATTGGCCCAAGCCCCACCAGCAGCTATATACATCCAAGACCCCTACCCCCAGCCTCACTCTATAAATAGAGGGGTAGGGGTACAACAATGGCAGACAAGTTTGAGAGTTCAAGCACGGATAGAACTTTCAAACAACTTTCAGATACTTGTAATAAAAGCTTTGTACATGTAACCTGAAAATTAAAGGAGAATAACATATAAAGTGGACATAGGCACATTCTGACCGAACCACTATAAATCTTTGTCTTTTACAGTTTAGTCCATCTATTTTATATATTTGCATAAATTGCCCAAATCATTAAGAACAACATATAATCAAAAAAATCATACGACTTGGAGGTGTTTGCCCATTTTTTGTGCAAAATTTTTTGGTGCTTTCACTGAGAACAAGAGCTAGGAGCTTCAGCTTCTCCCCCTCAACCTTCTTCCTAAAAGCTTCGCTCATTGCTTGGAAAACATGCCTCCCAGGCAGAAGAAAGATGTTAACAAAGGAAAAAACATCGCGACTAGAAGTATTCTGGATCCAGTAATCATAGGTCAAGGTAATCGTTCCGTTCCAACAGCAAATGGAAATCAGGCAAATCCGACAGCCCCTGCCACGGAGCAACCAATTACAAGGGCAGATCTGGACAGGGTTGTGGCTGAAGTAACTAACCGCTTCACATCTCAACAAGAAGCCTTGGTGGACGAACTCATGTCACGCTTAAGGGATGCTGAAGAATCCAACCGCAACACCGAATCATGGGGCGAGTCCCAGTCTAGAGGATCTGGGAGGCGACAAAGATCTTTCTTCTTTAAGGAGGCTAACAACGGAAAGAGCAATGGTAGGAGCCGAGCCCAGACTCAGCCCGAATTCCGACCCGAGGAAACACTTGAAACCGAACCCAACGGGGAAGGTACCGGGCAGGGTCGGATATGGCAGAGCCTGTCATGCAACCTAACCATGGGAACACCAATGGACGGGCCGAGCTGGAGTCCAGCCCGAAGTTGGGCTCGAGGGAATGCTTAGAACAAAGCCCAGCGGGGGAAGATCGAGGCAAGGGCCAACTATGGCTGACCCCAGCATGCTCCCAGAGGACCGAAGACAGCCACGGAAAATGTTAGGAGTAATAGACGATACCATCCCTACAGGTTATATAGACGGACTCAATCCCACAGAGAAGAACCAAACTCATTTCTATCCGCTCCAAGTTCTGATGAAAGGATAGCACGATTGTTCAGAGAGTGCGTCCAACAGGACAAAAGGGATTGGGGGATAGGCGCTAGGGTAACCAGCCCCTTCACCCGCAATATCGAAACTGCCATCACCCCCCGGGAATGGAAAATGCCAACAATGGAACCTTACAAGGGAACCTCTGATCCCGTTGTATACTTGCAGAGATACACACAACATATGCTCATGAGCGATGCAACAGAGGGAGTGTTGCGTAAATGCTTCCCACTGTTCTTGGCAGACCTAGCCACCTCCTGGTTCTGCCATCTACCCCAAGGATCCATCAGCTTGTGGGAAATGTTGAAAGAAAAGTTCATCAGCCAGTTCCGCATTCATGTGGAACAACCCAAGGACGCTTATTCCCTATCTAATATCAAACAGAAGCCCGGAGAGACAGTGCAACAATATCTAACCCGATTCAACGCCGCAGCGGCCGCAGTCCAAGATGCCGATGAGAAACTTATCCTAATGGCTCTTTGTAGTGGCGTACATCTGGATACCAAGTTTGCTAGAAGATTAACGGAAGAAAAACCAGCTACCTTACCCGACTTCTTCCATGAAGCCGGAAAATATATGAGACTTGAAGACGCTGCTATTGAAAGGCAGTCAGGGCAACAAGCTAAGGCAGCTTATGGCAACACACCCGCAGTAGCAAAGGACGTTCAAAGAAATGACTCCAGAGACAGTGCTGGTGGCAAGAAGGGAGAAAAGCGTCTATATCGGCCAGGACCAAGATTTGAAACTTACACTCCTTTGAATGAAACGATCGAAAACATCTTCCTGGCCATGCAAAACGAAGTTAGATACAGACGCCCCCGCACAGGAAGGAATCAGATAACGCAATTAAATCTGGAAAGTTCTGCCGTTTCCACGAATCTCATGGACATGATACCAATGAATGCCTTCATCTCCAGGACTTGATTGAAAAACACATCAGAAGGAAGAGAGTGGAACGCTATGTAAAAGGCCAGAACAGGACTCCAGCCCTGCCAATGAAAGCCCGAGGCTATCACCTCAGGAAGTAGGCGGAGGAAATCGCAACACCAGCGGCTCTAATCAAGAGAAGATAGTGGTCCATACCATATCGGGAGGACCACACATCGCCGACAGAAGCTGGGCAGAGATGGAAAAATATGGAAAGTCGCTTAGAAACAATGAAGACTGCGTCGATTCCGTTATAGAAGAATGCCACCCAAAGCGGAAAGAGAACTATGACATCACATTCGGTAGGCGTGACCTAGAAGGAAGGCAGTACCCTCACATGGATCCTATGGTCATCTCCGCCTGATTCGGTCCAGCCAAATTTTTCCAAATTCTAGTAGACACTGAAAGCTCAGTAAATATCCTATCTAAGCATGCTTTCGACAAAATGAAGCTGTCGATGAAGGATGTGTCTCCCTGCAACAAACCGCTACATGGTTTCACTGGAGACGCGAAGATGCCCCTCGGGCAACTGGACCTCTTTGTTGAAATAGGAAGTCATCCCCGCTCCGTTGTGCAGAAACAAACGTTTGTGCTAATAGAAAACCACTCGGCCTACAACGCCTTTTTGGGAAGCCCAGCCTTGTCCGACTTCCAAATTGTCCTAGCTCCGTGGTGCCTGAAGATGAAATTCCCAACAGAAAATGGAATAGGAGAAGTAAAGGGAGATCAAGACGCTGCTCGAGACTGCTATGTAACTGAACTTCGCAATAACCGCAGGAAGGATAAAGGGAAGGATGCAGAGACTACTCTCTGCAAGAAAAAGTTGGAAGCATAGCAACTAAAGAAAGCCCCTCCTCTTCGATATACCAGTGACCCTTTCAATGAATTAGACCCCAGGGACAAAGAGGAGGAGGCCACCGTCGAGCCTGCAGAGGCCATGGAATTTGTATCTGTAGAAAAACACGATCCAAGTAGACTGCTGAGAGTCGGGTCTCAGTTAAGAGCAGAGTTGAAGGATCAACTCGTCGATTTTCTTTACCACAACTTGGATGTATTTGCGTGGACACACGCTGACATGACTGGAATCTCCCCAGACGTAGCATGCCACGTACTGAACATTGATCCCACCAAGGTGCCAGTAAAGCAGAAAAAGAGAGGCATGGGGGCAGAACGATCAGCAGCCCTCGAGGAAGAAGTAAAGAACCTACTTGCCAATAACTTCATACGAGAGGCCATCTACCCAGAATGGATCGCCAACCCAGTACTGGTAAAAAAGGCTAATGGAAAGTGGCGAACATGCATCGACTTCTCCAACTTAAATGTTGATTGCCTGAAGGATTGCTTCCCACTCCCCCGAATCGATCAACTCGTGGACAGCACAGCCGGGCACGAACTCTTATCTTTTATGGACGCATACTCAGGATATAACCAAATTCCTATGCACGCCCCCGATCAAGACCACACTAGTTTCATCACTGACCGGGGATTGTACTGCTATAGAGTAATGCCTTTTGGACTTAAAAATACCGGAGCTACTTATCAGCGCCTCGTCAACAAGATGTTTGCGGAACTAATATGACGAACTATGGAAGTTTATGTGGATGACATGCTGGTAAAGTCGAGGAAAGCCAACGATCATGTAAGCCACCTGGACGAGATGTTTCAAGTACTTCGACAATATGGAATGAAGCTGAATCCTTTAAAGTGCTCGTTCGGAGTGTTATCGGGAAAGTTCTTGGGATTCATCGTCCATGCCGGGGGATTGAAGCAAACCCCGAACAAGTTCGAGCCCTGAAAGATAACAGGATACCTTCCACTCGAAAAGAAATGCAAAGCCTGAATGGGAAGGTGGCCTCCCTAAGCAGATTCATCTCTAAAGCAACCGACAAATGCATCCCTTTCTTCGAAGCCCTAAAGAAAGACAAAGGAAAGTTCGAATGGACTGACGAATGCTCAACAGCCTTCCTTAACCTAATCGAACACCTCCAGAGACCACCAGTACTCTCAACTCCAAATGAAGGCGAAGAACTATACCTATACCTTGTTGTATCGTCCCATGCTCTAAGCGCCGCTTTGGTGAGAGAAGACAACCGTGTGCAGCGGCCCGTATACTTTGTAAGCAAGAGATTTACAAGGGCAGAAGCCAGATACCCTAAGCATGAGAAGCTAGCATACTGTTTGCTAATCACGTCACGGAAACTGCGATGCTATTTCCAATCTCATTCCATCAGAGTTTTAACCGATCAACCGCTAAGGCAGGTACCCCATCGCCCCGACACTTCTAGGCGACTACTTAAATGGTGCATTGAACTGAGTCAATATGATATCACCTACCATCCTCACACCGCCATCAAGGGACAAGCCATGGCAGATTTCATTGTCGAATTCACTACGAACAAAGGTAAGGAGCAATCTGAAATAGCAGAAGATATCAAGTGGAATCTCTTTGTAGATGGAGCATCAAACGAACAGGGCTCGGGGCAGGTATTGTGATAATCACCCCCAGGGGAAGGACGCTGCACTATGCCCTAAGGTTGGAATTCGCCGCCACCAACAACGATGCAGAATATGAAGCAGTAATAGCAGGATTAGAACTTGCCTTAGAAATTGGAGCCAGTTCTTTATGTCTTCATAGTGATTCTCAACTTATCGTAAACCAAGTACTATGAGAGTTTCAGACTCAAGGAGAACGACTCACAGCATATCTAAAGAAGACCAAGTTGCTGCTGGATCAATTGGATCACTATTTAATCAAATACCTTCCTCGAGAAGAGAATCGAGAGGCCGACGAACTGGCAAAGAAAGCTAGCATGAAAAACAGCACCATTTCCGGAACAGTAGTCATCTCGAAACAACTATCCCCAAGTTTCGAACAAGAAGATCTGATAGCTGCAATCGAAGAAGAAACCTGGATGACTCCTATCCGGAAATACTTACAAGATGGCACACTACCCAACAAGCGTAACGAAGTCAGGATAATCTTGAGGAGAGCTTCCAGCTACACAATACAAGAAGGCATCCTCTATCGGCGCGGCTTCTCTAACCCCTTATTAAGGTGTGTTGCTGGAAGGGAAGCCAAGAAAATCTTATCCAACATCCATCAAGGGAGCTGCGGAGATCACACTGGTGGGCAGACTCTGGCGAAGAAGACGCTCCGATATGGATACTACTGGCCCACTTTAAACAAAGACGCCTTAGACTTCGTCAAAAGATGCAACAGATGTCAGAAATTTGCTAACATTCCTCACTACCAACAAATGAGATTACTCAGATGACCAGTCCTTGGCCCTTTATAGTATGGGGAATTGACTTGATTGGCGAACTGCCGATGGGCCGAGGCGGAGCCAAATATGCTATAGTGGCAGTCGACTATTTCACCAAATGGGTGGAAGCAGAACCTATAAATAAAATACCTTCGACAAAAGTTATTAACTTCTTGATCAAAAATGTTCTATGCAGGTACGGGGTTCCACTCAAAATCATATCGGACAATGGACTTCAGTTCGACAGCGAGGAGTTCGTCAACTGGCATCAAGAGCACGAAATTCACAAAGGCTTCTCATCTGTGGCTTATCCCCAGGAAAATGGACAAGTCGAAGCTGTCAACAAAATTCTTAAAACTCTAATCAAGAAGAAGCTTGAAAAGTCAAAAGGCGCTTGGGTGGATGAACTTCCTACAGCACTTTGGCCTACTGCACGTCTTTTAGAACATCAACAGGGCATACTCCTTTCTCTTTGGCATACGGATCGGAGGCCATGCTCCCAGTTGAAACTGTAGTGCCGTCCCACCGTAGGATCCACTACAACCCAGAGGAGAACGAAGAACTCCTACACATGTCTTTGGATCTAATCGAAGAAAGAAGAAATGATGCAGCACTCAAAGCAACAGCTCACAAGCAAAAAGTGGCAGCACAATACAACTCCAAAGTCAAACATCGTAGCTTACAAGAAGGAGATCTTGTCCTCAAGCGAATCTTCCCACGCCCCGGAGCGCTAGATCCCATCTAGGACGGATCATATGTAATTCATAAAGATCTCCACAACGGAGCTTATATTTTTTCAATAGTGGACGGAGAGGTGTTCAAGAGGGCATGGAACATCCAATACCTTCGTCGATACTTTTCTTAACTTGTACTGCCCATATAAAGTGGGTTAACAAAGAGAATCAGTGGACGTAGGCATTTTCGTGCTGAACCACTTTAAAAAAACTTGTTCCTTTATATCTTGGCTAATTGTTAAGCTTTATCCTTTTCTGTTGAACAAAATCCTGTGTAATGGCATTTTCATCCTAGACACTTCACGACGCAACCTCACCTGGACAAGACCTAACAGGTACTACACGAATCTATACCCTCGCCAATGAGACACTTTTGCTCCAGCATCCCTCTGCTGCGGGTTAACTCATTGCTCACGACGACCCTCAAAGCCAACTGTAATGAGCCGATTATAAGCCACCGACGAGGCCGAAAATAGCCTAGGCAGCTCATTACGGCGTTCGGCTCGTCGGCAACTGTGAATCGATTATAAGCCCCAACATAAGGTGTGGCCAGCCAGGGGCAGTTCACAATTGACGATCGGCACCCGCGCTAGCCGGCCACGGTAAATCGAATAATACCCACGATTAAGGGCCATAATGGCCCGGGTAGTTACCGTGCGCGATCTCGGCTCCGATGTGTCTTAAGTACGGCTGTGGTTAAAAAGAAAACTCCCTGCGGAGGCGTAAGATGGGTGACAAATGCCTCCAAGACCCACAGCTAGCGAAAGTGACTACAAAGCCCGTTTGCCACGAACTTAAGCGCATCGAAGGCCTTCCGTGATTGGAAGTTTTACTATTTCTTATATTTCCATTTTATTTATAAAAACTTTCCTCCTATCCTCTATAACGATCGCTAAAGTACAGGACACAAAATGGGAGACACTCGCTAATGGGAATAAGAACTCACAGCTGGATGGCAGGTCACTCAGCTGCATTCCACATTTGATTACACAAGGCATTCAAAGCTACCGTCTACAGCTAAAACTTGAAGGGCGGTACTTTCTTCTCTTCTACATAAATATGTAACTATAATTTATTCACACATCACACTAACATTGCAAGACATGGAATTATATTTTAAGCAAGAACTTAGCGTCAAACACAATTGAATTACTAACACATGCACAACTATATTTTATGCAACACATCGAAATAACGACAGCATTCAAACATGACAAAATCAGCTTATGTTATACATGCCAAAAATCAAGTTGTTCGTTACATAATCACAGCCTGAAAATTACATTAATGTTTTAAGACTAACATAGACAACGATGTCAAGTAAACTGAAAAATGTTCAGATCAGGCCAAGGAGCCGACTGCATCGGGGCTTCGCCTCTATCCTGCTGGCCCTTCGAGGTCTACTTAACCGTCGGATCAAAACTCCCAGCATGCTGACCAGAGGTAGTTGGCGCTTCAGAGGTCCCACCTGTCCAATTCAAGAGAAGAATTCATTGAATGAACAATAAGCAACCACGCTATAAAAAGGCTAAAAGGGAAGACTTACCAGCATCTGTTCCTTGATCATCATCCCCCAACTGCACGCCTACCTCCTCAACAGCAAGCAACCGCATGCCCTCCTACACCGCCACTTTCTCCTCCTTAGTGAATTGGGCCGTAACCACATCCATTCTGAAGGCCATGCCACCCTCCTTATCCGCATCAGCCTTGGCCTCCTCCAGAGCCTGGAGATAAATCCTGGCCATGATCCGGGGATAATCATCCATCCAGGATAAGTTGCCCTGCTTCCAAGTACGGAAATACATATCCTGGAGCATCTCATCCATCATCCCCTCGTTCTCCTCAAACTCCCTCATTCGGACCTCAGAAGCCGACAACATTGCAACGACAGCGTCCCTCTCCGATCGGTATTGCGAGCGGTTAGCCTGAAGGGATTTCCTCATCGCCTCCATCTCCTCCTTCAGCTTGGCTTGAGCAAGCTCCGCAGCTTCAAGCTTCCCAGATAACTTTTCTACCCGCTCGAGATCCGCTTTCCGAACCTCATCCACCGTTGCAATGGCCATATCGATCTGTTTCTTGCAGATGGTCTCCATTTTCTACAGCTTGGCTCTGCTAGCCTCTTCCATAGTTTTCTTTAGCCGTCTGGAGGCAGCCTCGTGCTAAGAGATCTGGATGGCCTGATCGGTGAGTTGCTTGGCCTGGTCGGTAACCACTAGCCGCAATCTTATATTGGCACTCCCAATTTCCTCCCCGGCCTTGACCAGTCGGGCGTGATGCCCCATAAACTTCCTAGTCTCCTCAGCAACCCGGTCGATATTTGCCTTGGCTTCATCCCCCATAGTTACAATCCGAGTAGTAAGCAAATCAAGGTCCAGGGACTTGGCCTCATCAAGCACCCTTACCATAGGATTGCGAGGGAGAAGGTGCTCACCAGTAACCTCATCAAAGGAAATATCATGAGAACCCGGATCCAGATCTGGATGACCCGCAAATGGATTACGAGCCAAGTCGGGACGATCAATATGAGTAACGGTAGGATTGTTTGATGGATGCGGAGAGGGTATGAACTCAGTATCCTCCCCCGTGATATCATGAATAGGCTGGGTTGGGGGCTGAGGTCCAAGTGAAGGTTCGAATAAGGAGGTCCTCCTCCTTTTCTTTTCAATATCCTATTTAATAACTCCGAGAAGAGGACGGTAGCCGACTACGTCCCCGGAACGATTGGTCGGAGGCTTTGGTTTAGCGGAAGCTTTAAGGAGTTTGAATTGTTCGAGGCGGTGCCGAATGTCTGATGTCTTGGCCGCCTTACCCGTTCCTGGAATAAAAACCAAGTGTTACAAGCATGCATGGGACTATAATCCAAGAAACATGTGAAGTTAAAAGAGGAGTCAAAAATTCACCTTGAACCGCCAGAGTTGCCCTAGCTAAAATGCTCTCAGAAGATGGACCGGCACCAGTCCCGGCCTTATCAGTTTTCTTTGGCTTCTCCACCAAGGCCGATCCTTCCTCCAACCCCTCGAAAGCCTGGCGGAAAGCATCATCTGTCCACGCTTGGATCTCCCCTGCTTGCCCAGAAGACAAAGCCCCGGCGCCATCACCACCATCACCTTCTCCATCACCTCCGCTCTCCTCCTCACCTCTTTCCTCCTCTACATTTTCCTCCTCCGGAACATCTGGACATGTGTTAGGGGAGGGTCCATCGGATTTCTTAAGCTTCTTCCCCCCGACGACTGGAGGTATCGAGAAAGGTTTCCTTTTGCTTCTCTTCGACGTGGCCCCTCCTTTGGCTTTGGCAGCCCTCTCCTCATTTGTGTCTCTCTGCTTGACCACAGACTGACGTGGTAGAATAAAGTTATGCTGCAGAAGAGTAGCATTCCTGATCAGGTAATAAGCTAACCTCTCCCTTCCCGAAATGGCTTCTATCTCCGCAGCCATCTGAACCAGGCGATCGTTCTCCACGACCGCCTGTCGCTAGCAAGAAATAAAAACATATAAGAAGAAACATTGCAATCAGAACGAAAGTTATAAATAAGCTTCAACTTACAGCCGAAGATGAAGTGACGGATAGAAACAGAGTCATTCTTGACAAAAAACCATTCTTTCTTGAATATGCTGAACTTCGAATATAAGTTCAGGACCGGCTTGAAGGACACGGCCGATTCCAAGCTAATGTATGGATACCCCTTCTTGTAGCCTCTCAAGTTGTACAAATATCGGATCTCCTTGTTGGAAGGGGGACGCCAATATTTTCTCTGAAAAATGATGAATAGGCTCACTAGGATAGCGTAAGAGTTGGGCTGAAGCTGGAAAGGGGCCACCTTTAGGTAGGTGATGAAGCTGACTATCCAAGTATTGATCGGGGGAATGGCCCCATACATACAATGGTACCTGCTGTAAACAAAATATCCTTCAGGAGGGTCATACGGCATAACTCCATTCCCTGGAAGCACCATGTGTGCTCTATCAATCCCGAAAGAACGAGATATAACATCAAGCTGCTCCTCTTTGAGGGAGCTAGGAAAGCAGTCAGGAGGAGAGTTCAAGAGCTCCTGAGGGCCATATCCATCCACTAGTGATCTCAGGGTGGGTCCCTGTCATTCCGGTCCTGGCTGAGCTGGGGGCACTATGGAGGACTCATCTCTGTCCTTGGATTTCTTCTTATCTGATCGAGTTTCCACTTTATGAGACATTTATCTACAAACACAAAAAAGTACATCGTTAGAACAAGGAGTGTAGAAATGTAAACGAGCAAATGCCTACAGTTTGGAATCTCATTCATAGTTAAAAAAATAAGAGTTTCATTCGGTAGTCCAAAGTTTTTGAATTCATTCGGTACTCGGAATCTTCGAGTTCATTCGTAAGACAAAGCATAAGGTTCATTCGGCACTCGGAATCCCCGAGTTCATTCGGCACTCGGAATCCCCGAGTTCATTCGGTAGTTCAAAGCGAAAACTCATTCGGCAGAAGGAGGCTTCACCTGGTCCGGTAGTTGGGGTTTGATTCGGCTAATACGTTTGATTCGGCCAATACATTTGGTTCGGCAAAGACAAGAGTTTGGTTCGGCTAATAAGGAGTAACGAAAGCATCAAGCCCATACTTCGAGCCTAGATATTCGGATCAACTGGTTCGGCGCTCGGTACAAAATGAGAGTGTTCAAGTTGGACGGCCTAAAACAAAGCGCGACATATGCAGGCATATGCCCCACATTGGGGGGCAAATGTTGAGCGAGTTTCTACTAGTCCAGGTCCATCAGACCAATGATGCCGAATGAAGGCTAGGAAAGACTACCGGACCAACCTGTTTTCTAAGCACTACCGAACCATCTCCTTCCCCATGCCTGCCGAACCAGCTCCCTTCCCATGCCCACCGAACCAACCCATCTCCCAGGTACTACCGGACTAACATATTACCGAACCAGAGTAAAGAAGGTACTACCGGACAACCCTCCACCGAGTCAACCTCCACCGAACCAACCACTACAGGACCGGAGCTGCCGAACCAACCCACGCTCCACCCACTACCGTCCAATCAACACTCCACTCACCGCCGAACCAATTGCTACTAAACCAGCATTGCCGGACCAGATTACATTGGCCCAGGCCCACCAGCAGCTATATACATCCAAGACCCTTACTCCCAGCCTCACTCTATAAATAGAGGGGTAGGGGTATAACAATGGCAGACAAGTTTGAGAGTTCAAGCACGGATAGAACTTTCAAACAACTTTCAGATACTTGTAATAAAAGCTTTGTACTTGTAACCTGAAAATTAAAGGAGAATAACATACAAAGTGGACGTAGGCACATTCTGGCCGAACCACTATAAATCTGTGTGTCCTTTACAGTTTAGTCCATCTATTTTAAATATTTGCATAAATCACCCAAATCATTAAGAACAACATATAATCAACAAAATCATACGACTTGGAGGCGTTTGCCCATTTTTTGTGCAAGCAATATCCAAAGCATATTGACCGATGGTGGGGTTTGTTTGATGGATGCTATATTTAAGGCTATGAATAGATACTCGAAAAATCCAAAATTCGTCCGCATGCGTATCCGAAAATTGGATAAATATTCGATATATGGAAAAACGGAAGCAGATACGAGGACATCCATATCCGAAAATTATCCGCCCGGTTTTGCCAAGATCAAAGTTTAAATTATTTCTATTTTAGTACATCGAATGATATTTATTTATTGTTTTATTAAGTTTTTGGTTCATATTATATTAATTTCGTGCATACTAACAGTTATCCCACCTTTTGGTCAGGTCGAGATACCATGGGTTTGGCTAAAATGGACGAATTAGAAATTGATTACAGTTGAATTATGAACGGTAGTTGAATGGATTCGGATAGATAATGCTTAACAAACAGATAAGTACCCAATCATGGTGTAATCAAAACATGAAATGACAAAGAAGGCCTCATGAGACCACATTTCAAATTTCAAGTTAATTGGAGTTCGTATTCTCAAGTAATGGGTGATGCAAGGATTTGTATGGATTGACCAAGAATGATCCATGAAACAGTTCAAGTCATCGGAGATTCGTCAATATCACAAAATCCATAAAACCAATTCACTTGAAACTTTCAGAGCATCAATAAAATGAGGAGGTAGCCTACAAAAAAGATCGTGTACCAAAAGGTGAAGGTTTTAGGATGGCCGATCATTACTGACCGATTGTTCTTGTCGAACCATCAAAACGATCGGTCTACTTCGATGTATAATCCAGCTTCAACCAAGATCGACCCATATCTCTTAATTTACGAGTCAGAATGATTCCATACTTCAGAAGCAACATCAAGAGGCATCTATGACCCCCCAAAAATGATCGCAAGTCTTAAAAATGGTTTTGGAATTTAGACGATCGTTGTTAGCCGATCATTTTGGCCAAGTCCTAAAAATGATCGGTAGCCTCCAATGCATAATCTAATTTCAACAAAGATGGATCCATATTTCAGAATCTACAACTTGGAATGATTTTATATTTTATGAGCAATGTCAAGAGGCATGGGGGACCCTCCAAGAAGGATCGCACCATGATTGAAGCCAAGAAAAAGGATCGGCCAACATTAGGCCGATCGTTCCTAATCATCGAGTTAGCATTGTTGATAGATATGATGTGCCCTTCTGGATCTAGAGATCCTTCTGTCGAAATATTAGCAAAATATTTTATCATCTCTCCCTAATAAATACAACGGACTTGGCTCATTACAGGATATTTTTTGGACGGGCTCCCCTTCATCATTTCTTATCTCTTCCTCCATTAATTTTCTAAGCAAAAAATAAATTTACTTGTAATGTTACAACATAAATAAAAGATTATTTGAGTGGACGTTGGTCGGAGTTTGATGAACCACTATAAAACTTACTTGTTCATTTACTTTTCTGCAATAATTCTATGATCTGTGAGTTTATACTACTCTATTTGGATCTAGATGTTGGATGTTGGTGCTTTTACATACAACAGGGTGTTTATGACCATTTTTGCCCAAACATTTTGGTGCTTTCACTGAGAAAGCTATCACTCATGGATTCGGAAGTTAGGATCTTGGATTTGGAAGCTTGGATCTTGGAAGCAAAGGCTAGCCATCAACAAGGAGACAAAGAGCGGATAGGAGCTATTATGAAGGGAGTCAAGAGGCTTCCTTAGGATCTAATCAAACCTAAATCTTCATTACCAGAGACAATATGGAAACAATGATGGATGCTATGCAGGAAAGAATGCTAAAGAGACAGAAGGAGATGATGCAGAACCTACTCCGATAGATTGGACAAGCTGAAGCACAAAACCAAGGGAAAGGCGTGGCAGGAAATGCTGGAAATATGGATCACAGGGTTGAAGCAGCAGGTCTGAGGTAATCTAGAACCAGGACCAAGGAAACGAAGCAAAATAATGCAAGATAGAGTGGAACAACTGGGAGTAGCCCCTGACAAACCAAGAACCATCAGGGTCGATCATTCCAGAACGATCGGTTCCGATCGATCCATACTTGGGGGCATGCCCCCGGGTCATGCTGGATCGATCCCAGGTAGGATACCGAGTAGTGCCGTGCAGTTTGACATTGATCAAAATGTGGATGCTCGTTTAAAAGAGTAGATTTCAAGATTCCCCTATGGACTCGGGAGGTAGACGGGAGGCAATTATCGAAGACTACCACAGGATGACCATGATAGGTTAGCGGAAATGATGAGAGGGCTATGAGAGGAGGATTGATAAATAGGGATCAGGAAGATGTAATTAGGAGTCCTTTTGCTCCTAACATCAGGCAATCTAGGAATTCAATGGAGTTTAAACTACCAATGCTTGAGACATATGATGGAAAAACCAATCCTCCTGTTCATCTGACGAGATACATGAGACACATGGAAGTACTAGGGGAATCAAATGAAGTCATGGCATAGTGCTTCCCCTTGTATTTAACAGATATAGCTGCACTATGGTTCAGACAGTTGGAAAAGCGTATCTACTAGCACATGGATGGAACTGGTCGAGGGTTTATGAGACAGTTTAGGGTTCATATCTCGAGACCCAAAAATGTGATGAGTTTGGCAACACTGAAACAGAGGACCGGGGAGTATCTAAGGAGTTTTCAAACACTATATAATGCCGTGGTGGCATCGGTGGATCGTCCAGATCCATCCATGGTTTTAATGGCAGCTGTATCTGGAACTGCTGATGGCATAGAGTTCAAGGATTCACTAGAACGCGATCCACCTATGGATCTTGGGGAGTTTTATCATGAAGAAGAAAGCTTCTTGCAACAGGACGATGCATGAGCAAACAAACCGGAGGTGAATGCTGTGCAAAGTGGAGGATCATCAGGAGATGTAAATAAGAGTGATAAAGGAAAAGCGAAAAATGAATAATGGCATTATTGTGTCGAAAAGGCAACGGAGAGAACCAAAATTCTCTTCTTATACAGTTTTGACTGAATCTCTAGAAAGGATTTATTTAGATACTCGAGGACGCCTTCAATATTGAAGGCCGGCAAGGAGGGAACCCTTTAAATATGAAAAGGCATTTGGAAAGTGTTGTCTATTCCATAAACTAGACAGGAATAATGCAAATGACAGTAGACATTTAAAGGATATAGTTGAGGAACATGTGAGGAGTGATCAGTTGCAATAATATGTAAGGACACGGGCTACAACAATGGAACAAGAGAAGCCACCGTCCACCTCAAATGAAATGGCATTGGATCAAGGCATCATCAACTTATCATCAATGGATTGGCATGGCATGGAATAAGTAACAAACTCCACAGTGATACCGCTAAGTCACTTACAAATGTACGGGATCAATGGCGGTCCGTAATGCTCTAAGATGATGACAAACCGTAATGCTAGGGTTCGTGGAATTTTGTTTTCTCTTGTTTGCTTTGAACTCTGGTTTTTCGAATATTTTGGTTTATTAGTTTTTTGGTTGTACGGACTCTTATTTTATATTTTTCCAAATGGACATTGAAATGCTTAAATTTGTATTAATGTAATAAATAACACAAGTCGCGATTATGGCCCTGACCGGAGAGACGTGGCAATAACCGCAAGTTATGAGTTCCTTCGCTAGAGAGTGACAAAATGGATTGGTACGTCGATTAAGTCCACGAGTGAGGATCGAGGCTGGAGCAGGATACCCTATGGATTAATACCTCGATTAGGGATCGAGGTCGGAGAAGGATGCCCACGTATTAAGCCCTCGATCGGAAAGTGGAGGATGGAGAATAAAACCCAACGAATTGTCGGGTATGGACTATGCCTAGCAAGGGATGGGCTGCTTTGTCGGACAGCGATAGGATCGACCTACTCAGGTCGTCGATTCCAGATTGTCCTCGATAAGGATCCAGTGAGATCAAGGATTTGAATTAGAAAAACGACCTGAAGAGGTCTATAGATTTGGATATGGACTTGTAGCTGTCCTAGATTTGCATAAAACGACCTGGAGAGGTCTATGGATTTGGATATGGACCCAGAATGGCCCCGGATTTGGATAAAACTACATAAAGAGGTCCTGTATTTGGATAAAACTACCCGGAGAGGTCTATGGATTTGGATATGGACCTTGAGTAGTACTGAATTTGGATAAAACGATCCAGAGAGATCGTGGATTTGGCTAATGAATTTGGAATGGATTCAAAACTGGATGTCGACTCAGAATAGTCATGGATTTTGCTAATGATCCATAGACATCAAGGAATTGGATTGGTAATGGATTGGATAATATAGCCATCGACCAATTGTGGACTAAAGGTTTTGGATTTATAGTGTTGAATATGCGCTTTGCGCTTATATGATTTTTGTTTGATGATAATAAACATATATATATATATATTCGTTTAAATGTATTTGTTTATGTACTATTTTATTTTTCATAGATGAAATAAATATTTGTTGAATAAAATAAATTACACAGAATTTGAATTTGAATGGAATTTGAATTCAAACAGAAATTTTATTCAAACAAATATTTATTACAATCTTGAATAGTACAATTTCATGCTCTCACTATACATATACAATTTTGAATACATCACGATTTTATATTTACATTAATAACCTTACTACATATCACTCACACTCGTATTTTATCTTCAACTGCATTCCAGTTTGAATCCAACATCTGAGCAATCTGCAAAAATATACACTAACGCGGTAAAATTGAAAAAGAAATATTTTTGCAATATAAAATAAAATATGATTTTTGAAAATATGATTTGCCTCAGTTATTTGGGTTGTTGGTCATCATTTAAATTTGAATTCATCATACACGAACAACTTGTGACATACACAGTGTATCACTGTATATGCCACAAGGCCGTGCACACCGATATATACACTTGATAATGCTACAGGGACAGGTGAGCACAGGTCAAACCCAAATGAAAAGTCGGGTTCAACTCACGTGCAATAACATAAATGTCACAACTCTCAGCACATGGTCAAACCCGAGTTTTAAAACTGGATTCAACTCAGGTGCAAATCAAAAGTACACATGAATGCTATGTTCAAACATGACACAGCCTTAAATCAATGAACATGCAGTCAACTCAAGTACATCAACTACAAGTTCAACAATATCAAGTTCAAGCCAGTGCCAACAAAGAATCAAAGCTCGACCAATATAATGCAAACTACACAAAGATCAAGTGAACAACTACATGTTGAACAAATGAAAACATTATGCAAGCTCGAGCACAAATTATGAATACTGCAACAATATCCAGTATGAAGTATCAGACTCAATAGCAAGTTCAGTGTGGCAATGCAAAGACCTCAAACCAAAGATATGCCATCACAGCAAATATGACAGCAAGCTTCAACTACATGGAGACGAGACCAAATACACAAGTTCACATTAGTAGCCAAATGTTACAAATTCAATGCCGAGAAGCACTGAAACAAAGATGGCCAAAGCACAAAAGTGCAAAGCAACCAACATAAATGAAATAATACACAGTACCATATGTCAAGTAAAGACTCAGAGACAAGTAGCAATATACAAAATGAAGTGCATGCAACATGATGAAGCAGTGATGATACAAAGACAAGTAATGCAAGCAATCTGAATCAAATATCATCAGATCAGAGACCAAGTGAGTATGCAAATGCTACCATGACTCGAGTACATGCTACAGCAACGTTACATGTCCAGTTACAACAAAGACCAAATTCACAGTGAAGTCAAGACAGAAAATTCATGAATGCAACATGGTGAACAACCAAGGTGCAACAAGAATTTTACAGTATCAAGCTCATGTATACAACAGTGGAAGAACAAAATCATCAATGCATTGCACAGCAAGGTATAACAAAGTCAAGGGCATATGAAGACAGTGTAAACATCACATTGAAACAACTCGAACTCAACTGGAAAGTGCTATCAGAGATGAACACAAAAAAAATGGTCAGAGCCGTAGTATACAGAAGACACAAAATCAAAACCGTGATCAGGCCGAGGTCAACAAGAAAGACAAGGCAAATAAATCAGAGCAATGATCAGATATTATCAAACAAAGTCAAGGCCGGAGCAAATCGAACCAAGTCAAGATCAATGCCGTATTGACCAAGCAATGAATCAGCACCGTGTCAACCAAGTAATATCAATTTATACGAAATTGAAGAAGTCAGTGAAATCCCAAGCATCTAAGCATAATCAAGCGGCCAGAGAAAATAAATAGACGGATCAAACAAAACTTATACGAACGCAATAATAGGATTTCGAATCCTATATAAACCCATTCATCATCGGCTTTCAAATCCATCGAATTCAAGCAAGCATAAAATCAGTAAAAGCAAAAGCATTTAATTACATACCGAAGCAAGGAAGGAATTCGATCAACGAAGCAGCCGCGGTGAGCAACGAGGTCTCAAATCGATCAAGGAAGCACGTCAATCATTATTCGATCGAGGAATTCGAGCGGCGCTTCAAATTTGCACAACCCTAATTTTGGAAGCAAGGAGCAAACGAAGCCGAAGCCCTAATTTAGTTGCAAAAGAGGAACGATGTAACGACCCACCGCTCTGACCGCCTCTAGTCGGTAATTAAACCAACTAGAAACGTTCAAATTGACGGATTGTTATATAGTTTATAACATTTAAACAGAATCAGCTACAGAATCACAGAATAATAATCATATTTCCCACAAAAGAACTTTCTTTTATATACAAATACCAGAGTTATACAATGAATTACATTTAATACAGCGGAATATACATATATCTTTTTAAAGTACAAGATTTTTTTTTGAAAAGCTTTAGTGAAGTGCTTTCCCCTCTCTCTCTAACTTCGCTGCGTGAAAATCTCCAAGCTGAAAAAAAAAATACTCGGTCTGACCCGAGCGTTTATTGCAAAAACACAAAAAAACACTCGAGTCAGGATTAATCTTAATTCAAGTGATTAAATTTGCAATGAATTGAAATAAAATGGTAACAGCCCAAACAGGGTTAATAGTGCAGTACAGGCAGCAGAGATAACAAAACAAATTGGATCAACAAATAGTGTAAATAATGTAAATGCCCACAAATGAGCATAAGAAGTGTACAGGAGTACACATATCAGCCCAGCAAGTACAAAACTGAGTAATTCAGTGTTACAAAACAACACCCAACTGATGATCATATTAAATTTCAGGTGAGAGGCAGATAAGCACATGAGCCACTTGAGTGAACACATTTCACACAACCATACAATTTACAAAGTCACGACAATAAGTAAATGAGGCAACAAGGTCAACAATTAAGCAAATATATATGTTTATCATTATTATACCTATTTACATTCAAAGCATTTCATCATATTCATTCGTGCACTTATTTCAGAGAATAGTGTCAATGCATAGATGACATCACATCAAACATGACAGCAGACACAAATGTGCAACATAGTGAAAATGAACAAGTGCAACAAAACTCAACAAGGCAGACTCAAGTGAATGAAAACATATATGCAACATGGTGAGCAACACAAGGGCAGTGGACGGTGCAGACAAAATGAACTGCAAAGCCAAACAAATGCAGGTGAACAAGTGATACCAGCTACAAATAAGCAAAGACCATATGGTCAGTGCACAAGAACAAGGCCCAAAAAAATCACAAACCAAGTGAAACTGGCAATAACAACATGCAATGCATGACTACAACCACAAAGGTTCAAGGCTGAGACAAACCCAATGCACCAATGCAACAGCATACGAGGTGCAGACTACAAATGAGTGCAAACAAAATAAACCAAATGCAACAGTTATACCAACATAGTGCAACAATGAAGCACTGAAGTATGCAGACCAGCACCAGGGTTAATCATATATGGATAGAGTGGAATCAAGTCAAAGCATACCAACACAAGTAAGACAAGAACCAGTTTTAAGTGATTTCAAAATTTTTCATTAATAAGTCCAAATATAGTGCCACAAACTTGTAACAATAGTATGGAAATTTACAGAAAGGTTGGGCTTACATTTTTTTCCAGTAAAAGAAAGAAAAATTTCAAAACTTACTTAGTTTGTTACTAAACATGGTGCAAGTTTAAGGCACAAAACCAAAGATTAAAAAGTACACAGTCAACATGCAACCTTCAAAACTTATATATACACTTATTTGGTAAAATATGTGCAGGCAAGAAGTAACAAAACTTTGGTTAAGTACACAGTCAACATGCAACCTTCAAAACTTAGATATACACTTATTTGGTAAAATATGTGCAGGCAAGAAGTAACAAAACTTTGGTTAAGTACACAGTCAACATGCAACCTTCAAAACTTAGATATACACTTATTTGGAAAAATATGTGCAGGCAAGAAGTAACAAAACTTTGGTTAAGTACACAGTCAACATGCAACCTTCAAAACTTATATATACACTTATTTGGTAAAATATGTGCAGGCAAGAAGTAACAAAACTTTGGTTAAGTACACAGTCAACATGCAACCTTCAAAACTTATATATACACTTATTTGGTAAAATATGTGCAGGCAAGAAGTAACAAAACTTCGGTTAAGTACACAGTCAACATGCAACCTTCAAAACTTATATATACACTTATTTGGTAAAATATGTGCAGGCAAGAAGTAACAAAACTTTGGTTAAGTACACAGTCAACATGCAACCTTCAAAACTTATATATACACTTTTGGTTCTTGTACTAGTCAAATCAAACAATAATAATAAATGCCTATACACTCTTGCTTTCCATTTACTATGTATATATATATACATGTTTGACTATATATTTTTTTTCTTTCCTGAAATCAGACAGGAACCATTATTTGGAATCATCAACATGCGCAATCAAGCAACAAATCATATATCAAAATTCTTGCATGCAAACAAGTTTAATTTTCCTATATCACCCAAGCATACACAAAGCAATCAAAAAGATTGAGAAACCAAGGTTTACTCACAAGTATTCATTTTCCTTAGTACATTTTCCTTAACCAGATTCAAAGATTTTTTCCTTTGCAAGCCAAACAAGCATTAGTTTCACTACCTAGTTCAAGCATACACTTCATTCGTGTGCAGCTCAAACACAAACTTCAACTTGTTACAATTTATTTCAGAAAGAATGAGTAGAGAAAAGATTGGGATTTTAACCATAGTTTTTTTTTTCTTTTACTGTAAAACTGAAAGCTAAGGAACAGTGAAGGGAAAGGTCATTTTCCAGGCGTGCATTCGTGGGTTTAATTCAAAAATTTTCTTTTATTCAATTAGATGCATCGGAACTATACCCAGTTGAACACTTTGATCAATGCAAAGCTAAGACTTAAACCAGCATGAAATCCTACTTATTTATTTTAAATTAGGTGTTACTCACAGTGACATGTATATGCATAAATACATATTCACATACATACTTTCAATTCCATACCTAAACAAACATTCAAGCATCACATAATGGATTCAAGAATTTTAGCAATGCATCAGATTCATCAAACAATTGTTTTGAACTTGTAAATTTTGTTACTTTCAGATTATAGGATGTTCACAGACCATTATAACTGGGATCATTCTTATATAGGCATGCAAGCATAATACACAGCAAAACATCAAAGAACACCACAAAGCAGTTCATATATATCAACTTAAAGAATTTAGAAAAGTGGTTTGCTCACAAGTATTTTCAGAACTAAAGTATTTTTATTTCCTTACTACATTTTCCTTAAACAACTTAAGACTGACAGGTAAAAGAGGAAATGATTTGTGTTTTGAAATAGCTTGCATCTGAGAACAAGAATAGGGGGTTTTACAGACACGTACATACATCACATATGAACTGAAGTTCAAACAAGCACATGCAAACAAAATTTTCCTCATCTAGATTCAAAGATCCATCACATGCAGCCACAACAAACTGTTCTTATCAGTTTAAAAACAAATTTATAGCATCTGTTCTCATCAGTTTGAAAACAAAATTTATAGCATCTGTTCTCATCAGTTTGAAAACAAAATTTATAGCATCTGTTCTCATCAGTTTAAATCAAATTATCAGAGCAAATGATAGCAAATAACACCCAACAAACAAACATGCAGTGTTTTATCTGTTCTTATTAGTTTAAATTCAAATAACCGAGCAAATGATAACAAATGACACCCCAAATCATGGCATGCAACCAAGCACCCAATTCAAACAAATCTAAAAACTTGAATAAAATTTAATTGTGAGAAAAAAAACTCACCATTGCTAGCTGGGGTAGAAGACGATGCAGCCAAACAATGTTCGAACTCGTCCAACCGAGGAGCACGCGAGCAACATCAGAGAAATCTAACGATTTGAAGTCAAAGCCGTGAAGGTCGAAGAGATTGAAGCATCACCCTCAAATTCAAGTGGATTTTTATTGAAGCCCTAATTTTTCAGACCGAAGGAAGAGAGGAACAGGCCGCCACCATTATTTTCTTTTTTAGTTTAGGGTTTTCGAAATGAAGAAGGAAAAGGGATCGGGTCTGCCTTGGTAGCTATCACGGCACCAATATCAAATGTGGGCCAACCAAAATTTTCAAAGCCCAAACAACAATCAACAAATTTTCCTCTTATATTTTTATTTTGAATTCCAATTGGTTTTGTAAATTTTGTTGTTTGAATTTTTAACTGTGTATTTCTTTATCTAATTTGTATTGATTAAAATTTTATTCCTTTCTATTTTAAAGAAAAGAAAAATGTTATTTAAAACTAACCATCCATTTATAAATTTACATAAATAATGCTTGTATCCAAATTATTTTTCCTAAGTCATTAGTTTGAATTTAAAATACAAATTCAATATTCAATTTCAACTCCAAAGTCAAATTTAAATTTTTATTCAACTTTTTATAGATTAAATTTTAAAATTTAATCGCCAAATTCACAGTTATATTGGGAATTCAATTTAAATCGTCATTCAATTATTTAAAATAAATAAATATTTTCAATTTAAATTGTTCAAAAATTCAGGGTCATTACAATCTCCCCTCCTTAAAAGAATTTCGTCCCGAAATTACAAGTAAGGAAAAATGATTGTTAAAATTTCACTAATATTTATACCCTACTCAATTTTATCAAGTTTGAAACTTATTAAAAAATAAATAAATAAGTATAGGATTCATTCTATTTGTTTTATCTCATTAGCTTTGTTAATTAACTCATTTGCTCATTATTTTCTACAATCAAGACACAAGTCTTTTACTAAAGTTTCAACTTACAAAACCCAAATTTTAAATTTTAAATTCTTCATTTAAGAAATTTACATAGTATAACTTTTCCAAAGCTGTGGACTTTCAAAACATTTCAAAAATCCTCTTCCTTAGTTCATTGGGTTGGAATTTATGTTATTTTAATTTCAGATTATTGATTTGCTATGTAAAGTTTGAAAATACTTACTAACTCGAAATTTAACAAGTCTATTGTCGTTCTTAAAGACATTAGGCATACGTTGGCCAGGCGCAAGTCTAAAAATCTCCAAGTACTAAATATACTTGCTTCAATTCCTAGTGAAAATACTTTAAAAATCTTTTTAAAAATGGATATGGAAAGCACATTCCCCCATGGATCACAGTTACCAGGCGATTACGCTACTATCCCAGTAGAATCGCTTGTAAATGTAGATTTCTCATCCCTTGAATTTCGCCATGGTTGTTGCCATAGATCGCGGTCCACACGGCGGTTACGCTACTATCCCAGTAGAATCGCTTGTGACCGTAGGCATCTCGCCCCTCGAATTACGCTTTGGCATCTAGATTGCAGTTTACACGGCGGTTACGCCATTATCCCAGTGGAATCGCTTGTAACTGTAGGCATCACGCCCCTCAAATTACGCTAGTCACTCCAACTAATGGAAAACAAATGGCCAATCCAACTAATGGAAAACAAATGGCCAATCCAACTAATGGAAATCAAATGGTCAATCCAACTAATGGAAATCAAATGGTCAATCCAACTAATGGAAATCAAATGGTCAATCCAACTAATGGAATTCTACGTAGCTACGATCTTCAAATGGACACTCATCTCGAGTTCCAACAACCTTCACAAATTTAAATGGAAGGTACTTTTCCATATCCTCAATTTGAAAAACATAATATCATACATACATATATAATATTTCATTTCACATTTCGTACATATCATACTCTTGTACTTACATAAGTTTTCCACAACAATTTCTTTCCAAACTAATGGTTTTCGAATTTATCGTATTCTCATATATACGTTCTGAAAACCTCAATATCTCATACCCATAACAAATAGAGGATTCACAAATTTTCCATTTCATTATCCATTTAAAATTTTCCTCTAAGTCGATTTGAAAATTTAAGGTTATCTCAAACCCAATTCATATTCATAATACAATTTATTATCGACTTCACACTCGATTTGGATTTTACGTGACATCATAAATTCTCAACACATAATTGATGTCTACCGATATATAACCTCTGAGCTCGTACGTCTCAGAGAAGGGTGTTAAGCTAAGAGAATAAATTCTCCGCCACCAACAGATATATATTTAATAGAGATCAATTGCTATGTCATCAATTCACAATGTTAGACATACAATCCAAATCAACTATTCGAAATTCAAAGTTGAACTAATTGTTCATATTTTCCAAAAATTATATCTTTACAAGATATATTTCTCACGCTTCAACCATTTGAAAGCAAATTTCAAATCATTTTTCACCTTTCAATCTTTGAAAACAAATTTCAAATCAATTTCCTTAAACGGAAACATTTCCAAATATTTATCCATTTTAAACTTAAAATGGTTCACTTAAATCAATCAAATAAATCTTTACCGATTTATTTTAAACTTGCGTTCCAAATCCGTAAATTTATTTCCACATTTCAAAAATAAATCAATGTTTATTTTTAACAAATTTCCCTTTCTTTTATAAATTCCATAGTGAATTTACATTTCCAAAATATCTATGAATATACGATTTTCAAATCGATCTCACATATTCATTTTCAATTTATCTTTAAAAGATAAAATCTCAAAACATTCACTTTTCACTTTATCTTTAAAAGATAAAATTTCAAACCTTTCATTTCATATTGGAAAATATTTCCATACTTATTTAATAATAAGTAATTCACAAATCCATTTATTTTCAACACTTTGAAAATATTCAATATTCTTAGATCATAATTAAGTATATATCTCATTCTTAAAGGAAATCATTCTTTAAACACATTATCTTGAGTCAAAACGAATATTGCGTAAAACATCGTTACGACGACCCAAATCATTAGTATAGGAATTCGAATTTAAGATAGATATATAAATCCCAATACTATATAAAAACATTTCCTTTTGGAAACCAATTACTATAACAACAATGTTATAGTCCACCATTTCCTTTGATTTCTCTCGAAAACGTATATTTCAACAATGAATGTTGAAATCTATGATTTCGATCCTTAACACATTTTAAAACAACTTCAAATTTTCCAATATTAAGTTTTCCACTTAACTTGATTCCATGCCCGTTCAAATTCAAATTCATCACTGAATCTATTAAATCTATTATGGATTTTCATATTAACAAAAATCAAATTTGAAATCTAAATCCCATTTGAATTTTTTTTGCATTTGCTTTTCATTCCAAAATAATCAACTAATTCTTTAGTAAACCACTCATCGACTTGGTTTCATTAGATTCATATCTCCACATTTATTTATAAAACTTCGATTTATAATCTCCTTTATTAATTCAATTCAATTTATATAACTCAATTATATACCAAAAGTCCATATTATAAGTTAAATACTTATAATCCGTTTATTTACTAAATCGTTCTTCAAAACATTTGAAATCAATTTTCAAAACAATTCAGAATCAAATTCCCAAGTTATAGTTCAATGATCCGCTTGGTTATAACCAAATTAACATGCCATTTCATTTCCCAATTGTTACTTTGGAGATATTCAAAATATTTGATTTAAACCAATTCATTAATTCACTTAACTCATATTTCATTTTTCATAAATCTCAACAATTCGATAATGAGTTTTCAAATGATCGAGACTCAAATCTAAGGAGACCTCACCGAAGAGAAACTATCGCAAACTCACATTTAGAGAGGGGAATTTCCGAAAAAATACTAATTTTCAAAATACCTTTTATTTTAAAGAAAACAATTTTAAACTTCTTTAGATTTGAAAACACTTTCTATAAAGTGATTCTAGTAACTATTCATATTAAACGCCATAAACTAAGCTTTGTGTAAACCAAAGCTCTGATACCACTTTTGTAATGACCCGCCGCTCTGACCGCCTCTAGTCGGTAATTAAACCAACTAGAAACGTTCAAAATAACGGATTGTTATATAGTTTATAACATTTAAACAGAATCAGCTACAGAATCATAGAATAATAATCAAATTTCCCATAAAAGAACTTTCTTTTATATACAAATATCAGAGTTATACAATGAATTACATTTAATACAGCGGAATATACATATATCTTTTTAAAGTACAAGATTTTTTTTGAAAAGCTTTAGTGAAGTGCTTTCCCCTCTCTCTCTAACTTCGCTGCGTGAAAATCTCCAAGCTGAAAAAAAAATACTCGGTCTGACCCGAGCGTTTATTGCAAAAACACAAAAAAACACTCGAGTCAGGATTAATCTTAATTCAAGTGATTAAATTTGCAATGAATTGAAATAAAATGGTAACAGCCCAAACAGGGTTAATAGTGCAGTACAGGCAGCAGAGGTAACAAAACAAATTGGATCAACAAATAGTGTAAATAATGTAAATGCCCACAAATGAGCATAAGAAGTGTACAGGAGTACACACATATCAGCCCAGCAAGTACAAAACTGAGTAATTCAGTGTTACAAAACAACACCCAACTGATGATCATATTAAATTTCAGGTGAGAGGCAGATAAGCACATGAGCCACTTGAGTGAACACATTTCACACAACCATACAATTTACAAAGTCACGACAATAAGTAAATGAGGCAACAAGGTCAACAATTAAGCAAATATATATGTTTATCATTATTATACCTATTTACATTCAAAGCATTTCATCATATTCATTCGTGCACTTATTTCAGGGAATAGTATCAATGCATAGATGACATCACAGCAAACATGACAGCAGACACAAATGTGCAACATAGTGAAAATGAACAAGTGCAACAGAACTCAACAAGGCAGACTCAAGTGAATGAAAACATATATGCAACATGGTGAGCAACACAAGGGCAGTGGACGGTGCAGACAAAATGAACCGCAAAGCCAAACAAATGCAGGTGAACAAGTGATACCAGCTACAAATAAGCAAAGACCATATGGTCAGTGCACAAGAACAAGGCCCAACGAAATCACAAACCAAGTGCAACTGGAAATAACAACATGCAATGCATGACTACAACCACAAAGGTTCAAGGCTGAGACAAACCCAATGCACCAATGCAACAACATACGAGGTGCAGACTACAAATGAGTGCAAACAAAATAAACCAAATGCAACAGTTATACCAACATAGTGCAACAATGAAGCACTGAAGTATGTAGACCAGCACCAGGGTTAAACATGTATGGATAGAGTGGAATCAAGTCAAAGCATACCAACACAGGTAAGACAAGAACCAGTTTTAAGTGATTTCAAAAATTTTCATTAATAAGTCCAAATATAGTGCCACAAACTTGTAACAATAGTATGGAAATTTACAGAAAGGTTGGGCTTACATTTTTTTCCAGTAAAAGAAAGAAAAATTTCAAAACTTACTTAGTTTGTTACTAAACATGGTGCAAGTTTAAGGCACAAAACCAGAGATTAAAAAGTACACTGTCAACATGCAACCTTCAAAACTTATATATACACTTATTTGGTAAAATATGTGCAGGCAAGAAGTAACAAAACTTTGGTTAAGTACACAGTCAACATGCAACCTTCAAAACTTATATATACACTTATTTGGTAAAATATGTGCAGGCAAGAAGTAACAAAACTTTGGTTAAGCACACAGTCAGCATGCAACCTTCAAAACTTATATATACACTTATTTGGTAAAATATGTGCAGACAAGAAGTAACAAAACTTTGGTTAAGTACACAGTCAACATGCAACCTTCAAAACTTATATATACACTTATTTGGTAAAATATGTGCAGGCAAGAAGTAACAGAACTTTGGTTAAGTACACAGTCAACATGCAACCTTCAAAACTTATATATACACTTATTTGGTAAAATATGTGCAGGCAAGAAGTAACAAAACTTTGGTTCTTGTACTAGTCAAATCAAACAATAATAATAAATGCCTATACACTCTTGCTTTCCATTTACTATGTATATGTATACATGTTTGACTATATTTTTTTTCTTTTTTTTTTCTTTCCTGAAATCAGACAGGAACCATTATTTGGAAACATCAACATGCACAATCAAGCAACAAATCATATATCAAAATTCTTGCATGCAAACAAGTTTAATTTTCCTATATCACCCAAGCATACACAAAGCAATCAAAAAGATTGAGAAACCAAGGTTTACTCACAAGTATTCATTTTCCTTAGTGCATTTTCCTTAACCAGATTCAAAGATTTTGTGACGATAACGGTTTTTGCCCGCTCGAAAATCGACATCCATACTTGAAATCGTATTCGAATGCCGTAAATTCAACCGTTCAAAACCGATTCGCCGGAGCTTATAACAACATTAAGTAAATAACACAGCGGAATAAAAAGAATAATACATTGATATACAACACTGATACAACAGAGTGATACAATGAATATCAATATACATCAGAGATACAAGAAAATAGCAGCGGAAAGAAAATAGATAACACTAGCAGCGGGACAAAAATAACTCTAAGATAGTCTTCAACGAAGAACTCCAAATCTGAACTCCATCTCCAAGAACCAATCCAGTAATAGCTCGGACTCCCCATAATAATGCACAAAGATAAGCAAGACTGGTGCGAACCAAGGACTGAACTAACTCCAGATAATTCACTGAACCTAACTATCTGAAAAACCCAACTATAGACTGCTCGTGTCGAAAATAATGAGCACCCAGAGTTTAGGAAAGGAACAATAAAATCCGGATCAGTCATGGGACTGGTGTGAGCAACAAAAACAGTTTATCTTTTAAAACAATCAAGAAGAGAATTTTATAATAAATTCGCAATGCTTTTTGTAAATGAAACTACCATAAGACCTCCCACCACACACACAATGCAAACGCAGACTTGGAGGAGATTTCTTCTTATGATAGTCAAACATGCTTAATACGCAGAAAATTTCTTTGATATTATTATTATAAGTGCACGGTGCAGAAAAGCATTTCAAAAGTAGAATATTAATCTTAGCCAGCATAGACATTTCGAACTATGCCTACTATAGCTACCATCCAAACAGTGGGGCGCCACCATAAGTGAATGGCAGGTTCTACAACTAAAACCGTACAAGGATCGTATTGTTTCTTTGGATTTCCAATAAATGGTCAGGCCAAGGAACTTCCCATTGCCACATGAGAACGCCTCTGGAAGGACGTCCCCGAGAACCTAACCGAATCTCTGCCAACACAAGGCCGGGTTACCCCTAACTGGGTAACTACTGGCACGAGTATGCCACCTCCCGGTTGTAACAACCTTTAACCGGGGCCCCAACGTCAAATCACAAAATAAGATATATATAAGTTTGTGATGTCCACATAAGTAAGTATCTGGGCTCCATACCATGATACCACTTCTATCCAGAAGGAGATGTACATACCCTAAAGGGGCGCTACCACCTAATAACCTTGCCACATCTTTCCTGTTTTGACCATTCCGGGGTGTGAGGTTCGACGAAGTCTCGTCCACAAAGCCACGCTTTGGTACAAAGCCATGCTTTGGGTCAACAAATGATCAAAGTAATGATCACAAAGATAAATGATCAAACAAATGATCATATCACAAATGATCAAACAATGATCATTACACAGCAACACTTAGCATGTCACATTACCAAATCGGGAATATATCGCTGATAACCTTCAACTACATAACCTCTGTGCTCGTATGTCTCAGAGAAGGGTGTTAAGCTAAAAGAATAAATTCTCCGCCACCAACAGAAATGTATTTGAAAGAAATCTGCTTTATATCTCAAAATGTAATGTCAGACACACAATCCATACAAGTCTGTTCCGGGCTCGAACAGAACCGAAGGCACTTCTTACGAAGCCCTTGCAAATCCGGGTATTCACAATCCCGATCGGACTTCCCATCACCTAGGAAATCTCTATACCGGCGCGACTCAGTGCAGAGACAATCGATAGGTCATCCTATCGTTCTCGCAAATACCCGGTCTTCACCACCGGTCTTCAAATGCTATCCATAACGACGTATCACATATTCGGAATGGGTTATACGACACAAAGGTCCTCTCCCGGCTAAACCGAATAGTGAGCGCAACATTTAAAACATATGGATATGGGATTTCAATTAAGTCACAACTTAATGATTCAAAACTTTTCTTTCAAATGGTTTAACCCAATTACCATTTTCAAATCTTTTAAACAAAAGATTTATTTCACAAAGTTCATTCAGTTTCACAAAGACCCATTTACGGATTTCAAAACAATTTCCGTTTCAATTGAATTAACTCGTTTAAAATCTTTAAATTAAAGATTTAATTTATAGCTTTCAAACCATTTCCATGACTTGGAAAATCATTTTCATTTTTAACTTGAAATCCTTTTTAACACAAATTGGACGTTCACTACTTATATGAAAGCTTTTATTATTTGAAAACAAATAGTTTTCGTTTCAGAAAGATCCAATTTTATTTGCACGAGTTAAGGCCTTTGAATTTAAATTCAAATTTCCAAATCAGCACCTTTAAATAGTTTAACCCCTATAAACTGGTATAACATCTTTAGTCCCTAATTTCCAAATCACAGAATTCAATTTCGAATATTGAATTTAAATTTAAATCAAAATGTTTAAATTACAAAATTCAATCAAGTTATTCAAAATAAATTTCATCTTCGAAATTTCATTTCAAAAGCTTTTCACTTAAAACCCAATCCATTTCAAAATATTTGAATTCAAATATTCAATTAAAAAATCATTTTAAAATCTGTGACTTAATCGATTTCCTCGTGAAATCCATATTTGTGTGTGTAAGTGTGGTCCAGGGGTTTTACACAAAAGTGCAACATCATTCAATCATCACAGATCAAATACAACAATATATTCGATAAGCGATATAAAGTATAATGCTTATCTTTCATCAAAGATCACAGATATATATCACAGATAAGTAAATTACAGATCACAACATAAAACAGGATGTATCACAAAGCATCACAAATCAAAGATGTCAAATAATTCAACATTCAATAGAATCCATACATTCACAAGTGAATTTATTAATCAACTGATTAATTTAAATCAGATGTATCAATTGATTAATCCAGGTTAATTATCATTAGTTAATTTCAATTTGTTTGAAATAAATCTTCCTTTCAAATTTTATTAGTTAACCTTTAATTATTAACTAATCCTTCTAAATTAATGACCCAATTAATTTCTAATTATTAAATTATCTTAATCTATTTACATCATTAATAAATCTTTTAATTTATCAAATAATTAACTAAAATTTCAAATCATCATTTAATTAATTACTTTCAGTAATTATCTATATATTACTTCACTAAGTAATTAAAATTTCAAAATTATCAAGTGATTATTCTGAAGTAATTAACTAAGAATTTATTTTGAACTGATTCGATTATCTCAATAAACTACATTGAATAATTTATTCCTAAATTACTGTTATTAAGTAATCATACTTAATACAATTCACAAATTAATTTATCACATTAATTGATTATCAAAATTTCTCAAGTAAATGATCCTCATTAACTATTCATAATTATTTAATTACTATTCTTAAGTAATTAAACTCAATTTAATTATTGTTAATTACCATTTAATTAGCCTTTAAAAAAAATCTTATAATTAATCACTAATTTCAAATCATTTTAAATTAATTTGTTTTCAAGCTAACAATTTGAATATTTACTTTTTAAAACATTTATTAAGTTAGTTTTAAAACAATTTTTATTTTAATCATATAAGTTGGGATACTTTTGAACTTCATAATTTTCAAGTAATCATTTCAATACCCTTGTCTTCACCACCTTCCATTAACAACCTATCTTCATTTTATAAAGAATGATTTATACACAGACAGTTTTCTTTTACAACCTGTAACTAGTCAATAAGCCGAGCCATCTTATTTTGCTTTGAGTCAACTACTCGATTTACTCGAGTGTCACTTCGAGTCATTTACCCATCTTTCCCGAGATTCCCTGTACGCAACCCATCTCCTTCTTCTTCTTCTTTCCAAACGCTACAGCCCCTCCAAACTTCAACGTGCACCGTGCACGTGTACCAGACCTCGGCGACGATCCCGCCTCCACGATCACCTCCGACACATCGCTCTCTACCCATACTTGCCACTTGACCTCCCAAAATACAATACAACCTCGAAGACAAAAACGAACTACCTCAATCAAATTGGTACAGAAACCCTCACCAGAGAATTCACTGGAATCCCCTATTCCGACCACCTGAACTGCCGAACTCGGGTCCACACCTCCATAACACTTCCACTCAGCCATCACCAAGCCCTGATGCAACTCGATCAACTGAGGGGGACGAACGAAATCAAAACTTACCCCAGATAAAATTTAGGGTTAAAAACTTTGCTTCATCGCCGCCGACGCCACAGTCGCTTCCACCATCTCCGGCTATTTTTCCAAGCAACCCCATAGGCTCGTCTACCACCCCGAACAACCCCAACTAACACGAGTCATTCAATCACCAGAAAAAGATAAAAATGCCCATTTTGTTCAATTATTAACTCCAACTAAGATCGTCAACTAAAAATTCTCATATTAGTTTTAAAATTCCTATCTTGGGCTGTAAATTTAAGCTATATGATTGAATCCATGATTCAAGATATTCGAAATTTCCAGAGACTTAAGTTTTTAATGTAAAAACTTGTTCTTTCACTCCACATACCTTTATTCTTTACACAACCATTTTTAGATGATAAATCATACTATAACAAACAAAATTTGTTTTGATCCCGAGTTCAATCAGTGAGCAGATTGGGAAGAAAAGATCTTTGAATCAAAAAAATTAGCTTATGAACTCAACAGAGACAATTATAACAGCAGTCTGATTGCAATAGATAACTTAAGTTTAAATGATAAGTTGTTACTCACATACTCATTTCCACATATTTATACGCAATTGATTTCAAATATTTAAGGTTTAAAGTGAGAGTTACTCACCTATATGCACAAAGCAGAGAAACCAAGGAAGAAAAAAGACACTGAAGCCTGGAATTGATTAAAAGCTAAGTTTTGATCCTGATTTGTATTGAGTTGAATCCCTGCTCAGCTTGATTATTTAATCTGAGATGATTAGATCCTGTTTGCTTTGCTTACATGCTGAATTCCCAGGCCTTGGATTTACATTTGCAACTCAATTTTGCTTCAAGGTTTTAAATGCTTTGGTTTTGTTTAAGTTTCAAAATGATGCTTGCTTGATCAGGTTGCAATTTACTTTATATAGTACTGGAGGTATGGCATTAATTACTTTGGTTCCCCTTGCTTGCATTTCTGTTGATAGGTATCTATATTATATTGTGTTTGTACAATAGGTAACATTGATTTATTCTTTTATACAATATAGGATCAGTGATTTCCTTTCCATATGGTGGCTGATGAGATACCAATTCGTGCTGCATTAATTATAACAGAGGTATAGCTGCATAAGCGTGTACATATATTTACTTTTATATTGTTTCTTTCTTTTGTTTATTTGGGTTGAGATGATATTTCTTTCGTGGCTGCAGATCTTTATAATGAGTGTTATTATCTTTATTTTTCCTAAGCTTACATACTTAATTTATTTGTGCAAAGATAATTTTTCTTGCTTTATTAATTAGCCTGATATTTCTTTACCTTGGTGGCCGAAATGATGTAAATTGTGTGCTAAAGATGTTTGCATTTTATTTCCTTTGTTTTCCTTTGCAAGCCTAAGATATCCATATTCTTTCTTTCATATTTTACATGACTATCAATTTATTTAAAATATTTGTTTAACATCAAATTTAGTCATATCCAAAATCCAGATATAAATTTATTTTATAAGATATTTAAAATGTTAAATTCCGATTCGAATTCAATTATCAATCCATTTTATATACATGTCTATTTTCAAATATCCAATTTAATTCTCGATTAATTCAAAATTTATATTAAAATTTATATTAATTACCAATTTCTTCACAATTTTTATTCAGAAATGAAATTAATTATCAATTCATACTCAATTTAAATCCGGGATCGTTACAGATTTTTTCTTTTGAAAGCCAAACAAGCATTAGTTTCACTACCTAGTTTAAGCATACACTTCATTCGTGTGCATCTCAAATACAAACTTCAACTTGTTACAATTTATTTCAGAAAGAACGAGTAGAGAAAAGATTGGGATTTTAACCATAGTTTTTTTTCTTTTACTGTAAAACTGAAAGCTAAGGAACAGTGAAGGGAAAGGTCATTTTCCAGGCGTGCATTCATGGGTTTAATTCAAAAAATTTCTTTTATTCAATTAGATGCATCAGAACTATACCCAGTTGAACACTTTAATCAATGCAAAGCTAAGACTTAAACCAGCATGAAATCCTACTTATTTATTTTAAATTAGGTGTTACTCACAGTGACATGTATATGCATAAATACATATTCACATACATACTTTCAATTCCATACTAAACAAACATTCAAGCATCACATAATGGATTCAAGAATTTTAGCAATGCATCAGATTCATCAAACAATTGTTTTGAACTTGTAAATTTTGTTACTTTCAGATTATAGGATGTTCACAGGCCTTTATAACTGGGATCATTCTTATATAGGCATGCAAGCATAATACACAGCAAAACATCAAAGAACACCACAAAGCAGTTCATATATATCAACTTAAAGAATTTAGAAAAGTGGTTTGCTCACAAGTATTTTCAGAACTAAAGTATTTTTATTTCCTTACTACATTTTCCTTAAACAACTTAAGACTGACAGGTAAAAGAGGAAATGATTTGGGTTTTGAAATAGCTTGCATCTGAGAACAAGAATAGGGGGTTTTACAGACACGTACATACATCACATATGAACTGAAGTTCAAACAAGCACATGCAAACAAAATTTTCCTCATCTAGATTCAAAGATCCATCACATGCAGCCACAACAAACTGTTCTTATCAGTTTAAAAACAAATTTATAGCATCTGTTCTCATCAGTTTGAAAACAAAATTTATAGCATCTGTTCTCATCAGTTTGAAAACAAAATTTATAGCATCTGTTCTCATCAGTTTAAATCAAATTATTAGAGCAAATGATAGCAAATAACACCCAACAAACAAACATGCAGTGTTTTATCTGTTCTTATTAGTTTAAATTCGAATAACCGAGCAAATGATAACAAATGACACCCCAAATCATGGCATGCAACCAAGCACCCAATTCAAACAAATCTAAAAACTTGAATAAAAATTAATCGTGGGAAAAAAAACTCACCATTGCTAGCTAGGGTAGAAGACGATGCAGCCAAACAATGTTCGAACTCGTCCAACCGAGGAGCACGCGAGCAACATCAGAGGAATCTAACGATTTGAAGTCAAAGCCGTGAAGGTCGAAGAGATTGAAGCATCGCCCTCAAATTCAAGTGGATTTTTATTGAAGCCCTAATTTTTCAGACCGAAGGAAGAGAGGAACAGGCCGCCACCATTATTTTCTTTTTTAGTTTAGGGTTTTCGAAATGAAGAAGGAAAAGGGATCGGGTCTGCCTTGGTAGCTATCACGGCACCAATATCAAACGTGGGCCAACCAAAATTTTCAAAGCCCAAACAACAATCAACAAATTTTCCTTTTATATTTTTATTTTGAATTCCAATTGGTTTTGTAAATTTTGTTGTTTGAATTTTTAACTGTGTATTTCTTTATCTAATTTGTATTGATAAAAATTTTATTCCTTTCTATTTTAATCAAAAGAAAAATGTTATTTAAAACTAACTATCCATTTATAAATTTACATAAATAATACTTGTATCCAAATTATTTTTCCTAAGTCATTAGTTTGAATTTAAAATACAAATTCAATATTCAATTTCAACTCCAAAGTCAAATTTAAATTTTTATTCAACTTTTTATAGATTAAATTTTAAAATTTAATCGCCAAATTCACAGTTATATTGGGAATTCAATTTAAATCATCATTCAATTATTTAAAATAAATAAATATTTTCAATTTAAATTGTTCAAAAATTCAGGGTCATTACAAACGGCCATTATTCTCACAAGCCAAAAGAAAAGGAACGGGCCAAAGAAGAGAAAAAGGAACTGGTTAAAGAATAAGAGTGGGCCGGCCTTGTTATTTAGAGGCTTTAGTTTAATTTTTTAATTAGGGTTATTGTGTCTTTTAATTGTTGTTTAATTGTTGTTTTTACTTTTCGAATCAAACCTTTGTAAATCACCATCTAGGGTTTAGGTAGTGTCAGATTGTCTAGTTAGAATTAGTTCAGTGAGCAGGGTGTGCGAGTTTGCAAAGCTCTATAGGAGGGAGCAGAGTTTGCGAGTAAGCAAAGCTCTATAGGCGGGAGCAGAGTTTGCGAGTAAACGAAACTCTATAGGTGGGAGCAGGGTGTGCGAGTCTGGTAAAGTGTTTGTGAGCGGGAGCAAATGTTTGCGAGTCTAGTAGAGTGTTTGTGAGCGGGAGCAAAAGGTTTGCGAGTCTAGTAGAGTGTTTGTAAGCGTGATACTGTTTAATTCTAATAGAAATCTGGGAATGCAGCAGTAGGCAGGGGTTGCCGAAGCTGGGTAAATTTTGTGTGTGATTTACTTTTCAACATATTTATTTCTGCAGTTTGTTTCTGTGTTTAAATAGAGAAAATTTGCTATAACCCTATTCACCCCCCTCTAGGGTTAATCTAGATCCTACAAGTGGTATCAGAGCCCGGTATTTTGTTTTTAACTCTAGAGTCATGAATTCACCAAATAATGCTTTTTCTGAGGGGCAATCTATTGCTAGGCCACCCATGTGTAACGGGAATGATTATGCTTATTGGAAAGTTAGGATGGGTATGTATCTTAGTTCTGTTGATTATGATGTCTGGGATATTATTGAAACTGGCTATAAACCTCCCACTATAATCGTTGGTGATACTGAGATTTCTAAACCTAAGGATAGATGGGATGCTAACGATAAGAAATTAAAAACCACAAATGCTAAAGCCATGAATGCCTTGATCTGTGCTCTTGATAAAAATGAATTTAATAGAATTTCTCATTGTACAACAGCACAGGAAATTTGTCATACTTTGGAGGTGACACACGAAGGAACTTCTCAAGTCAAGGAGTCTCGTCTAGCCCTATTCAGCAATGAATATGAAAACTTTGTGATGGACAAAGGCGAGAGCATAAAGGATATGTTTGGACGCTTTTCAACCTTGGTATACAACGCTAGAGCGCTTGGGAAAGTATTCACTGAGGTAGAGCTTGTGAGGAAGGTGCTATGAGTTTTACCAATGAACTTTGAGGCAAAAGTCACGGCAATCCAAGAATCGAAAGATTTAAGTAAACTAAGCATGGAAGAGTTGATTGGTAACTTGATGACATATGAGCTTGAGCTAAAAGCAAAGGAAGAACGCAACAACTCCGAACCAAAGAAGAAGACGATTGCCTTAAACAGTAAAGAAGAAAGCGATGAAGAAGAAGAAGACCCAATCGAAGAGCTTGCAATGGCTGTCAATAATCTTAGAAGATGGTCTAGATTCAAGCCACGCAAGAAGAAAACAAGTCATAATAGGCCAAAAGATTCTGACCATTCCGATAATGAACCAACGTGCTTTAATTGCAAGAAGCCCGGACACTTCATACAAAAATGCCCACTTCTCAAAAACAACAAAGGAAAGAAAAAGAAGAAGAAGGCCTTTGTAGCGACTTGGGATGATGAAGAAGGAGAGGAAGTTTCGGATAGCAGCTCAGAGGAGGCTAACTTGTGTCTTATGGAAAAAACAGATTCAGAAGCAAGCTTCGAGGAATCTAGTGAGGCAGGCGAGTATTCCTATAGAGACCTTGTTTTTATGTGTCTTGATCTTACTAAAGTAGTGGATACTCTTGAATCTAAAATTGAAAAACTGAAATATGATAGGAGAGAATTTGCTCGTGAAAATTTTAGGTTAAAAACTGAACTTGAAAATATTCAAAACCTAGAATGTAAAAAATGTAAAATTTTAGATTCAGAATTATCAAAACTTAGGAATAACTTTGAGAATCTTGAAAAAGAAAACTTGAATCTTAAGGAAAACATTGACACTAGGAAAAAGGATTTTATAAACAGATGCACCTCACTTGTCACTGAAAACACAACATTAAAAACCAAAGTCCAAAATCTTGAGAAATCTCTGAATAACTTTTCAAAAGGAGAAAAATCTTTCAAAATGTTATTGGGAAATCAAATTTTTGCTAACAACAGAGAAGGACTAGGTTTTGGGAAATCACCGGATGATGATAATGCAAAAGGTAAAAGTGTCTTTGCTCGATCTGAAATAATTGGACATCACGTTCAAAATTAAAGTCATAGGAACAAGAACACAAAAATTAATCAAGTCAATTCAATGTGCACAATTTGTAGAAAATATGGACACAATCACAATAATTGTTGGTATAGACCCAAACATGTGAAAACTATACCAATTTGGGTTCCAAAAGGCACAAATATAAAATCTTTGAAAGTCAAACAAATTTGGGTGCCAAAAGGAACATATATAAATAGTTTTGGGTCTCCACAAACATATTTTTCATATTCTGCCACTAACAACCATGGACCTATAAAAACAAATAGGTCACATAAATCTTTTCCCGTGTAGGTGTGGTGGCAGGCTAAGGAAAACAACAGTGTTCTCTGGATTTTGGCTCTTCCAGAAACACAACGGGCGATAAAGCAAAGTTTCTTAGCCTAGTATAAAGGTCACAGAATCACAATGGACAACAACGAAAAATTATCGTAAAGGTAAAACAGGTAAAATTGTTTTGAACGATATATTAAATGTGATAATCTGCACCGTAATCTGAATTAAATCAGCCAGTAATGTGATGATGAAATGAATGATGTCTTTAATTCTGACTTATTCTTAATTGATATGATTTCTTTTGACTTGTTCTTACTTTGATTTGTGCTTAAAAGTAGACCAACCATCTTTTCATCATTGAACTTAATCTGTTTGGTCAAATTATGATGTTTATTGATTACTGTTTACTCATGCTATAAAAAGGATTTTAAGAAATTTTTGAAATTGTTGAAACTTTATGAAATTGTTGAAACTTCAAGAAATTGTTTTGAAATAATAATGAAGTTTTAATGACTGTTGATAGTTGTTCATCCTATGGTTTCTAAGTTTAACACTATGATATTTGTTTGAGTGATAACATGGCTTCATTTCAAATTTCATTCTGAGATAGTTTGTTGAAATTTCACAATCTGGTCTTTGACATCCAACGAGTGAATATTGAGTGAAACTTAAATTCAGCTGCATATTACACTGGTAATATAGTTGATAGAAAAATTACTAGTGGAACGTGATTAATCTTTGAAACATTCATTTGCTGCATCATTTTTCAAAGAAAATATCTGCATATTTTTCACTTGAAATAATTTTTCAAATGGCAGAATTTTTCTCATATAACCCCTTCGATAAAATCATTTTTGACCATATTTTCAGATTAGTCATTTTTATTTGATTTTAAATGACAAATTTTGACTAATCTAACTCCCTAATGATTATCGAAAAGATCAATAGTGATTGAAAAAGTGATGAGTGTCGATATTTGTCATACATTACTCAAGACAATATATTTAGAAAAATTTCTTTAGAATTTCATAACAAGAGTTATGAAAACTTTTTGTTGGGTAAAAATTCCATGATCATTTCTATTTCTATCATCTTTCTATCGACCATCACTCATCAAAATCATATATAGTATGTAAATTTGTGGTAGTTTACAAAGGAAATTATTCGTTCTTCGATTTATTATTATAAAGGAAATTATCTGTGCTTCAATTTATTATATTCTTCAATAAAAATAAATATCCAAAGTATTCACTCTCATTTAAAAGTCCTCACGGTTATGCATGGGTGAATTACTTGGATTTTTGATTATGTGCTTCCATGCTCATTTAAAAGTCCTTACGGTTATGCATGTATGGAATGCATATCAAAATTAATTGAGTAAATAGACAAGTTGATTCTAATCCCATTTAAAAGTCCTCACGGTCATGCGTGGTTAGAAGATACTTGATTTCATTTTTTAAATAAAAATTGTGAATACTACTAATCTCATTTAAAAGTCCTAACGGTTATGCATGGTTAGTAGATATTCAAATTTCCCGAAATAAATATACCACAAATAGACAGAACTGTATGATTTTTTGAAGATTTTATCCCCATCACTTCTGAAAGTGGAATATGCGTCCGACAAGGGTAATTATGATTTTTGTTTGAGTTTTATTGAAATTTGATATTTATATTCAATTGAGTTAAATGTTTGATTCATGTCTGTCACTTCATCCCTATTTTTATAACACTGTTATTCTTTTGCTGATAACAAAAGGGGGAGAGAAAAGTTAAGATTTTGTCAAATAGAATCAAGCAAAGGTCAAACAATTTTCCATTTGCATCTAGGCTTAATTATATATTTCTATGCATATACGTAGGGGGAGCATCATGTAGAAAGGAAGCATTTAAATAGGGGGAGCAATTAGAGTATATCATTGATCAAATACATTTAACACGGTCAAAATCTTAATTATATGTTTGTTATCATCAAAAGGGGGAGAATGTTGAATATGCGCTTTGCGCTTATATGATTTTTGTTTGATGATAATAAACGTATATATATTCATTTAAATGTATTTGTTTATGTACTATTTTATTTTTCATAGATTAAATAAATATTTGTTGAATAAAATAAAATACATAGAATTTGAATGGAATTTGAATTCAAACAGAAATTTTATTCAAACAAATATTTATTACAATCTTTAATAGTACAATTTCATGCTGTCACTATACATATACAATTTTGAATACATCACGATTTTATATTTGCATTAATAACCTTACTACATATCACTCACACTCGTATTTTATCTTCAACTGCATTCCAGTTTGAATCCAGCATCTAAGCAATCTGCAAAAATATACACTAATGCAGTAAAATTGAAAAAGAAATATTTTTGCAATATGAAATAAAATATGATTTTTGAAAATATGATTTTCCTCAGTTATTTGGGTTGTTGGTCATCATTTAAATTTGAATTCATCATACACGAACAACTTGTGACATACACAGTGTATCACTGTATATGCCACAAGGCCATGCACACCGATATATACACTTGATAATGCTACAGGGACAGGTGAGCACAGGTCAAACCCAAATGAAAAGCCGGGTTCAACTCACATGTAATAACATAAATGTCAAAACTCTCAGCACAAGGTCAAACCCGAGTTTTAAAACTAGATTCAACTCAGGTGCAAATCAAAAGTACACATGAATGCTATGTTCAAACATGACACAGCCTTAAATCAATGAACATGCAGTCAACTCAAGTACGTCAACTACAAGTTCAACAATATCAAGTTCAATCCAGTGCCAACAAAGAATCAAAGCTCGACCAATATAATGCAAACTACACAAAGATCAAGTGAACAACTACATGTTGAACAAATGAAAACTGTATGCAAGCTCGAGCACAAATTATGAATACTGCAACAATATCCAGTATGAAATATCGGACTCAATAGCAAGTTCGGTGTGGCAATGCAAAGACCTCAAACCAAAGATATGACATCACAGCAAATATGACAGCAAGCTTCAACTACATGGAGACGAGACCAAATACACAAGTTCACAGTAGTAGCCAAATGTTACAAATTCAATGCCGAGAAGCACTGAAACAAAGATGGCCAAAGCACAAAAGTGCACAGCAACCAACATAAATGAAATAATACACAGTACACATATGTCAAGTAAAGACTCAGAGACAACTAGCAATATACAAAATGAAGTGCATGCAACATGATGAAGCAGTGATGATACAAAGACCAATAATGCAAGCAATCTGAATCAAATGTCATCAGATCAGAGACCAAGTGAGTATGCAAATGCTACCATGACTCGAGTACATGCTACAGCAACATTACATGTCCAGTTACAACAAAGACCAAATTCACAGTGAAGTCAAGACAGAAGATTCATGAATGCAACATGGTGAACAACCAAGGTGCAACAAGAATTTTACAGTATCAAGCTCATGTATACAACAGTGGAAGAACAAAATCATCAATGAATGCACAGCAAGGTATAACAAAGTCAAGGGCATATGAAGACAGTGTAAACATCACATTGGAACAACTCGAACTCAACTGGAAAGTGCTATCAGAGATGAACGCAAAAAAAATGGTCAGAGCCATAGTATACAGAAGTCACAAAATGAAAACCGTGATCATGCCGAGGTCAACAAGAAAGACAAGTCAAATAAATCAGAGCAATGATCAGATATTATCAAACAAAGTCAAGGCCGGAGCAAATCGAACCAAGTCAAGATCAACGCCGTATTGACCAAGCAATGAATCAACACCGTGTCAACCAAGTAATATCAATTTATACGAAATTGAAGAAGTCAGTGAAATCTCAAGCATCCAAGCATAATCAAGCGGCCAGAGAAAATAAATAGACGGATTCAAACAAAACTTATACGAACGCAAAAATAGGATTTCGAATCCTATATAAACCCATTCATCATCGGCTTTCAAATCCATCGAATTCAAGCAAGCATAAAATCGGTAAAAGCAAAAGCATTTAATTACATACCGAAGCAAGGAAGGAATTCGGTCAACGAAGCAGCCGCGGTGAGCAACGAGGTCTCAAATCGATCAAGGAAGCACGTCAATCATTATTCGATCGAGGAATTCGAGCGGCGCTTCAAATTTGCACAACCCTAATTTTGGAAGCAAGGAGCAAAAGAAGACGAAGCCCTAATTTAGTTGCAAAAGAGGAACGACCATTATTCTCACAAGCCAAAAGAAAAGGAACGAGCCAAAGAAGAGAAAAAGGAACTGGTTAAAGAATAAGAGTGGGCCGGCCTAGTTATTTAGAGGCTTTAGTTTAATTTTTTAATTAGGGACATTGTGTCTTTTAATTGTTGTTTAATTGTTGTTTTTACTTTTCGAATCAAACCTTTGTAAATCACCACCTAGGGTTTAGGTAGTGTCAGACTGTCTAGTTAGAATTAGTTCAGTGAGCAAGGTGTGCGAGTTTGCAAAGCTCTATAGGCGGGAGCAGAGTTTGCGAGTAAGCAAAGCTCTATAGGCGGGAGCAGAGTTTGCGAGTAAACGAAACTCTATAGGCGGGAGTAGGGTGTGCGAGTCTAGTAGAGTGTTTGTGAGCGGGAGCAAATGTTTGCGAGTCTAGTAGAGTGTTTGTGAGTGGGAGCAAAAGGTTTGTGAGTCTAGTAGAGTGTTTGTTAGCGTGATACTGTTTAATTCTAATAGAAATATAGGAATGCAGCAGTAGGCAGGGGTTACCGAAGCTGGGTAAATTTTGTGTGTGATTTACTTTTCAGCATATTTATTTCTGCAGTTTGTTTCTGTGTTTAAATAGAGAAAATTTGCTATAACCCTATTCACCCCTCCTCTAGGGTTAATCTAGATCCTACATATAGCAATTCAAAACACGCCTTCCTATTTCAAGGCATGTTTTGGGGGGCAAATGTTGTCCTTCCTTTTGGTTAGGCAAGGATAACATGGGTTTGGATAAATGGATGGATTGGAAATCGATTACAATTGAAATTATGAACGATAGTTGAATGGATTTGAATGGATAATGCTCAACAAATGGCTAAGTACCCAATCAAGGTATAATTAACATGAAGTGACAAGGAAGGCTCGGTGAGGCCACATTTTAAATTTTAAGTCAATTGGAGTTCATATGCTCAAGTTACAGATGAAGCAAGGATTTGTATGGATCGATCAAGAACGATCCATTAAATAGTTCAAGTCATCGGAAATCGATTAATATCTTAAAATCCACAAGACCAGTTGACTTGAAACATTCAGAGCATTAATAAAATAAAGATAGGAGCCAAAAAATGGTCATGTGTCTAAAGTGAAGGTTTTTGAATAGCCAATCGTTACAGATCGATCTTTCTTGTCAACCCATCAAAACGATCAGTCTATTTCAATTTATAACCAACTTCGACTAAGATCGGCCCATAACTTTCGATTTACGAGTCAGAATGTTTCCATATTTCAAAAGGAACATCAACAGGCATGTAGGACCGCCAAAAACGATTGTGATACTTAAAATGGTATTAGAATTTAGCCGATCGTTATTGGCCGATCGTTTTGGCTAAGTCCTAAAAACGATAGGTAACTTCAGGTGCGCAATCCAATTTCAACAAAGATGGATCCATATTTCATAACATACAATGCGAAAGGATTCCGTATTTTAAGAGCAATGTCAAGAGGCATGGGGGACCCTATAAAAAGGATCGTATCACGATTGAAGCTAAGAAAAAGGGTCGACCAACATTAGGCCGATCGTTCCTAATCATCGAGTTAGCATTGCCGATCAATATGATGGACCCCTTTGGACATAGAGAGCCTTCTACCAAATCTTAGATGTAACGACGCGGATTTTGCCCGCTCGAAAATCGACATACATACTTCAAATCGTATTCGAATGCCACAGATTCGACCGTTCAAATCCGATTCGCCGGAGCTTATAACAACATTATGTAAATAACACAGCGGAATAAAAGAATAATACATTGATATACAGCTTTAATACAATATCTGATACAACAGATGATCCAATAGATATCAATATACATCAGAGATATGATACAATAAATAGCAGCAGAACAGAAAATAGATGACATCTAGCAGCGAAACAAACAACTCTAAGATAGTCTTCAAGGAAGAACTCCAGAAACTGCAACTCCATTTCCAAGAACCAATCCAGTAATAGCTCGAACTCCCAATAACGATGCACAAAGATAGGCAAGACTGGTGTGATCCAAAGACTGAACTAACTCCAGATAATCTACTAAACCTGACTATCTGAAAAACCCAACTCTAGACTGCTCGTGTAGAAAATAATGAGCACCCAGAGTTTAGGAAAGAAACAATAAACTCCGGATCAGTCGTGGGACTGGTGTGAGCAACAAAAACAGTTTATCTTTTATTCAAAATCAAATAGAGGAATATTTTTAAAGTCAATTCGCAATGCTTTTAAAAATGAGACTACCATAAGGCCTCCCGCACACACACACAATGCAAACGCAGAATCGGAGGAGATTTCTCCTTATGATAGTCAAAGATGCTTGATACGCATTAAAAGAAACATTTGATATTATCACTAGTGCATAGTGTAGTAAAAATCATTTCGAAAGTAAAGATATAAATCTTAGCCAACATAGACATTTCGAACTACGCCTACTATAACTACCATGTTCAATAGCGGGTTACCGCCATATTCCATAGTAGGTTATACAACTAAAACCGTACAAGGCTCGTATTTGAAGAATGGATTTTCCAACAAATGGTCAGGCCAAGGAACTTCCCATTGCCACATGGAAACGCCTCTGGAAGGACGCCCCGAGAACCACCGTTCTCCGCTAAACAAAGCCGGGAATCCCTTTTCCCAAGGGATATTACAAACCCTCAGATATACCACCCCCGGTCATTTGGGACCTTTAAACGAAAGCTCTCTAACCAACATCACACCATAATAATAAGTGTTTCAACATGAGTAAGTATCTGGGCTCCATACCATGATACTACCCTTTTCCAGAAGGAATGGTCATACCCTAGGGAAGCGATCCCTGAAAACCTTGCCGCACAATTCCTGTTTCGACCATTTCCGGTTTGTGAGGCTCGACGAAGTCACGTCCACAAAAACACACTTTATACAAAAGCCGTGCTTTGGGTCAACAAATGATCATAGAAATGATCACCAAGATAGACGATCAAACAAATGATCCTATCACAAATAATCAACACAATGATCATTTTACAGCAACACTCAGCATGTCACATTACCAAGTTGGAAATATATCGCTGATAACCTTCAACTACATAACCTCTAAGCTCGTACGTCTCAGAGAAGGGTGTTAAGCTAAGAGAATAAATTCTCCGCCACCAACAAAAATATATTTGAAAGAAATCAGCTTTATATCTCAATTGTAATGTCAGACATACAATCCATACAAGTCTGTTCCGGGCTCGAACAGAACCGAAGGCACTTCCAAAGAAGTCCTTGCAATCCGGATATTCACTAATCACGTTCGGACTCCCCATCACATATGGAGTCTCTATACCGGGGACCATTCGATGCAAAGACATTCGACGAGTTGTCCTTACGTTTCGAAAATATCCGGTCTTCACCACCGGTCTTCAAATCCTATCCATAACGACATATCACATATTCGGAATGGGATATATGACACAAAGGTCCTCTCCCGGCTAAACCGAATAGTGAGCGCGGTATTTAAAACATATGGATAAGGAATTTCAATTAAGTCACAACTTAATAATCCAAAACTTTTCTTTCAAATGGCTTAACAAATTACCATTTTCAATCTTTAAACAAAAAGATTCATTTTCACAACCTTTAACGGTTTAAACAATTTTCACGTTTTTAATCTTTTAAACAAAAGATTCATTCACAGATTTTCCAAATCAATTTTCATTTTAATTTGATTAACTCGTTAAATCTTTAAATCAAAGATTTAACCTATACCCTTCCAAAACAATTTCATTTCAATTTGATTTAAACAAATCATCAATTTAAATCTGTTAAAAATAAACAGATTTAATTCATAGCTTTCAAAAAGAATTCATTCATAACTTAGGAAAATCATTTCTCTATTCAATCTTGAAATTCCCCTAATTAACTGGAATCTCAGTTCTTATCTAAAAGTGTTTATCATTTGAAAACAACAGTTTCCATTTCGGAAATCTGATTCATTTATACGAGTTGAAATCCTTGGGTTAAATCCAAGTTCTCAAATAATACTTTTAAAAGTGGTTTAAATTCATATAACTTATACAGCATCTTAAATTCCTAGTTTCGAATCATAGAATTCTATTTCAAACTTGAATTTAAATTTAAATCAAATTATTTAAATTTTCAAAACTTAATTAAGTTATTCAAAATAACTTTTATCTTTGAAATCCCATTTCAAAAGTTTTTCACTTTAAACCCAAATTTCTAATTTCAAAATCAGTTGAAATTAAAATTTCAATTTCAAAAACAGTTGAATTCAAATATTCAAATTTAAAACTATTTCAAAAATCTGTGACTTAATCGATTTCCTCGTGAAATCCATATTGGTGTGTATATAAGTGTGGTCCAGGGGTTTAACACACTAGTGCAACATCATTTCAATCATCACAGATTAAAACATAGAAATATAGTTGATAAGCGATATAAAACTATAACGCTCATCGTCTATTCACAGATAATATACAAATGCAAATAAATATACACTGCTCAATCTACGGAACAAAATATCACAAATCAGATAGGATAACTAATCCAAGGCATTTCATACAATACAATCATTCATAAGCATTCAATAAACATTTGTAAGCAGGATTAATTAATTGTTTAATCCTAATTAATTCAATTTATTTTAAATCAAATAAATTACTTGTGAATTAATTATCTAATAATGATTTATTAATTCCAAATCATTTGATATAAATTAATTTATCAAACACTTTAATTAATTAAATTATTCTTAATTAATCATATTGATTAAATTGACTCTTGGACCAATTATATAATTAATTAACTTCTTAATCAATTATTTCAAGAAATTTACTCTTTAATTATTTACCATTAAGCAATCATCTCATAATAACAAATCATGAATTACCAATTTATCTTTATCATTAATTTAATCAAAATATTCAAATTTAATTACAATTAGTAATTAACCCCTTAATTGCTTTCATTAAGTAATTAACAATTTACAATTGATTTAATTAATTAATCTGATTTGTTATCTAAATTTATCACATTACTTTTATTACTTAATAATTTCAATCATTTTAATTACCTTAATTATCGCTAAGCTAATTAATTTCTTTATTAATGATTTCATTAATCATTTAAGTGTATTTTAAGCTTACACTTTAAATTTAAATTCAAATTTCATTTTAAAACCATTTAAGATTTCAACAGTTTATTTGAAAACTAAACTTTACTTTTAAATTTAAACTTAGTTTAAATTATGTTTCAGATTTTTAAATTAGATTATAAAAATAGAAACTGTCAGGTGTAGAACCTGAAAACCCACCTTCTAAATCTTTACAACTTTGATTTAAAATTAAATTTCCTTTTTAAAACTTTAAGATTCAAAGTTCTATTTGAATATAAACTTAACTTTGAATTTAACCCCTGTCTAAATTCTGGTTTCAAATTTAAATTGAATTTAGAATCTGAAACTGCCAGGTTTAAAAACCTGAAACCAATATTTAATTATTTAAAACTTTATTACATTTTAGATTAGAATTCAAAAGTGAATTTGAATCCACATTTCAAAAGTTTTTTTTTTAAATCTGGTTTTAATTTTAAATCTCATTTTAAATTTTCTTTAAATTTTCAAATCTCAGACAGGTTTTACACAAATCTGTAGCAATACCAATTTTTACCCGAGACATCTTCAACATGCTTCGAGTCAATTAACAACAACTCCGAGTCTAACCCTCAATTTACCCGAGAGAAACTCGAGCTCAAAAACACTGCAACCCACAAAACTTCACCTGACCAACTACTGCACCGTGCACATGCACGGCGGCCTTCATCGCTTCCGTTCATCAGCGATGATCGCAACATCTCGCCGAGTAACCACGAACCCGATCCCCATCATCAAGTCACTCCATCACACTCGAAATCTATTTCGAGACACTCAAATGAACCTGGAACAGAAAACAAAATCGAAACCTGGAACATAGGAACCCATATGACCCCATTCCTGTCAACGCCAACTGCTCGTCGCTCCTACCACCGTTTGCCACCAAACTCCGGCAATCCACTCGTCGTACTTCCCTCTACTATCCCCCAAAAACATGTTGAACTCGATGCCTCCCATAGGACGAACGAATCGAAAGTTTTCGGCCTTACAAAACTAGGGTTTAAAACATTAAACGTTCGCCACCGCCGTATAGATGATCGAGGGCATCTCCGGTTATTTTTCCCACCACCACCGTGGCTTCCCCCACCTCCACGCAAGATTTCGACCGTGACAACACCGTGGATCACCAGCGGTCACCAGTTTACCATTTTCTGGTTAAACCAGAAATGCAAACTCAAAACTCGACTAAATATTATGATTTTAGTCTTAAAAATCATATTTTAGTTAAGTGATTTGATCTATATCACTGAGTAATTGAATTACTAAGTTTGAATTTCCACTTGTATATGAGTTTGCTCTGTTATTCTTGAATCCCAGAGTCACTACCAAAATTTTTTTAACTTGGAAAAATTTTAAACTCTACTTTATCATGCAATACACAAGCTTCATTCAAATTCTAAATCTTAACGACAACTAGATCAAAAGAAAAAGAGTTTTGACTGAAGTTTAAGTTTAAACAAGGAACAGATTTATGTCTCAGGTGAACAAATATACAACCCATCCATACAGATATATATACACACAGCCATGTATTTATCAACATATATACAATCATACTTACTTCATAGGTAAGTCAAGCAACCAGATTTATATATATAAAAGAAAAAAAATAAAATGTGGTGTTACTCACCTTGATGGGTTTTGATGAAGAAAGATAGGAACAGAGGAATGAGCTTGCTTTGATTTTTATTTGTTTCCAGTTTTGAAATAATATTCATTTCAGTTTTTTTTTTCTTTTCTTTTTAGTTCGAATGAATGAGACTGAGTATAAGAAGATGATGCATATGAAGTTGATATAAAAACAAGTCTACAGGATATGCCTTTTGCTTGTACATGATAATATTAATAAACAAGCTACAGGTGATATATTTGAACAACAAATCGTGGCTGAGATGATGTGGTATGGTGTGCTATAAGGTCATGCATTAATTGCTTGTACAAATATATATTCATTTCTTGGCACAAAAATAAGGCAGAGTTATCTTTTTAATAGGGTGGCTGATATCTTGCTTTTGCTCATGTACTTGATGTTGATATACTTAAATATAAACTTACTGTCCTACTTTATATTGTATTTCTTTACTTTGAATGTTTATTTGCTTGAGTACTTTATTTTACTACTTTGCTGCATACTTACTCATGCAAGCCTTTATATATATATATATATATAATTTATTTTTATACTTACTTTACCTGTTTTGTTTCAAGTGTTCATGTTTTGTTTGTACTTATTTATGCATATGTTTATTTTTTTCATTTGATTTTATTTTATTCCTTTTACAAGTATACATACTTGTCTTCATATATCTGTTTGTTTGCATTTACATTTTCATTTGTTTGCTTTGTTTATGTTTGAAAGATATTTATTTTACTTCTATTTTTAGTTTAAATATTTATCATGAATTTTACTTTAATAATTATTGTTTTATTTTTCTATATACACATACATATATAACTCAAATTATCATCATTTATAAATCTTTTAAATCAATTTATTTATTTATTTTTATACTTGTGTCCAAAGTATATTATTTATTTTTCAAAATCATTTATTTAAGAATTTATTTAAAATCCAATATATACATATATATTCACATATATACAAAATTTCAAATCCATATGACTTTATATACTTTCTATTTGAATCGAGGAAACTCGCTTCCATTTAAATCAATTTTACAATTTTAATTCAAAAATTTATTTAAATTATCAAATTAAATTAAATTAAAATTTAGGGTCGTTACAAACTTCCCCCCTTAAAAGAATTTCGTCCTCGAAATTCGCAGGCACGAAAACAACAAAGATAGATGAAAGATAGAGAAATATCTTTTCGAATCAAACTGGATATCAGTTTTGCATCTGGCTCACCAAATCAGAATATCAACAATAGATACAAGAAATTATAATAGAATTTCAAATTTAGTTTTAAACAAAATGTGGTATCGATATGATTCAAATTTATCCTTCATATTCTCTTAATCAATTTAACTCAATTTAAAAATTTCCAATTTATTCAAAATTCCCAATTTCAAATTTCCAATTCATATTCATTAAGGTTTAAATCAAAAACTAATAAGAAACCGATGATGATACGAAGTAAGGATTTTCTATAACGATTCGTAGGGCATCACCGCATCGAAACTTCGTCTTGCAACTGCCACGAAGCAAATCAAAAGAATTTGGAAAGATGTATCGAAAGAGATTGATAGAGAAAGTTTGTTTTCACTGTTGCAGGGCATCGACCATTTATAGTCGTATTCTCCTGTCCCCTATCTCGTTCTCTTCTTGCACTCATACTCACTATCAGTGGATAGCAAGAGAATTTACTGAGACTTTCAAACAGATATCTTAGGGATATACTCATTCTAGGATACTTCATCCCATCTTTAATGAGCTACCTAACGTGTTATACTCCTGAGCTAAAGTTTCACCTTAGCTCTGATACCAAATGTAACGACGCGGATTTTGCCCGCTCGAAAATCGACATCCATACTTCAAATCGTATTCGAATGCCACAGATTCGACCGTTCAAATCCGATTCGCCGGAGCTTATAACAACATTAAGTAAATAACACAGTGGAATAAAAGAATAATACATTGATATACAACTTTAATACAATATCTGATACAACAGATGATCCAATAGATATCAATATACATCAGAGATATGATACAATAAATAGCAGCAGAACAGAAAATAGATGACATCTAGCAGCGAAAAAAATAACTCTAAGATAGTCTTCAAGGAAGAACTCCAGAAACTGCAACTCCATTTCCAAGAACCAATCCAGCAATAGCTCGAACTCCCAATAAGATGCACAAAGATAGGCAAGACTGGTGTGATCCAAAGACTGAACTAACTCCAGATAATCTACTAAACCCGACTATCTGAAAAACCCAATTCTAGACTGCTCGTGTAGAAAATAATGAGCACCCAGAGTTTAGGAAAGAAACAATAAACTCCGGATCAGTCGTGGGACTGGTGTGAGCAACAAAAACAGTTTATCTTTTATTCAAAATCAAATAGAGGAATATTTTTAAAGTCAATTCGCAATGCTTTTAAAAATGAGACTACCATAAGGCCTCCCGCACACACACACAATGCAAACGCAGAATCGGAGGAGATTTCTCCTTATGATAGTCAAAGATGCTTGATACGCATTAAAAGAAACATTTGATATTATTACTAGTGTATAGTGTAGTAAAAATCATTTCGAAAGTAAAGATATAAATCTTAGCCAACATAGACATTTCAAACTATGCCTACTATAGCTACCATGTTCAATAGCGGGTTACCGCCATATTCCATAGTAGGTTATACAACTAAAACCGTACAAGGCTCGTATTTGAAGAATGGATTTTCCAACAAATGGTCAGGCCAAGGAACTTCCCATTGCTACATGGAAACGCCTCTGGAAGGACGCCCCGAGAACCGCCGTTCTCCGCTAAACAAAGCCGGGAATCCCTTTTCCCAAGGGATATTACAAACCCTCAGATATACCACCCCCGGTCCTTTGGGACCTTTAAACGAGAGCTCTCTAACCAACATCACACCATAATAATAAGTGTTTCAACATGAGTAAGTATCTGGGCTCCATACCATGATACTACCCTTTTCCAGAAGGAATGGTCATACCCTAGGGAAGCGATCCCTGAAAACCTTGCCGCACAATTCCTGTTTCGACCATTTTTGGTTTATGAGGCTTGACGAAGTCACGTCCACAAAAACACACTTTATACAAAAGCCGTGCTTTGGGTCAACAAATGATCATAGAAATGATCACCAAGATAGACGATCAAACAAATGATCCTATCACAAATAATCAACACAATGATCATTTTACAGCAACACTCAGCATGTCACATTACCAAGTTGGGAATATATCGCTGATAACCTTCAACTACATAACCTCTGAGCTCGTACGTCTCAGAGAAGGGTGTTAAGCTAAGAGAATAAATTCTCCGCCACCAACAGAAATATATTTGAAAGAAATCAGCTTTATATCTCAATTGTAATGTCAGACATACAATCCATACAAGTCTGTTCCGGGCTCGAACAGAACCGAAGGCACTTCCAAAGAAGTCCTTGCAATCCGGATATTCACTAATCACGTTCGGACTCCCCATCACATATGGAGTCTCTATACCGGGGACCATTCGATGCAAAGACATTCGACGAGTTGTCCTTACGTTTTCGAAAATATCCGGTCTTCACCACCGGTCTTCAAATGCTATCCATAACGACATATCACATATTCGGAATGGGATATATGAAACAAAGGTCCTCTCCCGGCTAAACCGAATAGTGAGCGTGGTATTTAAAACATATGGATAAGGAATTTCAATTAAGTCACAACTTAATAATCCAAAACTTTTCTTTCAAATGGCTTAACAAATTACCATTTTCAATCTTTAAACAAAAAGATTCATTTTCACAACCTTTAACGGTTTAAACAATTTTCACGTTTTTAATCTTTTAAACAAAAGATTCATTCACAGATTTTCCAAATCAATTTTCATTTTAATTTGATTAACTCGTTAAATCTTTAAATCAAAGATTTAACCTATACCCTTCCAAAACAATTTCATTTCAATTTGATTTAAACAAATCATCAATTTAAATCTGTTAAAAATAAACAGATTTAATTCATAGCTTTCAAAAAGAATTCATTCATAACTTAGGAAAATCATTTCTCTATTCAATCTTGAAATTCCCCTAATTAACTGGAATCTCAGTTCTTATCTAAAAGTGTTTATCATTTGAAAACAACAGTTTCCATTTTGGAAATCTGATTCATTTATACGAGTTGAAATCCTTGGGTTAAATCCAAATTCTCAAATAATACTTTTAAAAGTGGTTTAAATTCATATAACTTATACAGCATCTTAAATTCCTAGTTTCGAATCATAGAATTCTATTTCAAACTTGAATTTAAATTTAAATCAAATTATTTAAATTTTCAAAACTTAATTAAGTTATTCAAAATAACTTTTATCTTTGAAATCCCATTTCAAAAGTTTTTCACTTTAAACCCAAATTTCTAATTTCAAAATCAGTTGAAATTAAAATTTCAATTTCAAAAACAGTTGAATTCAAATATTCAAATTTAAAACTATTTCAAAAATCTGTGACTTAATCGATTTCCTCGTGAAATCCATATTGGTGTGTATATAAGTGTGGTCCAGGGGTTTAACACACTAGTGCAACATCATTTCAATCATCACAGATTAAAACATAGAAATATAGTTGATAAGCGATATAAAACTATAACGCTCATCGTCTATTCACAGATAAGATACGAATGCAAATAAATATACACTGCTCAATCTACGGAACAAAATATCACAAATCAGATAGGATAACTAATCCAAGGCATTTCATACAATACAATCATTCATAAGCATTCAATAAACATTTGTAAGCAGGATTAATTAATTGTTTAATCCTAATTAATTCAATTTATTTTAAATCAAATAAATTACTTGTGAATTAATTATCTAATAATGATTTATTAATTCCAAATCATTTGATATAAATTAATTTATCAAACACTTTAATTAATTAAATTATTCTTAATTAATCATATTGATTAAATTGACTCTTGGACCAATTATATAATTAATTAACTTCTTAATCAATTATTTCAAGAAATTTACTCTTTAATTATTTACCATTAAGCAATCATCTCATAATAACAAATCATGAATTACCAATTTATCTTTATCATTAATTTAATCAAAATATTCAAATTTAATTACAATTAGTAATTAACCCCTTAATTGCTTTCATTAAGTAATTAACAATTTACAATTGATTTAATTAATTAATATGATTTGTTATCTAAATTTATCACATTACTTTTATTACTTAATAATTTCAATCATTTTAATTACCTTAATTATCGCTAAGCTAATTAATTTCTTTATTAATGATTTCATTAATCATTTAAGTGTATTTTAAGCTTACACTTTAAATTTAAATTCAAATTTCATTTTAAAACCATTTAAGATTTCAACAGTTTATTTGAAAACTAAACTTTACTTTTAAATTTAAACTTAGTTTAAATTATGTTTCAGATTTTTAAATTAGATTATAAAAATAGAAACTGTCAGGTGTAGAACCTGAAAACCCACCTTCTAAATCTTTACAACTTTGATTTAAAATTAAATTTCCTTTTTAAAACTTTAAGATTCAAAGTTCTATTTGAATATAAACTTAACTTTGAACTTAACCCCTGTCTAAATTCTGGTTTCAAATTTAAATTGAATTTAGAATCTGAAACTGCCAGGTTTAAAAACCTGAAACCAATATTTAATTATTTAAAACTTTATTACATTTTAGATTAGAATTCAAAAGTGAATTTGAATCCACATTTCAAAAGTTTTTTTTTATTTAAATCTGGTTTTAATTTTAAATCTCATTTTAAATTTTCTTTAAATTTTCAAATCTCAGACAGGTTTTACACAAATCTGTAGCAATACCAATTTTTACCCGAGACATCTTCAACATGCTTCGAGTCAATTAACAACAACTCCGAGTCTAACCCTCAATTTACCCAAGAGAAACTCGAGCTCAAAAACACTGCAACCCACAAAACTTCACCTGACCAACTACTGCACCGTGCACATGCACGGCGGCCTTCATCGCTTCCGTTCATCAACGATGATCGCAACATCTCGCCGAGCAACCACGAACCCGATCCCCATCATCAAGTCACTCTATCACACTCGAAATCAATTTCGAGACACTCAAATGAACCTGGAACAGAAAACAAAATCGAAACCTGGAACATACGAACCCATATGACCCCATTCCTGTCAACGCCAACTGCTCGTCGCTCCTACCACCGTTTGCTACCAAACTCCGGCAATCCACTCGTCGTACTTCCCTCTACTATCACCCAAAAACATGTCGAACTCGATGACTCCCATAGGACGAACGAATCGAAAGTTTTCGGCCTTACAAAACTAGGGTTTAAAACATTAAACGTTCGCCACCGCCGTATAGATGATCGAGGGCATCTCCGGTTATTTTTCCCACCACTACCGTGGCTTCCCCCACCTCCACTCAAGATTTCGACCGTGACAACACCGTGGATCACCAGCGGTCACCAGTTTACCATTTTCTGGTTAAACTAGAAATGCAAACTCAAAACTCCATTAAATATTATGATTTTAGTCTTAAAAATCATATTTTAGTTAAGTGATTTGATCTATATCACTGAGTAATTGAATTACTAAGTTTGAATTTCCACTTGTATATGAGTTTGCTCTGTTATTCTTGAATCCCAGAGTCACTACCAAAATTTTTTTAACTTGGAAAAATTTTAAACTCTACTTTATCATGTAATACACAAGCTTCATTCAAATTCTAAATCTTAACGACAACTAGATCAAAAGAAAAAGAGTTTTGACTGAAGTTTAAGTTTAAACAAGGAACAGATTTATGTCTCAGGTGAACAAATATACAACCCATCCATACAGATATAAATACACACAGCCATGTATTTATCAACATATATACAATCATACTTACTTCATAGGTAAGTCAAGCAACCAGATTTATATATATAAAAGAAGAAAATAAAATGTGGTGTTACTCACCTTGATGGGTTTTGATGAAGAAAGATAGGAATAGAGGAATGAGCTTGCTTTGATTTTTATTTGTTTCCAGTTTTGAAATAATATTCATTTCAGTTTTTTTTCCTTTTCTTTTTAGTTCGAATGAATGAGACTGAGTATAAGAAGATGATGCATATGAAGTTGATATAAAAACAAGTCTACAGGATATGCCTTTTGCTTGTACATGATAATATTAATAAACAAGCTACAGGTGATATATTTGAACAACAAATCGTGGCTGAGATGATGTGGTATGGTGTGCTATAAGGTCATGCATTAATTGCTTGTACAAATATATATTCATTTCTTGGCACAAAAATAAGGCAGAGTTATCTTTTTAATAGGGTGGCTGATATCTTGCTTTTGCTCATGTACTTGATGTTGATATACTTAAATATAAACTTACTGTCCTACTTTATATTGTATTTCTTTACTTTGAATGTTTATTTGCTTGAGTACTTTATTTTACTACTTTGCTGCATACTTACTCATGCAAGCCTATATATATATATAAAATTTATTTTTATACTTACTTTACCTGTTTTGTTTCAAGTGTTCATGTTTTGTTTGTACTTATTTATGCATATGTTTATTTTTTTCATTTGATTTTATTTTATTCCTTTTACAAGTATACATACTTGTCTTCATATATCTGTTTGTTTGCATTTACATTTTCATTTGTTTGCTTTGTTTATGTTTGAAAGATATTTATTTTACTTCTATTTTTAGTTTAAATATTTATCATGAATTTTACTTTAATAATTATTGTTTTATTTTTCTATATACACATACATATATAACTCAAATTATCATCATTTATAAATCTTTTAAATCAATTTATTTATTTATTTTTATACTTGTGTCCAAAGTATATTATTTATTTTTCAAAATCATTTATTTAAGAATTTATTTAAAATCCAATATATACATATATATTCACATATATACAAAATTTCAAATCCATATGACTTTATATACTTTCTATTTGAATCGAGGAAACTCGCTTCCATTTAAATCAATTTTACAATTTTAATTCAAAAATTTATTTAAATTATCAAATTAAATTAAATTAAAATTTAGGGTCGTTACAAGAAAATATGCCATCATCTCTCCCTATATATTCAGCGGACTTGGTTCGTTGGAGGGGATTTTTTGGACAGGCTCTCCTTCATCATTTCTTATCTCTTCCTCCATTACTTTTCTAGGGCAAAAAACAACTTTACTTATATTCTTACAGTATAAATAAAGATTATTGAGTGGACATAAGCAGGTGTTTGCCGAACCGCTATAAAACTTGCTTGCTTATTTACTTTTTTACAATCTATTCTATCATCTGTGAATCTATACTACTCTATTTGGATCTAGATATTGGATGTTGGTGCTTTCACATACAACAAGGTGTTTGTGACCATTTTTTTCTCAAAAATAACTACTCAAAACTATTTATTATCATCATATTTTTTATTTTCAACGCTTTATAATCAATGAGATCGAAAAAGGAAATTTTTTATTTATAGTTCTTAATTTTTCAGTCGTCAATGGAGAGGATAATTTTTTGATATCTGCATCCGTCCGTGTCTACGATGTGGATATTCGATATCCGAGAATGATTTAGGATTCGGATGTGGATGTGGATATGGAACGATCCGCATCCGAAAGTATCCATTGAAAAGCCTAGCTATGTTTGCCATGATTGTTATTATGTGGTCTATCACTCTAGGTAGGTCACATGATTTGGTATTGTGGATAAGGATACCTAGACACATCGACATTGTACTTAGGATGGAGTACACCTTTATGATGTTTGTAGAGTAACATATTATTGATATTATATTCTAACTCTTCGAATGCAGGGACATGTCATGTATAAAATTCCTCATACCCTCTGTTCCATATACTATATCGAATTTCGTAGTATTTTGAAATTGTGCATAACTCAAACTATGCTGTTGTTTGTTCTAAGATTTTATGTTTTGCTTCTTATTATCCTAATTACTTTAAATGAATAGACTGTATAGCAGGTGTAAAGGGAACATGGTGTTGGGAAGATGGATTAGGTGATGCTTTCTCATATTTATATTTTGGGCTTATTATGGCTATTCCATTGTGTGACACTGTGAAGCCATGACAGTGTTTGAGTTGCTATTATTAGAAATAGTTTATCAGCATAGTTTGTTTATTAGTTATATAAACTCTATTGCTATTTTGTATAAATGAATAAGCCTATGTACTTTGATCTTGTGGTTGATGTATTTACTAGTGTCTCGTTTGTTTACATCTATGATGATTATTATATTTTATTTGATGCACTACGAGATATACGACGAGCTCTATGATTGCATGATGTTTTCTTTCTCTTCTCTTCTCCTCTAGTTCTCTTCTTTACTCATTTTTTTTCTTTTACCATCATCCTACATCGGTCGGATTCTCTAGTAGCACACTATTCGGCTATATAAGCATCAGAGGTGTAGGACCGTCATTATACCCTCTCTAACTCCACCTCCTCTAGCTGGCTCGGCTTAACAACAGCGACATATCGTGTCAACATTTTCACATATGTGAGACATGGAGAACGTTGTGTACTCCAGCTAACTTCTCAAAAGCTTCATCCTATAATCTAACTTCCCAATTCTACCAATAAACAAAGAAGGCCCTACAAATCTTGGTGTTAACTTTTTTGAACTACCAAATCTCATGACAAGCCTAAGCGGTTAACTTTTTTGAACTACCAAATCTCATGACAAGCCTAAGCGGTTAGACCTTAACAAAAAGCATATCGTCCACTGCAAACTCTAATTCTGTGCGTCTCCATTCAATGTAATACATTGGCCTATCCTATGTGGTTTTCATCCTTTTGTGGATCAAATCTACCTTCTTTAATATCTCCCTTACCATAACTAGCCTAAAAATAATCCCATCTGTAGAGTCACACTAACAAGACAGTGATCAACAAGGCTTTCCATATAACTCCTCAAATGGTGTCATCTCAATACTTGCCAGATAGTTGATCTTATAGGTGAACTCCACTAATGTCAAGTAATCCTCCCAAAAAAATTCGAAATCTAAGATGCACATCTAAAGGAAGTCCTTTAACACGCGGTTCACCCTCTTCGTCAGTCCCTCAGTTTATGGATGATAAGTGGTACTCAAACTCAACTCAGTGCCTATAGCCTCTCATAGGCTCCTCTAAAACTTACTGGTGAAAGCAGATCTCGATTGGTAATAATGTTAGAAGGAACTCCATGTAACCTAACTATCTCTCACGTACTATTGCCAAAGATGTAGTAGTCCTCGTACTCCTAACCGGAACAAATTGAGGGCATTTGGTCAATTGCTCGATTATGATGCAAATATTTTCATTCACCCTCCTTCTCTAATCCATCGATGAAATCCATAGAAATGCTCTTCCACTTCCACTGCAGAATATCCAACGGCTGCAACAATCCTTTCGACTTCTTCAGCTCCGCCTTTATCCTCTGGAAAGTCAAATATCGGGCTACATACTCTCCTACATTCCTCTTTATACTACACTAATAAAAGATTCTCTTCATATCCCAACACATTTTATCTCCACCGGGATGAATGGTCATATTATAATGATGAGACTTAGATAGTACCATGTCAATCAAATCTATAATAAGAGGAAATCATAACTTACCATCCCTCTGTAACCACCCTTTCGAGTCAATGGTATAGCATATCAAATTAATCAACTACTCTCCTCTACTAAGCTTCATAAAAATATCCATTAACTCCTTATTATGCTTTTAACTTGGCTTAACGTTGTCCATAAGTGTATGTTGCATGTCCAAAGCTACTAAATTCTAGAGTGATGTATGCTGATGGTCTAAAATCAAACATAAAGATAAACACCAAGCCTTAAATTAAAATTCTTCAAGGAGAATAAATACTTCAGAGACTCTTGATCCATATACAGCACAAACCACTCTCTTAATAAATAATATCTCCATGACTAGGGTGCAAAGACAATGGCTGCTAACTTAAAATCATGGATATGATAATTATTCTCATGGCCTTTCAATTATCAACTAGCGTAGCTCACTACCCTTCATTCCCACATCAAGACCGTGTACAACCCCGTACCACAAGCATTAGTATACACTATGAATGCCTTTGTACCATCGGGTAATGTAGGATCGATTTCACCCTAGAGGGGGGGTGAATAGGGTGATAGGGTTACTTATAAAAATTAATCGCGGAAGCTTATAAAATATTCAATTCAGATCATAGAATAGCAGCACAGATATCGCAGAATATAAATAACAGAAAAAACAGAACAACACAGAATTTACCCAGCTTCGGCAAAACCCTGCTTACGTGCCGCCCCCAAGGTTTCTACTAGAAATTAGATAGTCCCTCGTTTACACACGTAAACTCGCTATACCCGCTATTGACTAATCTAACTCTACGCTCAAAACCCTGGCCATAACTCAACCACCGAGTTGCGAATTCCCAAACTACAACACGTAGTTTGTACCCTAGTCACACGACTAGAAAAAATTAAACAGTTTAAAATATAAATTTAAAAAAAAAATTAAAATTAAACCCTAATTATAAATTTAAAGCCCCTTAAAACAAACTCCTTCAGAAAATAGGCCGGCCTCCTTTGCTATTCCACCCGTCTCTTTTATTTCTTCGTTCGTAATGGCGGCCTTCCTTTCTAGGGCTTCGTCCTTGATCGAATTAGGGCTTTCGAAGTGTCGATAATTTATTGATTGATTCAATGATTCTTAGCGTGTACTGTTGATCGATTGTTTCTCACTTCGGCTGCTTCGTTGATCAAATTCTCTCCTTGAATCGGTATTATTTGCTTTTTGCTTTTTGCTTTTTTGATTTTTTCTTTCTGGAATTCGATGATGTAATCGCCGATGATGATTAGGGTTTTTATAGGAGTCAATTTCCTAAAATCTCGTTCGTCTGATTTCTTCAATTTTATGCTATCGGCCCTCTGATATTTGTTGAACGACGATGATTTATTTGACTTTGTCAATTGCGTATTATCGTTGCTTGATGCTCACGTTGTTGATTCGTGACTTGGTCAATTACATTTGCTACCACGGTTTGAATCTGACTTTAATTTGTGACATCTGAATTGCCGTGCTTATCACGGTGATGATTTTTGACTTCGTCAATACTTCATACTTACTTGAAATTTTTATCACTGCGTTGATTTGCTTTGACTATGTTGATTTCGTGATATTTTTTACTGCTGGCTTTTGGCTTTGAATCATTTCGTCTCTGGCCATCTTTTTCTGGTTGGTACTGGATGCATCACTTCAGTGCTTCATTGCCTCATGTGCTTGTATTGACATGTTATGGCTTGTACTCGGTTTGCTTTTGATGCATTCTGGTGCGGCCTTTACTTGTTGATCTTCATAGTTCACTCTGATATTTTGGTACTGTGTCTGATCTGTGCACATTGTTGATACATGACCAATTTGCATGTTTGTTGTAGTAGTTTCTATCTTCATTTGATTGTTGAATGGTTCATTTGATAGCACTAGTTGTTGTCTTTGTGGTCTGCACTTGGTTTCTTCACTGTGTTGCATTGACCATAACATTTTCATCATTTGCTGTTCACCTGCATGTAGCTGTTGCTCCCAGTGTTGCTTTGTCATTGATTTGAATTGTGCATTACTGGTCTTTGAGGCATGTTGTGTCCATATTGTATTTGATAATGTTGCACTGCTGTGTTATGTAGTAATCAAGTTTCACTTGCATTGCCGAGTTATTCTGATGCATCCTTCATGTATACCCTTGATAATCGTGTGCCACTGCATCACCACTGTTGCAAGTGTTTTTGTTGAGCATGATTTGTCATCTCTGGTATTTCATCTTGGCCATGTTGCATTCTGGTCTGGACATTTGGGTTTGTTGATATTGTGGTATACTTGAGCTTTAGTAGTTGTACTCTGGTTGGTCATTGTTGCATTACTGTACTTGGTTAAATTCATTGCTGGGTTGATCATGTTTCTGGTTTTGTTTAATGGTCTTGTGCCACTGCTGAGTCTTTGGTGCTGTCTTGAATTTTTTGCAGTCCATGTTGTTTGATGTTGCACTTGGTCATTTTGTTCATCTGTATATTGCTGCAATCTTCATTGAGCTTGTATGCTTCAAGTTGCCTTGAGTTGATCCCGTGTGTTATTTGGGTTTGACCTTGTGCTGAATTGTTAGCAGTGCTTTTGTTTGATTTGTGCACATGAGTTGGCGAGGCAGTGCACACGTGTACAAATGTATACGTGTGTACTGCAGCCACTTATGTACAACCTGTCCCCGATAAAATGCTGATATGCACAGATACAATCAAAAATGATGACGAACAACCCAAATAACTGAGGCAAATATTATTTTCAATATTCACATTTTATATTGCAAAAAAAATATTTCTTTTTAAATTTTACTGCGTTAGTGAATATTTTTGCAGATTGCTCAGGTGCTTGATTCTATCTGAAATAAAGTTGAAGATAAATACGAGTGTGAGTGATATGTAGTGAGGTGCTGATGTAAATGTGAAATTATGTTGTATTGTAATCAAAGTTGTATATGTATAGTGAGAGCTTGAAATTGTACTATTCAAAATTGTAATAAATATTTGTTTGAATAAAATATTCGTTTGAATTCAAAATATGTGTTATCTATTTTATTCAGCAAATATTTATTTAACCTGTGAAAACTAAAATAGTACATTAACAAACACATTTAAAACGAATGTATATATATTTATTATCATCAAACAAAAATCATATAAGCGCATATTCAACAATCTCCCCCTTTTGATGATAACAAACATATATTTAAGATTTTGAATGTATTAAATGTATTTGATTGTTCAATTTGCTCCCCCTATTTAAATGCTTCCTATCTATACAATACTCCCCCTACATATATGCATTGAGAATAAAAATATGCAAATGAATCTATATGCATATGCAAATATATGAATTTTATTTGCTAAAATCTTAACTTTTCTCTCCCCCTTTTGTTATCAGCAAAAGAATAATAGTGTTAGGGAAAATAGAGATAAAGTGATTGATATTGATCTAATATTAAGACTCTTAGAATATAAATATTAAATTTAAAAAAAATCAAACAAAAAATCATAAATATTTTGTTAGGCGCATATTCCACTTTTAGAATGATGGAAATGTTACCATCATATAAAACCATATAGTTATGTCTATTTGTGGTATATTTATATCAGGAATTTGAATATCTACTAACCATGCATAACCGTTAGGACTTTTAAATGAGATTAGTAGTATTCCAATTTTAAAAAATGAATTCAAGTATCTTCTAACCACGCATAACCGTGAGGACTTTAAAATGGGATTAGAATCAACTTGTTTAATTTAAAAAAAATCAACTTTTGATATGCGTTCCATACATGCATAACCGTGAGGACTTTTAAATGAGCATGGAAGCACATAACAAATTCCAAGTAATTCACCCATGCATAACCGTGAGGACTTTTAAATGAGAGTGAATACTTTGGTTTTTTTTTTTTTAAATGTGAAAATGAAAAATGAACGATTCCTGTTTAAAATACCACACATCGACAAACTATATAGAATTTTGATGAGTGATGGTCGTTAGAAATATGATAGAAATAGAGATGGTCATGGAATTTTTTACCAACAAAAATTTTATGACTCTTGTTTAATTTGAAAAATTTACTAATTATACCGTCTCGATTAATAATATATGATAAATATCAATACTCATCACTTTTTCAATCACTATTTATTTCTTCGATGATTTGTAGGGAGAAAAAAAATGTTAAATATTCAGCAAATTTCTAAAACACCTAAGCCGAGTCGTAGTTTACAAAAACTATTTTCTGGTAGGGGTTTTGTAAAAATGTCTGCCAATTGAGAATCAGTTGAAATAAAATTTATGCAGATATTTTCTTTGGAAATATGATCTCTAATAAAATGATGTCTAACATCTATATGTTTTGTTCGCGAGTGATGTACAAGATTATTTGTGAGGTCGATTGCACTTTAGCTATCACACATTAGTGGTACACGTTTAAAATTTAGGCCATAGTCATGCAAAGTTTGTATCATCCATAAGATTTGAGCAGAGCAACCACTCAAAGCAATATACTCTACCTCTGTTGTGGATAATGCAATACAATTCTGTTTTCTACTCGACCATGCAATAATGAATGTCCTAACATAAAACATGCTCCACTAGTACTTTTTCTATCAACTAAATTTCCAGCATAATCAGCATCTGAAAAAACCTTTCAATTCAAAATTATCGTTTGATGGATACCAAAGACCGAACCGTGGGGTATGCAACAAATATCTTATAATTCTTTTAATAGCTTTTAAATGAGATTCTTTTGGGTTAGGTTGAAAACGTGCACATAAGCAGACAGAAAACATGATGTCAGGTCTAGAGGCGGTAAGATAAAGGAGTGATCCAATCATACCTCTGTACTGCTTTTGATCAACTGTCTTACCTTTTTCATCCTTGTCAAGTTTAAGTGTTGTACTCATAGGAGTTCTTGCTGGTTTAGCATCTTTCAATCCAAATTTGTTGACAAGTTCCCTAATATATTTTGTTTGAGAAATGAATGTGCCTTTATCGCTTTGTTGGATTTGAAATCCTAAAAAGAATTTTAACTCTCCAACCAAGCTCATTTCAAATTTTTCCTGCATGACTTTTTCAAATTTCTCATACAATAACTTGTTAGTAGCACCATAAACGATGTCATCAACATATATTTGAACAATCAAAAGATCATCGTTTTCATGCAACAGAAATAGTGTGGTGTCTACACATCCCTTTTTGAACCCATTTTCAAGGAGATAAGAACTAAGACATTCATACCAAACTCTGGGAGCTTGTTTTAATCCATATAATGCCTTTTTCAGTTTGTATACATGGTTTGGATATTCATGACTTTCAAAACCTTCTGGTTGTTCAACAAACACATCTTCTTTTAAAATTCCGTTAAGAAAAGCACTCTTAATGTCCATTTGTCTTAGTTTAAATCCTTTGTAACAAGCAAAAGCTAACAATATTCTAATTGATTCTAGTCTAGCTACAGGCGCAAAAGTTTCATCAAAGTCAACTCCATCAATTTGATTGTATCCTTTAGCAACTAGTCTAGCTTTATTTCTAATTATATTTCCAGATTCATCATATTTATTTTTAAAAATCCATTTTGTTCCTATAACTGGATAATCCTTAGGTCTAGGTGCTAGACTCCAAACATTATTTCTTTCAAACTGATTTAGCTCTTCTTGCATGGCCATGAACCAGTTTTCATCATTAAGGGCTGAATCTATGTTATTTGGTTCTATTTCTGAAATAAATCCACTATATAAGCACAGATCACATAGATTTTTAAAGGATGAACGAGTTTGTATACCTGCTATAGGGTTTCCAATTACCAATTCCGGTGGATGGTCTATTTTGTATTTCAGTTTTTCTGGATCCAGATTTCTTCGGATTTCTTGAGTTGTGGTAGTTTCTCTAGCATCAGCAGTTTCTTTTGGTTTTTCAAGCTCATCTTTTTCTTTCTCCTCTTCAACGTTGCTTGTGGATGTTTCCTGATCGTCAATGCCTTCATCAAATTTCACATTGATTGACTCCACGATTGTTTTAGTCTTTTTGTTGTAGACTCTATAAGCTTTGCTTCTCGAAGAGTAACCCATGAAGATGCCTTCATCAGCCTTTGGTTCAAATTTTCCTAACTGATCACCTGTATTAAGAATATAGCAAGGACATCCAAACACTTTGAAGTAAGCGATGTTTGGTTTTTTGTTGAACCATAGCTCATAGGGGGTTTTGTTAAGAATCGATCTAATCATAACTCTATTCATTACATAACATGTTGTATTTACTACTTCTGCCCAGAGATGCAGAGGTAGTTCATATTCATTTAACATAGACCTAGCCAATTCTTGCAAAGTTCGATTTTTTCTCTCAACTACCCCATTTTGTTGTGGAGTACGTGGTGCAGAGAACTCATGTTTGATTCCGTTTTCATCACAGAAAGTTTCAAATTCATAGTTTTCAAATTCTCCACCATGATCACTTCTTAACGAAACAATAGAGACTTCTTTTTCATTTTGCACAAATTTTGCGAATTTTGTGAAGTATGAAAAAGTTTCTGATTTTTTAGCCAAGAAATATACCCATGTATATCTTGAGTAATCATCAACTATCACAAAGCAATATTTCTTACCTCCTAAGCTAGCAATGTCATTAGGTCTGAATAGATCCATATGAACTAGTTCAAGAACTCTAGAAGTGCTTACATTGTTTTTGGCATGAAACGATGATTTTTTAAGTTTTCCCAAAGTACATGCTTTACAAATGTTTTCAGTTTCAAACTCATGTGATGGCAACCCTCTTACCAAACTTTTCCTTTTTAATTTGTTTAATAAGTTCATACTAGCATGCCCTAAACGTCTATGCCATAAATTCACTTCTAGATCCTTAGCTACCAAACATTTAGAGAGGGTGAGATCATCAAAAGATAGAGAATATATATTACCTTTCCTTTTTCCTGAAAATAAAATTTCTTTTGATGATTTGTCAACAATTTTGCACAAGTCAGAATCAAAGATAACATTCATACCTTTATCACATAGCTGGCTGATTGATATCAAATTGTGGTGCAGATTTTCAACATATAGTACGTCATTCAAGGTAAATGTATTGTTACCTACTTTACCTTTACCGACAATTTTACACTTGTCATTGTTCCCCATTGTGACTCTGCCACCTTTGTACTTTTCTAGGCCAAGGAACTTCGATTTATCGCCTGTCATGTGCCTGGAACAGCCAGAATCCAAGTACCATTGCTGTTGTTCCTTAGCCTGCCAGCATACCTACACGAGAAGAGAGTTTAGTGACCTATTTGTTTTTTATAGGTCCATGATTGTTAGTGGCAAAATATTTAGAACGATAATTTTGTGGAGACCCAAAACTATTTATAATTGTTCCCTTTGACACCCAAATTTGTTTAACTTTGAGAGTTTTTGTATTTGTGCCTTTTGGAACCCAAATCGGTATAGTTTTCACATGTTTGGGTCTATACCAACAATTATTGTGATTGTGTCCATATTTTCTACAAATTGTGCACATAGAATTATGATTAATATTGCTGTCAATAGTTTTCGATTTACTATATCCAAGTCCTTGTCTAAACATATTAACAGTTTGCTTTCCCAATAGCATATTCAACGATTTTTCACTTTTTGAAAATTTATCTAAGGTCGTTGACAATTGTTGGACTTGTGTTTTGAGAGATTCATTTTCGTTTACCAACTGTGTGCACTTTTTAATAGAATTCTCTCTCCTAGTATTTTCATTCTCTTTTAAAATCAGGATTTCATTTTCAAGTGATTTTATATTGATTTCCGATTTTTTAATTTCTTCTTCGAATGTTGGACACTTATCACACTTAGGGATCCTACTTTGATAGTTCTTAACTAATTGATCAAGTTGTTTATTACATTCTATCAAAGTATCCTTTTGAGATTCAAGTTTGGCATATTTTTCCCTAAGTCGTTCATAACAGCCATTTACTTCATGGAAATAAATAAGTAATTCAGAATGAGTGAGTTTTGATACCTCGCTTGGCTCATCGTCATCACTGTCTGTAACTTCACCATGAAGGCACATGTTTTCTTTTTCACTCTCACTCTCGGTGCTATCACTTTCATCTTCGTCAGTTTCATCCCAAGTAGCCGCAAAGCTTTTCTTCTTTAGTTTCTTTTCTTGGTTTGATCGTTTTTGAGGACATTGTGGCTTGATATGACCGGGTTTGTTGCATTTGTAACAGATGATTTTCTGTTCTTCTGGGTTGTCTAGTGCTTTGCCTATTCTGCTTTTCAATTAATGATTTCGAGCTGGATTTCCGTATTTGCGATTCCACCTTTTGAATTTCTTTATTAGTAGCGCCAGCTCTGCTGCTCCATCATCATCATCATCGTTATCATAATCACTTTTGGTTGTTCCTTTGAGAGCTATCGATTTCTTTCGAGTATCTCCTCCTTCACGCACTTCTTTGAATTTTATCTCTAGCTCATATGTGGTGAGATTTCCGATGAGTTCTTCAACTTTGAGTTGTTTTAAATCTTTCGATTCTTGAATGGCAGTTACTTTCGCTTCAAAGCTTCGTGGAAGGGCTCTGAGGATTTTCTGGACTATTTCCAATTCGGTGTATGTTTTTCTGAGAGCTTTTGATTTGTATACGATATTGGAAAGTCGTCCGTGCATCTCTTTGACATTCTCTTCTTTCGCCATTGTAAAGTTCTCGTATTCGCTGCTTAGCATGGCAAGGCGAGATTCTTTGACTTGAGATGTTCCTTCGTGAGTCACTTCTAGTATATGCCATATTTCCTACGCAGTTAGACAATGTGAGACACGATTAAATTCAAATTGATATAATGAACAGATAATAGAATTCATAGCTTTGGCATTAGTATTCTATAATTTATTTTCTAGTTCTGTCCATTGTTCCTTTGGTTTCTCTATTTCCTGAATATCTACAGTTATAGTTGGAGTTCTATAACCTGTCTCAACAATATCCCAAGCGTCAATGGTTTTCAGAAAAATTTTCATCCTATTTTTCCAAAAAGTATAATCACCATTGAATATTGGTGGTCTAACTATCGACTGACCCTCTGCAAAAGCATTATTAAAAGAAGCCATTTTTTTAAAATTCAAATTTTTAAAACAAAAATTGATTTTTTTCAAAAAATCGAATTTTTAAAAACAAATGTTGACTTCTATTCCTAGCTTTGATACCACTTGTAGGATCGATTTCACCCTAGAGGGGGGGGGGGGTGAATAGGGTGATAGGGTTAATTATAAAAATTAATCGTGGAAGCTTATAAAATATTCAATTCAGATCACAGAATAGTAGCACAGATATCGCAGAACATAAATAACAGAAAAAACAGAACAACACAGAATTTACCCAGCTTCGGCAAAACCCTGCCTAAGTGCTGCCCCCAAGGTTTCTACTAGAAATTAGATAGTCCCTCGCTTACACACGTAAACTCGCTATACCCGCTATTGACTAATCTAACTCTACGCTCAAAACCCTGGCCACAACTCAACCACCGAGTTGCGAATTCCCAAACTACAACACGTAGTTTGTACCCTAGTCACACGACTAGAAAAAATTAAACAGTTTAAAATATAAATTTAAAAAACAATATAATTTAACCCTAATTATAAATTTAAAGCCCCTTAAAACAAACTCCTTTAGAAAATAGGCCGGCCTCCTTTGCTATTCCACCCGTCTCTTTTATTTCTTCGTTCGTAATGGCGGCCGTTCCTTTTTAGGGCTTCGTCCTTGATCGAATTAGGGCTTTCGAAGTGCTGATAATTTGTTGATTGATTCAATGATTCTTCACGTGTACTGTTGATCGATTGTTGCTCACTTCGGCTGCTTCGTTGATCAAATTCTCTCCTTGAATCGGTATTATTTTCTTTTTGCTTTTTTGATTTTTGCTTTCTCGAATTCGATGATGTAATCGCCGATGATGATTAGGGTTTTTATAGGAGTCAATTTCCTAAAATCTCGTTCGTCCTCAATTTTATGCTATCGGCCCTCTGATATTTGTTGAACGATGATGATTTATTTGACTTTGTCAATTGCGTATTATCGTTGCTTGATGGTCACGTTGTTGATTCGTGACTTGGTCAATTACATTTGCTACCACGGTTTGAATCTGACTTTAATTTGTGACATCTGAATTGCCGTGCTTATCACGGTGTTGATTTTTGACTTCGTCAATACTTCATACTTATTTGAAATTTTTATCATTGCGTTGATTTGCTTTGACTATGTTGATTTCGTGAAATTTTTTACTGCTGGCTTTTGGCTTTGAATCATTTCGTCTCTGGCCATCTTTTTCTGGTTGGTACTGGATGCATCACTTCAGTGCTTCATTACCTCATGTGCTTGTATTGACATGTTATGGCCTGTACTCGGTTTGCTTTTGATGCATTCTGGTGCGGCCTTTACTTGTTGATCTTCATAGTTCACTCTGATATTTTGGTACTGTGTCTGATCTGTGCACATTGTTGATACATGACCAATTTGCATGTTTGTTGTAGTAGTTGCTATCTTCATTTGATTGTTGCATGGTTCATTTGATAGCACTAGTTGTTGTCTTTGTGGTCTGCACTTGGTTTCTTCACTGTGTTGCATTGACCACAACATTTTCATCATTTGCTGTTCACCTGCATGTAGCTGTTGCTCCCAGTGTTGCTTTGTCATTGATTTGAATTGTGCATTACTGGTCTTTGAGGCATGTTGTGTCCATATTGTATTTGATACTATTGCACTGCTGTGTTATGTAGTAATCGAGTTTCACTTGCATTGCTGAGTTATTCTGATGCATCCTTCATGTATACCCTTGGTAATCTTATGCCACTGCATCACCACTGTTGCAAGTGTTTTTGTTGAGCATGATTTGTCATCTCTGGTATTTCATCTTGGCCATGTTGCATTCTGGTCTGGACATTTGGGTTTGTTGATATTGTGGTATACTTGAGCTTTAGTAGTTGCACTCTGGTTGGTCATTGTTGCATTACTGTACTTGGTTAAATTCATTGCTGAGTTGATCATGTTTCTGGTTTTGTTTGATGGTCTTGTGCCACTGCTGAGTCTTTGGTGCTGTCTTGAATTTTGTGCAGTCCATGTTGTTTGATGTTGCACTTGGTCATTTTGTTCATCTGTATATTGCTGCAATCTTCATTGAGCTTGTATGCTTCAAGTTGCCTTGAGTTGATCCCGTGTGTTATTTGGGTTTGACCTTGTGCTGAATTGTTAGCAGTGCTTTTGTTTGATTTGTGCACACGAGTTGGCGAGGCAGTGCACACGTGTACAAATGTATACGTGTGTACTGCAGCCACTTATGTACAACCTGTCCCTGATAAAATGCTGATATGCACAGATACAATCAAAAATGATGACGAACAACCCAAATAACTGAGGCAAATATTATTTTCAATATTCACATTTTATATTGCAAAAAAATATTTCTTTTTCAATTTTACTGCGTTAGTGAATATTTTTGCAGATTGCTCAGATGCTTGATTCTATCTGAAATAAAGTTGAAGATAAATACGAGTGTGAGTGATATGTAGTGTGGTGCTGATGTAAATGTGAAATAATGTTGTATTGTAATCAAAGTTGTATATGTATAGTGAGAGCTTGAAATTGTACTATTCAAAATTGTAATAAATATTTGTTTGAATAAAATATTCGTTTGAATTCAAAATCTGTGTTATCTATTTTATTCAGCAAATATTTATTTAACCTGTGAAAAATAAAATAGTACGTTAACAAATACATTTAAAATGAATGTATATATGTTTATTATCATCAAACAAAAATCATATAAGTGCATATTCAACAGGTAATACTAGAACAAGCGCACTAGTCAACGCTTCCTTTAGCTTAATAAAAGCATCGTCATACTTCGAGTCCCACGAGAAAGCCAAATTCTTCTTGGTGAGGCAAGTCAAAGAGGCAGAGATTTTAGCAAAGTCCTTAATGAACTTCCTGTAGTAGCTCGCCAAACCATGGAAAATCCTCACTTCCATGGCATTTTTTGACACATTCAATCCTATTCCATAACGGCTTTACTAGGATCGAGCGCTAACCCACCCTTAGAGATAATGCATCCCAAAAAGTGTACCTCCTTGAACCTAATTGACATTAGGAAAACTTTTCCTTCACTTATGACTGCTGAGTGTATTAAGCACTTATTTTAGATGCAACCTATGCTCGTTCTTTCTTTTTGAATAGACTAATATGTCATCAACAAATATCACCACGAACTTATCAAGAAACACTCTAAAAACTTGGCTCATCGGATCGACACATTTGGTAGGTGCATTGGTCAGTCCAAAGGTCATGACTAACCACTCCTAAAGTTGTCAGGTGTATAAAAAGCAATCTTCTTTAACACTATACTTGACCTTACCCAGTTGATTGAATCTAGTAGCTAAATCAAGCTGGGAGAACATCTTTGCTCCAACCAACTGATCAAAGAGACTGTCTATGTGGGGCAACGGGTAAAGATTATTCTTTGTAAGCTCATTCCTCTCATGATAATCGATGCAGAGCCTCGAAGAACCATCTACCTTAATGGTAAAGGCAATTGGTGCTCTCCATTTTGAAATACTCCTCCTAATGAAGCCCTTCTCCAATAGTTAATTCACTTTTTTATTATCCTAGTGTCTCTCTTTAGGAGTCATGTGCCTTAAGGGTAATGTAAAAAATCTAACGTTCTCGAGTAAAATAAATCTAAATCTCTATCTCTCTCTAGGGTTGAAGATCGATAACTTAGGAAAAGACATCTGGATAGTCTGTAGCTACTGGCACTGAAACTAACTCATCATATGATAGGTCTAAAGAATATAATTAACTTAACATAACAAAGCCTCTGGATCACAATAAACCTCTAAACTACATACACTACAAGTACCCAAATGAAAAACCTTCCTATCGTAATCTAAGTTCACATGATACATGGTCATCCAGTCCATATTCAAAATCATCCAAACCTAGAAAATTCTAAGATAAAAGCATCACAATCGAAGTCGACCCCCAAAATAAAAAATTTCAAATCCACACACATCAGTATTAAATAAGGCGATCCTCTAACAGGGTTTGATACAACTACTGGGTCTTTAACTACGCTAGCGTCTAAGTGCAACTCATCTATAAGTCTACTTGAGTAAAAAGAGTGTGATGCCCTAGTGTCAAATAAGGTATGAAAAAGTACATCAGATAAAGTTAACACATCTTCAATTACGGCCTTCTTTCCCTTGTCCACTATCAGAGATGCACTCAAGCTAGGAACAATATCCAACATGTAAGCTGAAATCACTTGGATAGAGGTCTTTGGTGGTGCCAAAGATTCCTTCCTCATGTGCCTAAAGCGATTGCAGTTGTAACATTTAATCTTTAACATCTTCATCTTGCACTCCATCACAAAATTCCCCATCTTTCCACATCTCCTACACAGTAGCTCTTACTTCTTAATCTTTCCTATGCTCACATTCTACCTTTAAGCTAATTCTGCTAAAGTGTCTTTCCTCCTAACTTCTTAGGCTCACTCTTCACTTCCTCCTAGGAAACAGTGTTCAACAAGGCCTTGTAACAACTCGACTTTTCGATCCTCGAATGTCGACACTAAATATATTCACAAAATTCATGTTCCAAGCACCCAAGTGCTAGAAAGACCGAAATATTGGGTTAAATAAAAAAATAAAAGGAATAAAACAAGAAAGAAAAAACACCGCATTAAAATCTCACAATCGAACTGTAATACATAATATCAAAAGATAAGTACAAAAGGTTACATTGAATACATAAATCTCCGAGTTACTAAGGCCTAAGTACTATCATCAACCTGGATAGTTAAAATCGCATATCCTCACAATAATGATACATACAATATGGTAGTTAGTGAAAATTAGAATACTATGGTAGTCCAACTTGTCTCCATAAGCTTCAAAGCATCCGTAGAAAAATTTAAAAACATACATGGGGCTGACCCAAACATTATAAGAAAGAAACACTCGGATCAGTCTAGTAAACCAATTGAGAAACTCAAGAAATAAGGGTGACAAATAATAGCACCATTTTGAGATAGTACGGATTACCATAACAGTTTTCCCCTCAAAGAAACCAACCATTCATTAAGTTTAACATATAGTGATATGATAATATCTAGTGTATAACACATAAATCATATCAAAAAGCTGTTGAATGCCACAACAATAATAGGTATACAATCAAAACCACTAAGGCGCATTCGCATATGGATTTTTCCATGGATATTTCCTCGATCCGGCCATATACGAACTCCCAAGACAAGGATCAGAAACTTCCTTCCGTGCATCATATATCTCTAGATAGGATATACTATAAGGTAAACATAACTGGACCACCCTCAGTGTGTGACCAAAGTCATATCAACTTCCGCTAGAAACACTCAATAATCATCCTTAGATATGGAGTTGATATACCCTTAAGGTCAGCTAAACCCCCTATCTATAGCGACCCGAGATTTTCAATCCTAAAAATTCCAAATGGTTAGGAAAAGAAGAACAGAGATAGAAGAAGCAAATAGAAAACAAGAAATAGAATCTCGCATTTGCAGCGAATCAAAATATAATATCATATAATAACATTTATACAAAGACCTTGTATCAGTTGAATTACATAAAATACATCAGAGTTACAACCACTACACAACATTGGAAAGTTAAAATTAACTTGCTCCAGAAATACAACGATATATCACAGCGAAAACACTCCATACGTTCCTGCCATCCAGCTCGCCTCCTAGCTCCAGAACGTCCTTACCTGAAAATCTGTAATACTCGGTCTGACCCGAGCATTACATCAAAGTAAAACCTGGGTCAGGCTGGAAACCAGCATGAGTAAACTCATCTAACATGAAATTCCAATGCATAGAACTTATTTACAACCCGAGGTAACTTGTAACTTCACTACAAGTTCAAACATTGATATGGTCTACACTTATTTCATAAACAATAACTAAGTACTCTTACTTAGTTTCAATGGTCCAGTTAACTTAAACTATTCCTTTCCAGCCTATTAATTAAACATATCAAATATATAAAGAATTTTTATAGATTTCAAATCGAAGTGGTTTCGGGTATTTACTGATACCCAACCCCAGTCTCTTCGAATCCCAAGTCATTTTAACCCAAGTTATTTAAGTGAAATGTAATTTAATCTTTAAATACAAGGTGTCAACTTTACGCAGTAATTCATCATCAATAGATAACAACAATTTCATAGTTTGAACCAAGCATATCATATTACATAGCATCACAAATCACATATCAGATATATCAACTAATCTAAGGCATACAATATCATTCAATCGTTCAAAAGCAAGATTAATTTGTCAAACCATTTCTAATTAATAAATTAAATTAATTTCCTCAATTACTTTTAATCCTGCTTACTTAACATTAATTAATTACAAACCATTAATTAATCATCCCTTAATTATCCTCTTTAATTGCATTAAGTAATTAGCCTTTAATTAATAACACAAATTAATTAACCTTCACCCCTTCACATTAATTACACTTATCTGTAATTAATTACTCGAATTAATTATCCTATAATTACTTACACTGACTAATTATCCTTTAATTAATCATACTCATTAATTAATTATCCTTTAAGTATTTTTCCCTGATTGCTTACTCTAAGTAATTATACTTCATTAATTACATTAATAATTAACTTAATTAATCTCATGTAGTAATTACCCATTAATCAACATTCATTAACCTCTAATTAATTATATTAATTAATTAACCATATCAATTGATTAATCACATTTATTAATCAATGCTCCCTTGATTACATAAAACCTTAATTAATCAAAGACAAATCATTTATCTTAACACATCTCTTATTTTATTTTTATTTTGAAACACTTAGAGATTTGATTACATAATTACACCAATATATATGATATACCAAATAAGCTACTCTTAAAACAATTTATCTTTGAAATTCAGACTTCCGAATCTTCCCTGATAACCAGATCAATATCTTTGTTTGAAACCCCTTTTTAAAACTTGTTAATAAAATTTGTTATTAACAATGAATTTAGACATTTTTATCTCCTAAATTTACTATTAAATTGTATTATTTAATTATGCTTTTTAAATTGAAGTTTAAAAAAACTTAAAACCTAACTTAATAAATTTTATGTTAAATAAAATATTCAATTTTTATCTATCAACATTTAAGTAAACTTTTATTTAATAAAATAGCCTAGACTTGTTATTACCTTTAAAAACTTAAACATTTAATATTATCATTAACCATATCTGCTTACCAAAGAAAAGACCCATGCCAAACTCAAATTTTCCTAAGCAACTTCCCTAAGCACCCACCAACCCATCCTGCTCCGAGTCAAACCCACCAACAACTCGCTATCTACCCGAGAAACATCGCACTTCCAAACAATCTGAACCCAGACATGCTAGCATACGCGTGCACATGCATAGTTTATTGGTGGTACTCTGACCACCACAACCATCTCCGGCATGTCGACGACTATGCTCACAAACGATCTCCATCAGAACCTCGAATCAATCTCCAGATCGAAATCGAGCCGAGGCCAGAACATCATTATCCAAAACTCCTAGATGAAAGTCGATTCGCATCACCTGTTCCGACCACCTGAATCCTGGCACCTCATCCATAGCCTCACTGAATCCTACGCATTATTTTCCCCACGACCCACCAGGTCCGACGCTCTTACGACGTCACATTTGCTTTGTGAACAACCACTACCCGAACCCAGTTCAAAACCCTAGTTCGTCTCGTACCGGCCTCCACGACCATCAATAAAAACCTTAACCATTTTTCCTACCATCGTTAATCATCAACCCATCTCCTGCCTCAATCCCGACATTTCCGATCAACTAATTCACCAGGAAATGGCTATAATACCAATCACGTTCAACCCTCACTATCTCAAGATTTATAAGCCTAAAATTCATGATTATACCTTTAAAAATCCTCATTTAGATAACAAATCAGATTACATACCTGAACTAATCAATTATTGAATTCGAAATTTTGGTACATGTGAAATTTGACTGTAATTCTAACTTTTTATTTATACTACCCTTAATCTTATCTGAAAATATTTTTAAATCAAACATATAGTCGTTACAAACAAATTTTATTTATAAATCTCAGTCTAAAAAGGACAGGGAGAGGAGCATGAATTTTTTTTATCAAATTTGTTTCCTGTAACAAGAACAGCCTACACTCTGTATCCACACAAATACACCAATATATATAATATATTAAACAACCAGGCAAACAACTTCTCATGTTTACTTCAGATACTAATTGCATGCACCAGATTTTTCCAACAGATTAAAACTTCTAAACATAATTGTTTTGCTCATCTTTATTTTTGCAAATAGAGAACCTAGAATAAAGTATAGATTTTTGAGTTTTTAAATCTAGAAATTATTGATGTTGATCTAAACTTGATTGTCCTATGTTTGATATGGATCTGATCTTGTTGAGTTGATCCTTTGAATTACTCTTGCTTGATCAAATTGTATTGCTCAGGCTTGAATTTGTTGTCTAATTACAGTTTCTTTTGTTTTATTTTTTAGTTTCTAGGTTTTTGAAAGTGGAAAGAAAAAATGAAAACCTAATTTATCTTAAGCCTATGTTACTGAGAATTCAAATTAAAGAAAATACCAGTTTTGCCACTTGTATTCATTTAAACTAACACTTGTTTAACTTCCTAACATTTTTCATCAATATGTGTTAATTTTCTTTCATTTGTTAAACTATACACATTTAACTAACATGTGTAATTATGCATGACTTCATTTTTTTAAATGTTTCTATAAAACCTTTGTGTTAAATTCACTAATTAACAAATACCTTTCTTAATTTAAATAAATGAAACCTTTTAAAGAAAATAATATACTAACAAAATCATATATAAGATATATATTTTTTAAATCCAAATATTTTATGGTATTTATCTTTTGAATTTCCAATTTAAAATTCATTCACATGCAAATACATTTAACAACCACATATTTAATTTGTTTGAAAAAAATTATTTTTTTTCTATTTAAAATCTTATTATGTCTATATATATATAAACAATCATTATTATTTGTTTTTAAAAGAATAGTTTGTCAATTTTATATGATTATATTAGTAGATTATCAAATAAATATTTATCTAGATATTTATAATTCAACTTTTATTATATTTTCAAATTCATTTACATATCCAGATATCTTTTATTATCAAAATTCTTATCTGTCCAATTTAGAAACCAAATAATTATCCAATTATCAAATGTTCAAAAATTCAGGTTATCACATTCCTCCCCCCTTTGAATCTTTTCGTCCCCGAAAAGGAACGATGCCAAAATTTACTAAAATGCTTATTATCAAAAAAATTACTCCTTGATCACTTTTACTATAAGCACTTTTTATTAAGATATTTTAAAACACTTCTAAAAAAATCTATATACATTACCAAAAATAGCTTTTATAAAAATACTTTTTATAACTTGATGTCTCAACCAGTCCATCTTTGTTCTTACAAAAATTCGGTCATACGTTGATCGGGCATAAGATTGAAAATCTATAAGTACTTAGCAGACTCGATTTCAACACCTAGTGAAAATACTTGGAAAATAATTTTACTGAAAATATAGAAAACATATTTGAAAATAGAGGAAACATCTTTGGTGAGAATTCTCTGGAAATCATCACCCCCATCCACGGTCGCAGCTAACATGATGGTTACGTTGCTATCCCGGCAAAATCCATAGACAACTGTAGGCATTTCATGCCCCTCGATTACGCCATGGAACCCGCTACAGATCGCAGCTACATCTGGGGTTACGTCGCTATCACAACAAAAACCATATAACTGCAGGCATCAGCGCCCTCGAATTCCGCTGCCAAAAGAATGAAACTTCTCCACTCCACTCAACCATAGATCGCAGTCTACCGAGGTTATGTTGCCTTCCCAGCAAAATCAAGCGTAGACCGTTGACACTCACATCTACACGATTTCCGCTATGGTCCATAGTAGATCGCAGCGACATCGAGTTACACTGTCGTCACAGCATAACCCAAATGCCTCTGTAGGCATCAATGCCCTCGACTTTCGCTACCCAATAATCCTCAGGAACTTCAGTTTATACGGACTTCCTCACAGGATCCACTTTACAACCTCCCCTCTTTGAGGCTCAAGGCAGTACCAACCTATGATACTACTGAGAAGTTCATTTCAAGGGAGCGCCTTTTTCTCCAGAGCCATTTTCAAAACACTTTACACTATACACATAGTATCTTCCAAATCATACACCAAGTATGAATCTCATATAAATCTCCTTTCTCAAAATCGATTATCCCAAAATCGATAATTCTCAAATTAGACTTTCCAAATTTCCAAAATTGATTTTTCCCAAAAATAAAAAGCCTTTCCAAATCCAAAGGTTCCAAAGACCTTTTCTCAAAATCATTCTCATAAGATCCCTTATATATATAACTTTTAAAAATCTTTGGATCTCTTCAAACTTGTATAAATTCCCTTTTTATACTTCAAATACTTTCAAAAATCCTTTTCTCCTGGCTATAAATTCAACAAGGGAGTTTATCAATTATATATATATATATATATATATATATTTGTTTATGCCAAATCAAGCTTGATTACTCTATAAAGTCACTTACCACATTATTTAGTTCCATAAAATAAATTTCTACCAAAGAAATATCCAATTTTCCACTTCATTTCATTATATATTTCACAAAATAAACTTTTCATTTCAAAAATTATTTACAGTTCTTATCCTCATATCTTAAATATCAATTTCATTCAAGCCCGTACGATGTAAACGTATCATCCGTACAATATCAATCTGATCGCTCACTCGATCACACAATTTTTCTTCCGAACTAGTATTGTCCACCCGACTTCCTAGTGCGGACTTAGATCTGGTTTCTTGATCAGAAACCGTCATTCTCCTTGCATAGCCTAACTATGACAGAGAATTTCCAGAACTAATCAAAAATCCATCCTGGTTCGCCATCGAAAATCGAGTGAAAAATCCCAACTCGGATCAATATACTATCTCGAAATTCTATGCTCGAATCTGGACCAAATCACTATGCGAATAGAATAACATACATACATCCTACGTATTTATCCTCATTGATTACTAACCAAATCAATTCTCTTTTCTATTCAAATTCCCTTAGGTTCTTATTCATTTATTAACCATTACTTCAATCCCCATTTGGATGATCACCTCAATTCTTATCTCAAATGGATATTTAATCATAAACAGTTTGCACTCTGACCAGCTTAAATTTAGAAAATAATTTGAAAAGTTTAAAATAGATAATTAGTTGAATACTAATTATTAATTGTAAAATAGCGGTAAAATAGTTGAGTAGTCATAAATTGGACAAATGGGTATAAAATAGTTAGATAATTGCAAAATAGTTGTAAAACGGTAATTAGTTATAAGTAGTTGAAAAATAGTAATTAGTTTATAAAACATTTGCAAAACGGTTAAATAGTTCCAAAAATAATTGTAAAATAAGTATAAAATAATTTGGCTTTAAAAAGAAAGGTTGTATATAGTAAATAGTTTGGAAAATAGATTTAAACAGTTTATATTAAAATAATTTATTTGAAAATAGTCCAGAGTCAAACAGTTCAATTCCCAACCTCCATTTCCAATCAATTTCTCATCCCATTAAATTAATTCGATTCCAATTCAATTTGAATTAACTTCAATTCCTTTCCCAAATTCAAATCAATTCCCATTTGAATTTTGAACTCATTAAATCTTCAATTTCATTCAAATTAATCCAATTCAATTTTTCCATTTGAGTTTTAAACTTATCCATCTTCAATCACAATTCTAATTAATTCAAATCAAATGAAATTTGAACTAATTCAATTTAAATCTCAACTTTAAACCATTTAATTCTAAATTCAAATTCCAAAATTCCATTTTAAATTACCTTTGCTTCTTCATAAACTTATTTCTAAGTTCAAATCGTTGTTCAAACCCCTTTTTTATCATTCAATCTTTGAAATTCAATTTATCACCAAATTTCAATTTTGAAACCAATCCTTAACAATTTGAATTTCCAAGTTCCTTTAAACATTCAAAACTTAAGTTTCAAAGTGATATCACTTCCTCAAGTTAAATTTTTATCTTAAAAAATCAGAATTAAATAAATAATTTCAATTTAAAGTTTTATTTACATTTAATTTCTATAACGTATACAAAATATCATAATCCACTTCTTAATTCATTTTAAACAAGCCAATTCACAGTTTCATAGATTGTTGATGACAATATGATGATATTAGGATATAAATAAACATCCAAATTATCTAAAACATCCGTCAACAACATCCATCACACATTCCCAGAACTCAAATCCGTTTGAGATCTTATATAACTCCCTTCTAAATCAACCCATTTAACTTTCCTAAGTTAAATCTCAATTTCATCTTGAAATTTCCAAATCAGGTTGTTCATTCAAACTTATTTAACTTCTTCTAAGTTAAATTCAATTTAATCTCATCAACCTTACCCAATTTGAATCCCCACTTCAAATTTCAAATTTTTATCAATATTCTTTCTTACTTATGAGTTCAAAGACTTATTTCACTATGGGTTTTAAATCACATCTCAAGGGAAAATAAAAACTCAATCACTTAGAGTTTATTTCAAATCGGTTCTTATATTATGTATATCCCACATACACATATATTTATTTCCTTTACACACCAAGTTATACCTTAAATTTTAAACCACCTTTGTTTTAATTCAAAACAGATTACTTTAGAATTTTCAAACAACTCTTGCTTGAAACAAGACCCTTTCATTCAAATAATACTATTTATTATTTCTTTTAGCACTTTGAAACAATTTCCAAATTTTCTGGACTTAGATCTAAAACTTCACCATTTAAACCCTTTTTCAGTTTCAATTTCAATTTGTAAGTCATGTTTGCTACCTTAAACATTTTTTTTTTCCTAATCATTAACAAACATTTCATCATTTTAGGATAATAACCAAGGTTATTACAACTGGAAACCAATTCACTATAATCTTATTTTGAAAATTCTTCTCCAAATTCAAGATTTTAATTTCAGTTTGAATCCATTTCAAACTTATCTTTATTCAGTTTTAGTTTGGTTGTATTTCTATTAAAACTTAATTCTCATTATTTTATTTTATTCCAATGATTCAACAACCAATTACCTTAATATTTATAATTATTAAAAAGAAATATTCCTTTATATCCCAAAATATAAATCATAATAAAATCGTTTTTTAAAATTATTTCATAAGAAAATAACAAATACGCCCTTATATATACTACACTCAACTCATTCTAGGGTACCATTGACCCTATCCTTAATGAGTAAACCCACTGGAGCCAAGGTTCTCGCTTAACCTTTAACTAGGATACCATATGTAACGACCCGAGATTTTCGATCCGAAAATTCCAGATAGTTAGGAAAAGAAGAAAAGAGATAGAAGAAAGCAGAAAATAAGACACAGAATCTCACATTCGCAACGAATCAAAATATAATATCATATAATAACATTTATACAAAGACCTTGTATCAGTTGAATTACATACAATACATTAGGGTTACAACCACTACACAACACTGGAAAATTAAAATGAACTTGCTCCAGAGATACAATAATATATCACAGCAGAAATACTCCATACGTTCCTGTCATCCAGCTCCCCTCCTGAGCTCCAGAACGTCTTACCTGAAAATCTGTAATACTCGGTCTGACCCAAGCATTACATCAAAGTAACACCCAGGTCAGGCTGGAAACCAGCGTGAGTAAACTCATCTAACATGAAATTACAATGCCGAGAACTTATTTAGAACCCGAGGTAACTCGTAACTTCACTACAAGTTCAAACATTGATATAGTCTACACTTATTTCACAAACAATCACTAAGTACCCTTACTTAATTTCAATGGTCCAGTTAACTTAAATTATTCCTTTCCAGCCTATTAATTACACATATCAAATCTACAAAGAATTTTTGTAGATTTCAAATTGAATTGATTTCGGGTATTTACAGATACCCAACCCCGGTCTCTTTGAATCCCAAATCATTTTAACCCAAATTATTTAAGTGAAATACAATTTAATCTTTAAATACAGGGTGTCACCTTTACATAGTAATTCACCATCAGTAGATAACCACAATTTCACGGTTTAAACTAAACATATCATATTACATAGCATCACAAATCACATATCAGATATATCAACTAATCTAAGGCATATAATCCATTCAATCCTTCATAAGCAAGATTAATTTGTCAAACCATTTCTGATTAATAAATTAAATTAATTACCCCAATTACTTTTAATCCTGCTTACTTAACATTAATTAATTACAAACCATTAATTAATCATCCCTTAGTTATCCTCTTTAATTACATTAAGTAATTAGCCTTTAATTAATAACACAAATTAATTAACCTTCACCCCTTCATATTAATTACACTTATCCTTAATTAATTACTCGAATTAATTTTCCTATAATTACTTACTTTGATTAATTATCCTTTAATTAATCATACTCATTAAGCTTACTCTAAGTAAATATACTTTATTAATTACATTAATAATTAACTTAATTAATCTCATGCTGTAATTACCCATTAATCACTAATTAATGATCCTTTCATTAACCTCTAATTAATTGTATTAATTAATTAATCTTCAAATTAATCATATCAATTGATTAATCACATTTATTAATCAATCCTCCCTTGATTACTTAAAACCCTAATTAATAAAAGACAAACCATTTATCATAACTCATCTCTTATTTTATTTTTATTTTGAAACATTTAGAGATTTGATTACATAATTACCCCCAATACGTATGATTTACCACATAAGCTAATCTTAAAACATTTTATCCTTGAAATTCAAACTTTGGAATCTTCCTTGATAACCTGACCAATATCTTTGTTTGAAACCCCTTTTTAAACTTGTCAATAAAATTTGTTATTAATAATGAATTCAAACATTTTTATCTCCTAAATTTACTATTAAATCGTACTATTTAATTATGATTTTTAAATTGAAGTTTAAATAAACTTAAAACCTAACTTAATAAATTTTATGTTAAATAAAATATTCTCTTTTTATCTGTCAACATTTAAATAAACTTTTATTTAAGAAAATAGCCTAGATTTGTTTTACCTTTAAAAACTTAAACATTTTATATTATCTTTAACCCTATATGCTTACCAAAGAAAATAGCAAAACTCAAATATTCCCGAGCAACTTCCCTGAGCACTCACCAAGCCATCCTATTCCGAGTCAAACCCACCAACATTGTAACGACCCGAAATTTTCGAACACGAAAATTCCAGAGAGTTATGAAAAGAAGATAGAGATAGAAAAAGAAGAAGAAGAAGAAGAAGATCAGAAACAACATCTCACATTCGCAACGGATAAAATATAATAATAAATAATAACGGTTTACAGAAGAAAACTATATCTGTCGATTACACTTAAATACATCAGAGTTACACATATATTCAAACACTGGACATATACAAATCAACATGTTACAGAATTACAATAATATAATACAGCGAAAATACTTTACACGTTCCTGTCATCCAGCTCGCCTCTTGAGCTCCAGAACGTCCTTACCTGAAAATCTATAATACTCGGTCTGACCCGAGCATTACACCAAAGTAACACCCGGGTCAGGCTGGAAACCAGCATGAGTAAACCCATCTAACATGGAATACAGAACTTACAACTTATATAGGGTAATTCAATTCAATTCACAAAGCCACAATTAGTTATAGAGATCATTTATTCCACACATCCATTTCCTTGGTACCAAGGCTTAGATTTAAATAGTCTTATTCCTATAAATCACTTCACTCCAGCATATAGATTTCACATTTCAATCTATAAAAATTCGAAGTGGTTTCTGGTATTTCCTAATGCCCGAACCCGGTCTCTTCGAGTCTCAAGTCATCCAAACCCAAGTTATCCAAATGAAATAAACAACATTACATATCAGAAATATCAACTCATTCAAAGCATCCAATACCATTCAATCATCCATAAGCAAAGATTAATCACATCCAAATTAATTCAATTGATTCTATTGAATTTCTAACCTTAATCTCTTAGATTCCTTCCTTTACCATTAATTCCAAATCAATTAATTAGTCAACCCTTCATAATTCATCTTAATTAATCACCCAGGATTAATTATTTTTCAATTACATTCAAGTAATTATCTTTGTTTAATTACACGATATTAAATATTCTTAACCAAAATCAACGAGTAATCTTAATTACTTCATAAATTAATTAACTTTATTAATTACATTAATCTTTAATTACTTATATAAATTAATTTTTCATAAGTCACTTATTATGGATTAATCAATTTTAATTTACCAATCTTAATTACATCCTAAATTATATAAGTTTATGATTTCCAATTGTATTGTAAAAAAAAAAATTCTAATCTAAAATAATTACATGAATTAAACCTCACTATTAATCATACTTGATTTATTTCAATCTGAGATTATTTACCTTTTACTTACTTTATTAAATAAATTGATTCTCCTTAATTAATCATCTTAATTCATCTCTTGATTGATTACACAAAGTAATTTTATTAATTACATTAAGTAATTACTTATTAAACCACCCAATGATCATTCTAAATTAATTTAAACTCAATTAATTAGCCCAAATCATTAATAAATTTAATTAATTAATTATCCATTTAGATTATCCTACCTATTTATTGAATCACCAATCATTAATCCCTTATTGATTTTTAACTGAACCATTTTCTTATTTATGATTTAAGTTTAAAACCATTTACAACCCAAATGCTTCGAGTCAAACAACAATTAACTCGAGAACCAACCAAAACCAAATCACCAGATCATTAGTACACATTCAATCAACTCAATCATTCAACTAATTAATTAAATTTAACTATTTAAATCTAAATATAAAAAATCAAACAAAGTGAGATTTACTCACCTTTGATTTTGCAAATCCAAATCCGACCTCGACTTGTTTCCTTTAAGATTTTAACCTTATATAAACAGTTATACGATTTATTAATATTTTTACAAAATCGAACAATTTAATTCCCATTTATAAGTTCGACTAACCAATAAACGGATTATATTTTTTTTTAAACCGAGGATGAAAGGATTTGGCAAATTAGGCAAGGTCGGCTTCGGCCATTTTTTTAGTTCGATTTCTGTTTGCAAATTATAGAGGAAGACGGAGATAAAATAAGGGTTTGGAAATGGCTTCCAAGGTACGCTTTGATATTATAAAATTAAATATTGAAAAATATCTCATATTGCATCGTGAAATCCAAACCCCGAATCAGACATGCCGACAGACATTTATAAGGTTATACCCGCATTACGAACGCAATGGAACATGTTTCGGAGGCTAATTCGATCATAAGCACGAGTTACGGAAGTAAACGATCAATTTTAAATTAAATCGATTAAAATAGTTTTAAGCATTTTGAGCTGTCAGGGTCAAACGACAACTCTAATTGCTACGAAAATTGAAATCCGATAATAACTAACTATTATGCATCCAATGGAACTAGTTTCGTCAAATTCTGAGACTGTGCCTCGGAAGGCTATTTTTAATTATCGATTTAAACGATATATTATTAAAATTAAATAAATCACCGTTAAATTTAATTTCAACCATTCTATTATCTTCAGTATCATAATTTTAAATTTTATAAGCCTTCAAATTATTTTAAACAGGCTTAAAACTCCAGATTCAACATTTTACCCAATTTCAATTATTAAATTCAATATTTAAACTATATAATTCAATCATTTAATTATCAAATAAACATTGCTATCTTGAATTCAAGTTAAAATTAACTTTTAAATATTTTAAAATCAATTAATTATTCCATTTTAAATTGTTAAAATGTCCTGGTCGTCACATTCCTCCCCTTTTAAAAGAATTTCGTCCCCGAAATTACTATTTAGGGAGAATGGACCAATATCTGTTTACCTTTCCTCAAAACCAACAGTTTTATCAACATCTTACCAACTGTCTTTAATGTAAGACTTCTTATCCTCCTTACTAACTTCCTAAACTCTCCCATGGTTTTCAAAAAATCCCTTATTACTCAAACATTCAAATTTCAATTTAAAACCAAATTTGGAATTATCAAAATTTTCTCAAAAAATTTCTAACTCTCTAAATTCCTGAAATTTTTTGCCAGCGTCTCCTTTGCGCGGCTAGCTCGGTACTACTACAAAATGCCCTACGGGATCCCAAATTCCAAAAAGAAAACAGAAAGCCAAGTAGCTAGATCCAAAACCCAATCCAATTTCATACAGAAATTTAAATACATACCTTTTTGTCGGGCAATTCAAATTTATCTTTTGGAATCAAATCCAATTTTCTTTCCCCTTTAATATACCTGCATATCCTACTTAACAATAATATTCAATCGTATGCCTTTACAATCATTTTATACATTTTCTTACAGAAGTTTTCACATCTACTTCTATTCAAATTAATTTTCCCTGTTTCCATATGAATTCAATTTATTTTCAATTTTGAATATTGAATTTTATCTTCCGTTTATAACTGATTCACATCGTTATTTTAAATTAGTTTCATTCACTAATTTATTTTGGTTTCAAATTTGAAATCATTTTATTGCTTAACAAAAATTTTCTCAAAAATTTTCAAAAATTTTCTAACTCCCAAAATTTTCGAAAATTTTTGACAGAGTTTCCTTTGTACGGAGGAGCTTTTGCAATTTGACAAGAGATATAAATATATACACATCGACCCACACGGTCGGAAAAAGCAAAAATAGTTCATATTTCCTATTTTTATTGCGTAGGCGTATCTTTATTTAGCATTTCAAGCAAGAAGCTTATTTACTTTAGCCATTAGTGCATCCAAATCCAGCCAAACGACCTTAAGGTACCTGTACTTACTCAATTTAAATATGTAAGTGCCATATATCGAAAATCTATTAGTATTTCACTCACTTTCAATAGCTAAACACAAGCATTTCAAAAGCAACAAACACCAAACGCTTACCATAAGCGATTTATATAACTTTAAAGCTAATTCAATTGCTTTCACCCAATTTATATACCATTTCCTTCAATTTTAATGGTTTACAACTCAATTTCTTACATTCAATTTATTTTTAATACAAACAAGCTCATATTCACTTCAAATGATTCAAACTCAGGTTATTTAACTTCTCTCAACTCGTAGAATTTTATTTTCTTTCATTTACATCAAACGACAATTTATTCCATGCAAATTCGACAATATTCGCTTAATAGAGTATCTATTTTAGTTTATAAATACTTCAAATTAATTTCAACTCATTCTGTAATTAATTCCGTTTCATTTCTAATTTTATTCACCAACCATTCATTGCATTTCATTTTATCTCCACACTGGATTCATTTTAAAACTATTTCATTATACTTGTAAAATTCGATGCTTATTACTATCCATTTTCCCTATAAATTTAACCCAAACTTTATTTAAGTAATTTTATTTCAAATTAATACGCTTCTGGACTTAAGTTCATTCTGATAACCCAATTCCTATTAAACTTTGATTTAATCTTATTAAATCAGACCTCATCCATTTATTTTATTTTTTTCATTCAATTAACCCATTTATTCACCCCATATTTAAATTTTTAATTCACTTACTTAATTCATTTTCGAATTTATTTCATTAATACAAAGCCATTCTCAATTTATTTCTATTCACTTGGGTTTTGTTTGCAATTCAAACCATTTATATTATAATTCAATTTCATTTCATTCGACAACACTTTTCTTATATCTAATTTACTTGCAAATTTCGTTAAATATTATTCACATCACACTTGAATTTTATTTGTAATTCAAACCATCACTGTTTCGATCCAACTCTATTTTATTTCTATTTTTATAGCATCTCCACTTATTTAATTCATTATCAAATCCAAGTCGAATTTTGTTTACAATTCAAATTCATTTCCAAACTCCATTATTAATTTACAATCCATTTGTTTAACCGAGTTAAATTTCATCAATATATTTTATCAAATAATTTATTTAATTAATTTGCTTACTTCCAACTTTTGAATCAATGTTTTTTTTTATTACAAAAATCACTTCATTAAATTTTCCTGAATTCAAAAATTTTCATAATTCCAGTTTGGTTTTCTTTCATTTTCCCAAAATTCCATCATTTTATTTTAAAATTTTAGAAAACTTTTAAATTCACATAATACTATTAAAATGGCTTTTTATAAAAATACTTCTCATAACTCGATGTCTCAACTAGTCTATCCTTGTTTTCACAGAAATTCAGCCATACGTTGATCAGGCATAGGACTGAAAATCTATTAGTACTTAGCAGACCCATTTTCAACATCCAGTGAAAATACTTGGAAAATAATTTTATTAAAAATATAGAAAACGGTTTTTGAAAATAGAGGAAATATCTTTGGTGAGGTGCTCTGGAAATCATCACTCCCATCCATGGTCGCAGTTACATAACAGGGTTACGTTGCCATCGCAGCAAAAGTCCATGTAACTGTAGGCACTCCGCGCCCCTCGACTATGCCATGGAACCCACAACAGATCGTAGTTACATTCCAGGGTTACGTTGCCATCACATCAAAAGTCCATGTAACTGTTGTCTCTCAACGGCACACGATTTTCGCTATCAAAATGAAACTTCTTCACTCCTACATAGGCCAGAGTCTACCGATATAAAATCAAACGCAGACTGTTGGCTCTCAGTGGCACACACGATTTCGCTATGTTACCATAGGTCGCAGTCTATCGATATAAAATCAAAAGCAGACTGTTGGCTCTCAACGGCACACACGACTTTCGCTATGGTATACTCTACACATAATCCTCGGGAACTAGTTTTGTCCGGACTCCTCACAGGATCAACTTTAGAACCCCCTTGGGGCTCAAGGCAGCACCACACGGTGGCACTCCTGAGAAGTTCATTTTAAGGGAGCGCCTTTTTCCCCAGAGCCATCATCAAAACACTTTATACTATACAGATATAGTATCTTTAAAATCATACACCTAGTATGATCTCATACAAAGCTCCTTTACACAAAATCGATTATCCCAAAATCGATAATTCTCAAACTAGGCTTTCCAAATTCAATATTGATTTTACCCAAAAATCAAAAGCCTATCCAAATCCAAAGGTCCCCAAAACCTTTTCCAAAATCCTCATAAGATCCTTTATACATATATATATATATATATATGGATATATATAAATTTTTAAAACTTTGGATCATTTCAAACTTGTATAAAACTCCTTTTATACTTCAACACTTTCAAAATCTTTTTCTTCCGGCAATAGACACAACAAGGGGAGATTTATCTTCATTGATTATTAACTAAGTCAATTTCCTTTCTATTCACATTCACATGAATTTTCATCCACAAAATCACAATTGGTTCAATTCCATTGGATTATTACTTCAATCCTTATCTCAATTGGGTATTTAATCAATAATAGTTTGAACTCCGACAAGTTTATATTTAGAAAATAGCTTGAAAATTTTAAAAATAGATAAGTAGTTGAAAAATAAGTATTAGTTTGCAAAATAGCTATAAAATAGTTAACTAATTATAAAATGGTTGAAAAATAGTTAAATAGTTATAAAATAGTTAGATAATCACAAAATAGTTTAAAATAGTAATTAGTTATAAAACAGTTGAAAAACAGTAATTAGTTTATAAAGCAGTCACAAAATAGTTAAATAACTCCAAAAGTAGTTATAAAATAAGTATAAAATAATTTTGGGTTTAATAAGAAAGGTTGTATATATTAAATAGCTTGGAAAAATAAATTTATATTAAAACAATTTATATTGAAAATAGTCCAGAGTCAAAACTGTTCACTTCCCCTACTATTCAATTTAAATTTCCATTTAAATTGACCCAATTCCAATTCAAATAACTCCAAATTCCATTGGACTTGATTTATTCCCAATTCAAGTTGAATTAATTCTCAATTTCTTTCCAACTTCAAATCAAATTCCATTTGATTCTTACTTATTCAACTTTATTTACAGTTCCAAATTATTCAAATAAATTTGGACTAATTTCAAATTGAATCCACTTCAATTTCCAATCATTTCAATTCCTGCTTGAATTTAATCCCAATTCCCATTCAAATTTTAAACTTTCAGATTAATAACTTTTCCACTTAAGTTTAAAACTTGCTTAAATTTGGGTTTAACATCACATTCCAAGAAAATTTAAAACTCAACCTTAGAGTTTATTTTCATTTTTATTTCCTTTACACACCAGGCTACTTATAAATTTTAAACCACCCTTGTTTTAATTTCAAAACAACTCCCTTAAGAATCTTCCAACATTTCTTGTTTTAAAATAAGACTATATTCAAAATAGTCTCAATTATATTATTTGTTATTTCCTTTAACTCTTGGAAACAATTGATTGCTACTAAACTTAGGTTTTGAAACTTCATAATTTTAAAACCTGCTTCAATTTAGAAGTTATACTCATCTTATAAATTTACTTCATATGGCTTACTTAATAGCAAATATATTATTATTATTAAACACAATAACTATTGTTGAGTCACAAGTTTTATGAAGGTTTTGATTTCTGACAAATAAATAAAGGCGATCGACAAAACAAGGTCATTATGGCTATAAAGAGCTACATATGGTACTCTAGATTGTAGGTTGATTATTTGATATTATAATAGTGATAAACTTGTTAAAATCTATCCTCAAATAATCATGCATTTCAAGGAAATCAATATATATACGACTAAATTGTAGTTGCACATTCAGTGTGCAACTTTACAGGGACCGGTCGACCGGTCATAATATATGCGGTCGACCGTTCCTGCATAATTTGCACACTGAACGTGCACACATGCACATAACGTATATATATTTGAATTCCTGTCTACTGGTCACTTTTTAACCTGTCGACCGTTTTTAAACAGAAAGCAATTTTCCAAAAGACACTTCTTTTCTCCAAAGGTTGCATCTCTTACCTTTCATCAAAGATCATATCTCTTAATGGCAACTGCTCACAAAGAGTTACAACCATTCTTCTCTATATAAACTCATCTAAATCGTTGATTAAAACAACATGATTGTATATGCTTTTTACTCTAATCTCTGATCTTACTTTCTACATACTCCTGCATTCTAAAAGCTCTCAATTATTTTAATTGCTTATTGAATCATTGAAATTATTTCATATCTTTTGATTCAATAAGTAATATACTTTCCTTAATCTTCACAAAACATCATTCGTATATTTTGAGGATAAGATTATAGGAAATTTGTACTACAAGTGACAAAACTGTGTTATCAAGAACACATACCGTCGACAAACAATTATATTCATTGTTGTTGAAGTCCTCTGTGTTGTAAGAGGCAAGTGTTGAAGTCCTCGGTGTTGTAAGAGGCAAGTGTTGAAGTCCTCAGTGTATTAGAGGCGTGAAATCCCGTTAGTTTGCTCGGGTATTGTAAACCTGTTCCTCCGGGTGAAGCGAGGTAGTTAATAGTGAAAATCCAGATAGAAGTCTGAGACTGGACGTAGGACGGTGCTCCGAACCAGTATAAAAATCTCTGGTGTGATTTTTCTATTTTTATTTTTACTTTGCTACTATCATCTATTTTCCGCATTTATATTATAGTCCATATTACACGATCCGTGTGTACTATATTAGCACATATAATCGTATACACACCGCACTTTCATTTGGTATCAGAGCACGGTCATCATATAACCGTAACATAGTTATTTAATATATTATAGTAATATGGAAAATAACGTAAGTACTAGCACTCAAAACACCACTTACACGGAGGGTCAATCGACACAAAGACCTCCATTTTTCAATGGTCTTAACTATAGTTATTGGGCAACACGTATGTCATTCTTTATGCAATCAAATAGCTATGATGCTTGGAATGCCACTCAAAGAGAAATAGTGAATCCAACAACTGATTATTCAGAATGGACTGCAGCTGAGAAAACGGCAGCAGCCGTAAATGCAAGAGCAATAAATATGTTGTTCTGTGCATTAGACCAAAATGAATATAACCGTGTTAGTATCTACACTACTGCATATCAAATTTGGCAAACACTAAAAATCACTCATGAAGGTACTAACAAGGTTAAACAAGCCAAAATAGCCATGCTGAAAAGTCAATTTCGAAATTTCAAAATGAAACCAAATGAGACAATCAATGACATGTATTCACGGTTTCAAACTATTCACCATGCACTTATTGGCTTAGGACAAAAGTATTCTGATTTCGATGTTGTTTCAGCAGTCCTACATTCTCTGACTAGTGAATGGGAAGGAAAAGTATTAGCAATTGAAGAAGCTAATGACCTTTCCGTCATGAAGCCAGATGAATTGATAGGAAATTTAATGTCCTATGAAGCAAATTTCCAGGCTAGAAAAGAACAGAAAGAAGAAAAGAAAAATGTAGCATTTCATGTTGAGAAAGATGAAAATGAATCAGATTCTGAAGACGAAGATTTGGCATTCATTGCGAAAGGATTCAAAAAATTCCTAAAATATCGAAAAGCCAGTCGTTATAATAAAAGGAAACCTGGATCAAATAAACCATCTTCGTCTGCTATAGAATGTTTCAACTGCCACAAAAAGGGACACATGCAGAAGGATTGTCCAGAACAAAAGAAGAAGTCAGAAAATGACAAATTCAAATATAAGAAGGACAAATCTAAGAAACGAGCCTTCTCAGTAACATGGGATGATTCAGAGTCATCTTCATCAGAAAGTGAAAGTGATTCAGAGAATGAACAAGCTAATGTTTGTTTTATGGCAACAGAAGATGAGGTACAAATTCCTACATTTGATGAATTACTTGATATTAATGCTGAATTGATAGTCAAATATAAAGACATAAAACGTCAATTAAAAGTAGTCAAAGTAGATTTAAGTAGAGCAGAGTTTGAACGAGATATGTTAAAAGATGAGAAGAAAATATTAGAAGAGGAACTTGAAAATATTCAAGAATCATCATCTAATGTTGACTCTCAAATATCTCTTTTGAGTCAAGAAATAGAAGCTCAAAAAGAGAAAAATAATGCTCTCACTACTGAAAATCATGAGCTTAAAGCAAAAGTCAAAATTCTAGACCTAGAAAAAGCTAGCTTACAAACAAAGTTTGATGACATTACTCAAAATGTTTCTAACTTTAACAAAGGTCGAGAAAATTTGACAAAAATCATTGAAAGTTCACAATCTATTTCAGACAAACAAGGATTGGGATATAACAAACAAGAAACCAAGAAACATCTTGGAAATAAAAGGAAGAAGAAAGTACAAAAAACTGAAGCTAAGAAAAAACTTAGTTTATTATATTCCAAACCAAAACCAGTTGTGAAATTTCAAAAGAAAAATGTCAAGACTATCAAAATATGGGTTCCTAAAACAAATAACAATTTGATTAGGAACAAATACATTCAGCAATTCATGAATATTGTGCATTTTAATAATAATTATATATATAAAGGGGATACCGGACCCATATGGGTTTGGACTCCTAAGACCTAACTCTTAGGACCCTATAAAAAGTGGGTACCATGGACTTAATTCTATTTTTTGCAGGTCCCACTTAAGAAAAGAGGAAAGTGGATATTGGACAGTGGTTGCTCAAAGCACATGACGGGAGACAAGAGCTTATTAACAAATATTACATACTCAGATGGTGGCTCCGTCACTTTTGGAGACAATTCAAAAGGCTATATCATCGGCAAAGGCGATGTGAGCAATTGCGGTACATCTAACTTACCTCTTATTACTAATGTCATGCTAGTTAGAAATTTAAAACACAATTTGCTTAGTATTAGTCAGTTATGTGACAAGGGTTTTATAATTTCATTTTCGAATAATAAGTGTAGTATTTTAGATAAAGACCATAATTTGGTTTTCGAATGTTATAGAGACAGAAATATATATATTCTGAATATGAATATTAATCATAATTCAGATATGTGTCTTGTGGCTAATGACAATGATCCATGGCTATGGCACAAACGCTTCTGTCATATAAACTTCAGAACTATTGACAAGCTAGCCAAAAACAATCTAGTTAGAGGACTACCCGAAATGAGTTTTAAAGTTAACAACATTTGTGATGCATGTCAATTAGGAAAATTGACCAAATCATCTTTTAAATCCAAGAAAGTCATATCAACATTACAACCACTTGAGTTACTACACATGGATTTATTTGGACCTACTAGGGTTCAATCAATAAATCACAGTCAATATGTGCTTGTAATTGTTGATGATTTCTCTCGTTATACATGGACAATTTTCTTAAAAAATAAAAGTGACACTTTCGATCATTTCAAATCTTTCGTCAAAAGAATTCAAAAATCAAAAGGGATTAAAGTTAAAAATATAAGAAGTGATCATGGCGGAGAATTTGAAAATAATGAATTTGAACATTTTTGTACAAAGAAAGGTATATATCATAATTTTTCGTTTCCCAGAACTCCACAACAGAACGGAGTTGTAGAACGGAAGAACCGAACTCTACAAGAATGTGCAAGAACATTATTGAATGGAACCACCTTACCAAAACATTTTTGGGCGAAAGCTGTCGCAACTGCCTGTTATGTTTTAAATCGTGTATCCATAAGACCTCTTACCAAGAATACTCCTTATGAATTATTTAACAAAAGGAAGCCTAAAATCTCATACTTCAAAGTTTTTGGTTCCAAATGCTTTATTTTAAATACGAAAGACCAGCTTGGCAAATTCGATCCAAAAGCCGATGAAGGAATATTTGTCGGTTATTCAGAACGAAGTAAGGCCTATCGGATATTTAATAAACGAACCAAAACTATTGAAGAATCACTTCATGTCTCTTTTGATGAAATCTATCAGCATCCTCACACTATATCAGATGATGACTAATCAATAGTCACTGACAATCCAATCACCACAAATATTGATTCTGACTCGGAAATAATTATTGAGAATATTCCTCAAATATGTGAGTTACAATCACCACCAAGAATATTAAGAGACCATCCGGCCCAAAATATAATCGGTGAAATAACATCACATGTCAGAACAAGGAGTCAACTCAATCAAATGGGTCATGTCGCTTTTCTCTCAAATATCGAACCTAAGAATCCAAAAGAAGCTGCTACAGATGATTACTGGATCATTGCCATGCAGGAAGAACTAAATCAGTTTGAGCGCAATGACGTTTGGGAACTTGTTCCAAGACCAACTGATCAGTCAGTTATTGGTACTAAATGGGTCTATAAAAATAAGTCTGACGAACAAGGAAATATCACCAAAAATAAAGCAAGATTAGTAGCACAAGGATATAATCAGGAAGAAGGTATCGATTATGAAGAAACTTTTGCACCAGTTGCTCGACTAGAAGCTATTAGAATCCTATTATCTTTTGCTTGTCACCATAATTTCAAACTTTATCAGATGGATGTCAAAAGTGCTTTTCTCAATGGATTTATCAAAGAGAATGTCTATGTCGAACAACCTCCTTTGTTCGTACATGAAAAATATCCTGACCATGTGTTCAAACTTAAGAAAGCTCTGTATGGTTTAAAACAAGCACCTCGTGCTTAGTATGAACGACTACGTAGCTATCTTATTAACTCAGGATTTCAAATAGGCAAAGTCGATCAAACTTTGTTTATTAAACATTCTCGAAAAGATATTCTAGTTATCCAGATATATGTAGACGATATCATCTTTGGTTCAACAAACGATAAACTCTGCAAGGAATTTGCAAGTATTATGACCAAAGAATTCGAAATGTCTCATGTGGGAGAACTATCTTATTTTCTTGGACTTCAAATAAAGCAACTTTCAAATGGTATTTTTATCAATCAAGAAAAATACTGTGAAAACCTTATCAAACGCTTCGGATTAGAAAATACATCTGGTAAACCAACTCCTATGAGTACAACTACACATCTTGAAAAAGATGAAAGTGGTAAGAATGTTGACCAGAAATTATATCGAAGCATGATTGGTTCTCTTCTTTATCTTATAGCTAGTCGTCCAGATATAATAATGAGTGTTTGTTTATGTGCTCGTTTTCAAGCCGATCCAAAGGAATCACATCTACGAGCAGTGAAACGTATAATTCGTTATCTTAATAATACCAAAGATTTCGGTCTTTTTTATCCAAAAGAATGTCCATTTGAATTAGTATCATATAGTGATGCTGATTTCGGTGGCTCACGAACGGATAGAAAAAGTACAAGTGGTACGTGCCATTTTATTGGAAAATCACTTGTCTCTTGGTTTAGTAAGAAACAGAATTGTGTTTCACTATCAACATGTGAAGCTGAACATATATCAGCAGCTCTCGCTTGTACTCAAGTACTATATATGCAACAAACACTTCAAGATTTTGATATTCATTTATCAAATTCTATTATATACTGTGATAACACTAGTGCTATAAATCTCTCTAAAAATCCAGTAAATCACTCTAGAACCAAACACATTGATATCCGTCATCATTTCCTTCGAGATAATATTGACAAAGGAAATATATGTCTTGAATATGTCCATACTGACATTCAATTAGCGGACATTTTTACTAAACCTCTGCTCGAATCTAATTTTATTAGATTACGAAGAGAGCTTGGTTTAATTTCAAGAAAAAATCTTGACTAAGTAATTTCTAAAGAACATCTTCTCTTTTAGTTATTCTTTAACCATAACTTTTGCATAAACTATTTTTTACATTAAATATAAGCCTCTGCTTGATTTAATGGTTAATTCTCTTTACTCATTTTTCATTCTTTTCTTTTAGTGATCGTCCTTTCCTTTCTTATTTTATAATTCCAATTTTAGAAGGAGAGCTATTTTTAGAGTTAACATAAAGTCTCTGCTTATGTTTTCTTGGTCAAAATTTTCTATTAACTCACATCCATAGGTTTGTACATAAGAAACTTGTATATAAGCTTGCAAAAATTTCATATTTTGTTCATCTTTTCTTATCTAACCATAATATTCTATACAACATTCCCTATGGCTCACATTTGTGATAAATGTGCTCAAGAATCACACATTTCTATTACGAGTTCTGAGTCGGAGGAATATTATTCTCCTACAACACCAAAACAAAAACCAAGTTGTCATCATCAATGCTCTTGTATTTCTGATAATACTCCAAATTCAAAACGAGTGAAGAGGACACTGTTTTGTTCTCCTCGTACCAAAGCACAAATCGATGAGATTCACCACTATCAGAAACATCAAATAGATCTTCAGAGACAGCTCCATTATGGGAAAAGTCAACTTTATCATGAGCAACAACGGACATCGGCACGATTATCCATTTTAGAAAAGTTGGCAACATTTTTCTGTAGTTCCAACAAGCATGACGAGCATGAACCAATGCCGTCTAGGCCATCAACATCTAAAAGTCCTAACTCTTGGGATCGGAACTATGAGAAGAATGAAGGTGCTCAGAAACACTGGAGTCCATGGTCAAAACGTATTGAAGGAAACAACGATAATTCTAATGACGAACCTTCCACTTCTCATTAGATTTATATATAGTTATTATATCTTTATCTATCACTTGTGTAATAACGGTTATATTTTGTATTAAGAATGAAATATAATATATATAGCTTGATATATTATAAAAACTTGCAAAATAAAACGTTCTTACTCAGCATGCAAAACCGGTCGACCGCCCCATTTATAGCTGGTCGACCGTTTGCTCTCTGGTTGAAAACGGTCGACCGGCCATAATTCATTGGTCGACCGGTTGACGTATTTTCAGTTTTTATATATATATCTATGCGTCATTTTCTTTCTACCCTCCTTCTCTTTTGACTCAAGCTGTTATTTTTTCCCAAAATCACAAACCCTAGTTTCCTATTTTCAATTCCCAAATCTCAAATCTTCCAACAATGGCTCCTCCTCAAAAGAAATCCAAGAAAGGAACATCCTCTAAAACTTCATCTCTGAGCATCTCCGCCAAAAAGTGGCTTGAAAGTCCAATCGCTGTAACAAGATGGAATCAGATGACAAATTACAAGTTTCATCCAAGCTCTTTCATCAAATTTGAAGATTTCACGGCTTATGGAGTTCGGAGGTTAGCCAATAATTCCAACTTTACTCCATTGATAGATTTTTCAGAAAATAATGTGGAGATAAATCATTTGATGATCAAATTGTTTTACGCCAACATGAATCTCGACGAGTGTCAACCTGATAATCCAAACGGAGTCATCTGGTCTGTCGTCTATGGCAAGCAAATTTTTCTTACTCATGCTAGAATTGCCTCTATACTTGGTATACCATATCAAGGCGATGAGTTTTCATCTACTTTCTGCGAAGTCTTCACTCGCAATAGTACCAGTCATCAGTTCATAGAAGACAATAGTGATGGCACAAAGTCTATTGGACTTCGACCCACAGCCAGACTACTTCATCGTGTTTTGATGCATTCTCTTTTTCCTAGACTTGGAAATTATGATGCTGTATATAAAGAAAACTTCAAAGCTCTCTATGCTATTTATGGTGAAATCCAAATCAATTGGGTACACATGCTTTTTGATGAAATTCTCAAGGTAAATAACTCTACACGACCTCATTTCTTCTACAATGAATATATCATGCGACTTTTGTTAGCTTGTGGGGTAAAGCGTCCTGATTCTGCAACCTCAAAACCAAAATGCATTGATTCCATAACCATCAAACGAATGAAGCTTCCTCCACCTTATCTTGAGATTATGCCTTTTGAAGAATGGCAACAAAGAGGACCAAGAAAACAAAAAGCAACTTCCTCTCGTCCTCGTTCCGATGAAGTAAAACTATTAAAATCGAAATCATCCACAAAAGAATCACTTGAAACTATTGCGCGTAACCAATTTTTGCTTGAATCACGTCTCAAGCGCATGGACTCTAAAATTGATAAGCACTTCAATAAGGTCAAGTCATTCTTTGGTATGCTATGGGATGCTATATCATGTTCCACATCCACCTCTGTTCAAGCACAAGACCCAGGAAAACGTCTTGCTGCTCCTGTTTTCACCTGGACATCATCTGTCGAGTCTACTGGTATGAGTGGTCATGGACATGGAGAATCATCTAGAGGGAACAATGATGAGGAAGAAGAAGAAGATGATGATGATGACGACGATGGTGATGATGAAGAGGAGATACGATCTGCTTCATCTTAGATTCTATTATGGTTTAGCACTTTAAAAACATTCATCGACACTTGTACTAAATAGTGTCGTTATTCTTATTTTTCATTTGACATTATGGTCTGTATTATACTCTGTTATGTTTTGGATGTGTTAATGTTTTATTTTGCTATGCATATCATATTAATTACACTTCTCTACTATTCTAGTATCTGTTACTCCTTTTTGTCGATGACAAAGCGGGAGAAAGGACTAACAATTGTTTGCAGGAACGTACATATATAAGAATTCAAAGAGAGAGATCACATACTCAGGGGGAGATTCAGATTTGCAGATATATATTGTCATCAATCAAAAAGGGGGAGAATGTTGAGTCACAAGTTTTATGAAGGTTTTGATTTCTGACAAATAAATAAAGGCGATCGACAAAACAAGGTCATTATGGCTATAAAGAGCTACATATGGTACTCTAGATTGTAGGTTGATTATTTGATATTATAATAGTGGTAAACTTGTTAAAATCTATCCTCAAATAATCATGCATTTCAAGGAAATCAATATATATACGACTAAATTGTAGTTGCACATTCAGTGTGCAACTTTACAGGGACCGGTCGACCGGTCATAATATATGCGGTTGACCATTCCTGCATAATTTGCACACTGAACGTGCACACATGCACATAACGTATATATATTTGAATTCCTGTCTACTGGTCACTTTTTAACCTGTCGACCGTTTTTAAACAGAAAGCAATTTTTCCAAAAGACACTTCTTTTCTCCAAAGGTTGCATCTCTTACCTTTCATTAAAGATCATATCTCTTAATGGCAACTGCTCACAAAGAGTTACAACCATTCTTCTCTATATAAACTCATCTAAATCGTTGATTAAAACAACATGATTGTATATGCTTTTTACTCTAATCTCTGATCTTACTTTCTACATACTCCTGCATTCTAAAAGCTCTCAATTATTTTAATTGCTTATTGAATCATTGAAATTATTTCATATCTTTTGATTCAATAAGTAATATACTTTCCTTAATCTTCACAAAACATCATTCGTATATTTTGAGGATAAGATTATAGGAAATTTGTACTACAAGTGACAAAACTGTGTTATCAAGAACACATACCGTCGACAAACAATTATATTTATTGTTGTTGAAGTCCTTTGTGTTGTAAGAGGCAAGTGTTGAAGTCCTCGGTGTTGTAAGAGGCAAGTGTTGAAGTCCTCAGTGTATTAGAGGCGTGAAATCCCGTTAGTTTGCTCGGGTATTGTAAACCTGTTCCTCCGGGTGAAGCGAGGTAGTTAATAGTGAAAATCTAGATAGAAGTATGGGACTGGACGTAGGACGGTGCTCCGAACCAGTATAAAAATCTCTGGTGTGATTTTTCTATTTTTATTTTTACTTTGCTACCATCATCTATTTTTCGCATTTATATTATAGTCCATATTACACGATCCGTGTGTACTATATTAGCACATATAATCGTATACACACCGCACTTTCAACTATTTATGATAATACCCAAGGTAATCATATCTAGTTACCAATTCCTTTTTATATTATTCTTACTTCTATATATTCAAGATTAAATTTTAGTTTGAATCCATTTCAAACTTACATTTATTTAAAGCCTTTAAACAATTTAATTTTTGAGTTCTAATTCTTGAATTTCATTTCAATTAATTTAATTTTAGTTTGGTTGTATTTCTGTTACCACTTAATTTTAATTCCAATTCAAGATTTCAATTTGGTTGTATTATATTGCTTCTTAATTTAAATACATTTATTTAACTTCCAATCACCTTAATATTTATTAGAAGGAGATATTTCTTTATATATCAAAATATTTTTTATATAAAATCATTAAAAACCTTTATATAAGAAAATAACAAGTACGCGTTCATATATATACACACACACACACACATATATATGTACTCAACCCATTCTAGAGTACCTCGGACTCTTTTTAATGAGTAATCCCCACCAGAGCCAAGGTTCTCGCTTAACCTCTCGGCTCTGATACCAAATGTAACGACCCAAAATTTTCGAACCTGAAAATTCCAGATAGTTATGGAAAGAAGAAAGTGATAGAAAAAGAAGAAGAAGAAGATCAAAAACAACATCTCACATTCGCAGCGGATAAAATATAATAATAAATAATAAAAGTTTACGGAAGAATACTATATCTGTCGATTACATTTAAATACATCAGAGTTACACATATATTCAAACACTGGACATATACAAATCAACATGTCACAGAATTACAATAATATAATACAGTGGAAATACTCTACACGTTCCTGTCATCCAGCTCGCCTCTTGGGCTCCAGAACGTTCTTATCTAAAAATCTGTAATACTTAGTCTAACCCGAGCATTACACCAAAGTAACACCCGGGTCAGGCTGGAAACCAACGTGAGTAAACCCATCTAACATGGAATACATAACTTACAACTTATATAAAACCCGGGGTAATTCGATTCAATTCACAAAGCCACAATTAGTTACAGAGATCATTTATTCGATACATCCGTTTCCTAGGTACCAAGGCATAGATTTAAATAGTCTGATTCCTGTAAATCACTTCACTCCAACATATAGATTTCACATATCAATCTATAAAAGTTCGAAGTGGTTTCGGGTATTTCTTAATACCCGAACCCGGTCTCTTCGAGTCCCAAGTCATCCTAACCCAAGTTATCTAAATGAAATACACAACATTTCATATCAGAAATATCAACTCATTCAAAGCATCCAATACCATGCAATCATCCATAAGAAAAGCTTAATCACATCCAAATTAATTCAATTGATTCTATTGAATATCTAACCTCAATCTCTTAGATTCCTTCCTTTACCATTAATTAATTCCAAATCAATTAATTAGTCAACCCTTCATAATTCATCATAATTAATCACCCTGGATTAATTATATTTCAATTACATTCAAGTAATTATCTTTTTTTAATTACACGATATTAATTATTCTTAACCAAAATCAATGAGTAATCTTAATTACTTCATAAATTAATTAACTTTATTAATTACATTAATCTTTAGTTACTTATATTAATTAATTTATCATAAGTCACTTATTATGGATTAATCAATTTTAGTTTACCAATCTTAATTACATCCTAAATTATATAAGTTTATGATTTCCAATTGATTGTTAAGTTTTTTTTTCTAATCTACATTAATTACATGAATTAAACCTCAGTATTAATCATACTTGATTTATTTCAACTTGAAATTATTTACCTTTTATTCACTTTATTAAATAAATTGATTCTCCTTAATTAATCATCCTAATTTATCTCTTGATTGATTAGACAAAGTAATTTTATTAATTACATTAAGTAATTACTTATCAAACCACCCAATGATCATTCTAAATTAATTTAAATTCAATTAATTAGCCCAAATCATTAATAAATTTAATTAATTAATTATCCATTTAGATTATCCTACCTATTTATTGAATCACCAATCATTAATCCCTTATTGATTTTTAACTGAACCATTTTCTTATTTATGATTTAAGTTTAAAACCATTTAAAACCCAAATGCTTCGAGTCAAACAACAATTAACTCGAGAACCAACCAAAACCAAAGTCACGAGATCATTAGCACATATTCAATCAACTCAATCATTCAACTAATTAATTAAATTTAACTATTTAAATCTAAATATAAAAAATCAAACAGAGTGAGATTTACTCACCTTTGATTTTGCAAATCCAAATCCAACCTCGACTTGTTTCCTTTAAGATTTTAACCTTGTATAAACAGCTATACGATTTATTAATATTTTTACAAAATCGAACAATTTAATTCCCATTTATAAATTAGACTAACCAATAAACGGATTATATTTTTTTTAAACTGAGGATGAAAGGATTTGGCAAATTAGGCAGGGTCGGCTTCGGTCATTTTTTTAGTTCGATTTCTGTTTGCAAATTATAAAGGAAGACGGAGATAAAAATGGGGGTTTGGAAATGGCTCCAGAGTACACTTTGATATATATAATTAAATATTGAAAAATATCTCATGTTGCATCGTGAAATTCGAACCCCGAATCAGACATGCCGACAGACATTTATAAGGTTATACCCGCATTCCGAACACAATGGAACGTGTTTCGGAGGCTAATTCGGTCATAAGCACGAGTTACGGAAGTAAACGATCAATTATAAATTAAATCGATTAAAATAGTTTCTAAGTGTTTTGAGCTGTCAGGGTCAAACGACAACTCCGATTGCTACGAAAATTTAAATCCGAGAATAACTAACTATTACGGATCCAATGCAACTGGTTTCGTCGAATTTCAAGACTGTGCCTCGGAAGGCTATTTTTAATTATCGATCTAAGCGATATATTATTAAAATTAAATAAATCACCATTAAATTTAATTTCAACTATTCGATTATCTTCAGTACCATCATTTTAAATTTTATAAGCCTTCAAATTATTTTGAACAGGCTTAAAACTCCAGATTCAACATTTTACCCAATTTCAATTATTAAATTCAATATTTAAACTATATGATTTAATGATTTAATTATCAAGTAAATATTGCTATCTTGAATTCAAGTTAAAATTAACTTTCAAATATTTTAAAATCAATTAGTTGTTCCAATTTAAATTGTTAAAATTTTTGGGTCGTCACAAACATCTCGCTATCTACCCGAGAAGCATCGCTCTTCCAAACAATCTGAACCCAGACACGCTAGAATACGCGTGCACATGCACAGTTTATCGGTGTCACTCCAACCACTATAATCATCTCCGGCATGTCGACGACTATGCTCACAAACGATCTCAACCATCAGAACCTCGAATCAATCTCCACATCGAAATCGAGCTGAGGCCAGAACATCAAAACCCAAAACTCCCTGACGAAAATCGATTCGCGCCACCTATTCCGACTATTTGAACCCCTTGCACCTCATCCATAGCCTTGCTGAAGCCAACGCTTCATTTTCACCACGACCCGCCAGGTCCGACGCTCTGACGACGTCACATTTGCTTTGTGAACAACCACTACCCGAATCCAGTTCAAAACCCTAGTTCGTCTCATACTGGCCTCCACGACCATCAGTAAAACCCTTAACCATTTTTCCTACCATCGTTGATCATCAACCTATCTCCTGCCTCAATCTCGACATTTCCGATCAACCAGTACACTAAGAAATTACTATAAAACCAATCACGTTCAACCCTCAATATCACGAGATTTATAAACCTAAAATTCATTATTATACCTTTAAAAATCCTCATTTCGGATAACAAATCAAATTACATACCTGAACTAATCAATTATCTAATTTGAAATTTTGGTACATGTGAAATTTGACTGTAATTCTTACTTTTTATTTAAAACTGCCCATAATCTTATCTGAAAATATTTTTAAATCAAACATATAGTCATTACAAACAAATTTTATTTATAAATCTCAGTCTAAAAAGGACAGGGAGAGGAGTATGATTTTTTTTAAATCAAGTATTTTTCCTGTAACAAGAACAGCCCACACTCTGTATCCACACATATACACCTATATATTCAGGTGTGCATATATAATATATTAAATAATCATGCAAACAACTTATCATGTTTACTTCAGATATTAATTGCATGCATCAGATTTTTCCAACAGATTAAAACTTCTAAACATAATTGTTTTACTCACCTATATTTTTGCAAACAGAGAACCTGGAATAGAGTATAGGTTTTTGAGTTTTTAAATCTAGAAATTGTTGCTGTTGATCTGAACTTGATTGTCCTGAGTTTGATCTGGATCTGATCTTGTTGAATTGATCCTTTGAATTACTCTTGCTTGATCAGATTGTATTGCTCAGGCTTGAATTTGTAGTCTAATTACAGTTTCTTTTTTTAGTTTCCAGGTTTTTGAAAGTGGAAAGAAAAAAATGAAAACCTGGTTTATCTTAAGCTTGTGTTACTTAAAATTCAAATTAAAGAAAATACAAGTTTTGCCACTTGTATTCATTTAAACTAACACTTGTTTAACTTCCTAACATTTGTCATCAATATGTATTAATTTTCTTCCATTTGTTAAACTATACACATTTAACGAACATGTATAATTGTGCATGACTTCATTTATTTAAAAATGTTTTTATAAAACCTTTGTGTTGAAGTCACCAATTAATAAATACCTTTCTTAATTTAAATGAACGAAACCTTTTAAAGAAAATAATATAAATCCAATTATATTCTAGACAAAATCACACACACAGATATATATATATATATATATATATATATATTTAAATCCAAAATATTTTGAGATATTTATCTTTTGAATTTCCAATTTAAAATTCATTCACATGTAAATACATTTAACAACCACATATTTAATTTGTTTGAAAAAAAAATTCTCTATTTAAAATCTTCTTATGTCTATATATATTAACAATCATTATTCTTTGTTTTTAAAAGAATAGTTTGTCAATTTTAAGTGATTATATTAGGAGATTATCAAATAAGTAATTATTCAGATATATAATTCAACTTTTGTTATATTTTGAAATTCATTTACATATCCAGACATCTTTTATTATCAGAATTCTTATCTGCCAATTTATAAATAAGATAATTATTCAATTACCAGATGTTCAAAAATCTGGATGATCACACTATCCATGTCCTTCCTCTATTTTCGGTGATATAATCATGAATCCTTTCGATAACTTCTTAAGTCATATTTGGTCAAGTTAGATTGTTGATTAATCGACTATCTAGTCAGAAACTGTTGCTTGTACAAATCAATATTCATATACTTAACTCATTTCTGACATTCCAACTTAACTATTCCTCGTCCAAGAGTGAAGCCAGGTAAATTATAGCACCGGTTGCATCAAAGCCTTACCTAGACACTTCATTCTTGAATCTCACAAATAGAAAAGTCTACCTCGTCGGCTTTTACTGTTAAGTGCAATATTTATGATTTCCACAAATAAGTAAAAATCAACATAATTAATACATTTTCAAAATTTTCCAACTTACTATTTCTTGGTCAAGGGGGGAGATAGTAGGTTGAGCTCTATTGCTCCATCCCTACTTGAACATCAATCTTAACTCTCACAAATAGTCAAGCCTACTTGATCGGCTTTTAGTGTTAAGCATAGTTAATTACTTTTCTAATAAGTAATTAAACAATTAACCATTTGGCCACTAAGAAATTGCTAGCCCCTTTATAAACCATTTGTTTGTACTTCTAAAACCCTTCTTAAAATGGTATATATATATATATATATATATATATATATATTGTAATTCGTTTACCAAAACTGATATGTAAATAACAGATCAAAAGATATTTTACTACATAAGACATAAAGTAGTCACCATATTTTGTAAAAACATTATATGATTAAAAAAGTTTTTAAAATACTTATGATAGGTTTTAAAACATTTCCTCAAAATATTACTTGAAAATAACAACTTTATAATTTTCTTAAAAACTTGAAAAAACAAGTTTTTATTATAAAATCCTCGTCTTTAAAAATTCAAAACTAATTCTTAAAATTCATAAATATGTCAAACCACTTTTGAAATACTCTAATATGAGTTAGTAAACACCTGTTAAAATTAATGAAACTAACTAATTAAATTTAAATATCTTTTCAAACCTTTAGGATCTAAAAATCAAGGCTAAATGAGGCAGTTTTGCAAAAGTGAAGTTTTGGCCACTTTTTGAGATGTAACTTAACTTTTCATCATCCAAACTTTTAATGGCAACAAACATATTTATAAAACATTATAAATATATAGTGAGAAAGCCCTAAGGATCTCTTTGAGTTCTATTGAAATTGCCAAAACCAGGTAATTAACAAGTACATCCACAACGACTCTCGCTATAAGTGCACTATCAAATCCGAGTCCGATCAAAACCCAAGTCCATCTATATCGTATGTGCGTTGTTTCAAGGTCTTGTAACTAGTCATATAAGTGCATTTGGTCCATTCCAAGTCCACTCATATGGATCACATATGCTTCTTGTTTTTAGAACAAGAATCAAAACCAATGTTTTAACATATGTCAACATTAAGTCGAATAGCTTAACACAATTGATACATAACGCACACACACAAACACACACAAACACACACACACACACACACACACATATATAATATTTTCCATAAAAAGAGGTGTGTTAACTCACTTTTAACCTCACAAACAACCATGTTCCAAGCACACAAGCCCAAACCCAACCTTGCAACACCTTCTTTCTTGCTCCTATTGCTTTCATATTCCTTTTGCCACCTCCCTTAAAAAAATATCACGATCTGCATGGATAAGTGGTAGTGTGGCTCCACTTAATCAACTTCTATCTAAGTGCAAGGTATCATTATATTCCCCTAAAGCTTCACTCTAAATTTGATTTGATTTGGATAAGATTGCAAAAATTTCCTTTAGAACATAAGAGAAGATATGGAAGTAGCTTGCTTTAAGCTTTATGAGTTAGTGATTTATCTTATATGGCATGCTTTCCTTGTATACGCACAAGAATGGTGCTCTTTAAGCTTTGCTTCACCTCCCACCATGCCATGGTAGACCCACCTCCCATCACTTCTCTTTCATGCTAATTAAACTTGTACCTTTCTCATGATAATATCTCTTATTGTAATAGAAGCTCTAGAATATTTCATGCTTCATGAGGAGATGTGTGTGTTAATTAGTTGCTAATGTGTTTATTTGATCATTAGACAAGTGCGTAAGAGTTTGAACAACTTATATATTTTGAAAAGCTGTTTATCGATAAACCAACTTTCGGTCACATTATCGATTTTTCTTCGAAGAATATATTTTTGTAAACAATTTTCAAAAACAAGCTTTTTATTATTATTCATTAATTAAACGATGTTTAACAAGGTTGTTAAATCGTATTTATAACACTTAATTATATTTTAAAATGTTCTGATATTCCAAGATGAAGTGTTCGAATTTTCGGTTTACAACATTCTCCTCCACTTAGAACATTTCATTCTCGAAATTCAAATAAGAACGATAATCAAAGAAGATGAAAGAGCAATATATATACATATATATATATCATACTGCTGAAACTATATATAAGCTAAACTGTAAACCAAAATGCATACTAGGTGACTCAACCTCAAGCGGTGAGTACATGATAAAAGAGTACAATACAAAGGTAATAAGAAAACCCTAGTCTATAAGCAACCATGGATAGAATTCCTTCAAACCGCCATCCATCTTTTGGGTACCACCAACAGCATCCTTGCTCCGTGGCACTTATAACCTTAATAAAGGAATAAGCACACAAATACTCAAATTGTATTCACAATTACTAGAAACCAATGCTCGTGGTTCGCTCAGGTTTAAACCTCTCCCATCTTCCAAGGTCGATAAATAATCTACTAAACATACTTACGCTCAACAGCCTCAGGTCTATACTTAGATGATTATTCATGCTACCTTATGATAAATCGAAGTCACTCCCCAAACCCTTCATAATTCAATAAACATAGTATACAAATGTACTAAAGCTTATACAATGTACATGAACCATCCATAGGCAATATCGATCTGATCACTTACTAGATTACACAAATTCCACTTTCAAACTGTTATAAATCACTTGACTTCTCTAGTGCGGACTCTGATTTGAAAACTCTATTCTCCTTGCAAAGCCATATACTATGATAGAAAACATTATGATTGAATCACAAATCTGTATCAAGTGTTCGCTGCCAAGAATCAAGTGAAAAATCCTTGTTCGGACCGGTGTAAACCACCTCGAAAACATGTACTCAAATACTAAATCAAGAATAATTATGTTAATAAAATAACCTACATACAACTTACATTTTATCCTATTAATTTCTTAACTACACCAATTCCGTTTTACTCACATTCATTTATACAAATAGTATGTCATTCAATACTAAATCATTTATGCATCATTTCATAGAACAAACTTCAAGTTTATCCTCATTTTATAGCATAAGTTTTTACCCTTATAATACTCCATTACATCCTAAGAGAATATACAAAACATCATTATGTTTTTCTTAGCAATTATGTTTAACCATTTAACACTTGTTTTAACTTACTACCTTTTCAAATTTAGGAGTTATACAAACCCAACATTATACTTACAAAAACACTTAACTATAAGTTCTATAACAATTTGGAAGTTTTCGTCTGTTTAGAATTGCCAAAAAAATATGTTTCTTTTTAAAAAGGAATACTACCAAACAACAAATCATATGTGATGCACAAACCGAACTGTCCTAATACATAGGGTACACGTGTCCGTGAAATAACTTAATAAAAGAACTTTAGAACTAAACATCAGTTTTCATTTCAAATCATTTTGAAATAATATATACATATAACTTCTGTATATTAAATATCACTTTTGGAATTTAAATCAAAATATGTTTTGCTAAAACAACTTTATAGCAATCCCCACTTAGAAACCTAAAAATGAATGTCGATGATTCTGCAGTCATCATGGAAATTATTTTTAAGTGACATGAGTGAGTTCAGTACATCCAAACCACACTTTTGGTGCTTGACCAAAATTATTTTAAAGCGGTATCAAATACTTTGTATAATGATACTAAGTATCATGATCTTAATTTCCTAAACCAACTTCCTAAATATTTACAATAATACTATTATTATTTTCACCAAAATCTTGGAAAATATTTTTAACGACACTGGGATTTAATTTCAAAGTCTTTGTTTAAATCCTTTTCAATGAACCACACTTATATAAAATTACTTTCTTATATAAATCTTTTCACAAAAATTTATTTTCTAAAATATTCTATCTTTCCTTTTGCTAATAGTAAACATCATTTACTAAATTTCTAACCTTTAACCCAATTTTATAAGTGAACGTCTTATAGTCAAACCATGAAACTTGATTCAAAAGGTGTTTATTTTAATGTGCCCACAATTACCGTCTACCTAACCCATGTTGTAGAAAGGTAAAATTACTCATAAACTAGTTGAGCACAAAACAACAACAAACCATATTCAATGTTCCTAACATGCCGAGCATGATAAACAATCAAGGTTACGGGATATTAAACTATAAGAAATGCTACAATCAAACAAATGCGAATAGGTGAACCGCAAATAAGTATTGTACCCACAAAAATCTTCTTTCCATTCATAGCTGCAGAAATAGAAGGTGCTGAAGTAAATGCAAATACCTAGGCTCTTGCCCTACCTAAAGCATCGGAAAATCCTTGACAAAATGACCTGGCTGATGGTAGTTGTAGCAAGTCCTAATGCAAACTGCAACTTTACCGTCTATGGATCAATCTTTGAAACCTTTATGGTCGGTGCTACAATCATCTTCCCTTCTCCACCTAACCTACACTTCCTAGAAAAATGACCCTTCTGCTCATAACTATGGCAATTTAAACCAGAAATATCTCTTGACGGTTGAACCTTCCGCTTGTTGCCTCTAGTTGGTGCAGATATAGATGACATTAGAGCCGGACCCTCAAACCGGAAAGTCATACTTATAATATCCTAAATGCTCCTTGGATACAATTCATCATATTCTTACATATCATGTTGTACGGACTAATCCAAGCCTGGCCCTCAATGATAGTCTCAGTGCCTTCGAACCTCTTTTTACCAAACACCTCAAACTTGTGCCATATCAAAGAAAAGTCTTTCCATGGTCGAATATGCCCCACTTCTTCTGCTACATTTCCCTCAACACTAGAAGCCTTGGTATCCATAGTTTTTACTACCTAATCAAAGTGAAATTACTTTAGAAAACTAAAGATAGAGTTATTTCAAAGGAGTTACTAGAAGGAGATAGTTCTACGGAATAATTTTGAAGTCTAGTTTTCAAAATACAAATACGCTCTCCTATGTATAATACACTCAACTCATTCCAGGGTGCCTCTTACTCTATCTATAATAAGCCATACCCAACCAAAGCCAAGGTGTTCGCTCAACCTTGAGCTCTGATACCAAATGTATGGACTCAACTTTTCGTCCCTCAAATGTCGATACTAAATACATCCACGATATTCATGTGTCGAGCGTGCAACTATCAAAAGATAGAAAGCTAGTGTAAAATAAAAAGCAAAAGAATAAAACCAGAAAGGAAGAACACGATATTAGAATCTTAAAATGGAATGGTATTGTATAATATCAAAAGATTAGTATAAAGTGTTACCTTGAATATAGAATCTCAAAGTTACCAAGATCTAATTATTATCATTTGCATGGATAGTTTTTACAGCGTGTTCTCGTAATGCTGGTATATACAATACGGTAATGCAGTGAAAATAATAATACTATGGTAAGTAAACAACCAACTCGTCTCCATAAGCTCAAAAGTATCCATAGCTAAATCAGTAAATATACACAGGGATGACACGAGCAATATTAGAAAATAATATCAGGATCGGTGTAGTAAACCATGTGAGAAACTCAAGAAATAAGAGTGATATATAATAGCACCTTTTTTAGACCGTGTAGATTACCGTAATCATTTTCTCTCAAATGAAACTAATCATTCATTAAGTTTAGCATATAGTGATTTGATAGATAATGTCAAGTGTGTAACACATAAATCATATCAAATAGTTGTTATATGAACGCCGTAATAATAATAGGTATATAGTCAATACTGCTAAGGAACATTCACATATAGATTTTTTCATGGAAATCTCCTCAGTTTGGCTACATCCAAACTCTATGAAAGAATAAGAAACTACCTGTAACGACCCTAAAATTCAGACTCGGTTTAAAATTTTGAAATCGCTTATTTGATGAAGAAATTCGAATTTTCATAAACGATTTCCGTTGCCAACCAAACTTCACATTTGGAATGCGTCTAATTAAACATAGCAACTGGAAAATTTTCGTCCGGAATTATGAAAGTTTATTTCGCGCGTAAACTTGCTTCAAATTTAAATCAGTTAGTAATCGATGGAAATAAACCGTTATCAAAATCAAAATATTTTTACATAGAAAAATTCTAAACCATCTTTTGAGCAATTTGTCAGTTTGTCGTTTTTCCAAATTCGGACATTTTTGGCTCCGTCGTTCTTATTTTTCCGCGAATTTTATGCATTTTCCGTAGTAGAAAATTTCGAATTTTATAATTCAATCGAATCACTAATATCTTTATACCGTTGTGTTCGCCTCATCGCGCTGACCAAAACGGTATATTTATTTGTGTCAATCGGAGTTCGGCGTTGCAAACTATAATTTAAACGGAGCGGAAACCGGTCCGTTACGCAGCTTAAACCGGTATCAAACTTCCCAGCATTTAAAAATTTGGAGCCATTCAGCTGACCTTGGGAACACAAATAGCCCCCATTTTGTAAACATCATTAACTGTACGCACTGAACCTCTCATTAATTGCATCCTGCTCTCCTACATGATGGCACGTCACCTCTCCACTGCAAAAATTATATTCCCTTTCTTTTCCCCCATATCCTTCCTCTGTTTATTACTACTCCCCAGCTCATTCATTTATTGCTGCATCAGTTCACTTTGTGAGAAACTGGTACGTTCCTCTATATTATTTTCTTTTCTTTATATTTCCCTTTCTCCTCTTCTTTCCCTTTTGTTTCTTTATTTTCGTTCACTGTAATATGAAGCAGCTTCCATCTTTTCCCCCTCAGCTCCTCTTTCTCCCCTCTTTGCATTTTCTCTTTTCTCTTATTATTTTGTTTTTGTTGCAAACTTCCCAGGCAACGTTACCACCTTCCAACTCCTCTGCATATCTTTTTCTCCCTCCTCCCTTTCTTGTTTCTTCATATTTTGCTTTTATACTACAAACAACCCATGCGGCTCCACTATATAAAAAAAAAATAGTAATAATAACCACTGCAGCCACCTCTGCATGCACCACCCCACTTCCCCTCCACCGCAAACAACCACCTTCGGCCCATACTGCTCCTCCGCCCACACGGCCCGCCCCACGTACCAACCCATCAGCAAATCTCCCCTCCCCCTCCGCCTCCACATGCACCACTCCACCACTGGCCTCCGCCCATTGTCCACTCAACCACCCACCACGTCCCCACATGCCAACCCCCACAAGCCACACCCGTTGCCTTACCGACCGCATGCGCCTGCCCATGCAGCCAGTCCTCCCACACTCCACTGCAACCGCCGCCTCTTCCCCCCCCCCCGTCACCTCCTCAACCCCACCATCCACCTTGCAACCACGTCAACGCAACTCACAATGGCCGCATCCCCTTTTTCCCCGCGGCCACACCCTGCACCGCCCCCACTGCCAGCTCCGCCCCGACCGCCTCCAGCCCTCACCTCGCCACCAGCCTCTCTCCCCTGAAGCCCGCGTCCCCGCCACGGCCCACTGCCAGACCCGCCCTACCCTCCACTTCACAATACCCAGTCACCTACCAACCCCATGCGAGCCCCACTGCACCCACGCCATGACCACAGCCCGCCACCGGCTCCACCTCCCCACGTCCCGCAGCCCCTTACCGCCTCTCCCTCCAATGCGCCTACTTCGCCAGTCCCCACCCAAGCACATAGGCTTCATGTATTTGATAGTTTAATAGTTACTGTTTATATATATATATATAAATAGTTACTGTTTAATTTTGTATATGCGAGTGAGTTTTAAACAATATATGTTTGTATTACTATATGGAACAGTTTGAAACAATATATATATATGTATGGTTTGAGTTTTAACTAGTTGTTTATTTTGTTTAAAAGAAATTTTTAGCAGCAAATTCATAGATACAGTATATACGTGAACATGGGTTACAATATCTCAGATGTTGTTTTACTTGCTTGACAGCTACGGATCCGGAATCCCAAGCGTAGGCTTCCTTCAGCTTGTCGAAATCTGTCGCTCTTCGTTGTTCGGTATGGTTTACATATATATATTCAATTTGTATAAACAAATGGCTGAATTATTTAATGGTTTGAATTGCAGTTTGTGTCGTTTTGCATCGTGCTTGTTCGTGCCTTTTATCTAGTCGTCCTTGTGCTTCGCCATCATCTTCTTCAACCACGCAAGGTGAATATTTCATTCACGACTCAATCTATTATGCTATGATAATCAAGTGATAATTGTTGTTTATATTAATTTGGAAGTTAATTGTTGATTGTTGGAATTGTTGAAATAAAAATTTAAATCGCTATGCAAGTTAAATTTGGATATTGCTAGTTTACGACAATTAGTTGTGACACTAAAATTATTATGCGATGTTGAATTTGGTTGTTAACCTAAGTGAAATTTAATATGGAATTGAAATTGATATAGGATAGTCAACAATTTAAATGGATTATATATGTTGAATTTGACCCCTTTAAATGTTAAGTAAATCGTCGCGTAGAAATAGCGTTAACTACACTTTGAACCATTGAATGTATGATTGATATAGTAATTTGATAATAGACACCAAGTGGAAACCATGATAATCTTAAATCCGCATGAAACGATAGTGTGGATTCTAGGAATAATTATATTAATTTGCATAAATAACAAATGTAAGTTAATACGATTATTTCGGGATTATTTAATAAACTGTTAAATTGTTATGTATGGTTGCTATTGCTTGTTTATTTACTTTGACACCATCCCAGTTATCACACTGCAAGTTCCCTTTGCTATGCTTTGTTTTATATTGAATGATATTGGGTTGAAATGATAAATACCCATTTAAACAACTTGGCCTAGGATAGAAAATAAAAGTAAGAAACCCGATTGGTCAACAAACCATTTTCGAAATTGAAATATATTTTTAATTAAGGAATGAACTTAACAATTTGTTGGAAATTTAAATAACGAACTTAAGGGGTTTAAGTTGAAATAAATCAATGGATTTAAAATTTGAAACGGATTAATAAACTTACCCAATTGGATAAAATGAATTGAAATTTTATTGAAATAAGATTTAGGAGCAAGTAAGTTTAAAATTTAATAATTTAAAGATTTAAAGATTTGTTAGCTCTAGTTTTAAACTCAGGCTTTAATTAAATAGATTTGAACTTGTTATAAGTTAAATTGAGATTTAGGAAATTTTGACTTACTAATTTAATGAATCCAAATTAGGGATAATTTAAATTTAAATGATTTTAAATTTAATGAATTAACCAAATCAGGACATTGTAAATGGAAATGGACTTCTTTGATTAGAAATTTAATTGAATCGGTAAATAAAACAAATGGAGTTTTGGAAAAGGAGAATTTAGTTAATAAAGTTAATTTAATCAAATTTATGATAACTATGGATGAAATCATGAAGTGACGCGAATTGAACTTGTTTTAATGATCTAACTAAGTTCACCATTAAATTGAATTCGTTGATTTTGAACTAAATTTAATAAGCGACCTTAGACTTTATTAAGTCGAGCTTGAATACAAACTTTAAATTGTAACTCAATGTTTGATCCAAAAATTGCATTCGGAAATATGTTTAAATATCTAAAATTTAATTGAATCGTGAAATGTCAACTTTTGGAAGCCAAATTTGCACCTTGACTTTTGGACTTTGACTTGTTTTAACGTTAATTTAACCAACCATCGGGTAATAAATACGTAGTTATTAAAGAGACCGGGATCGGATATGGACATATTCTCTGTCGATACCGAAACCACTTTAATAACTATTATGCGCGAAGTGTTGCTCCAGAATGAAGTGGGTTGTTTGGTGAACGCGTTGACTGAAGAAAGAGAACGATATTGGATGACCCCTGACATGACTAAAACAGGAGCCGCGCCGGGCCATTGAGCATCGCCACCTCTAGCGGACACACTTCTTCGATACCATATCTATTACTTTTGTGATTCGATTTGGGTGCGCCCTTGATTTGGGAGTGTTGTTTCGCGGTGTTGAGATAGTAGCTACTATGCTCAACATCAGTCCGGATCACGCAACTACTAGTATCCTAGTTGGTATTGCCTCATGTACCTTGTCATACTGATTATCCTATTCGCGACCACTACGTTTTGATTTGTACCTTGAGTATATGGATTGCCCTCTGGTGACTTCCGGTTTTGGGGAAACTACGGTCTTGTATATGCTTTTGGGAATATAAAATGTGTTAAGGAGAATTATGGTAACGCCTTAATGCTACTTTAATATTCTATTTTATTGATTAGACATTACCTACATACCGTATTCTATTGTATATATAGATAGTTTATCGGATCCTTAGAGATGTTATTTTATTCATCTTTGAGTTATGGACTTTATTTGCTGCACTTGATTTTCCTGTATAAGATTTTGAGTCCTGACTCGAGTGTTTCTTTTTGTATATGCTCGGGTCAGTCTGAAGCTATCCAGTTTGCTGATCAAGGTTGGTTGAAGATGCTGAAGACTTAGCATTTATCTTTATCAGTCTATTTTGATGTCCGTGTCTGTTGGACATTTATGTATTTCTTTCAGTCACCTTTTGTTTAGACATTGTTGTACTATATGTAGTAGCTTCATGAACTGCTATTATGACGATGTATTTCCGCTGCATTATTCTGTGACTGTGATGTTGTATTGATTCTCATTTACATTTATGTATTTATAATCCCATAATGATTCGTGTTTTGAATTATTTAAGTTGACATGTGAGGATTATTGTCAATTTAAATGGTCCAAATATACGGGTTGTAACAGTTGGTATCAGAGCTTTGGTTTCCCTAAAAACCTTAGTTTGGGATTATATATACTCATTAGAGATAGGGTAGCAATACCCTAGAATGAGGAGAATCGATTCAATATCCCGATCCTTTAAAATTCAAACTTCTTTGATTCGTTCATTGGATATTCTTCAAGCTATATGATTTTCTATCCTTGGTTCTAAATCTCTTTCGATGTTTCAGGATGAGCACCGGAAGAAACAATAGGGGAGGAAGAGGCCATGGTTCTGCCCAGGCTGCACCTGCCGCCCCAGCTCCAGTCAAATTCACCACTCTTAGCAAGGAGTATACACAGCTAGGAGGTACTAAGTTTTCTGGATCCGAGGGCATTATCGAAGCCCAGCAATGGCTCAAAGGCTTAGAGAAGATATTTTCTGGATTGGAGATCACTGATGCTCAGAAGCGTCAGCTTGCTGCATGGCAACTTCAGGATGCCGCGCAAGATTGGTGGGAATCGGTTACTTCCCGTATCGAGGAGAACACCATCACTTGGGCCCAGTTTAGGTATAATTTATTTGGATTTCGTAGTCTAATTCTTCTTTCAATCTTTAAAATGTTACTCATCTAGTCTATCTTTTGATTAGGGATACTTTCTCGGCACAGTGGATGCCCTCGGCTGGGAAAACCCAACTTTATAGAGCTTTTATGGATCTTAAGCAAGGCAGTATGACTATTTCTGAGTACGAGAGGAAATTCAACGAACTCTCCAAGTTTGGCCCGGGATTGATCGACACACCACTTCTAAAGAACGAGAAGTTCATTATGGGAGCTAGACCAGAGTATTATGACTTGCTTACTGGCCACACTCACTGCACCTTCACCGAGCTTGTCGACTATGCTCTTCGATATGAAGCAAAGCCTAAGGGACCCACTGCTAGAGTCACTCCTACTCAGCCCTCTTCCAGCCAGCCCGGAAAGAGGAAGATGAACTTCGATCAGCAAAAGAAAGCTTGGCAAAAGACTACAGGATTAGGATATGCCCAGAAAAGCCCAATCGACCTTGCTAAGATCACTTGCTTCAAATGCGATAAGAAGGGCCATTATGCTAATAGTTGTCCATCCACCGGAGCTGCTATTCCACCACCTTCTCAGATGAGGAATGATTTATGCCATGTCTGCCTCCAGCCGGGTCACTTCAAGAGAGATTGCCCATTGAGGAAGAAAGGCACACCATCAGGAGTATATGCTGTCACCACTCCTGCACCACCTCCACCACCTGCTCAGGATGACCGAGGTACCTTACGAAGTACTTTTACATTTCATAATTTACCTGTTCGGGTATTATTCGATACGGGTGCATCTCATAGCTTCATATCTATTGATCTTTGTAATAAGCTCAAATTAGAACCAACTCTTGCTACTACTTCCTTATGCGTCTCCAACCCCATTGGAGGACTTGCCAACCTCAGTAGAATTTGTAAAGAGGTTGTGCTTTTATATGGAAGATATCGATTCACTTGGGATTTTTATGTGCTTGGCTTCGAAGCTTTTGACATCTTATTTGGCGCTGATTGGTTAAGAAAATTCGATGCTATTATTTCTTGCAAAGCTCGATCTGTTTCTCTAGTCAATGACAAGGGTCTACCGCTTGTCATCGAATGCAAATCACCTCAGAAATATGCCGGAAGCTTCATATTCTCTCTTGATGCTCACCCGGATGACCTTAGTACTACTCCTATCGTTCAGAAATTTCCCGATGTATTTAGGGAGGTCGACTCTCTACCGCCAAAGCGAGAGATCGATTTCCGCATTGACCTTATTTCCGGAGCTACTCCCGTAGTTCTCCCTCACAGAAGGATGGCTCCTAAAGAAAAAGCTGAACTTAAAACCCAAATTGATGATCTATTTGCTAAGGGTTTGATCAGGAGAAGTTGTTCTGAATGGGGCGCCGCAGTCGTATTTGTCACCAAGTCTGATGGATCTCTTCGCATGTGTGTTGATTACCGGGAATTAAACAAGCGCACTCTCAAGAACCGCTATCCGATGCCTCGCATCAATGATTTATTCGATCAGCTCCATGGAGCTAAAGTTTTCTCACAACTTGATCTAGCCACTGGGTTCCACCAACTCAGAGTAGCAGAAGATAGTATTCATAAGACAGCTTTCCGTACCGAGAATGGATTCTATGAATGGTTGGTTATGCCATTTGGTTTGACCAACGCACATGCTTATTTCGTCGACTTAATGAATAGAGTCTTCCGTGATGTCCTTAACAAGTTTGTTCTCGTCTTCATTAATGATATTCTCGTCTTCTCCAAAGATGAGAAAGAGCATGAGACACACCTTGCTTATGTTCTGGGAACTCTCCGAAATCATCAGCTTAAAGCCAAGTTTTCGAAATGCCACTTTTGGCGAGACGAAGTACGATTCCTTGGCCATATTGTTTCTGAAAACGGGATTTCGGTCGATCCAGCTAAGATCGCCGTAATCAATGTAAGTTCTATCCTATTCGTTATTTCTATTCGATCCATCGTATCCCTTCTAATTTGAAACTTATCTACAGGATTGGGAGACTCCCAAAACTCCTACTGATATCCGTAGCTTCTTGGGCCTAGCCGGTTATTATCGCAGATTCATTGAGCGCTTTGCCCGGATTTCTGCTCCACTCACTGCTTTAACTCGGAAGGATGTCAAGTTTATTTGGAGTGAGAAGTGTGAATCAGCTTTTAATGAGTTGAAGCGTAAGTTAACTTCAGCCCCAGTTCTTGCGGTAATTGACGGGAGTGAAGGATTAACTGTCTATACTGATGCTTGTCGAGAAGGTTTAGGCGCTGTCCTTATGCAAAATGGAAGGGTTATTGCTTATGCTGGTCGTCAGTTGAAGACTCATGAAGTAAACTATGCAACCCATGATTTAGAGCTTCTTGCAGTTGTATTCGCTTTGAAACTATGGAGGCACCATCTTTTGGGGACAAAATTTGAATTATTCACAGATCATAAGTCCTTGCGGTATATTTTCTCTCAGAAGGACTTGAATCAGAGACAAGTCCGATGGCTCGAATTCTTAGCCGCATACGATCTCGACATCAATTACACTCCTGGAAAAGCAAATGTTGTAGCTGATGCTTTGAGCCGTAGCAAAGCATTGTCTTGTTGTAATCTTGTAGAAGGCATGCTATTTCAGCTTGTTATCTCCCCATCTCTTTTGGATCGCATCAAAGCTAAGCAATATGAGGACACCTTACTCTATCGCATGAAGGAGTTAGTTCTTGGTAGAGTTGGAAGTGCTGACAGTAAAGTGGGAGCACAGATAGATAGTAATGGAGTTCTGAAGATTGACAACCGTATTTGTGTTCCAAATGTTGACGGATTGAGACAAGAAGTGCTTAGAGAGAATCATCAGTCATCACTTTCATTTCATCCTGGTGTCACCAAGATGTATCGAAATATGAAGCGTTTATATTGGTGGAGTGGGATGAAGAGAGATATTTCCATATATATGAGTAGATGCACCACTTGCCAGCAAGTCAAGGCCGATCACCTGAAGACGGCAGGATTACTTCAACCCCTAGAGATCCCGTTTTGGAAATGGGATCAAATTTCTATGGACTTCGTTGACGGATTACCGAGGACTAGAAAAGGGAACGAGAGTATATGGGTGATTGTTGATAGGTTGACAAAATCTGCTCACTTTATTCCTGTTAAGCCCACTCGTACTGCTTCGAGTTTGGCCGAGATTTATATGAGAGAGATTGTCAGACTTCATGGAGTTCCATCTAGTATTGTATGCGATAGAGATCCTTTATTCACAAGTAAATTCTGGAAGGCATTTCAGGACGTCTTGGGCACCAAACTGAATATGAGCACGGCTTATCATCCTCAAACAGATGGCCAAACTGAGAGGGTAAATCAGATTTTGGAAGATCTGCTCCGAGCTTGCATTATTGATTTCGGTGGATCTTGGGAAGACCACCTCCATTTGGTTGAATTCACTTATAATAACAGCTATCAGGTAATCCAAAATTTTCAATTTGAATAAGTAAAAATTTGAATTGAAATATAATTATCTTTATAATCAGGCGAGCATCGATATGGCACCGTTCGAAGCTTTATATGGACGGCCATGCAAATCGCCAGCTTGTTGGATTCAACCTGGTGACCGATTAGTCCTTGGCCCGGATATGATTATGGAAGCATCCGAGAAGGTCAATGAGATCAGAAGGAAGATGAAGACCGCACAGGATAGGCAGAAGAGCTATGCAGATAGGCGTAGAAGAGAGTTAAAATTTCAGGTTGGAGATGAGGTATTTCTTAAGGTATCACCTTTGAAGAATGTTATTCGATTTGGTCGTAGAGGGAAGCTCGCTCCTAGATTTGTTGGACCATTCACTATCACTGAGAGGATTGGTACACTAGCCTATAGAGTGGCACTGCCGGAGAAATTTGAGGGCGTGCACAACGTATTCCATGTTTCACATCTCCGGAAAGTTGTACACGATCCATCCATGACCATTCCTACTGCTCAGTTAGATGAGGTTGATATTGAGCCGAATTTGACTATAGAGAGGAGACCACTCCGTATTGTTGATAGGGATACGAAGCAGCTTAGAAGGAAGTCTGTTAGCCAAGTTAAAGTCCAATGGAGTCCCGATGATCGCGATTGTACTTGGGAAACCGAGGAGAGTATTCGAGATTCTAATCCAGAATTGTTTGTTGAAGGTAAGTTCGATTCTATATTCTTTACTACATTCATAATCTATTCTATGTCCATCGTATCTCTTCTATTTGTCTTCCACTCTTTACTGTGTTCCTTTTCGGGGACGAAAAGTTTTGAGTAGGGGAGAATGTAACGACCCTAAAATTCAGACTCGGTTTAAAATTTTGAAATCGCTTATTTGATGAAGAAATTCGAATTTTCACAAACGATTTCCGTTGCCAACCAAACTTCACATTTGGAATGCGTCTAATTAAACATAGCAACTGGTAAATTTTCGTCCGGAATTATGAAAGTTTATTTCGCGCGTAAAGTTGCTTCAAATTTAAATCAGTTAGTAATCGATGGAAATAAACCGTTATCGAAATCAAAATATTTTTACATAGAAAAATTCTAAACCATCTTTTGAGCAATTTGTCAGTTTGTCGTTTTTCCAAATTCGGACATCTTTGGCTCCGTCGTTCTTATTTTTCCGCGAATTTTATGCATTTTCCGTAGTAGAAAATTTCGAATTTTATAATTCAATCGAATCACTAATATCTTTATACCGTTGTGTTCGCCTCATCGCGCTGACCAAAACGGTATATTTATTTGTGTCAATCGGAGTTCGGCGTTGCAAACTATAATTTAAACGGAGCGGAAACCGGTCCGTTACGCAGCTTAAACCGGTATCAAACTTCCCAGCATTTAAAAATTTGGAGCCATTCAGCTGACCTTGGGAACACAAATAGCCCCCATTTTGTAAACATCATTAACTGTACGCACTGAACCTCTCATTAATTGCATCCTGCTCTCCTACATGATGGCACGTCACCTCTCCACTGCAAAAATTATATTCCCTTTCTTTTCCCCCATATCCTTCCTCTGTTTATTACTACTCCCCAGCTCATTCATTTATTGCTGCATCAGTTCACTTTGTGAGAAACTGGTACGTTCCTCTGTATTATTTTCTTTTCTTTATATTTCCCTTTCTCCTCTTCTTTCCCTTTTGTTTCTTTATTTTCGTTCACTGTAATATGAAGCAGCTTCCATCTTTTCCCCCTCAGCTCCTCTTTCTCCCCTCTTTGCATTTTCTCTTTTCTCTTATTATTTTGTTTTTGTTGCAAACTTCCCAGGCAACGTTACCACCTTCCAACTCCTCTGCATATCTTTTTCTCCCTCCTCCCTTTCTTGTTTCTTCATATTTTGCTTTTATACTGCAAACAACCCATGCGGCTCCACTATATAAAAAAAAATAGTAATAATAACCACTGCAGCCACCTCTGCATGCACCACCCCACTTCCCCTCCACCGCAAACAACCACCTTCGGCCCATACTGCTCCTCCGCCCACACGGCCCGCCCCACGTACCAACCCATCAGCAAATCTCCCCTCCCCCTCCGCCTCCACATGCACCACTCCACCACTGGCCTCCGCCCATTGTCCACTCAACCACCCACCACGTCCCCACATGCCAACCCCCACAAGCCACACCCGTTGCCTTACCGACCGCATGCGCCTGCCCATGCAGCCAGTCCTCCCACACTCCACTGCAACCGCCGCCTCTTCCCCCCCCCCCCCCGTCACCTCCTCAACCCCACCATCCACCTTGCAACCACGTCAACGCAACTCACAATGGCCGCATCCCCTTTTTCCCCGCGGCCACACCCTGCACCGCCCCCACTGCCAGCTCCGCCCCGACCGCCTCCAGCCCTCACCTCGCCACCAGCCTCTCTCCCCTGAAGCCCGCGTCCCCGCCACGGCCCACTGCCAGACCCGCCCTACCCTCCACTTCACAATACCCAGTCACCTACCAACCCCATGCGAGCCCCACTGCACCCACGCCATGACCACAGCCCGCCACCGGCTCCACCTCCCCACGTCCCGCAGCCCCTTACCGCCTCTCCCTCCAATGCGCCTACTTCGCCAGTCCCCACCCAAGCACATAGGCTTCATGTATTTGATAGTTTAATAGTTACTGTTTATATATATATATAAATAGTTACTGTTTAATTTTGTATATGCGAGTGAGTTTTAAACAATATATGTTTGTATTACTATATGGAACAGTTTGAAACAATATATATATGTATGGTTTGAGTTTTAACTAGTTGTTTATTTTGTTTAAAAGAAATTTTTAGCAGCAAATTCATAGATACAGTATATACGTGAACATGGGTTACAATATCTCAGATGTTGTTTTACTTGCTTGACAGCTACGGATCCGGAATCCCAAGCGTAGGCTTCCTTCAGCTTGTCGAAATCTGTCGCTCTTCGTTGTTCGGTATGGTTTACATATATATATTCAATTTGTATAAACAAATGGCTGAATTATTTAATGGTTTGAATTGCAGTTTGTGTCGTTTTGCATCGTGCTTGTTCGTGCCTTTTATCTAGTCGTCCTTGTGCTTCGCCATCATCTTCTTCAACCACGCAAGGTGAATATTTCATTCACGACTCGATCTATTATGCTATGATAATCAAGTGATAATTGTTGTTTATATTAATTTGGAAGTTAATTGTTGATTGTTGGAATTGTTGAAATAAAAATTTAAATCGCTATGCAAGTTAAATTTGGATATTGCTAGTTTACGACAATTAGTTGTGACACTAAAATTATTATGCGATGTTGAATTTGGTTGTTAACCTAAGTGAAATTTAATATGGAATTGAAATTGATATAGGATAGTCAACAATTTAAATGGATTATATATGTTGAATTTGACCCCTTTAAATGTTAAGTAAATCGTCGCGTAGAAATAGCGTTAACTACACTTTGAACCATTGAATGTATGATTGATATAGTAATTTGATAATAGACACCAAGTGGAAACCATGATAATCTTAAATCCGCATGAAACGATAGTGTGGATTCTAGGAATAATTATATTAATTTGCATAAATAACAAATGTAAGTTAATACGATTATTTCGGGATTATTTAATAAACTGTCAAATTGTTATGTATGGTTGCTATTGCTTGTTTATTTACTTTGACACCATCCCAGTTATCACACTGCAAGTTCCCTTTGCTATGCTTTGTTTTATATTGAATGATATTGGGTTGAAATGATAAATACCCATTTAAACAACTTGGCCTAGGATAGAAAATAAAAGTAAGAAACCCGATTGGTCAACAAACCATTTTCGAAATTGAAATATATTTTTAATTAAGGAATGAACTTAACAATTTGTTGGAAATTTAAATAACGAACTTAAGGGGTTTAAGTTGAAATAAATCAATGGATTTAAAATTTGAAACGGATTAATAAACTTACCCAATTGGATAAAATGAATTGAAATTTTATTGAAATAAGATTTAGGAGCAAGTAAGTTTAAAATTTAATAATTTAAAGATTTAAAGATTTGTTAGCTCTAGTTTTAAACTCAGGCTTTAATTAAATAGATTTGAACTTGTTATAAGTTAAATTGAGATTTAGGAAATTTTGACTTACTAATTTAATGAATCCAAATTAGGGATAATTTAAATTTAAATGATTTTAAATTTAATGAATTAACCAAATCAGGACATTGTAAATGGAAATGGACTTCTTTGATTAGAAATTTAATTGAATCGGTAAATAAAACAAATGGAGTTTTGGAAAAGGAGAATTTAGTTAATAAAGTTAATTTAATCAAATTTATGATAACTATGGATGAAATCATGAAGTGACGCGAATTGAACTTGTTTTAATGATCTAACTAAGTTCACCATTAAATTGAATTCGTTGATTTTGAACTAAATTTAATAAGCGACCTTAGACTTTATTAAGTCGAGCTTGAATACAAACTTTAAATTGTAACTCAATGTTTGATCCAAAAATTGCATTCGGAAATATGTTTAAATATCTAAAATTTAATTGAATCGTGAAATGTCAACTTTTGGAAGCCAAATTTGCACCTTGACTTTTGGACTTTGACTTGTTTTAACGTTAATTTAACCAACCATCGGGTAATAAATACGTAGTTATTAAAGAGACCGGGATCGGATATGGACATATTCTCTGTCGATACCGAAACCACTTTAATAACTATTATGCGCGAAGTGTTGCTCCAGAATGAAGTGGGTTGTTTGGTGAACGCGTTGACTGAAGAAAGAGAACGATATTGGATGACCCCTGACATGACTAAAACAGGAGCCGCGCCGGGCCATTGAGGATCGCCACCTCTAGCGGACACACTTCTTCGATACCATATCTATTACTTTTGTGATTCGATTTGGGTGCGCCCTTGATTTGGGAGTGTTGTTTCGCGGTGTTGAGATAGTAGCTACTATGCTCAACATCAGTCCGGATCACGCAACTACTAGTATCCTAGTTGGTATTGCCTCATGTACCTTGTCATACTGATTATCCTATTCGCGACCACTACGTTTTGATTTGTACCTTGAGTATATGGATTGCCCTCTGGTGACTTCCGGTTTTGGGGAAACTACGGTCTTGTATATGCTTTTGGGAATATAAAATGTGTTAAGGAGAATTATGGTAACGCCTTAATGCTACTTTAATATTCTATTTTATTGATTAGACATTACCTACATACCGTATTCTATTGTATATATAGATAGTTTATCGGATCCTTAGAGATGTTATTTTATTCATCTTTGAGTTATGGACTTTATTTGCTGCACTTGATTTTCCTGTATAAGATTTTGAGTCCTGACTCGAGTGTTTCTTTTTGTATATGCTCGGGTCAGTCTGAAGCTATCCAGTTTGCTGATCAAGGTTGGTTGAAGATGCTGAAGACTTAGCATTTATCTTTATCAGTCTATTTTGATGTCCGTGTCTGTTGGACATTTATGTATTTCTTTCAGTCACCTTTTGTTTAGACATTGTTGTACTATATGTAGTAGCTTCATGAACTGCTATTATGACGATGTATTTCCGCTGCATTATTCTGTGACTGTGATGTTGTATTGATTCTCATTTACATTTATGTATTTATAATCCCATAATGATTCGTGTTTTGAATTATTTAAGTTGACATGTGAGGATTATTGTCAATTTAAATGGTCCAAATATACGGGTTGTAACACTACCTTTCGAGCATCGTATAACTCTAGATAGGATATACTCTAAGGCAAACATAACTAGATCACTATTGATGTGTGATCCGAGTCATGGCAACTCCCGTTAACAACTGAGTCATATTAATTCCCGCTAGCAACAATCGATAAGCATCTCTAGATATGGAGTTGATATACCCTTGAGATCAGCTAAACCCCTTGGCTACATCCCTCCTCTATTTTTATCATTATCTCGATATCGAGGCCATGTTCGGCATCTCTTACATGTGTCTTCATCAATCGAACAAAACATGAATCCCCAAATGGGTTACATCATCTCGAATAGATCATGATCACTACATGGAGTCGAGCATCTCAACAAATCTCGAACCTCCATATAGGTTTCCTACATAAGTCTTTCGATGAATGCTAACATTGTCCTCTTTCTCGGAATACTCATCAAGATAGGCAGTTCCATATGATAACATCATTTGAAATGTTAACATTGACCTCTCACTTAGACTTAACCTTAGGATAGAAAGTTCAACTCTATAACACTCCACTTTACAACTGCTTCCAAAATGTGGATCATGTAAATGGTTTTGAAGTAATTATGGTTTTGAGTCATCTTATATAAGTACAATCTTCTTGCTTATTGGAATCTCCAAACCAATCAATGAATGTTTTGTTAACTCAGTTCAGTTCTTTTAGAAGTAAGCGAATGCTAGAGACGTTTCATACCAATACTCCTCCTTGGGGGTTCTTATTGGTATGAAATCGTGAGCGTTTCGATAATTTCTTAAGTCATATTTATGTCAAGTTCGATGGTTGAATAGTTAAAAACAATTGCTTATACAAATCAATATTCATATGCTTAACTCATTTTCGACATCCTAACTTAAGTATTCCTCGTCCAAATGTGAAGCTAGGTAAGTAAGAGCTATTGCATCCAACCCTTGCCTAGATACTTCATTATTAAACCTCACAAATAGATATGTCTACCTTGTCGGCATTTAGTGTTAAGTTCTGTGTTGATGATTTTCGTAAATAAGTAAGAAATCAACACAATTAACACGTTTCTGACTTTTTCTAACTTACCATTCCTTAGTCAAGAGGGAAGCTAGTTGGTAAGAGCTTTAATGCTCCATCCCTACTCGTACACCAATCTTAACACCCATAAATGGATAAGCCTACTTTGTCGGATTTTAGTGTTAAACGTAATTAATTACTCTTCAAAAACGTAACTTAAATCATTAAGAAATAACTAACCTTTCTAAACTTTTTTTATACTTTCAAAACCCTTTTTAAAATGTTATATATATATATAATAATTTGTTTACCAAGACTTGATATGTAAATAAAAAAGTCAAAAGATATTTTATTACATATGATATAATATTCAACATATTTTCTAAAAACTATATATACTTGAAAATGCTTTTAAAATGCTTCATAATACTTATGATAGATTTTAAAACATTTTCTAAAAATATTACTAGAAAATAACAAATTTATAATTTTCTTAAAAACTTTGAAAAACAAGTTTTTATTATATAATCATCTTCTTTGAAAATTCACAACTAACTCTTAAAAATTCATAAATATGTCAAGCCACTTTTAAAGTACCATGAATAAGTTAGTAAAAACTTTCTTAAAATAATGAAATAAAATACTTAAATCTAAATATCTTTTCAAACCTTTAAGTCTAAAAATCAGGGTAAATGGGGCAGTTTTTCATAAGTAAAGTTTAAACCACTTTTTGAGATGGCACGTAAATTTTTATCATCCAAAATGTTAAAAGAAACAAACATATATATATATATGTATGTATGTATGTATGTATGTATGTATAAAACATTATAAATATGGAAAAAAACTTCTAGATATCTACCTATGAAGTTCTATAGTAATTGCCAAAAACAAGGCAATTCACAAGTGTATCCATAGCAACCATCAGTATAAATGCACTTTCAAATCTGATTATGATATAAACCAAAGTCCATCTATAACCTTTTGTGATTTATTGCAAGATCTCATCACAAGTCCATTCAAGTTAATTCCAAGTCCATTCGTATGGAACACATATGCTTTTTGTTTTTAAAACAAGAATCAAAATCAGTATTTTAACATATGCCAACATAAGTCGAATAACTTAACATAATCAAAACACAACACACACACACACACACACACACGCGCACACACGCACACACACACATATATATATATATAATATTTTCCATTAAAAGAGGTGCGTTAACAAACCTTTGACCTCATAAACACCCAAGATCCAAGCCAAAGCCCAACCCCAACCTCGCAACACCTTCTTCCTTCCTTCCTCCTCTTGCTTTCACCTTCCTTTAGCCACCTCCCCTAAGAAAATCTCATGATCTACATGGATAGGAGAGTGTGGCTCACATTCTTTAACTTATAACTAAGTGCAAGGTGTAATAATATTCCCCCAACGTTTCGCTCCAAATCATAGTTCGTTTGGATAAGATTTGCAAAAATTTACTTTAGAACATAAGAGAAGAAGAAGACATAGAATTAGCTGGTTTTAAACTTTGTGAATTTGTGATTTACTTTCTATGGTATGCCTCTCTTATATAGGCACAGGAATGGTATTCTTTATGCTTGCCTTCACCCCCCAACCATGCCATGAAAGACTCACCTCCCATCCCTTCTCCTTTACATCACTTCTCCTTTATGCTGATTACCTTATATATAGTTTTATCTATACATACATATACTTTTTAGAAACCCATTTTGAAGAACATAAAAACCTTTTGAAAAATCCCTTTTTTAGAAAAACTTTTCAAGTATGTTCTCTCAATGAGTACCTAACTCCTAAGGAATTTTAAATCTAGTGTTATCCACATATATTCTAATAAAGGCAAGCAAAGGAACTAATGATGAAACTAAGGATTCAGGTCAAAGTTCAAGGCTTCGGATGCTAAAGTAGGGGAATAATTAATATTGAAGGCCTACAACAGATAATGGCATTGCACTATATCCATGTTGCATTTATTCCATTTTGCATTCTATCAACATCACATGTTATCCTTGCCGTGCTCCATCTACATAAAAACAAGAGAAGGTTGTCGCACTCCATCGCTAAGGAAGCCTACGAAGATGCCACATTGATCCCATGTTGCACTCAATCAATGTTGTATTGATTCATCAATGATGTATGCCATTAGAATAGTAATAATGCCATACAACTACAGTGAACGATGTCGCATTAATCCGATGCCATTGCTTATCAATGTCGCCTCTCTTCAATGACACACCTCATCCATGTCACATCTCATCAACGTTGCATCACTATTTGATACAGTTTCGGGCACATGATTTCGAGATGATTTTCATCAGTTTGAATAAGGATTTTTCATTCAATTCTTGACGGTAAATACAGGATGTGGATTTTTGATTTGAGTATGATGTTCTCTATCACAACATAAGGCTATGCAAGGAGAGCGGCGGTTTATAATCAAAGAACCAAATTAGAGTTCGCACAAGGGTGGTCAAGTGAATGATACTAGTTTAGAAGTAAAACTGTGCGATCAAGCGAGTGATCAGATTCGATATTATGTATGGATGATATATGTACATCGTGCGGGCTTTAATAAATTTTATATTGTTGACATAAGAAAATGCAAGTTATATATTTGGATATTATATGTAAGTAAGATGCAAGTTTATTGAAACAAAGGCTAGTTGACGCCTTTGGTTTCATGAGTAGAGTTAGGTTGCCTGATAAATAGGTACACATTTATATCGTTGATTGTATTTGATGATATTATGACTAACCATTTGGCTTTTGTATTCATTTGTTGGTTTGGGCCCATACTGGTGATTTGTAGTTTTTCCGATCGAGCCACGCAAAGGAGACACTGTTGAATTTTTTTCTAAATTTAAGGACTTAGAAAATTTGGTAACAAGTTTCAACTAATTGTTTTTGAAAAGTTAACGAGTTTAAAGGCATTTTTCTTACCTTGGGAATTTCGAGGATGAAATTCATTTGAAGGGGGAAATTGTAATGACCCAGAATTTTGATCATTCGATTTTGAAGTATTTAATTGATTTTAAATATTAAAATATTAGTTTTGGAAAATTAACGACTTGAATTCCAAAAATAGGGATTTATTTGATATATTTGAACATGTGAATTGTGAATTTACCAAAATAGTGAATTTAAATATTAGAATTATTTAAATAGTTAAATCTTGGATTTAATGTGCATTAAATGATTTCAAAGTCCTATTCAAATTTTGTTTAAATACAAATGATAGTGGAAAGCTTTTAATTTAGAATTAAAGGTGATTAAAATGATTTAAATAATAATTCGTTTAATTAATGTGTGAAATCATCATTTCGGGACCATTAACAAGATTTCTCGTCAACACCCTAAAATTATGCTAGGAAAAGTAAATTATCCCTTTTACAAGTGGTGTAGAAAAGAAGGTGTGGATCTTCTTAGATTTTCCTTTCGATTTGGCTTAATTTTATAATATTTGTCAAATAGGCCTTTTGACTCTATCGAAAGGATCGTTTTCTTTGTTAGATGACCTTTCGATCTAGTTGAGGAAGTATGGCCTCTCCTTTCGACTACTAGATGACCTTTTTGATAGCTCCTTCATTATTTCTGAATTCTCTTAATCTTTATTTCTCTTTGTTGTGATGATTTCCTTAAAAAGTATGAAGTAAACAATATTTCTCATCGTTAGCTTGAAATTAACATTCCAGTCTATGTATATTATTTGCTTAAATTAACGTATCATCTTGTTAATTACATGAGAGATAATCTATATTAAACATTTAAATCCCATCTTCAACTGTAATAAAAAATGTTTGAGAATTTAACTTCAACAATTTGGCTGGAATAAATTTGTTGATAGGAAATTCCGCCTTGTATCAGGGGAATAAGTATTAGATAGTAATTCTCCAAAGATAGTTAATAAAGAGTTAAATCCAGAAATCATTGTCTGAATATTTGTAATGGTATCCCAGAATCCCATTCTCGAGCCTTAACGAGATTTGAAAAATTATAAATCCAAGACCAAAATTTGGGCATTAATGGAAACTTATAACAATAATTCTCTTGAGAAAACTTTGACCCAGATTCAGGCATTTGTGATTGACAAATAGATACCCATTATTGAAATTTCACACCCAGATTAGGGCTTAAATAAGTAATTGTCTTGTTACCCAAATTCAGGTATATTAAGGTAACCTTCGATCGATAGAGTCTTGAAACCCAGATTTGAGTATAAATAATTGTCATTTACAGATGAAAGACCTGAAACCCAGATTCGGGTGTTAATAGATGAAATTCTAGTACGAGAGAACCGAGACTCAGATTCGGTTATTAATAGATGATGTTTATAAATGAAAGTCCTGGAACACAGATTCGAGTATTGATAAGTGGAGCTATGTTCTGCTCCTTTGATATGTGAACCCCTCAGGTCTTGTAGAGGAGTAAGTTGCCTCTTGAGCTTAGACTTCTTAGTCCATAATTGGAAATGCCTTCTCTTGGGCTTGAACATTTTAGTTCATGATTTGATGAGCCTCTTCTCAGGCTTAGACATCTCAGTTCATTGCTGAATGTGCCTCCTTTTGGTCTTGGACATCTCAGGCCGTGATGGAATGAGCCTCTTCTTGGTCTTGGACATCTTAGTTCATTGTATAATGGGCCTCTTCTTGGGCTTGGATGTCTTAGTCCTTTGTTTTCCGGTGCTTTTGGTTAGCTCATCCTAGAGATTGGAGCTAAGGACTTACCAGATTTTCCTCCCGGAGGCTCCCTGCACTTGCCCTCCTGTGGCGCGGCTGAGGGCTTGTTCGGTGCTTTACCTTATCCATCTTACGGTGCGGATAATGGCTTACTCCATCCTCCCTCAAGAAGGTGCCTTACCCTGGCCATAGCATGGTGCGGATAAGGGCTTGTTCGGTGCTTTAACCTGACTATCTCATGGTGTGGCTAAAGGCTTACTCCGTCCTCCCTCTATGAGGTGCCTTGACCTAACCAGAAGCACGGCCAAGGCTTGTCCGATGCTTTAATCTGGCCATCTCATCGCATAGCTAAAGGCCTACCCATCCTCCCTCTAGGAGGTGCTCTGCCCTGGCCATCTCGGTATGGATAGAGGCTTTTAAACCATCTTAGGTAGACTATCATCTTAGGTAGTATCCAAATATAAGGAGCACTTCACTCCCGACCATGTAGATTTTTCTTTGAAAAGCAACTCTTACTTTCTCAAATTTTCTTTACATATTCTTTGATTTTTCCTTATCGAAAGAAAATTATAATCATCCCCTCCAAGGCTCTACATTGTTTAATTTCATGATCATTCATCATGTGGTAATGACAATAAGATCCTCCCAAGTTCTTTTTATGTTTTGGCTTTTTCTTTTGTAACGACCAATAGTTAAGATCATCCTTAGTGAGAAAGTAAACATTCTCTATGGAAGTTGTCAAGTTGCACTCATTTGGAAATCTAGACCTGAAATTTAACTCTTGAGGATGGCCTTTTGACTTTTTGTTCCTTGGTCTCATTATTTCACATTCTTCATTTGCTTTTCTTTTTACTACCCTTTGAAATCCTTGAGTTGGAAGTGCTTTTGAAGTTGTTGGTTGCCAGTTATGTGCAAAGGCATTGTAATAATCCATTATCCCTTTCTCAAAGATGGCGCTTTTGGAATAATGTTGGATTGTTCTTCTCATTTGATTGAAGATATTATCAATTCCATTTTTTTCTTTCCAAGTGCAAAGATGCGCGTGGGGCCAACATGAAAAGGATTTAGACTCCATTTTTGAAGGATCTTAAGATTCTGCTTTCTTCTTATTTATAATCCTTAGGGCTTCGAGGTTTAGTCTTTTCTCTTCATCTTGATTAGAGTCCTTGATGATTGTTTGGGAGATCCTTATCAAATGTGGTTCAAAGGACTCTTATTTATATCTCTTAATTCTTCTAGCCATGATTTACCAAAGTGGATAAACTTAAACTAAGTAGGGTTAGATAATATCAGTGTTGGTGTTTTATCCAAGTTGGAGGTTCGACTTCTCCCTCTAGTGCCAAAAATTTTAACAAGATTTCTTGTCAAATGTCTAAAATTATGCTAAGAAAAGTGAATTATCCCTTTTGCAAGTGGTGTAGAAAAGAAGTTATGGATCTTCTTAGACTTGCCTTTCAATTTGGCTTCATTTAATAATATTTCTCAAGTAGACTTTTCGACTCTATTGAAAGGATCGTTTTATGTGTTAGATGACCTTTCGATCCAGTTGAGGAAGTATGGCCTCTCCTTCGAAAGCCTTCCTTTCGAACTAAATGAAATGCCCTGAGTAAGGTTCTCTCAGATAGGTTTCGACCTAATTGGAGGCCTAAAGCAGTTGGTCAGCTTGGGTTTTGGTCATTGAGCAGAAATGGAGATCCTATGCTTAACGACAGCTTGAGGACTTGTCCTTCTTGTGTTTGAATAAGTGATCCTAAGCTCTAGTGGATATGAGATAGGTTTTGACCTTGTCAGAAGCTTAAACCCTGATTCCTTATGTTGGATATAGACTTTCAATTGATTATAGCATAGTTTCAAACTTGTCAAAGGCAATGGTTGAAAGGAGAGGTAACTCAGAGTAGATATCTGAAATTGCTTGACTATGAGTTCTTTTGACCATGTCGAGGGAGTGCCCTATCGATGCGGGCGAAACTTGGAATACACAAGGCAAAATCAACAAAACTTTGATGAAACAGTGAAGTAGAATAGAGTTCTCAAGACTCCCCTTTTTCCAGCTAAAAGACTTTATTTCTTCAACCTCCCAAATTGATTTACAAATTAGAGTTACAAGACTTTTCTTAAGAGTATATAGGCTGAGAATGAGAGGAATCCCCTCTCCAAAACGTGACTCCTGGGGTCTTATTTATAGATGCGGCTTGGCACCTTTCGACACTGATGCTTTCACCTGCATTGGAAGGTGGCTGCTGAGAGACTTGAGCATGTTTCCACCTTTGTCAAAAGGTATGGTGATGCTCCTCTTCTTCGAGTTGTCTTGTGAGTCCTTCCAACTTTGTCGTTAGCCTTTGTTCATTGGTTTCGATGATATTTGTTACGCCCATGCTCTTGTTTCTATCTGATGTGAAACCCTTCCTAGATCATACTGGTTTCGACCGATTCGAAAGGCTTACTATAGCTTTCGAAGGGGTTATTCCATATAATACTTTCTTTCTAACAGTTTGAATGAAGGCGAAACCATTGGTTTCAAATGGTTTTGCATATGTCCAAAGAGCCATTCTTCATTGTATTTTGAAGGAATGGCTTCGACTTAGTTGAAAGGCCTTCATCAATTCGAAAGGTTATTATTGAAGGCTGAAGGGTGCTTTTGACTTCTTTATATTCTTCAAAAGGTAGAAACCCTTTGGAAATTGACTGGAGATACCTTCCGATACTTTCAAAAGGTCCCAAACCTTCAGACTTTGATGATAACATCCCTTTGACTCCTTCGAAAGGTTTGATCGGAGCTCTTATTTGTTGCTTTTTACTTAAAGAGGTCTCGACATGATCGAAAGGTAAATATTTGGAGTAACAGTGACGTTGTCTTGGATTTTAATGAAACTAGTGTCACCGGGTCCAGAATAGTGAATTGTTGTATGCCGGTGAGTTTCATGACGATCGGACGTATTACGTGGTCATGCAAGCTCGAAATGTGTAAGATCTAATTACAGGAATTTAATATAATATGATTTGATTTCGTAAGTTAACTCCTGTATATGATGAAACTAGGCCTAGTAAATAGTTCCATTGTGTCCAAAATATGTGTATTTGATATAGAACGTCAAGCGACAAACCTCGATTGGAGTTCAGAATTTTCGGATGTGAGTAGTGTTTTTTAAAACATTCTATAAAGGGACCCTCACTTCTTTAATTTTATTCTAAACCCTAACCTTAGCCATTGAATCTAACGGCCCATATTATCCATGGCGATCAAAGCCGTAGTGAAAATGTACAACTACAAAGTGAGCGACATGGTCAGGGGAATACGTCGATGGTGTTGGATTGGTGATCAGTAGAGCATGGTGGCAGGCATCCAGCTTCGATGTTGGTGCTTTCTTTTGGTTTTATCGCGATGGAGATGGCAAATCAAGGGACAACATTGGTGGCTATGTTGTTGGCGAGGTCAAGGCGTTCGACCGTGGTGATACAATGGTGGCTAAGGTGGCACTGCAATGTCTAACTGAGAAGATAGTCACGAATTGGTTAGTGAACGCATGTGGCCTAGATTTTCTAAAGGGGAAGGTGATTAAGTTAAACCATAACTAATGTAACTAATTAAAATTTAAATAATCTCCAGTGATTTAATATTCATATCATGTCCATATGAGGTTGGATTTGGACACGGTCAGTTGCGTTGGACTCATAGCGGAAATATCTATGCCGTCGAGTTGGAGTGGGTTAGAGTGCAGCTCATAGGAATTTCAAGAAAAATTGAACGTTGTTCGATTACTACGTTGAGCAAAAGCTCATCAGCGTGGTCAGGTTATTAAGCGAGTTAACTTACCTCTCTAGGCCCACTTATATTTTATTTTTGTGTGGATATTTTTTATTGATGCATGTTTGTTGCTCGTTTGGATGATTTACCGCTTTATCGGTTGGTTTGAATTTATTACCACCCTTGGGGAGGATGACCTTTTATATGTACCCGCATACTAGCAGATGATCCATATTATATGATTATATACTCTATGTGATGAAAGGGGACAGGTTGGAGAGATTCAACAGGATTCCTCACCACTATTCATTATATATACACACACATGTATCTATGTGTGTGCTTATATATATATGAGTTGTGATATAGAGGGACAAGTTAGAGTGATCCAACGGGAATCCTCACACTGTTGATTTTACTTTTCATATATTGTGATATATGATTTTATTAGATGCCATAGTTAATGACATGGACATAATTTTACTTATTTAGTGCTATAATAGCACTATGCCTCATTTTTAGTATTTTAAAATACTATAAAGTAACGATTTTGAATTGAAATGATTTTTAAGATGATACTTGAATAATACATGTTTTAATAATTATTTATAAACTATTAAAAGAAGGAGTCTACTGAAATGAAACAAAAACATTGTTTTTGGAATATAAATTTAACTTTTTGGTGAAGTATTTTTAAATAGAGATTTTTGAACTACATTATAAAGGTCTTAAAACTTAATAAGTAAGTCCATCTTTTATAATAAAGGAAATACAGTTTTAAAGAAGACAAAATTAGTTTGAAATAAATATTTTTGAAATGGTTTATATAAAGATTTATAAAAGTAATATTTTATAAATGAAGTAATAGATTTATATGGTGTTTTATAAATATTAGAAACGATTTTGTAACTGATATTGTGTAAACAGATTTATAAAAGGGATTTTATTAATAAAGGAGATTTAGAAAGGAGTAGATTTATAAACAGGATTTTATAAATGAAGGAGATTTTAGAAAGGAATATATTTATAAATGGAATTTTATAAGTAAAGAGATTTTATAGAAAAAAATTATAAAATAGGAAGGAGATTATAAAACATGGTTTATAAATATTAAATGGTTTATCTTGATAAGTAGATGATGGTTTTTATAAAGGGAGGTACATTTCGTTTTGAAAGTGAAATAATCTCTTAAAGGAATGTTTAGAAAGTGAAATTTGCAAATGGAGTTTAATGGTTATATAAGTGATTTAAAATGTGTTAATTCACAGAAAGGGATGGATTTCAACATCTTTGTTGTAAAAAATGTTTTCGAGAAAGTGAGAAATGCATAGACTATAACAATATTTTTATAGGAAGTGATTTCCAAAATGAGACATTTTATCCAGTATATGGGATTTATTCATATCCAATATTTTATATGAAGATTCGTGGTTTGTAACTTATATCTATTTCGAAGTTAAGAATGTTGTCCATTTAAGGTCTGAGAGGTACTAATACCCCCAACTTGTTCTCTCCATTGTTAACTAATAAATAGTTTAAGTTCGACCTCGAAATTAATATTAAGTATTATAAATCGAATCCTTATAGTAATTTTTTTGGTTGTCTATGCAACATTCTTTTTGACCCGATAAAGTGTGTTGTGGAAAAATATAAAGCTTTCCTCAAAGTTAGTAAATATACTTATTATGGATATGAGTATATGGTAACATTTTATAAAAGTTGAAAATGAAATAGTTTGTGAATATACTTATACCGTTGGGATAAGTATACGGAAATGTTTTCCAAATATCAAAGATTTAAAAGTGGTTTAGAGAATATACCTTCGTAAAGATTTTTTTAAGGTAAATATTTGGAAAGTGATTTAATAAATAGGCCTAGTGACTTCTTGTGTGCTAGATTGTATTTTGATTCCTCATACCTCTTATCGATTGTTGGCTTAGAGAAACCAGGATCAGATTTGCTTTGGCACGTGGTGCAGCATGATAAACGGTTCTTGCTTTGTGCTTCATGGTGAGCAAGAGACTCTTACTTCTACATGTCCTCGGGGTTGGTGCAGTTGAGAGGCTGGCCATAAAAGAAAATGGCGAGGTACTTGTGCGATCCATAGTAGTTGTAACCAATGACCGGTGGTCTGAAGTCCCGTTCATCACACTTGGTATTTGAGCTTAGGTTTAGCGAATACCTGGGATTTGGTGGGGTAAAACTCATTATAAATAGGGTTAGTAATACCCTAGAATGAGTGACTCATTAGAGATAGGGTCAATGGCATCCTAGAATGAGTTCGAGTGTTTGTGTGTGTATGAGCACGTATTTGTTAGTGGTATAAAAATATTTTATATTGTGTCGATTGATTTCTTGTGTGGGTTATGGATTCTAGTCAACACGAGTAATTAACATTATTGATAGGGATCTCTAAACACATGAACATGGCAATTCAACATAATATTGTTTTAAATTAGGCAAATGAACTAATTTTACCTTGATTAAATCTTATATATAAAGGAATAATTTTTCAAAAATTATATATGGTGTTTGGTTATTAGAGAATGATAATATTCGATTATTATCGTTTATTGTTTCTCGTTTGTGGTTTAATAAAGGTTAATTATTATTATAATCTAAACAATAATAAACAATTATGAAATGATCTTATATAGGAAAGAGAGTTTATAAAATGTGGATTATAAAATATCATTTATAATTAAAAGGATTCAGACTAAGAATTTGAGAATTTAAATATCGATGATTTTGATAATTAATCTTCAAAGTTGATAAAATAATATTATTATTATTTTGAAAGTATCTTTGAATGGAAATATTATAAAATGGATTTTAAAGGAGATAAAATCTCTAAATTCACTTCAGTCGTTGGAAAATAATTATGGTGATGACTGCAACATCATCGGTGCTCATTTTCGATTTTCGAAGTGATGGATTGTCACCATAAAAGTTTTGTATTGGCAAACTAAGATTGTTTTAGGTTCAAAAAGTATGATTTGATATACAAAGGAGTTACGTATAATATTATTATTTGAAAATGATTTGAAATAAAAACCAAGTGTTTTAATTCTTGAATTTTCGATCAAGTGATATTATATAGACTCATGCATCCAATCCCTTAGGATAACGTGGGTTTGTACATCTCGTTTGAGATGTTATTTGGAAATTTTTATTCATTGAAATAAAATGGAACGTTTGACGAATTTGGACAGTCAAAAAACTTCCAAGTTTTAATAAATTAAGTATTTTGTGAAAACATAAGAGACAAGTTTTATAACTTATAAATTTGAGAACTAGTCAATTAAAACAATTTTTTCAATTTGATGGATATGCATGTTAAGAAAAGAAAATCCGAAATTGAACTGTGAAATGAAATTTAACTTAAGTAATGTTAAATGAAATAATTTAGTGAAATGGATAAAAAATGATTTTACTATTAAAGGAAGTACTATGGTTTAGTAAATTGTGATTTAAAATGAATATTAACTTAAGTATTAAAGTGATTAAATTACATAAGTTATGTTATAAGATGTAATAAACTTAAGTAACATTTTATGAAATAGTTCATAAATAATTCTAGTATTAACAGGAATAAACTAAATAATAATGAATGTAAGTAAAAGAATTGGTTAAACTTGGAAACCGTTGAAATAAAAATGTAAGTTGTACGTAGATCATTTTATTCGCATAACTGTTTGATCCAATTTCGAGTGCACAAACTTACATCGGTCTAAACAAGGATTTTTCACCCAATCTTTTACAGTGAACACTAGATATGGATTTTTGATTTAACTCCGAAGTTCTCTATCATAGTATATAACTATTCAAGGAGAACGACGGTTTTTAATCAGAAAACCAGATTGGAGTTCACACTAGAGTGATTGAGTGAATGATACTAATTTGAAAGTGAAATTGGGTGATTGAGTAAGCAATCATATTTGATATTTCGTGTAGATGATATATGTACATCATACGGACTATCAAAAAATTTATACTATTGACATAAGAAAATGTAGGTTATATATTTGGATATTATTTGCAAGTAAGAAAAGCAGGTTTATAGAAGCAAAGGCTAGTTGACACTTTCGTTTCATGAGTAGAGTTTGGTTGCTCGACAAATGGGTACACATTTACGTTGTTGTTTGGATTTTATGATTTAATGACCAACCGTTTGGCTTTTTTTTGCTGGGTTGGGCCCGTAGTGGAAATTTGTAGTTTTTCTGCTCGAGCCGCATACAGGAGTTGCTGCCGAAATTTTCCTTAAATTTGAGGACTTAGAAAATTTGATAATAAGTTTCAAACTAATTGTTTTTGAAAAGTTAACGGGTTTGGACGTATTTTCTTACCTCGGGAATTTCAAGAATGAAGTTCTTTTAAGGGGAAAAGAATCCAGTGACCTGGAATTTTGGTTATTTGATTTTTAGGTATTTAATTGATTTTAAATATTAAAATATTGGTTTTGGAAAATTAATGACTTAAATTCCAAAAATAGTGATTTGTTTGATATATTTGAATATGTGAAATATGAATTTACTAAAAATACTAAATTTAAATATTGGAATTATTTAAATAGTTAAATCTTAGATTTAATGTGAATAAAATGATTTCGAAGACTTATTTAAATTTTGTTTAAATAAGAATGATAATCAAAATCTTTTAATTTAAAATTAAAAGTGTTAAAATAATTTAAAAAATAATTTGTTTAATTAATATGTGAAATTATCATTCCGGGACACTGTCTCAGATTTTGACGAAACTAGTGCTATTGAATCTAGAATAGCGAATTGTTGTATGTCGATGAGTTTTGCGATGATCGGACGTATTGTGTGGTCATGCGAGCTGGAAATGTGTAGGAATTAATTATGGATTATTATATAATATAATTTGATTTTGAATGCTAACTTCTGTGCATGATGGAATTAGCCCTCGATGCCAATTCTATTAGTAATTCTAGTGTGTTTGGAATATGGTTATTTTTCATAGAAGGCCAGCCGGCATGCCTTGATTGGAGATTGGAATTTTAGGACATGAATAGTGTTTGTAAAAATTTTCTATAAAAGGATCATCACTTCTTTCATTTTGTTCTAAACCCTAACCCTATCCATCATATCTAATAACCTAGATTATCCATGGTGATCGGAGCCGAATTAGAGGAAGTGTCCAACTACATAATGGAGCGGCGTGGTCAGAGGAGTACATTGGTGGTGGTGGCTCGGCGATCGGTAGAGCATGGCAGTGAGGATCTGGCTTCAATGGTGGTGCTTTCTTTTGGCTTTATCGTAACAACGGTGGGAATTAAGGGATAAGATTAGTGGCCAAGAGGTCGGTAAGGTTAAGCATTCGACTGTGATGATATGGCGGTGGCAAAGGCGGTGTTGCAACGTTGATTGGAGAAGATAGTCGCGATCATGGTAGTGAATGCGTGCGGCCTGGATTTACTAAATAGGAAGGTGATTAACCATAATTAATTTAAGTTAATTAAAATTTAAATAACCTCAAATGATCTAGTACTCATGTCATATCCATAGGAGGTTGGATTTGGATGCGGTCAGTTGCGTTGGACTCGTAGCGATAATATTTACGTCCTTGAGTTGGATTGGCTTAGAGTGGAGCTTGCGGGAATTTCAGAAAAAAATGAACATTGTTTGATTACTGCGTTGAGCAGAAGCACGTTAGTGTTATAGGGTTATAAAGTGAGCTAACTCACCTCTTTAGGCCCACTTACTTTTTATATAAGTGCGGATATTTTTATTAATGGATGTTTGTTGCTTATTCGGATGATTTACTACTTTATCAGTTAGTTTGGATTTATTTCCACCCTTGAAGTGGATAACATTTTATATATATCTGCCTAGTAGCGGATGACCCATATTATATGATTATATACAATATGTGATGCAGGAGAACAAGTTGGAGGGATCCAACATGATTCCTTACCACTGTTGATATTATATATATATATATATATATATATATATATATATATCATTGCTAATATTACATGAGATGCAGTGAGACAGGTTGGAGGGATCCAATGGGATTCCTCACACTATTGATTTTACTTTTCATATAGTATGATATATGGTTTATTGGATGTTATATTTGATGAAATGGACATGATTTTACTTACTTAGTGCTATAGTAGCACTGAGCCATATTTTTTGTATTTTGAAATACTATAAAACAACGATTTTGAATTAAAATAATTTTTGAGGTGATACTTGAAATAATACATGTTTTAATAATTATTCATAAATTATTAAAAGAAGGTGTCTACTGAAATGAAATAAAAACATGATTTTTGGAATATAAATTTAACTGTTTTGTGAAGTATTTTTAAATAGAGATTTTTTAACTATATTATAAAGTTTTTTAAACTTAATAAATAAGTCCACCTTTTATTATAAAGGAAATGCTGTTTTAATGAGGATAGAAATAGTTTGAAACAAATTTTTTTGTAATGGTTTATGTAAAAGATTCATAAATGTAATATTTTATAAATAAAATAATAGTTTATAAACGGTATTTTGTAAATATTAAAAATGGATTTGTAATTGGTATTTTACAAATAGATTTATAAATGGGATTTTATAAATAAAGGAGATTTAGAAAGGAATTGATCTATAAATGTGATTTTATAAATAAAGAGATTTTTTTAAAATGAGTTTTATAAAATATCCAGGAGATTATAAATCGTAATTTTATAAATGTAAAAGAGTTTCTCTTGATAAGTACAGGATGATTTTTATAAAGGGAGATACATTTCAGTTTAAATGTAAAATAATCTCTTAAAGCAATGTTTTGAAAGTGATATTTGCAAATGGATTTTAATGGTTATAAAAATGATTTAAAATGTGTTAAGTGATAGAAAGACATGGATTTCAACATTTTTGTTGTAATAAATGTTTTCGAGAAAGCGAGGAAGACATAGACTATAATACTGTTATCATAGTAAGTTATTTTTGAAAGAGATGTTTTATACAGTATAGGGAATTTATTCATATCCTATATTTAATATAAAGATTCGATGTGGGTAATTTATACCTATTTCAAAGTTAAGAATGTCGTCCATCAAGGTCTAAGAGGTAAAGATACCACAACTTTATCGGCTCCATTGTTAAGTAATAAATAGTTTAAGTTCAACATCGAGAATTAATATTAAGTATAATAAATTGAATCCCTATACTAGTGTTTTTGGGTTATCATAATGATGTTTTACACAACATTAGTTTTGATCCAGTAAAGTATGTTTCGATAAAATATAAAGCTTTCCTTGAAGATTAGTATATATTATTATGGTTTATGTATGTAGAGATATTTTCTAAGTGTTGAAAATGGAAGAGTTTGTGAATATACTTACGCTGTTGAGATAGTATACGGAAATGTTTTCCAAATATCGAAGATTTAAAATTCAGTTAGGGAATATATTTTCATAAAGATATTTTGAGATAAATATTTGGTAAGCGATTTAATTAATAAAAGATTAATTAATCAGGCCTAATGAAGTGTGATAGATTGTATTTTGATTCCTCGGGCCTCTTAACGGTTTTAGTTCGAAGAAACCGAGATCGAATTTATCAAAAAAACACTTTGAACCAACATATGCAGTCAAAAGTGAAATTTACCTGAAAATGATAAGATTTGGAAGACAGAGATCTTCATGATGTCGGGCTATTTGCCACTAAACTCTAGGTTGATTCCTATATCATATATCATATATATAGTGATAGTGGTGCCTTCATTATGAAATCTTCAATGCAAGAACCGCTCGCTACTAATCATAGAGGAGATTCCCAAATAGAATGTAGTAGGAGTACCTTTAGTTTGTCATGTTCTTGGACAACTTGTATGGACAAATGTCCGACATTGCATTTCTAAGATCACGTACATTGGATTCCACAAACGTACATTTGTTTGGGGGTGTACGAGGTAACCCCTCTTATACTTAACACCCTTCCCTAAGGCGTATGAACTCGGGGGGGATATACATTTTTGGAAACCAATTAGTGTTTCGTCGGAAATGGCAATGTCGCAGTTAAAGTGGGATTTGCTGTTTTGAGAAAGGTAAAATGTTACCTCAAGCCTCACATATGGTAATAGAAAAAACATGATAGATGTGACAGGGCTAAGTGGGTCGCATCTATTAGGATATGTTCATCACCTTTCTAGATTACCCTCTATATTCATGTTTGATGTGTATGTTATGGTCATTGGTAGGTCTAGAACGACTTGGGTGATGATGTATTCAGTAATGTCTATGGTAGAGATAGTTTGGCTCTATGTTGGAAGAGAGCAGCGGGACTATGCCTTAGTACATTTCTCTAGAGATGTACTGTCGGAAGGTGGTCATTTACCTTGTCATTGTTGGAAATCCATTCTCCAATATGTGCCTTTACGGTTTTTGTAACGACCCAGGATTTTAAGTAATTAAAATTTGAATATTTAATTAATTTTAAATATTAATAAGTGAATTTATAAGTCGAATAAATTTTATTTAGAATAATTGGATTTAATTGAATAATTAAATCGATAATTTAATATGTTAAATTATGGAAATAATTGAAAATTGAGTTAAATATGATTGAAAATGATTTGTAAAATTTTATTTTATCATATTGGAGTTAGAACGATATTTTAGAACTTTTAAAATTGAATTTAAAGTTAATTTGTGAAAATTGAATATTTTAATATTAAATCGACTAGTGAAAATAGTCATTTTTTGAACAGTCTCAGAATTGGACGAGACCAGTTCCATTGGATCCGTAATAGTTAGTTATTACCGGATTTCAATTTTCGCAGCAATCGGAGTTATCGTTTGATCGTGGCAGTTTGAAACGCATCGAATTATTTTTAATATTAATTTGGCGAGTTAAAATAGCCATTTTTCAAAAAGTCTCGGATTTCGACGAAACCAGTTTCATCGGATCCGTAATGTGATATTATTGTAAGGTTTCAAATTTCGTGTCAATTGGATTTACCGTTCGTCCGGTACAAATTAAACGCCTACAAAATCGTTTAAATCGGTTTAATTTAAATTGAACGTTTATTGCCATAACTCGCACAGATGATCGAATTAGCTTCCGAAACCTGTTCCATTGTGTCCGGAACGCGGGGTAAACCCCAGAAACGCTGGTTACGGCGCGTAAGTCGGAGTTCGGAATTTCCGGAATGAATAGTGTCGTTCGTTCTTCTATAAATAGCCACCTTCACAAAGAAAATAAAAATCAAAACCCTAATCTAACAAGCCAGCCGCCACCCCTGAACCTAAGGCCAGAAATCACCCAAATTCATTCCTTAATCTCTCCAAATCCATCGACAATTAGAGGAAAGTGTCAACTACAAAGACGAAGAGTGTAACGAGGGCTTTAAATCTATACGGAGATGATGGCGTGAAGTGGAGCAGGTCGATGGCGGGGGGCGCGTTCGCCGTGAGTTCACGCACGAATTCCCATGCACGTGTAGGGCCAAGCTCAGGGTTGTTGCTGCCGTGGGTAGCTCTTGCAATGGGCTTCAATATGGAGGTGGTTTGATGAAGTTTCGTCGAGCGAGGTGGCTGCAAAGTTGAAACCTAATATTGAAGCTATGGGTTTGGTTGCGTGAACGTTATCTGGAAGAAAGATACGCGCGTGGGAAGAAGGGGTGTGCGGTTCTGATGTAGGGGATGGAGATCTAACGGTGATAATTAGAGTAGGTTTATAAATAGTTAAGTTAATGTTGTAAATATTATAAATAAATTCGTGTAATCTTTAAAACTGCATATCTTTTTCATACGAGGTCGAAAACGCGCGAAACCAGTTGCGTTGGAATCGTATGGACGAGCACTATGCGATGGAATTGGATTGGCGTCGTTTGGAGTTAGTGAGAATTTTGGGTAAAATTAAACGTCCGTTTAATTTTATTCGAAATAAATCGCTAAAACAAAATTGAAATCAAGGTGAGAACTTCTCACTCAATCGAATCAGTTTCTATTTTATTTTAAATAGTTAGATTTAAAATATTTGAATGCATGTTTGAATGATGATTGTTATCTATTGATTGTTAAAATAGACATTATGCGTCGTTAGTAAGCGGATGTTATTTATTAAAAACATATACCGCGAATATTTAATAAACAGTGAAATTGGTATTATATATAATAGAAATATATATATATTGGCATATGTATATATTGGAGTTATTGATTTCCCGCATTTGTATAGCGGATGAGACCCTATTGCGCCGTCTATTAAGCGGATAATATTTTAAATCCCATATACCGCGATAATTTCGTACTGGAGCGAAATTGGTATTGTGCTAATGTTTGTGGATGCAGGAAAACAGATTGGAGGGATCCAACTGGATTCCTCAACAGTTTTTATTTGATTATGGATATTTTGATATTCGTTCATTATCATATCGATATATGATATCGTTGTAGTCGTGATTGACTATTTGGTGTGCAGCATCATTGAACCAAATTTTGGGATTTTAAAATGATTTTAAAGTGATTTTTGAAAGTATACGTTTATAAAATATTTTTGGAATTGATCCATTTTAAATAAATAAACGTTATAATTTTTAAAGTTATAAAAATTATGATTTTGAGAAATACGGTTAAAGATTGATTTTTGAGAAATATGGGTTAATGTTTTTTTTTATAAAATAATTAAATTGGATTTTTGAATTTATTATAAAAAGTTTAAAAATAGGATTTATAAAATTTGATTATTTTATAAATCAAGAGAATGGTGAAATTATAAAGGAGATTAAAGATGTTTTAAAATAATAGTATAAATTGATTTTATAAAGGATTTATAAATTGATATTTATAAATTAAAACATTTGAATTATAAAACGAGTTTTTATAAGTGTTTGAATGAAGTGAAAATGGATTGCATAAGTGAATGGAATTTATAAAATCATAAATGGTGAGGTTATAAATGAAATTTATAAATAGTAAGATTTATAAATTTTGTGAAGTTATTAAAGAATATTTTTGGATAAATAATTGAATCTTATAAGTTATAAGATTTATATTTATGAAGTTTAAAAAGAACGATTTTGTAAAATAATCGTTTTATAAGCATTTGACTTATAATATAAATTTCTAGTATATCATTGAGATATGAATCGAGATAGGTTAATAAAGGAATTTATAAAAGGAAGTTGTCATAAAACAAATAGAAATAGAATTTATAAACGCTGTTTTATAAAATTCGCAAAACGACTTATTTTGATAAGTAAATTGTTATAACTTATTTATGGAGCTATATTCACGTTTTAGACAGTGAATAATCCTTTAAAATGAAATGTATAGAAATGATGAAATTGGTTAACGTAGTATATTCACGTTTTCGAATAGTGAATAATATGTTAAAGAAAATGTTTAGGATGTGATATTGTAAATAGAATTAAAACGATCTAACGATGTTTTAAATGTGTTGAGATTCGAAACCATAGATTTCAACAGTCATTGTTGAAATAGATGTTTTCGAGAAATAAAAGGAAATGGTGGACTATAACACTGTTGTTATAGTAAATGATTTCCGAAAGGAAATGTTTTGAATAGTATTGGGATTTATATATCTATTTTAATTTAGAATCCCTATACTAGTGATTTTGGGTTGTCGTAACGATGTTTTACGCAACATTCGTTTTGGCCCAAATAAATATGTTTAAGTGAATGATTTCCTTAAAGAATGAAATATATACTTAATCTCGATTTAAGTATATTTGAATATTTTCCAAGTGTTGAAAATAAATGGATTGAGAATTACTTAATAAGTAAGTATGGAAATGTTTTCCAATATAAAGTGAATATTTTGAGAATTTATCTTTTTGAAGATAAATTGAAGTGAATAATTGAAGTCGTATATTCATAGATATTTTGGAATATAAATTCACTATGGAATTTATAAAAGGCAGTGGAATTCTTTTAAAAATAAATATTGATTTATTTTTGACATATTGAAATTATATATCTTGTAAAGATATTTTGGAAAATAAATAATTTGGAAAATTATTTGGAATCTGGTGATGTGTGCATATCCATTGATAGTTCAATAACCGACTATCAATATTTACCTTTGAAAGGTATTTGTTGGGATTTGTTGAATTTGAATGCTACACTTGTTTTTAAATTATTGCGCTCGTTATTCGGATTACCCATTCCGAATAGTGATACGACGTAATGAATAGCATTGAAGACCGGTGTTGAAGACCGGGTATTTGCGAAAGCGATAGGATGACCTATCGATTGTCTCTGCACTGGGTAGCTCCTGGTATAGAGATTCCCTAAGTGATGGGAAATCCGATTAGGATTGTGAATATACGAATTGCAAGGACTTCTTTGTAAGTGCCTTCGGTTCTGTTCGATCCCGGAACAGACTTGTATGGATTGTATGTCTAACATTACAAATTGATATATAAAGCCGATTTCTTTCAAATATATTTCTGTTGGTGGCGGAGAATTTATTCTTTTAGCTTAACAACCTTCTCTGAGACGTACGAGCTCAGAGGTTATGTAGTTGAAGGTTATCAGCGATATATTCCCAATTTGGTAATGTGACATGCTGAGTGTTGCTGTGAAATGATCATTGTGTTGATCATTTGTGATAGGATCATTTATTTGATCGTCTATCCTGGTGATCATTTCTATGATCATTTGTTGACCCAAAGCATGGCTTTTGTATAAAGTATGTTTTTGTGGACGTGACTTCGTCGAGCCTCACACCTCGGGAATGGTCAAAACAGGAAAGATGCGGCAAGGTTATGAGGGGTAGCGCCCTTTAGGATATGTGCATTTCCTTCTGGAAAAGGGTGGTATCATGGTATGGAGCCCAGATATACTCATGTTGAAAACACTTTATGATTGTGTGAATTGATTACGAGCGCTCGGTGAAAGGTCCCAAAGGACCGGGGGATGACATATTCGGTCAGTTGTTACTCAGTTAGGGGTAACCCGGCCTTGTGTTGGCAGAGATCCGGTTTGGTTCTCGGGGATGTCCTTCCAGAGGCATTCTCATGTGGCAATGGGAAGTTCCTTGGCCTGATCATTCATTGGAAATCCAATTCCCAATACGAAACCTTGTACGGTATTAGTTGTAGAACCTGCCATTTACTTATGGTGGTCACCACTGTTTAGATGGTAGCTATAGTAGGCATAGTTCGAAATGTCTATGTTGGCTAAGATTTATATTCTACTTTCGAAATGAATTTTTCCTACACTATGCACTAGTAATAATATCAAATGTTCTTTTTAATGCGTATCAAGCATCTTTGGCTATCATAAGGAGAAATCTTCTCCGATTCTGCGTTTGCATTGTGTGTGTGTGCGGGAGGCCTTATGGTAGTCTCATTTTCAAAAGCATTGCGAATTGACTTTAAAAATATTCCTCTATTTTGTTTTCAAAGATAAATAAACTGTTTTGAGTTCTCACACCAGTCACATGACTGACTCGGAGTTTGTTGTTTTCCTTCCTAAACTCTGGGTGCCCACCAATTTCCACACGGGCAGTTAAGAGTTAGGTTTATCAGGATATTCTGGATATTCAGGAGTTGCTAGAGGCAAGCTAGATGGCATGGCGTATTACTACTATATAGTATTTCTTTTCCGCTGCACTATTTGTTGTTTGTTGTTGTGAACTCTGATGTAATGAAATGAAATGTGATGTAATGTAATAACTGATATAGTTCTTTGTTTAAAGATTATTCATTTATGTATTATATATTGTTCCGCTGCGAATTGTGAGATTCTGTTATTGTTCTGTTGTTTTCTTTCCGTTCTATTTTCTATTTTCTTTCCTCCCTATTTTTCTCTCTTCTTCTCTCTCCTTCTCTCTTTTTCTTTTTCTTAAACATTGAGAATTCGTATTTCTGTTCATCTTGAATTAATCAAGGGAGATACTCACTTCTATTTTCTATTAAAGTGAAAATAAATTGATTGTTTAGTTGTTTGAATACCTCTTTCCTTTTCTTAAACCATAACATTTCGGGTTTCCGGCCTTCGATTTCTCGGCAGTCGATAAAGTGAGTATCGATGTTGAATTTTCGAAAGTCGAAAATTTTCGGGACGTTACATTTGGTATCAGAGTGTACAACATCATACAACAACAAATAGCGGAAAAGAAATACTATATACTAGTAATACGCCATGCCATCCATCTTGCCTCCAGCAACTCCTGAATATCCAGAATATCCTTGATTAGAGAGCCAAGTATGCTAAAATTTAATTAATGTAACAATTTCCGCTATTTTAATATGTTATTTGAAAGGGTTTACAAAGAATGTCATTACAAATAATATTAAATGATTTGATAAAAATGTTTTAGTTATCATAAGGTAAAATTTTGTTTGTGTTTATATGTAGTGTGGACTTACGAGATACCTTTATTTCAAAAGGTTTTATAGCATTAAAATCCAATTGAGATGTGTTTTCTCACACCAATTTACCAATCTGATCCGAACGTTCTTCCATTTTTATGATCGGGTCAGACTGAGTATATTTATTGGTTAAATTTAGATGCATTTTAGAGGAGCTTGGAGCAGGAGGATTCATCGATAAATAGTTATTATCTTATTTCCGTTACATTGGTTGTTTAAGATTATCATCATTTGTGAGGATAGGTTGTTATAACTATCTATGTTGATGGTTAGTGATTTGTTGTTGTACTCTGATGGATTTATGTATGTTATAGTTTTTCCTTTTTTGAAGATCATTGTTATATTTTATATTGCTCCGCTGCATTGTGAGATTTTATGATTTTTTAGTTTCTTCTTCTATTCTTGTCTTCTTTCTTCTTTTTCCCTTAACGATCGGCTTTTCTGGCACTTGAATGCTCGGCACACAATACACTGGACATGTCATTGTCTATTTTCGACGGTCAAAAATCCCATTCGTCACACTATTTGAAAATAAGGACTTAAAAAATTAGATATTTCATATTTTCACCTTTTGTACATGTTCACAATTGAATAAAAGGAACATGACTTGAGCATATTGTTCATATTGTTATTTGGACTTGCCTATGTTATCTTCTGAATTTATGAATAATACTTTGATTAACCTTGTGAATCATCATAAAACCAAGGGGTATAATTAGAATTCTTCATACATGCCCCCTTTTGTGTGTGTGCATATCTTGAATGCTTGAACCAGATTTTTATTTAACATTTTGATGCTAGATGGAGGCCCGAAACCTCCATTCCATTTAACCCATAAATGGAACTCCTTGACCTAGATACATAGGGATTAGAGGATTTATCCCTACCAAGCATATTCCTTAAAGAAACCTTCAAAACCAGCTATTCATGATTCTTAATACCATTTAATCGCAGCAACTAAGCTTTTCTTTGCTTAGTCATGTCAATTAAACATGTTAAAATCTTTGAGAAAATGTCATCTGAACTTCAAATGGCTAAACTAACCTGCCAAATCACTAATGATCTTCGGCTTCATGAGGAGCAAGTATTAAGGCTCATGGCATTAGAAGTTATAGGGTATAAAAGAAGAAAAATGGCTTCTTATAAGTGGAGTTTAAATCCATTTCATATGGGCTGACACTGATCTTTGCCCTAGGAAGACAATATAAAAGAGATAACATCTTTATGAAAATGAAAAAGGAAATTCCAACTCAAAGCTTATGGAACTAACTTGAAAAAGGAGATAGAAAGATATTTTGATCAGTTTACTAAAAAGTGGAGAAGTGTATTTGATCAATCTTACAAAAAAAATGAAACACAAAACTACTAAAAAAGAAAGTTGATCATTGAAGATGAAAAATCCTTTGCAAGCAACAAAAGAGTTAAGCGCCAATCGAAAGGGTCATTCCCCAAAAGATCACGGCTTTCTAAGGACTACTTTCTTACTGTCTCTTAGAGAATATTCATATGTTGACCAAAGACAAGCTCAACTATTGGCCTTCACAAAAAATGACCAAAGAATGAAGAAAATCTTGGAGGCTTAATGGCAATGAAAGCAATTAGTGACGAAGCTTAGAAGGAATAATCAACAACCTCTTAGGATAGGGGAAGCTCAAGGAATATGTATAAAGATATTGAACTAGTTGATAATAAAGAAAGATTTTTCGAGTAAAAATAAGTGTATCTTTCTTTACTCCTAAGACGTTGATAGAGGGTTCAATCTAAGTTGAGATCATCACCTAAGATGGTGACAAAGAAAAAGGACTTATATGTCTGAACTCCAAAGAGTGGCGAAAAGAAAAGGGAAATGTGTAAAGCTCAAAAAGTGGTAAAAGAACTCGATTAATAATGAGCCATTTATGCTCCAAAGAAAGAATCAAGTCTAGAGGTAGATCTATGAAATATGAGATGTTGCGCTTTAAAGTAAAGAAAGTAGGATTTCTCCATAAAAGAAAGCAATCTCCAATTGCTAGTAGTTTTCCTCTATTATTCAGAAATCATTATTGCGAGATAGATTCTCGGATGTCCTCTATATTATTGCCATATGGATTTTCTAGTCTACTATATTCTTATCAGATAGATTTTCTAGTCCTATATACTTTTTCCAGATTGATTTTCTCGTACTTTATATTATTGCCAAATGGATTTTCTGATCTTCTCTTATTATTAGCTAATAGATATTCAGGCTTTCTATTCAAAAATTATTATTGCCAGATGGATTTTTGGGACTTCTATTCATATGAACTTCTATCTTCAATTCAAAATATTATTATTGCCTGATGGATTTCTGCTCTTCAATTATTATTGTTAGATGGATTTCTAGTCTTCCATTATTATCACCATATAATTCAGGTCTTCTATTACTGCTAAATGATTTTTTGGTCTTCTGTTCAAAATATTTATTATTATTACCAGATGATTTTCTAATCTTTTGTAGAAGATATTATCTTATTGCTAAATAAGAGATTATTAATGTCATTTAGGTTTCTGATATTGTTAGAAGAATTTTTGGTCCAACCTACTGTGATATTTTCAAAAGAATTTCTAGTTGTGTGTTCAAGAAAACTCCATCACCAAGTGGCCTTCTAATTTGTCATTTATGAAATCACTATCGTTGGATAATTTTTCGGTCTTCTCTTCAAAAGAGATATTATCATGGGTAAACTTCTAGACTTCCATTTGGGAATTATCACCATTTATCGATTCAAGAAATATTTATAATCGAGACTTATACAAATAGTATAAAAATATATATACCTATTTATGACTTAATCAAATCGAAAAAAGGATTGCTTAAAACTAAAGCCGACTTTAAAGTTCATAAAAATCTTCACTTGTTACGTATTGTGCAGGAAAACAGAGTTAGAAAGGAAACCTTGCAGAAGCATGGGAAAAGATGGAAAAATCTTATTATACACTAAAGTGTAAAAAAGCTTTTCTTATACAAGGAGTGGAGCAAATGTCACCCGTATATTTTCTAAGGAACGCAAGCAAAGGAATTATACACAACTGATAATGGCATTGCACTACTTCCATGCCGCATTTATTCCATTCTACATTCTATCAACATTGCACATTATCCATGCCATGCTCCATTAATATAAAAATAAGAGATGTTTACCACACTCCATCACTATGGAAGTCCATAATGATGTCGTATCGGATCCTACACAGCACTCATTCAATGCCCCAACAATGATATATGTCATTAGAACAACAATGATGTCATACAAAAGCGGTGAATGATGTCACATGAAGCCAATGTCGTTGCTTATCAATACCGCCTCTGTTTTTTGTCGCACCACAACTATGTCGCATGTCATCAATATTGTTTGCACCAAAATTGGGCAACACCCTTCGGAAGTTTTTGAAGAGATAATAAATGAAGAAATTAAATTGAAAATGAGGATTATCTAACAAAAGCTCCAAGTCACAGAAAAGTAAATTGCACGGAAGACAGTAATTTAGAGTGGTTCGGCGTTTTTCCTACGTCCACTATGAAGTTTTATCACTTTATTGCTTACTACTTGAAGGTTACAAGTGTTTTAGAGCGAAATACAGCAGATAATAGACTTAAACTTGAAATCAATGGCAGTGAAGATGATGTAGAGTGATTCTGGCAGCGTTCGGGCCTGCTTTTTCTTTAGAAATTCTCCGATCCCCTTTCTGAATGTCCAGGGGATCTATTTATAGGTGTAGGAGGCTAATATTTCGCCTAAAATCCAGGGAGACCGCTTCTGGCACGTGAGGGGGGCCCACATGCCCGGCCTTAGGGAATCGGGCCCACTTTAGGATCGATTCGAACTCTAGTTTGAGTCGATCAAAAAAGTGTCCAATCGAGGTGAAATATGGTGTTGATATTCTTCAACATGAATTCAAGCTCCTGTGAAAATTTCATAGCATTTGGACTCGTAGATCTTCAGTTATGATCGATTCAAGGTTGCATTCTCAGTTGACGCGCTTGGTTCGAATGGATAGGGTCGAATCGATGACTCGAGCATGTGCCTGGTGACGTGGCGCGCGCGCTTCTCGGGTTGGTCCATCTTTTTCTCCGTGTTTACTGGGTCGAACCCATGGTTTTAGCCGCCTTGACTTGGTGGATTCGAAGGAGTGGATTCGAAGACATGCTCCTTCAATTCGATCGAATGGATGTTCCTTCGTATCGATCAAGGTATGCGATATTTGATTGACATGAAGGCTTCTAAGCTGAATGGATTCGAAGACGGTCGTGGGATGGAGTCGAAGTTCTTCAACTGCATCGATTCGAAGGTCTTCCTCTTGAGGGATACGAACCAAGGCCCTGTCCTGTTGGATTCGAACCAAGGCTTGTTCGATGGGTTCGAACCAAGGTTATGTCTTATGGATTCGATCTTATATGCTCTGATGGAGGCGAAGTAACGTACGCCGATGGATACGAACTTATGTGCTCTGATGGAGGCGAAGTGGAGCGACTTCATGGACTCAAAGGATTTCAACCTGATGGATACGAAGTGGAGTGATCCCATGGATTCGAAGTAAGAGGAACTCGATTGATTTGAACTCATGCTCTCCTGATGGATTCGAACTTAGGGTTATTTCCTCCAACTTGCATCGATGATAGCTTGAGAATACGAACTCGGATTGACTTGAAATTTGAGATACTGACTTCTACGATCTTTCTTTTCGTATCCTATCAACTTAGCTCAATCTAGACTTGAACAAAATTCATTAATATCCATAGTGAAGCGTAGTATGACCAATCTCTGAGATGAATTGTCCTATGTTTTCAATCGATCTTTTGGTATCACGGCTTTGCCAAAAAGCGGGATAACATTTGCCCCCCAAAGTACGTCTTGTGGAACACGACGTGCTTTGAAAAGCTGCGATTTCTCTCTTAATAATCATTGCTCTTTGTCGAAGGTTGTAACCTAGCGTTGATATGATTTATTGCTGCAGAACATTGCTTAGCTGTTGATTGTTGTAATTGCAACAAGATGAATGTTTGAACCCTGTAAGTGTTTAAAACCGAGTATTAGTTTGACATATATGCACATACGTTAATTTGACCCTCATTAACATTATGTGTTCACGAGTCGTTGTCGGTTTTGTTTGTTGTTGAATTTCGTATCGATTCTCTCCTGAACCGATTTTGAAATTTGAGTTCGAAATAATGTTTTGACAACTGTTTTTGATTATCCTCTTGTATCGACCCTCTCCTGAATCGATGTAAAAGGTTGACAAGTAGTTTTCCACGTTGGTGCGGGTTGGATTGATGGATACGAAGTGTTCATCCTCATTGATGGTTTTTGATGGATTCGTAGTGATCATTCGTATCGATAGTCTTTGAATTGTTGTGAGTTGATGGTCGTGAAACTCATGCTTTGAATCGATAAGGTTTTGGCGATTTCAAGTTAGCTTTCGTTAATTGCTTCGTATCGATGAAACCTTGTGGTCATGTCGCTTTGATGGATTCGAACATGTATGCACCGATGGATTCGAAGTGCAATGGATTCGAACACGATCATTCGAACCCATCCTGCGTTTTGACCGGTAATGACCGGTTGAAGTGACCGGAAGGTGAATCGCCTCGCTTCTTTTCTAGGATCCATATAAATACCTGGGACTCGGCTCACTTTCACTTTTTACTTTTTTATCTTCGTCTTCCTGCATCTTCGAATCCATCTCGGTCCTTTAAGAACAAGGCTGAACTACTCTTCTTTCCTTCGAGTCGAGGCAATATCCAACTCTTTCGGATCGATTCACACATTCAGGTAGATGAAATTTCTTAAGTTCGAAGATTTAAAAACAAACTTTTCCATCGTGTTTCGTTCGTTTCGATCTTGGCTGGCCGGAGAAGGAACACGGATGGGTCCTTCGTATTGATCCTTTGCGACCGATTCGAACATCTTACCTGTGCGATCGATACGAAGCTTATGTCTTTCATCTGTTTCTCGTTGTTGGTGATCGATTCGATGCCTTCATTGACGATGGATGCGATGCTTGAGTTGCTGATCGATTCGAAGGGTTCCAGTTACCATCGATTCGAACCATATCGATTCGAATCGGAGTCGATTCGAAGCTTCGCCTCTTCGGCCGATTCGAACAATTGGAACCTTGCCCTGATCGATCCGAAGGATTATCCCTTCGATCGATTCGAAGTGACTTATATGGACATATAACTTTTGCATAATTAGCGGCATAATTCCGACGAGCTTTATCTCTGCATATTAGGACTAAAATTTTATTGTGCATACTTGATTGCCCTTCGAAGCTCGTCGATGGAACTATAACTTATCACCGTGAAACAAACTTTAGCTTGGATCAACTATCAACATCGGGATGGTTCAGTGATGGCGGTCAGCGATGACGGCCATCTCGGCCGGATCTCTGATGTCTTCGCTGTCTGCAAATTTTCTCTAACTTTGTTGAATTTTTCAAGTAATGCACAACACTGCATTGCACCGCACATACTTTACACTGGGAATGAACGGGTTTTTTATGTACTTAATGTTGCTTTCTGACGAGTTAGTTAGTTATGGAATCTTCGAGCTCTCAACAACAAGAAGTACAGAGTTCGCCTCCTCCAGAAATACTTGAAATCCCTAACATTCCTCCCGAAGTAGTTGGGCCGGCACCAGACGAAGTGTCGGAAGCCATATTTATCGATGATCCTATCGACTCCGTCTCGTCCAGTATTTCTGAAGCCTTACTGGGCCGGATCTACTTAAAACATAACTTATCCCCAGACGACGTTTTGCTACCGGGCATTGATGACAGACGTCACAATCCGCCCGAGGGGTATACTACTTTCTATTGCCATGCTTGTGCGGCTGGAACTCTCCCTCCATTTAACCAATATATCAAGGAGATGTTATCGTTCATTGGAATCGCCCCCTCACAACTTCATCCCAATGGACACGCATTGCTGAACAGTGTTTTCGTTTTATTTATGGATCATCTCTTTCGTCCGCCAAGGCCGAGTGAGATTAGACACATATTCAACTTCAAGAGCAGGGGCGATAGTCCATCTTTCACCTTTTTGGAAGCAGTTAGAAACTGCCACATTGTGATGGGAGCCTGGACCAGACTCATTTATTTTAAGAATGAATGGTTTTTCGGTCGATGCCCCCAGGGTTCGCTAGGCGATGGCTGTCTAGACGTAAGTGTCGTAAATCGCATAAGCCTTCTTTAATAGTCATTATCAACACTTGAACTAATATCAGGCGTTTTTCTTGCAGCTATCATTTTAAGGCCTGACGGTGGTCACTACAAAGGCATTGTCCGAAGTTTACAAGAGGTCCCGAGTGATTTGCGGCACATCGACTCGGTGTTAACTGATGATAACTTAAGGACGTTGGATTTAATTGAGATGAACCAGAGTATTGTCATTGAGGGGTTGGAGAAACCGGCTTCGAAGACAAAGAAGAAGACGGTGAAAAGAAAACCCGACATAGTGATAAGGGAAATGAGCGATGACGAGAGGACGCCCACCGATACCGAGTTAGCGGATGATCTTTCCCGAATAGAAGAAAAGCGAAAAGGCAAGGCTGTTGTCCCTAAACTTAAGAGACGGAAGTCTGTAGTCGTATCTCGTTTGATCCCCGGGATTACTACCTCTGACGCTGCTCCTTGTCAATCAGGAAACATTTTTATAGGACTGGATGACATTCCCATCTCGGAATACGTATCTCTCCACCACGAGTCCGGGTTGGATGAACTCCGGGAAGCATTAGAAATAAGCGAGCCTTTACCTGTTAGTGCAGTCGACACTTCTGGTTGGTCGGGGTTTTTGCACATTTTCATACACTTACATAACACTACACGACTTCCGCACAAATAGTATTGCTTTCGCCTGGTATTTAACTGAATTGCTTCTCTTTTCCAGGAGCTATGTCTGGCCGTCAATCTACATTGGACAAACTCCGAAGAGTGCATCACCCTTCGTCTTATTACGAATCTCGACGTGGAGACTCCGATCGCGATCGTGAGCAGAGGCATCATGGCCAGGAATATTATGCCAGGGATTATCATCGTAGTTACTCCAGTCAGGAGTGATCGGATAGAGATCGGAGACACCGTTCCCCTTCTCGTTCTCCTCCGCCACCCCGAAGCCATATTCAGGTACCTGAGCCTCTGCGACATCAACCGTCTTTGCTGGTTTTGAGACTCGAGCCACATCGTTCTAGAACTGAGGTTGCTACGACCACGGCTGCGGAGGAGGCCCCTATTGAACCATCTGGTGAAGGGGCCATCAGACTTGCTTAATTGAAGAGGGACTTTCCAGAGATTTGCTTCGATGCTTGTATCTTTCCTCCTAATCTTAAAAGAATTCCCGAAGACGTCGTGTCCATAGCACTTAGCTATACCCACGATTTCTATGCTCAGTACAAAGAATGGTATAAAGCGGGTGTCAAAGCTTCAAAAGTAGCCTTCGATCGAGCCAAAATTATCGAGAAACTGGAAGCCGACTTGGCTCAGAAGAATCGTATTGTTGATATACTCCAATCTGAGGCGGAATCTTCCCGTAAGGCCGTAGTCGAGTCGCTAAAGAAGGTTGATGAGACATTAGTTGAGATGGAAAAGATGCAACAAGCACATTGCATTTTAGTTGAAGATTTGGACCATCGATACAAAAATGTTGAGGCCGAGCGGGATGTGGCAGTCAAAGAACTAGAGGAATTAAAGGCTAAGTTTGCCGAAATAAACAAGGAAAAAGACGATGCTAATACGTCCACGCAAGAAGCATGTGAGCAAGCTATGTCTCTCCGAGCTGAGCGTGATGCGGCAGTCGCAAGGGTTAAGGAGGTTGAAACGGAGGTGGAGGAGAGAATCCAGGCAGAGAGGTTTAAGATGGAGGCCGAATTTGACGAACTCTTGGACACATATAATGCCAACGTGTTAGAGCATAGAAATCTCTCCTGGCTAGGAGATTACTCGATGCTTCTTTACAACGCCTGGAAGAAATTAGTGGAGAACAAGAGGATGTCTTGCCCGGATGGAGTATTAGATGAGTTTGAGCTTGAGTCACGTCTGCTTAGCGAGGATGAGAGGAGAACTCTTCACGAGGCGATAATTTCTGTTGAGAAAGAAAGACTTGGCATCCATCAAACGGAGATCGGCGAAGGTTCGGGTTTCGCGCATCATAGTGAGAATATCGAAGTCCCTATCCCGACTTCATCCGAAGCTATTGCCGCGGTTGATCCACAAGTTATTCCTGCTTACAACCCGGACCAACCGGAGTTGTCTTCTGGCAAGACTGCTGTCTCCGAGCCTGTTCAAGCTCCAAGGCAAGGTAAAGAAGGTACTTTGATTATTTCCCTCATGTCTTAAAGTACCGATTTTCGAGAGAATTTTCTGGACTTAATACTTTGTTCTCCTTTGCTCAGTGACTAAGAGTACCGCATTCGTGCCCCAGTTCCTTCGGTTCTATATCCTACGCACGGAGTTATTGTCACTGAGGCGATTTCAACTGCTGCCATGGCCGGTGATATAGGAGAGGGGAGCTCGATGTCATTCGATGCTCAAATGATTGAAGAGCTACTTGGTCACTCTCTTGACCCTATTCCTGATCCTTCATTCGCGATGAGTGGAGCTGCTCCAGTTTTCAGTTCTGTCGTGACGACCACTAGCGTATCCAGCGCAGCTCAGTTGTCCCGAGAGGAAGAGATTTTAGCTGAGATAAGTGCTGAGATGGCCACGATGGTGACAGTTGGTGGTCCTGGTAGCGACACTGCTCCTTCAAGCTTATCTTCTTTAATGGTGATATCTCCCGGTGGCACGGTAACTGTCTCGAGCATTGCTGAACAAACACCTGTCACCGCTCCCATGCCTTCAGTTCGCCCTCACAAAATGATCTCTATCCCTTCCAGCTCTGAGGAAGACGTTGATCTTATGCCAGATCCGGAGGATGTTCCAAAGAAGGGCAAAAGGTCTCGTAGGAAGCCGGGTAGCGGGTCCAGCGGCTCGACTCGGAAGAAGAAGAAGGGAGCTTCTTGCTTTATCATGTGGCTGTGAATAGCAATTCTTTTATTTCTTCTTTTGTTCTTTTAGAGCCGTGTATATGTGTGGATTCGGCCTCCACTTAATAGAAACTTCTTGACTTGCCATGTAATCGAACCTGTTTTTGTTGGCTGATGGAATGTGAAGTTGCTCTTTCCTTTTACTTAAGTGTTTTGCAGTGTTTGTTTGTTTTTTTTTTATCTGCCAAGTATGAAAACATAACTTCGTGTCATGATTTGATGAATGAGTTGAATTCTGGATATAGTATCACTTAGGTTAGTGATTAACACTTAGATTTTTTGCACCTAGTCTCGGGGAACAACATTTGTATTTTGGTGGCTGTTCGCATTTATTGCAAATCTTAAGCACATGTCCACATTCTGGGGACTTAGGACAATTTGAGATCGATAATCCAATTCGCACTCCGGGAATTTGAGAGTTATCGATACTTATATCACGGTTCGTGCTCTGGGAACCTGGAATTGATGTTTATATTCTGCTTCACGCTCCGGGAAGTTGGAGTTATTATTGATATTTCGGTTCGCGCTTCGGGAACTTGTAATCTATGTTTATACTCTGTTCACGCTCTAGGAACGAGTTGTTGGACTTTTGTACTCCAATTTGCGCTCTGGGAATTTGGAGTCCGTTCGCGCTCTAGGAACGAGTTGTTGAATGCTTATACTCCAATTCACACTCTGGGAAGTTGGAGTCCGTTCGCACTCCGGGAACGAATTGCTGAATGTTTATACTCCAATTCGCACTCTGGGAAGTTGGAGTCCGTTCGCACTCCGAGAACGAATTGCTGAATGTTTATACTCCAATTCACACTCTGGGAAGTTGGAGTCCGTTCGCACTCCGGGAACGAATTGCTGAATGTTTATACTCCAATTCACACTCTGGGAAGTTGGAGTCCGTTCGCACTCCGGGAACGAATTGCTGAATGTTTATACTCCAATTCACACTCTGGGAAGTTGGAGTCCATTCGCACTCCGGGAACGAATTGTTGAATGTTTATACTCCAATTCACACTCTGGGAAGTTGGAGTCCGTTCGCACTTCAGGAACGAATTGCTGAATGTTTATACTCCAATTCGCACTCTGGGAATTTGGAGTTAGTAAAAGGATTGTCGTGTATCAATCCTTATAAATGCTGGTGTAGTGTTATGCCCCCGAGCTCGAGTTTCACTTAGTGAGTGACCGGTCGTATCACAGTCACTCCCTATTTGAATAAATCCCACCGCGTGATGGAACTTAGGTCTTCGGACATCGTGATATTATACGTCATTTTCAGTGAATCACAACTTTTGGCTCGAAGAGATGGTATTTTATTGCTGAAATAAAAGAAACATGGCAAAATCAGTTGCATTATTACAAGTTCAAACTTCGAAATGTGAAAATAAAATGCTAAAGAAGAAATTGACTAAAAATAGACAAAAAAAGCCTCTCATGTGTAGTAGCGACGGAGACTTTCGCTATTCCAAGCCCTCGGTAAAGTGAGACCGTCAATGGTTGACAACTTGAACGTGCCATCTCCGAGCTTTTGTGAAATCACATACGGCCCTTCCCAATTTGGCTTCATGTGCGAAGGGACCGGATAAATTCTCTTGAGTACGAGATCGTCGGGTTCGAAGGTTCGTGGGGGGACCTTGGCATTGTATATTCGAGCGACTCGACTCCGATATGCGGCTGCCCTCAAAACAGCTTCTTCGCGCTTCTCATCAAGTAGATCCAGAGATTCAGCAAGTAATATGGCATTCGTTTTCGGATTGTAATATGTCACACGATGAGAGCGAACTTCCAATTCGACTGGAATAACGGCTTCAGAGCCATAGGATAGAGAAAATGGAGTGTGTTCGGTTGTAGTCTTGTGAGTCGTTCGATAAGCCCATAGAGCCATAGGCAGTTCATCCACCCACTTGCCCCCGGATTTTTCCAGTTGTTTCTTCAAAATAGACTTGATGACCTTATTGATGGCTTCAACTTGACCATTTGCTTGAGGGTGTGCTACTGTAGAGAACTTCTTGTGGATGTGAAATCGTTGATAGAAGTTCTTGAATTCCACACTGTCGAATTGGGCTCCATTATCGGTGATAATAGTATGCGGGAGACCAAACCGACAGATGATGTTGCGTACCATGAAGTTGATCACTTTCTTTGTCGTAATTGTTGCAAGGGGTTCAGCTTCAGCTCATTTGGTGAAGTAATCAACTGCGACGATGGCGTACTTTATGCCACCTTTAGCTAAAGGTAATGCACCAATTATATCAACTCCCCATATTGCAAATGGCCAAGGGCTGACCATTTGGGTTATCTCAGCAGGCGGAGCTCTGGGAATTCGAGCGTGTTTTTGGCATTTATCACACTTTTTGGCATAGTTCATAGCATCGCGATTTACGGTGGGCCAATAATATCCATATCGAAGTATTTTCTTGGCAAGTGCTTGCCCTCCAGTGTGATCACCACATTCTCCTTCGTGCACATCGTGTAACACTCGTTTGACTTCGTCGTGTGCGATAGACCGGAGAAGAGGAACATAATATACCCTTCGATACATAACTCCATTCTGAATGACAAATCGTGAAGCTTTTCGAAGAATTTGTCTTTTCTCACTTCGTCGTTCGGGTAAGATGCCACGCTCAATGTAATCTCGGTAGGGGGTCATCCACGATTCCCTGCTGTAAGTAGCTTCGAATGTGAATTCATTCTCTGCTCGATCAATGCTTGGACAGGATAAAGTCTCGACAGGAACGAGTCCTAAGTGTTGAGCTTCGCCTGTACTTGCCAACTTTGCCAACGAATCGGCTTTCTGATTGTGCTCTCGGGGTACGTAGAAAATGGCATAATAATCGAACTGATCAAGTATTTCCCGGACTCGGGCTAGATAAGCGGCTAACCTTCGATCTTTGGCCTGGTATTCACCCCGAACTTGGCATACTACTAACTGGGAATCGCAGTAGATTTCCACAGCAATAATTCTTAAATCACGGGCCGACTTCAACCAAGTAAGCAAAGCTTCATATTCGGCTTCATTGTTGGTTGCACGGAAATCAAACTTTAAAGCTTAGCATATGGATCGGCCCTCGGGAGTTTCAATCACTATCTCTGCGCCCGAGCACCGATGATTGGATGCACCGTCAGTATATAGCTTCCATATGTATTCGGGGGATTTACTAGTTTCAGGTAAGTCTTCAGGAGTAGTGAATTCGGCAATGAAATCTGCAAGGACTTGACCGTGTATGGCTCATCTCGGAGTATAAGTGATGTCGAATTGACTCAGTTCAATGTTCCACTTTAGTAACCTGCCAGACGTCTCAGGTCGTGTGGGGACTTGTCGTAACGGCTGATCGGTGTACACGGTGATGGGATGAGCCTGAATATATGGACGGAGCTTCCTCGAGGCGATGACTAGGCAGTATGCCAATTTTTCTAACCTTCGATAATTTCTCTCAGCTCTGGTTAACCGTTTGCTAACATAATAGACTGGTTTTTGTACTCGGTCTTCCTCCAGAACTAACGCGGCACTGATTGCGTTTTCAGATACGGCCAGATAGAGGTATAACTGTTCATGATCAACAGGTTCTGAAAGAATTGGCGGTGTGGAAAGATGCTGAATCAGTGATTGAAATGCACTCTCATATTCCATAGTCCATTCGAAGTTTCGCTTCCCTTTTCGGATCAGGTCGAAAAAGGGTATGCATTTGTCAGTTGATTTCGAGATGAACCTGCTTAGTGCTGCAACCTTTCCATTAAGGCTTTGAACCTGTTTTATGGTCCTTGGAGTTTGAAGATTCCTGATCGCCCAAATCTTTTCGTGGTTGGCCTCTATTCTTCGGGCGTTGACGATGAATCCAAGGAATTTTCTGGATGCGACTCCAAAATGGCATTTTAGCGGATTAAGCTTCATCCCATATCTCCGGAGGACATTGAACATTAACTCTAAGTCTTTGATGTGATCAGTGGAGTATCGCGATTTTACCAACATATCATCCATATAAACTTCCATAGTTTTCCCGATCAGGTCGGCAAACATTCGATTGACTAAGCGATGGTAAGTTGCTCCGGCAGTTTTTAATCCAAAAGGCATGACCTTGTAGCAATATAATCCCAGGTCAGTTACAAAGCTTGTATGTTCTTGGTCGGGCACATGCATGGGTATCTGATTGTAACAAGAATAAGCGTCCATGAAAGATAATAATTTGTGCCCGGCCATTGAGTCCACAAGTTGATCGATTCGGGGAAGTGGAAAGCAGTCTTTCGGACAAGCCTTATTTAAGTCAGAGTAATCGATGCACATTCTCCATTTCCCATTCGGTTTTCGGACAAGTACAGGGTTGGATACCCACTCCGTGTACAAAGCATCCCGGATAAATCCATTCTCTCTTAGCTTATCAACTTCTTCTTTGAGGGCGGCAGATCTCTCTGTATCCATGCCGCGTCTTTTTTGTTTGACCGTGATATACCACGGGTCAATATTCAGGGTGTGGCGCGCGATATCCGGCGAGATTCCACACATATCAGAGTGTGTCCAAGCGAATACATCTAGATTTGCTTGGAGAAATTCGACCAATTCCCATTGCGCTTGTGGGTTTAGTTGAGACCAAATTTTCAACATTTTTGAATCATCACCATTAACTGGAATGTCAATTGTCAGCTCGGCGGGAGAAGCTTGACTTTCTTTAGATTCATCATTACCTTCTGTGTCTCTAGGGTCTAGATCTTTCTGGAATTGGTCATGGTGCCCGGGCCGAGGCCCAGGCATTAATTTTCAATCATCAGCGAAACGGACGCAGAGAGATTCCTCCACGCCCTTTCCTTTCTCCTTTCTCTGCGCTTCCCGCAGTTCGGCAACATAGCAGGCTCTCCCAGCAGCCTGATCTCCTTGAATGACCCCAATCCCGTGATCAGTGGGGAATTTCAAAGTTAAGCACCATGAGGCAATTGCTGCCCTGAATTCGGCAAGGGCCGATCGGCCCAAAAAAGCATTGTACGGAGAGTGGATATCTAGGACAACAAATTGTAACATTCGGACTCTTCGGCGTTCTCCAACTCCCAACTCCACTGGCAACTCCACTACTCCAGTGGGTATATTAGCACTTCCATCAAAGCCGTGGATTCTAGAATGACAAGGCTTTAAATCTTTGGCTTCCATCTTCATTTGATCATATGCTCTCTTAAACAAGATATTTACTAAGCTTCCACTGTCCACCGGGATCCTCTTCATCCAAGCAGGACCAACTTGGGCAGATATGACTAGTGGGTCTATAGTTGGGGCTTCGACCTTATCAGCATCTTGGTTTCTAAATACGATGTCGTCTGCCATCGTCCTCTGCTGTTTGGCCGGAGCCCCTTCATCAAGTGTACTGCAACTTTCGAAACTCACATGCCTGATTGAATTGGCGTATGATTCCATTTCTCCCGCTTCGGTCCGCTGGATGAGGACCACCACTAACTGTATTTATGACCAACCTCCCGCCTGTACGAGCGGGCTCCCCGTGTCTCTCTTGGTTTTGTGCACGATTTTGATTTGACGGGCCGATACCGCCAGCCTGCGGTGCCCGCACGAATTGATCTAACTTCCTTTCCCTGATCAATTTTTCAATAAGGTCATGCAAATGCCTACAATCATTGGTATTATGTCCATAACTTTCGTGGAATCTACAGAACTTCCCCGTTTGAATCTGTCTCTCCGACGATGGTTTCGGAGTTGGCTTCTTATACTGCATTGCATTACAAGTTTGCAGATACATGTTTTCTAGTGACGTATTCAGTGGTGTATAGCTTTCAAACATTTGCGCCCTACGCCGCGGGCCAGATTCTGATCCTGCTTCTTATTTCTATTATTGTCGTTCCTCGGCTGGGTCTTCTTGTTTTGAATATTCAACTGTACTTTTCCTGAGCTCTCCCCTGACTGTTTCACCGCCACATTGCTTTGAATCCCTTCATTGCTGGGTCTCGCGTCGTCCTGCTTCCTAGATTGTTTCGCATCCTCACGCCTTAAGAATTGGGCGGCTTTGGAGTAGAAACGATCCAACAATGTGGGAGGTTTCAAAGCTAGCCAATTTCCAAATTCAGAGTCGGGGTCAATCCCCTTAGTCAAGGCCATCAAGATTGAATTATCATTGGGGTTAGTGATCTCTGCACAAGCGGTATTGAATCTTTCCAAATATCGCCTGAGTGTCTCTCCTGGAGCTTGAGTGACACTAGATAAAGTATTTACGTCTTTAGGCCTGGCAATGTGCATACGGAACTGTTCAAAAAATTTAGTGGACAATTGGTCAAATGAAGAAATAGATCGTGGTGGTAATCGTGTAAACCACATCGTCGCAATTCCCCCTAGAGAAATGGAAAAACTACGACATTTTACTGCATCATCAGCTCTTGCAGCAGTCATCGACCATTCGTATTTCAGAATATGTCGGTTAGGGTCGGAATTTCCTTCATACATGGGAAGAGTCGGCATCCTGAATCGCCGAGGAGGTTCAGCATATAATATGTCATTTGTGAATGGAGTATGACTTCGAGAGATTCCCCAATCGTCATTTGTTAAGCCCTGACTTTCGCGGATCATTTGGCGTACCATAGCTGAGAGGTCAGGTGTTGCTATATTCGGAGAGTGGCGAGCCAAAGTGTGGTCGGGTTCCACAGTGCGAGGTAGGATCGGGCGCCGTCGACGATCCGTATCTCGCCTCCTTGGCTCGGTGTCTTCTGGGACATATGGCCCCGGAGAATGTTCCTGCTGGTGGTAGTTTCGATTGGAGTGATTTTGGGTATCGACTCCTATGTCAACTGCAGTGGCGGTGGCTTGGTTGTCCATAGTATGTTGTGGAACAGTGCCTCCTTGTGAGGAGGGTCCTGTATGAAAACTAGCGGAAGGGCCAACTCTTATCTGCCCAGCAGTTAATGCTTGTTGGTGACCAGCAATATGCGCATTGCTTCCGTCTAGCCTGGGACGAGTAGATCTGCCGCTGTAATCAGACGAGGCAGAGCTTTCAGTGGAGGAATGAGGGGCGTGGTCCCTTCTGGATTTTCTATGCCTTTGGCGGTTTAGTTCATTAGTCAACTCAGCATTGGCACGTAGTTGTTCAGTCAGCTGTTGTCGACTTTGGGTTAGTTCCTGGAGTAATGCCTGGAACTCTTGTCGAGTGACCGGACCTGATGGATCTGAGTGTCCGGTATCATCTTGATTGGGTGGATGGAGTTGCGGGGGATTTTTTCTATCTCGGCCTTCTTAGCCGGCGGCAATAGAAGTGGTTCTCGTGCTAACCATCTTAAGGTGTAGAATCCTTTCCTAGATTTCGGTAAATCTGAATAGTACGGAAGGAGTCTAAAATTGAAGTCTGGATCTCTCTCTTAGATTTACGCAATCCGATATCGATGACAGATCCAATGTGCAGGAGAAAACCTGGGTTTTCTCAGTGAAAGCACCAAAGTGTTTGCACCAAAATTGGGCAACACCCTTCGGAAGTTTTTGAAGAGATAATAAATGAAGAAATTAAATTGAAAATGAGGATTATCTAACAAAAGCTCCAAGTCACAGAAAAGTAAATTGCACGGAAGACGGTAATTTAGAGTGGTTCGGCGTTTTGCATACGTCCACTATGAAGTTTTATCACTTTATTGCTTACTACTTGAAGGTTACAAGTGTTTTAGAGTGAAATACAGCAGATAATAGACTTAAACTTGAAATCAATGGCAGTGAAGACGATGTAGAGTGATTCTGGCAGCGTTCAGGCGTGCTTTTTCTTTAGAAATTCTCCAATCCCCTTTCTGAATGTCCAGGGGCGCTATTTATAGGTGTAGGAGGCTAATATTTCGCCTAAAATCCGGGGAGACCGCTTCTGGCACGTGAGGGGGGGCCACATGCCCGGCCTTAGGGAATCCGGCCCCACTTTTGGATCGATTCGAACTCTAGTTCGAGTTGATCAAAAAAGTGTCCAATCGAGGTGAAATTTGGTGTGGATATTCTTCAACATGCATGCAAGCTCCTGTGAAAATTTCATAGTATTTGGACTCGTAGATCTCCAGTTATGATCGATTCAAGGTTGCATTCTTGGTTGACGCGCTTGGTTCGAATCGTCCCTTCGAATCGATAGGGTCGAATCGATGACTCGAGCATGTGCCTGGTGACGTGGCGCGCGCGCTTCTCGGGTTGATCCATCTTTTTCTCCGTGTTTACTGGGTCGAACCCATGGTTTTAGCCACCTTGACTTGGTGGATTCGAAGGAGTGGATTCGAAGACATGCTCCTTCGGTTCGATCGAATGGATGTTCCTTCGTATCGATCAAGGTATGCGATATTTTATTGACATGAAGGCTTCTAAGCTGAATGGATTCGAAGACGGTCGTGGGATGGAGTCAAGTTCTTCAACTGCATCGATTTGATGGTCTTCCTCTTAATGGATACGAACCAAGGCCTTGTCCTGATGGATTCGAACCAAGGCTTGTTCGATGGGTTCGAACCAAGGTTATGTCTTATGGATTCGATCTTATATGCTCTGGTGGAGGCGAAGTAACGTACGCCGATGGATACGAACTTATGTGCTCTGATGGAGGCGAAGTGGAGCGACTTCATGGACTCGAAGGACTTCAACCTGATGGATACGAAGTGGAGTGATCCCATGGATTCGAAGTAAGAGGAACTCGATGGATTCGAACTCATGCTCTCCTGATGGATTCGAACTTAGGGTTATTTCCTCCAACTTGCATCGATGATAGCTTGAGCATACGAACTCGGATTGACTTGAAATTTGAGATACTGACTTCTACGATCTTTCTTGTCGTATCCTATCAACTGTAGCTCAATCTGGACTTGAAAAAAATTCATCGATATCCATAGTGAAGCATAGTATGACCAATCTCTGAGACGAATTGTCCTATGTTTTCAATCAATCTTTTGGTGTCACGGCTTTGCCAAAAAGCGGGATAACAGATATCGCATCACTAAAATACCGCATTTGAAGTAATATAATCTCTCTTCAAAGTTGTCTATCACCAATGTTGCATCTTATTGGTTTTATAATTCATCAACCAAGGCAATCCAATAAGAAGCATGTCGCCAACATAGTTATAGGCCTCACATATCAATCAACGCTGCATTTCATGGATATCACATGTTATCAGTGTCACACATCATCAATGTCGTCGAAATATCAAAGGCCAGGCAAAGAAAGAAGATTAAAATAATTCATAAGAGCAAATTTAAGAGGATTTAGTGTATTTCTCTTCGTAAAACTTAAAAGACATTCATGTTGAAGCCACTACCAAGATTGCGATCAAAGTTCCACGTCACCAATTGGAGCAAGCTTATCTCCTTCCAACCACCATAAATAGAGATGTACCCTCTCATATAAAGGGGGCCTAATATCTTTCTTTATCTTATCATTTCTTCCAATTAGAATCTTTTCCAAGTTCTCTTTATTAAGAGATTGAGGATAAAGAAATGGCAAAAATACTAACAAGAGAGGAGATGCTATATATTTTGCAAACAAGGGCTTGAATAATTAAAAAATTGCATATATTCATATTTTGTGTATGTTCGCAATTGAATAAAGGAAAATGCCTTAAGCACATTACCTATTGTCATTTTGACTTGCTTATTTTATCTTTTGAACTGATGAATCACATTTTGAACAACCTTGTGAATCATCATAAAACCAAGGGGTATTATTGGAATTTCTCTAAACATACCTCCTTGTACATATATCTTGAATGCTAAATCATATTTCGGTTTAACATCTAGGCCCTGATACCAATTGTGAAAAAACTCGCCTTTGATACATCGATCCAAAACCTAAGGTGATTTTCAGGCTTACGTTGGTGTCAAGAAGTATAAGCTACCTGGTTTTTTTAATAATACAGTACACTTTCGAATCTTATAGTAGAAGGTAGAAAAGTATAAATATAGGAAATAGTCATCTCAAAAATATCTCAAAAAACACAGTCTCAAAACATACGTAGTCATAATCTAGAGTTTATAGAAATACAACGTATTGTCTGATGAATACTAAGTACGATAACTAGTTACATGTAGAGTAATGAAAAGTGATAAGGTGCCAATGCCAAGCTTGCATCTCAACGTACTAGATCTGGGCCAATCACTGATGTGTTGTTCTTCTATGGTGGGAAAAAAAGAAAGGAAAAAAGTGGGTCAGACAAAAGTCCGATGAATGAGTCACGTCATCAAATATGATGATCGCATGCAATTGACTTCATTAATACTCTATGTGACCTAGGGTTTTCTATTTGTGTTTGTGAAATACTTATTACGGCAGATTTCATTAACCTAACGGGTATAGATCTAAATACATATACATCAACATCTTAAGAATGTCTATACTTAGATCAAACAGCTAATCGAACCTCAAAATAACTATGGATCAGCTAATACCTACAACAATTATTCTAACATAGAGTCACCTACAATATCAACACTAAGACTACACATATCGTATTTACGCATTGATGTGGAGCGCCTAATGCTACTCATGCCAAAGGGGTTTTAGGGTCCGCTGCATTCATGTCCACTCTCAATAGTAGTGTAATGTCTCTTATTGCATAGCACGGGGCGTCCATCAACATAGTATCACATCTTCACCATTGTGCATACCATGAAAACTTCCATTAGTGTCTGGCCACACACTTCTCTAGGCATCATCATTTGAGTTGATCATACACAGTAGAACCTACTGTTATTGCAATTTGTGATAAAATAGCCCTAGTCGAATATCGACCATGCTGAATAATAGCGTAGGCCTCATTTCTAACGCACATATGCATTTAGTCCCACAACATCCAAGAATCATAAACGTAGGGAATTAATTTCCCTACTTGTACTAACACTAGTATGTAATATAATATATAAATAAACTTATAAACTTGGGCCTTAGGTTGTGGTTCAAACTCGACTGTAAATCGTTAAATAGTCGACCGCTGGTGACTAGAGCGGTCGATCGGCTCTAGTAGGCTCGTCGATTGGTTGTTGTTCTTTAATGTTTATTTTTTATATTAATTGTTCATTGTTTTTTAATTAGCTATTGTTGGTGACAGTAAATCCAAACCTATAAATCTATAATCTAAAATTCTTTCTGGTTTCATATTCAATTTTATATACGATTTCATATTCAATATCAGTACCAAATTAACTTAGATTTAAAATCAAAAAGGTTACATCCATCTAACAAAAAGGGTGTGTTCAATCTAAATCAATTTTTATCCAACAAATTTAACTTAAGCAAAATTAGATTAGATAGGATCATCTTCATATAGTGTATAAATGCTGTTGAATTCCCAATCTACTATAGTTATTAAATAAACAATGTTTTTAATTCAATAAACCGGTTCTAGATCAAATAGGTTATAATAAATTTAAATACAAGTAAATTATCATACTAATTATACACCCGATCATATCTAGAAAGATATCCTTTTTTAGTTCGCTTGGAATCTCCTTCGCTTAGTTCGTTTATCTTCCTTTGATTTTATCTGGTTCCTCCTTCTTCAGTCTTATGGATTTTGTTTTGTTTTTGAAGAATTTTTGGTTTGAAGAGAAAGATGGTTCAGATTCGAAAGAGATAGGTTTTTTATGACCAAATTTAATTAGGGTTCTATTTGTATGGATATTTAAACTAACGATGTTGTTCGATCAAATATTATAAAATCCAGGCCATTCAGCCAACTCAAACCCTAACCTGAAAGTTTCGATTGGTTGACTGCTTAGTTTGGAGCAATCAACCGCTAGGGATCGACTGGTCCAATTTATAGTGTTGACCACTAGAGCTTTCTTTTCATAAAATATTTCATTTCTTATTTTGTTATTTTTTTATTTCTTATTTTTATTTTTCAAACATCAATAACTTTTTCATACTAGTTTCGATTATAAAACATTATATATGAAAATTGTCCATAATATTGCTATGAACGCAACAGTGCAAGTTTCATAATCAAATTTAGATGTTTGTGAAAATTCTATTTTTACCCTTATTATATTTTAATTTAATTCTTTACTAAATTTCAATTAATTTTTGTGGGTGCTACATCGATCAAATAAGAAATGAGCATTTGAAATTTGGATAAAAGTGGTCAAAATTTAGCTTTCGGTGCTCGAGATAATGGAATCAAAATGGAAGTAGGATGGCTTAAGCATAGGAAAGGAGTACCACTCGAATCGGAAATTTATATGGTATTTGGAACCATGATGGTAGCAATCGAGGTTGACCTAGTCAGGGTGCTGAAGTATATGAAAGAAGTCGAGAAAGGGATCTAGGCGAAGATAGAAGGTGACTTAATGAAATCTTTCGAAGGGAAAGTAGAAATAGGTTCTACTACTTAGATGTAATAATTTGGTAGGACACATTAAGAATTATGTTGAGTTAAAGCTAGGCTGGAAAAAAATTCAAAATTAGGAGATCCAACAATATTGTGAAATTTCAACATCAGTGGACATGTACTGAAATTTAGAAAAATCAACTGCTAAATAAACTGCATAAGGGAGACTAAAAAACGAAAATGTTTTAAAAGACGGTTTCAATAACTGAATGAATTTCTAAGAGAATATTCAGCTTTGTTCAGTGAAAAATCATATAAATTGAGACTCACTTATGATATTCTAAAACATTATGCTCTTGTAACCGAAGTCGTGAAGGATACTCAATTTCCATAAAGCTTAATCAAAATGAAATACGCGAATTTCGAAGATTTCTAGAAAAAGGTTGAAGAATTTGTAATATTTAAAGAATTGATTATGAAATGACGGAAAGATGACTAATGGGGATTTAAAATGAGACATTGAAGGCTACATGTCAGAAAGATTCCACCTTCCAAAGTTGTGAAATATGCAAAATCAACAGATCCAAGGAAGATTATTTTCCTAGTAACGTGACATATTAACGTTGAATTAAAATCCTATTATGGGTACGTATGTATTATTATATGATGCTATTAAAATAAATACATGGTATTAATGTCATGGAATAAACGTGCAGAAACCATAAGTAATATTTACAATTTGATGAGGGGTCAAATTGTGAAATATCTAATAACTGATTATTATCAGTTAATAAAAACGGTTGTGGTCTCCAAGAAATAGTATGTCTCTTATTTTCTCTTCTTCCTGTTAGAGAGAAATTAAAATAAAATGGGGAAATAATTTTCTTGGAAGATCATAGCCTTTGCAAAAACGATTCCATGGACCTGGTATGCTTTTGCTAAACTTTGCTTTTTATTGTTTATTTTTCTCATGAATTGATTAGGGCTAAATTCAAATTGTTTCTTTGAAATAATTGGTATCGGAGAAACCCTAAGTTGATTCTTGAGAATTTGCAATAGTATTTGATATCGGCTGCATAAAAATATGTGTTGCACTGTATGTTCAAGACAATCCAGTCTCCAGATGGATAGCCTGAAATATAATCAATTACTATAATTATTTGTGTGAAACATTATTGGGTAGCCTGGAATATAATTCATTTACTATAATGGATGTGCAATCCAATAACATGCCGCATGATTCATTATATATTTAACATTAAGTTGGCTTGATGATTGTTTTCTTACTTTACAACATGTTATATAAATCATTACTAAGTGATGGATGTTCGTATATTTACTTATATCCGAAATGAATTATTGACCTTTACTTTCAGAATTATTTTTTGATTAAAAGAGGAAAAAAAGAAAAAAGAACTCCAATTGATATAATCAATAATTGGTATTTAGTTGCCCATATTTGGTTTCTAGTTCATCCAATATAGATGGATTAATAGGTTATCATCTACGTTGCCTATTAGAAAACATTGTTTATCTTTTACACTTTCCATTTTATGATTATTAGAATACATTCAATTCATATTAGAAATGATTAATAATCATAAAATATTGTCCGTGGCCTTTTACACTTTTCGAAGAACGCATGCCCTGCATTTAATGAACTGTCTTCATATCGTGGAAGTTTTAAAGCATGCTTCATACTGTGATATTAGTTTAATAAGGTGTATAAAAATTTATGTATGTTTTCGGATTGAGATGCTATTTCAAAACAAGTTTTTTATTGCCTCGTAAAAATTCAAAGTATTTAATTTCCAATATGTCTCGGGATTACAATACTGATGAAGTAGTAGCATCTTAAAACATCCAAATTAAGTCATTAATCATTGTTATTTTATGTCGCATAAAGAGGGACAATTTATATTCAAATTTGGTTTCAAATTTTCTTAAAGATTTCTAGCATTTTAAATAGATTAATTGAAATAAAATATCACCAAAGCGATCACTTTTGCGCTGATTAATTTAATTAAAACATCAAAATAGTTGTGTGTATGTAATTTATGAATTTACTAACGAACCAAAGGTGAATTGGTATTTGTTCAAATTCATGCATACTTGTGGCGATAAGTGTGTGACAATTATAACGTATTTTATGCGAACAATATGTTAGTCTAAAGATTGCATATTGTTTGACATAATTTATTGTAAATATTTGATCGCTACAACATGAGTACCGTTTACAGTTAATATTATTGTCCAAAGACTTAATATTAATGATGTGTTTGGTACCTTGAGATGGGATTAACCATTATTTGAATTTATTATTTTATATGGATTCTTATATGAGCGTGTTATTTATATAATTTTCGTGTTCTCTTTTCAGCTATTGCTACTGTATCTGCTAACCTTAATTCAGTACCAGTCCTTAATGGTAATAACTTTAAGGACAGGAAGGAGAACATTTTCATTGTTCTTAGCTGCATGGATCTTGACCTTGCATTAAGGATGGATCGACTTGCTTCTCTTACGGATGCTAGTTCCTTCGAGGAAAGGAGGATTTTTTGAGAAGTGGGACCATTCAAATCGCATGAGTCGTATGATCATCAAGCGCGACATACCTGAGGCTTTTAGGGGTGCATTGTCCGAGGAGATCACCAATGCCATAATTTTCCTTGCTAAAATTAAGAAACGCTTTGCAAAAAGCAATAAGGCGGAAACACGTACTCTTTCAAAGAAACTTATTTCCATGAAGTTCAAGGGCAAGAAAAACATATGGGAGTACATTATGGAAATATCTCACCTTGCTTCAAAGCCGAAGGCACTATAACTTGAACTTTTGGATGACTTGCTTGTGCATTTGGTGCTTATCTCTCTTCCTCCACAATTCAGTCAATTCAAGGTCAGTTACAGCTGTCAAAAGGAGAAACGGACTCTTAATGAGCTCATTTCATTTTTTGTTCAAGAGGAAGAAAAACTGAGGCAAGAGGAGACTGAAAGTGCTCATTTAGCAAGCACCTCTAAGGATAAGGGCAAGAAAAGGAAATTTAAGAGTGATGCTGCTAAGGATCCAGCTCAAAAGAAACAATAGAAGGAGGGTTGCTGCCTTTGTCACAAGGCTGAACATGTGAAGAAGGAATGTACCAAATATCATGCATGGCGTGCAAAGAAAGGTATGCTTCTTACCTTGGGTTGCTCTGAAGTTAATTTATCTTCAGTACCTAGGAACATTTGGTGGATAGATTCTGGTGCTACTATTCGCATAACTATTTCTATGCAGGGTTTCTTGAGCTACCGAAAGCCGAGTGATGTGAAAGACAGATCTTTGTAGGTGATAGTCAATCATTAAAAGTGGAAGAAATTGGGCATTTTTGGTTGTTATTAGAAACTGTTTTTATTCTGATTTGAAAGACACTTTTGTTGTACCGTCATTTAAACGGAATTTAGTTTCTGTTTTTGTGTTGAAATTTTTGGATATTATTGTTCATTTGGAAACAATTAGTTTACTTTATCTTTGAATTGGGATGTTGTTAGAACTGGTTATATAAATGCTTATGACAATCTTTATTTGCTGGAAGCAGTTGCATACTATAATGAAACCTTGCATGTGTGATCATGCGGTACTGAACGTAAAGTAAATAAGAAAAAATCAGCATCCTTATGGCATAAGTGCTTAGGTCATATCTCAAAAGGTAGAGTCGAGCGCTTAGTGTCTGATGGAATTTTAGAATCTCTTGACTTCACAAACTTTGATGTCTGCGTAGATTGCATCAAGGGAAAACGGACCAAAACTAAAAGATTAGGTGCCAATAGATCTTCAAATGTTTTAGAATTAATTCATATAGATATTTGTGGGCCAATTCCTACGGCATCTTGGAATAACCAACAATATTCCATATCATTCATAAATGATTACTCACATTATGGGTACCTATATCTCATTCATGAAAAGTCACAATCACTGGATGTGTTAAAAATTTATAAAGTTGAGAATCAACTCAACAAAAAAATTAAAACTGTCAGATCTGATCGTGATGGTGAGTACTATAGTTGATATGATGGCTCGGGCGAACAACATCCAGGACGTTCGCTATATTCCTAGAGGAATGCGGTATTATCCGATAGTATACCATGCCAGAATCACCTAGCATGAATGGTGTTGCTGAAACATGAAATAGGACTCTTAAGGATATGGTAAGAAGTATGATTGCTCATTCTACCTTACGGGAGTCTCTCTGGGGAGAAGCATCAAAGACAGCAGCTTACATTCTCATAGAGTACCAACTAAAGCAGCTACAAAAACACCTTATGAACTTTGGATAGGTCGAAAGCCTAGTCTAAACCACTTTCACATTTGGGGATGTGCAGCTGAGGCAAGGCCATATAGGCCACATGAAAAGAAATTGGACTCCAAAATAGTGAGAAACTACTTTATAGGTTATTCTGAGCGTTCTAGGGGCTATAAGTTTTATGATACCATAGTTAATAATATTTTTAAAATGGGAACTGTAATATTTTTTGAGGATGTTGAGTTTGAGGAGAGATATAAAGTTGAAGACATTACTTTTGAGGAGGAATTGGATTCAAACCCAGTTTCTACTATCACTTTTGACAATGTTCAGTTTCCTACACCTATCATTGATCAAGAAGTAAATCCAGAACCTTAAAAGGACAATTTTGTACAACCCCTCGTTCAAAATAAAACAGTTGTTCCAGAAGAGCAAACTCAACAACCTCAAGAACCTGTTCCATTAAGGAGGTCCATAAGAGAAAGGAGAAGTGCTATTTCATATGATTATATAGTATTTCTCCAAGAACATGAGAATGACAATTGAATGATGGAAGATGACCCAACCAACTTTCATCATGCCAGGAAAAGTTCTAACTCTCAAAAGTGGATGGATCAAGGAATGACGGGTATAAGTCCATGCAAGACAATAAAGTTTGGGAACTTGTCCCATTACCAGGAGGTGCAAAACCAATTGGTTGTAAATGGTTATTTAAAACCAAGAGAGATGCAAATGGTAATGTGGAGAGGTATAAGGCACGCCTTGTGAAAAAAGCTATATTCAAAAAGAAGGCATCGATTTTATAGAGACTTTCTCTCCAGTTTCATCGAAAGACTCTTTGAGGATAATTATGGCACTTGTTGCTCATCTTGAGCTTGAGTTACATCAGATGTATGTTAAGACATCGTTTCTCAATAGCTACATTGGTGAAACAATGTATATGGTACAACTAGAAAACTTTGTGTTGGGAGATCCAAAGAACATGGTTTGCAAATTGAATAAATCCATCTATGGACTTAAGCAAGCTTATCGTCAATGGTACTACAAGTTTAATCAAGTAATCATATCATTCGGTTTTGAAATGAATGTTGTTGATGATTGTGTGTATCACAAGTTCAGTGGAAGTAAACATACATTCCTGGTTCTATGTGTCGATGACATACTGCTTGCCACTAATATACAGGCTTATTCACAAAACCAAGAAATTTCTATCCAAACGTTTTGAAATGAAAGATCTTAGGGACGCCTCTTTTGTACTAGGTATTTAGATACTTCGCGATCATTCTCAAGGTACTCTTGGGTTATCACAAAAAGCTATATTGTTAAAGTACTCAAAAGGTTTGGCATACAAGATTGTAGACCAAGAGATACCCCTGTTTCCAAAGAAGATAAATTTAGTCTTAGTCAGTGCCCTAAAACTAACCTTGAAATTCAGGAAATGCAGAAGATTCCCTATGCTTCGGCTGTTAGAAGTTTAATGCATGCTTAAGTATGTATGCGTTTGCATATTGCGTACATTGTCAGAATGTTAGGCAAATAATTAAGCAACCCTAGTATAAACCATTGAAAAGCTGTGATGTCCCGAAAATTTGGGCAATGTTTATTTAATAATTTCCATTAATAATTATTTTAAAATATGAAATATTGATTTAATAATCTAATTCAAACAGAAATTATCTTTTGAAGATTAATAATTATTTAGTTTGACAAATGTTATCTTTTCAAAATTTATAATAATGATAATTTTATATTTGGTAATTTTATTCTTTTCAAAAGTTAAAAATATTTAAATGATAAAATTATCTTTCTAAGATGATTAAAAAAAATATTTTATTTATAATGTATATATGTGTATACATTGTAAATAGAGAATGTGATTTAAATTTAAGTTTAAATTTAATAAGAATATTTTCAAATTTATATGTATGTATATGTACAACTTGTGAATTTCAAAATTTGATTTAAATTAGTATTAACACTTTTCATAAGTTTGTTTTAAAATTCTTTCTTATATCTTCAAATAAATTAAATTAAAATACTTATTTTGTTTATAAAAATAAATAATAGTTTAAATTTTATTTTATAATAAAAGTTTATTTTGTTTTATTTTAAAAAAAATTGATTTATTTTGAGATAAACTTAGTTCATTTACATTAAAGTATAAATTGTTGGTTTGAAACTTTGGAATAAAATTGAATTCAACATTCTTTTTCTCTTTAAATTTTATCTTTTGAAAATTTAGTTTTAAAAATATTATTTTAAAAATATTCAAATAAACATTAAGATGTGTAATGTTATAAAAGTAATTTATATGTAATCATTTAAGGCTAAATTTGCATAAGCATTTATATAAGCATGATAACATAAATTAGAAAGATTTAAAAAACATTCATAAACTAAGAAATTTATTTTTATATTAAAATGCACATGTGTTAGGCTTTTAACTCATAGAGAAGACACTAGTAAACCTTTGTCATACTAAGTAACAAGTGGCAATGTTAATATATTTTTGAAATTAATTATTATAGGTAAGAAAATTAACAATTCATTTGGTTCAAACATTTTCTTCAAAATGAAAATCTGAAATCAGATTTTAGAAGAAAATTGAAAACAAATTCAATCAAAAAAACTGCAAAACCAAATACCATCTAAAATCTGCAAAACCAATTCATGTTCACAAATCTGCAAACAAATTCGAGCAAATGAAGACGAGGTCAGCTGCAGTTTTGAGAACAACTTCAACTAACAAATGCAGTTTTAATTCAACATCAACAAGCAGATTAAAAACCCAGATTCAACTCGCAAAGTAGTTCAAGGAAATTCTAATCTGTTCCAAGAGGATGATAATGCAATTGTTGTCCTCTGTTTCTTCTATAATGTGAGTAAATTTCTTTATTTTAAAAATAGTTCTTTCCTTTAAAATTAATGCTTAAGTAAGTATTAGCACTAAAGATTCTAAAGAAAACTGTTTTAAAAAAAAATCAAAACTGATTATAGGTAAGCTGCACTGCCTTTACTTTTTTTAAGTGAGTAACCTCACAATTTAAAGGTTGCTTTAAATTATTTGTTGCATGTGTATTGATAGAAATAAGCATGTTTGTTTGATTGTATTGTGATGATGTTCTGTGTGTATATATATAAATATACACATGTGTGTGATGCCAGGTATCTGCATACCTGATTCTGCTTTTAAACTAAGATTTTTAATAAAAATCCATCTCCACATGATTTGATTTCAGTTAGAAATTGACATGTAAACAAAAATTGTTTGTCTAGTATGAAATTATGGTTATACATCAAAATTAAGATTTATTAAGAACTGTTGCCTCTGAAAAACAATAATATCAGTCATTATTTTCAATAAGCCAAATATCAAACTTCTGAAATTATTGAAACAGGGTTATAATTTGAGTGCATGTTTGAAATCATGAATTTTAAAACAAAAATCACATTTTTAAATTAACCGTTGTGTGAGCATTACTGAGTTGAACAGAATGGGGATTTTTGGGTTTATTTGGTGATTCAATGATTTTGGGTTGTTGTGGTGCTTCCCGGAGGTGGAGGGCAGATGGATGAGTAGGGGAAAATTATCAGATGGTTTGTTAGAGGGTGGTGGCGACAGTGGTGGCTCATTATAGGTTCTAACCCTAGCTTGCTGAGTTTTGTATCTTCTTGATTGTTATGATGCACTGAGTGTTGCCAGACTTTGGGATTTGGAAGAGGAGGCGTAGATGGAGGGATGGCCGGAGTTGTACGTGATCAGATGATCGGAGGAGAGGTTGCGAGCTGTTGTCAGGTTTGGGAATGGTGCAGTAGTGATGTTCCAAGCTACTTGATTTACTCGAATTTGATTTCAAGCTGATGGGGAAACTCTGGTTGTCGTGATCAAGTTTGGGGATGGTATGTGATGTGGTGAAGGGGTTAAGGGTGGCTGTAGGTGGCCAGAGTGCCGGTGCATATGCACCGTGCATATTGTACATCCTGGTGAACTGGTTGGACTGTGTAGAGATGTGACTCGAAGTTTTCTCGGGAAGATCAAGTAGTTTACTCGGAGTAGTTAGGGATTTTGCTCGAAGTAATTGTGGAAGGTCTCGAGTAAGTGATGTTTCAGGTTTATAAACCTAACAGCATCCTGTTTTTAAAATTTAAATGAAATTCAAAATTTTTAAGCAGGGATTTAAATTAAAAGCTTAAGTTGAATTTGAATTCAAATGAACTTTTGAATCCAAAAGTTTTAAAATGGAAATTTCAAATTTTAAGCAAAGTTTAAATTAAGTTTTAAAAATCAAGTCTAAATATAGTTTCAAGATTACTATGAATATAGATTTGACTTTAAACAGTTTTGTAAATTTTAAAATATTAAACAAGTTCAAATATTTAAAGCAGATTTTAAAAATGAGTTTGTTTCAAATAAGTTTTAAACTTGATAAAATTCTTTTCTTGAAATGACCTGGAAATTCCGATCCTGAAATTTCCAAATAGTTAAGAAAAGAAGAAAAGGGAAAGAAGAAGAAAACAGAAACAAGTCACAAAATTCTCACATTTGCAGCGGATCAAAATATAATATCACATAAATAATAATTATACAGTGGAAAACTGTACTTGTCAAATTACACTTTGATATATATCAGAGTTACAACATATTTACAAACACAGGACAGATAAATCATTCTGTAACATATACTAAAATATATCACTGCAGAAACTCTCTGTACGTTCCTGCTCTCCAACTTGCCTTCAGAGCTCCAGAACATCCCTACTTGGAAATCTATAATACTCGGTCTGACCCGAGCATTACATCAAATTAACACCCGGGTCAGGATGGAAACCAGTGTGAGTAAACCCATCTAACATGGAATACAACAGTACAAACTACATAAAACCCGGGGAAACCCGTATCAATTTACACATTCACAAGATGTTATAGACAATCACTTATTCTTCACATTAATTTCCAAGTGCCAAAACTTATATTATATGGTCCAATTCACTTAAGTCATTCCGTTTCAGCCTATTGATTTCACATATTAATTTATAACGAATCGAAGTGGTTTCGGGTATTTATCGATACCCGATCCCAATCTCTTTGAATCCCAAATCATTTTAACCCAAGTTACTCCAATGAAATATAATCAAATTTTAAATATAGCATGTCACATCCACACAGAAATTTATCATGCAACTCAATCTTACCATATCTCAAAATATTTATATTAGAGAAAGCGATCAATTTAAGTCATCTAATTAATTCGGTCATTCACAAGCAAGACTAATAAATCACATTATCTCAAATTAACCAATTAATTTAATATTCTTCCATCACTAAAAATCATGCTTACTTATTCATTAACTAGTTACAAACCAATTTATAAATCATACGCTACGTGTCCATCTGAGTTAATCAACAAGATTAATTACTCTTCAATTATACAAAGTAGTTAATTTAATTATTATTTTAATTAATTACACTTATTCATTTACTGTAATTAACCTTTAATTACTTTATTAATTAATAATCAAATTAACTACACAAATTATTATTAATTACATAAATTAATTAATATAATCACTTCATTGGTTACTTAGACTTAAATTAATTTAACAAACTTATTACTTAACTTTACTAATCTCATTTATTTAATTAATTACATTGAGAAATTTTTTTCTTTAATTAATTTAAAATTTGATTTGAATTTATACTCTAAAATTAAGTTCATGCTTATTTCATATGCATATGAAAACATGGTCAACCTCTGGCTTGACTTAATTCATTAAAACAAAACCTGAAAAAAGGTTACAACAACAAAACCCAAAACTCAAGTAGACACGAGACAAACACAAAGTAACCCGCGCCTGCCTCGAGTCACGCACCTTTCCTAATCACTTCGAGTTCTATCTCCACTTGTACGAGAGTCCACCCGAGCATTTGCTGGAACCCATTGACCCAGACACCATGTGCACACGGTGCACGTACACCGACGACGCCGACCTTTGATGATTGACACGACGACACTCACAAATCTCCTGAACCCACGCGAACTCCCATCAACACTCAGATCGAACAAAATCTCCTCGAATCGAAATTGAGGTATTCACGTCCTAACCTGGAACCTTACATGGACAGAAATCTCCTTCTCCCCGATACCTTCGATCTCAAGTTCACCTGACCTCCACACTGAAACTTCGTTACACAATCCAACACCCATCCCCACCATCGTGTGCCCCCTCGATTCTTCACCTATGTCAGAAATGGCCTGACAATCACATCTAGCGAAACACTTCACTAAACCCTAGTTCACACCAGTACGACCACCATGGCCATCGAAAAAATCAACGAGCATTTTTCTTGTGTTCGCCATTCTTCGTATCTCCTCTGACCTAAATTTTGATACAATTGACCACCGTGATCATCAGAAAGTGACTAATTTTCCCATTTCGATCAACATGAAAATTCTCATGATTCACAAAGTAAAAAATCTTGATTTTTGTATCAAAATTCAATTCTTTAAAATACGAATCCATTCATATATTCAGGAATGAAAATTTAGATATATGATTTTGGACCTATGTTTGATTTTAACTGTCATTTCCTATTTTTGAAGTAAACCCTCAAATAAAAATCCTTAATTTATTTTCTCATTGATTTTATGTTATTTCAACTATCTTTCCTTCATAAATTCTAGCACGAATTTGAATAAATCGACAGATATAAAATTTACTTGATAATACTTCAATTCTGACAAACACAACAAGGTGAATGTATATGCACAAGCACTAACTAGTCATTTAAATGCATAAACATAAACATGTAGGACTATTTTTATCATCACCTACATTTTCACATCAACTTCTCAAAATTTCCCACAAAACATTATGAGATAAACCAGATTCAAGCTAAGGTTCACTCATTGGTTTCAGTTTTTGAACAGCGGCTTTGTACTTTAAAGATCATCACAATACTAGAGCAAGATATAACAGATTTTTTTCAAGTTTACTCACCTTCTTATGAAAGAACATAGAGCAACAACTATTTTGAAACTGCAAGTTTAATCGTCCTTTAACCCTCCTGTTTGATCTTGTTTACTGCCCCTTTTTTTAGTACAGGCTTTGATAAATATTCTGAATCAGGTGCTCCTCTTTTTTTTCTCTTCTGCTTGGTCTTCACCTTTGACCAGATTTAAGCTTAAAATTAAGAAAATTCTGTTTGCAAATTTTTATTTCCTCTAGTTGTATTTCTTTTCAGTTGACAGGTTTTTTTTATTCTGTTCCATGTAATTAAATCTTGAAAGAGAACAAAATATACCACTTGTTAATTCATGCCTTACTTAATTCACATTTGTCACAACTTGTATTTTTATGCCTAAACCCCTAGTTAAACTTTTATTTATGAATTATGGTTTAAATCTTTTCTTTTCATACTTTGCTTCTTTACAGAGTTCTCTTCTTCATTTTTTAATTATAAAAGGATGATAGAAGATTTAAAAAAAATGAAGATGCTTTGGTTTGTAAGGAGCCTGGTTAAATTTCTTTGATTTTACTTACATTACAAATTGAAAAGAGGACATATTGGCCACCTGTAAAATTACATGATATAAAGGCTACAAGTGTTCATTTCATATATTAAAAATCTTACAAATGTTTAATTCCCAATTTAATATTCTTATGTTTTATGTATTTATATTACATATAAACTATATTTAGCTCATGTATAAATTAGTAGGAAAGAATTGAAAATCACCATATTAACTTTCAAAACATAACTTTCAATACAATATATATCTATATATTATATTAGAAATTTATTCTTATCAACTATGTAAAGATAAATTTTGCTAAATAAATATTTATAAAAGAAGATCATTAAATAATTATTATCAAATTTCAATAATTATATTAGCAGATTGTCAAATGAATATTTATCTAGATATTTATTATAGCTCAAATTCGTCTATGTACATATCCATATATTTCTTCAAATTCACTTATATAACCAAATATCTTTATTATTTGAATTTTTATTTGTTCAATAGAATAAACCAGTTAATTATCCAGTTACCGGATGTTCAAAAATCCAGGTTTTTACATTTCTTTAGTATTTGAAATAAAATTATGAAGTATGTTTAACTTTAATTTGAAAGTTAAAATAATCAATTTATTTTAAAGCTTGATTTCCTAAATAAAATTAAGTAATTTGGTTTTAAACTTTTCTTATATAAGTATCTTATATAAGTAATGATTATTCTTCACTTTTATTTTAAGGAATAAGTTTATTTAAAATTTGGATAAATGTTTAAATAGTTAAACATTTTGAAATCTTGAATTTTAAAATGGAATTTGAATTTAATTTAGAAATGTATTGTTTTAAATACATTTGAATGTTAATGAAGTCATTAATAAGTGAATGAATTATCTTAGAAATAATTAAGATAATAAAAGAATTTAATTAAGGAATAACTTATTTATTTGATTTAAATAATGATTTAGATTAAATTTTAATTAGAGATGATTAATGATTAATCTAAGATAATTTTCTTAAGAAGTAATTAAAGGAAATGTTGTTAGCTAATAATGATAATTATCTTAGGATAATTAGGTAATTAATTAATGTGATTAAATTTGATAATTAATTAGATTAATTAATTGAATATAATCAATTGTAAATTGTTAAGAATAATTACTTGATAAAAGTAATTAAGGGATTAATTATGCATTGGAATTAATTATGATAATGTGTTTTGTTTAAGTTAATTAATTTAGTTTAATTAATTTAAGATAATCATTTGATGGTTTAATAAGAATAATTACTTAATGTAATTAATGGAGCATTATTACTTAGAGAAGTAATAAATGATAATTAGTGGAATGTAATTAGTGAGAGATGATTTAAAATGAGGTAATTTGGGTAATTACTTTTGTAATTAATCAAGGGATTAATTAATGAAGATAATTAATTATGGGATAATTAATTTGTTATGAGTAATTAACGGTATTTAATTACTGATTTGATATTAATCAAGGGTGATTAATAATTGTATTTTAAATTTTAGATTAATTATTAAATGTAATTAATTTTTAATAAAGTAATTAATTTAAATATAAATTAGAGATCATCAATTATTATAATTAATGATGTAATTACGAATTTTTTAATTAAGGACTAATTAATAATTAAGTGATTAATTAATATTATTAATTAAGGATAAATGTAATTAATTATAGTTAATTAATAAATAAAGTAATTAAATGTTAATCACTTATAATTAAGGTTAATTAATTTGTGAAATTAATTAAAGACTAATTACTTATTGTAATTAGAGAATGATTAATCAAAGGTGTTTAATCAAGATGAATACTTAGAGAATGATTAATTAACTAGGTTAATTAATTAATGGAAATATAAGCAGGATTTATAGATGAGGTAATTAATTTAATTCATTTTAAATTAATTATAAAAGATGGTTAATAATCATTGCTTATGGATGACATTGATATTTCTTTGGATGGTTGTGATCTCAGTAATGAGATGAGTAGTATCTATATGATGGATGCTTGGTTAAAGTATGATAATATGGATTATCTACTTGTGATGATTATCTGGTTGTGATGATTATCTATTGTGATTATGATATAGATTATCTGTTTATGATGAGAATGTGATTATCTATTGTGATATGTAATTTATCTATGTGTGTGTAATAGATAATGATGAATTGAATTAATTGTTCAAACTAAATTCACTTGGACATTAAGATGGCGTTTGGATTTCGATGAGACCAGGATCGGGTTTCCAAATTTGGAATTCCGAAAACCACATCGATCCAAATTAAACGTTAGGTCGTGAATCTCAAGTGAAGAGTGAAGACTCGAGGTGTAAGAACTATTTGTCAGTATAACTCTGAGGGTGATTCCGTGATGAGTTTGACGGAAATAGTACTTTCAGGTTTGAAATGGTGATTCAGAGTGCAAGGATTATCGTCGTTAACTGTGAGGGTGATTCCAAAATGAGTGTAACGAGATAGTGCCTTCAGTTTCGTTCGAACCCGGAATGAACTTGTATGGATTGAATGCTTTCAGAACATCGCCAGGTGGACGATGAGCATTATAAGATTAATGTGTCCTATAAAGGTAATTGTAGCCTCAAGCCTCATCAACCGGGAATGGCTAAACAGGGGAGGTGCAGCAAGGCTAAGTAGGTCATGCCTAAGTAGAACGAGATTTACCCCTGTCTAGAGGTCCCTTTTTATTTCGGTTGTGTGGCAGTTGGCGACGGCCAATCTGCAGGGTGGTCTTGTTCGGGACTGTCCAGTAAGGGATGGTTCCGGCTTTGTGTTGCAGGGGATTGGGAGTGATCCTCGGTATGATGATCTAGGCCACGTACTGTGACGGGCAGTACCCCGGTAGCCCTGCCATTGATGGAAACCCATTCTTCCTACGAGACCCTACGGTTTTGTTTGTATTACCCACTTTTGAGGCTAGTAGCTGGAATTTAATAGATGTAACAATTTCGGCTATTTCTTATTTACTTGAAAACCCTAGACACTATTATAATATCACTGGATTTTCGATCAAATGTTTTGGTTAGCGTAAGGTAAAAACTTTTCCATGTTTATGTGCTGGAAGTCTTACGTGATACCTTTTCTTTTCAAAAGATTTTCTAAAGTTAAACAACTTTAAACTCGTTTGCTCACCCCAGACCTATGTCTGACCCAAGTGTTTATTTTCTGTTTTATTAAACTCTTGGGTACTCATATTATGTATGAGTAGTCAAGTGTTTCAAGATTGCTTTGACGAATTCTGGAGGAGAAATGGAGCAGGAGGCTTCAGCGTGTAGATATATATTGTGATTCCGATGTGTTTGAGTTGTATATGTTTTTCTTTAATGTACTTGAATTGTAATTACTAGACAGATGTTTATAACTGTCTAGTTTGGGTTGTATTAGCTGTATAAACTCTGATGTATATGATACTATGTAATGTCTAATATGATATAATATAATTTATTCATTCCGCTGTGAGATTCAGATGTTGTTGTCTCTTTCTTTCCTATCTTTTCTCTTTTCAATCCCTTTCTTTCTTCTTAATGATGCAACTTTCTATGGAATGAAAGGCGGGTTGTTACATTGTGGTATCAGAGCTCTAGGTTGAGCGAATACCTAGACTCTGGAGTAGTGTCTGTCTTGAGAGAGCGTATTTGTAATTTTGAGTATGTGTGTATATATATATATATATATATTAATTAATTTCTACCTATTTGATTGGGTCACCAGTTCGGGTTTTCCAATATAAGTAATAAAGGTAGATAGGGTAGTGGTGTGTGTAACACAACTACCAATGGTTGGAGTCCGAGTGTTTGAGGTTGGAAGTGATCTGCTAGGGCAGTATTGGCCATCTTGAGTAGTTTTGCAGTTGGTGTGAAGGATTTCATCGATCTCTGAAGGAAATCTTTTCAAGATTCAGAGTTTATCTTAGGAATGTAAGCTTGGTTGCACTCGTGCGAGTGGATTTTCTTGAGTTTGGATCAGTAGGACGTGTTGAAGTAGTGATGGAATCTTGGCAACCTTAGGAAGGAGTTCTGTCTGTATTTGAGTTTGAGACTCAGTTTGGCAGAGTGTTTTGTGCTTGGTTTGAGATCGAGTTTCCTGATGGATAACTGTCTATCTGAAGGCTCTATTGTGGAAGTGGCTGGTGTAGCTTTGTGATTCGATGAGCTTTTGGATAAGAATGTCATTGGCAGCAATAGCAGCAGTAAGGACTATTTCTTCGATGGTTCAGAAATCTCTGTGATTCTTTTGTCTGTAGGTAGGAAAATGGTGAAGCTTGTCCATTTCTTCTAGAAGCTCAGTTGGATGTGATGTTTGTGGTTAAGGTGAACCTCTAATTTCTTCTTTTGGTTAGAAGGCTTTAGTTGCCCTGAGTGTTGAAGAAAGAACGGTTTCTTGGAATCTGAACTGAAGTAGAATCGCAAAAGTGACTTGCGATGGTTCGGAAGTTCTCTGAGTAATCTTTGTTTGGATTGAAGCATCTCTAGGGGATGTTAGAGTTATCGAAGTGGTTTGCTATTTTTTGGATATCTTCGAAGGATTTAGGATTTGCATCCGCATCAAGAGATTAAGTTCTGTATCGACTTGGTTCTTGGAGCTTTACCGGTGGTTCAGTATAGTAGGAAGGCTCTTTGAGAGAGAAATCCGTTTAAGCTGGCAGGATTGATCGGATCTAGTTTTCTGGTTGAATTTTTGATGTGGTATTTGTGACTGAATCAGATAGGTCACTGAGATTTTATGGAATTTGATGAACAATGTACTGGGATAAGTTGATCAAGTTTGTGCTTGTGTTCATCAACAGCATTCTCAAATCAGAGTTGCGCAGCGGAAGCATAGTGGCAGCAATTCCAGAATAGAAGCAACACCTATTCTTTGGGAATTTGTGTTTCGTCTTGGATCATATGATTTCTATAGGAAATGTATTTTAAATCTGGAGCTTGGATGTCTTGTGCATCTGTTCTGTTTTCTGAATAAGAGTAGTATGTTTGAAGTCTTCTGATGTTTGTGTAGTAGAGTTTGTGTAATGGATTTTGATGGATCTTGGGAGAACCATTTTGTTGAGTAGGATCTGGAGATCATTTATTTCTTTGTCCAGATTTGTTCCGTGAAGCATCTGCGAAGATTGGATTGATTTAAAAGGTTGAACGCAGCCCAGGATCAATACGAGAGATTTGTGGATAAGAGTATTGGATCTTTCTGTTTTCTCTTAAGGGTTAAGTGTTTGGTCTATAGGATTGAATTGCCAGTTCGGAGGGCTGGAATTTGTTGTGTTTTCACGTATCTCTGAGGGAGTACGTGTATGGTTTATCACTGGTTTGAGAATCAGTAATTCTGGAGTTTTGGAAGTTGATCAGGACTTGTCTGTGGTCCAGTAACCTGTTTAGATTTGTAGATCTAGATACATAGGAGCTCTAGATCTGTGTGGTGTAGCTAGTTTAGATTCTGTAGGGCGAGTGTCCCGGTGTTTGTACCTAGGAAATTCTAGGGAATCATATCCAGAATTTTGTCTGGATAGTTAGAATTGTTTGTTTGAATGGATTGCTATGGTTGATAGTATTTGGTTGATAGCATATGCTTGCTATTTAAAAGTTAAAATCTGTATGAGATTATTAAATTATCTTTGCTTTTAAATTTCGAGGACGAAATTCTTTTAAAGAAGGAGGAATGTGATGTCTCGAAAATTTAGGCAATATTAATTTAATAATTTCCATTAATAATTATTTTAAAATGTGAAATATTGATTTAATAATCTAATGCAAACAGAAATTATCTTTTGAAGATTAATAATTACTTAGTTTGACAAATGTTATCTTTTTAAAATTTATAATAATGATAATTTTATATTTGGGAATTTTATTCTTTTCAAAAGTTAAAAATATTTAAATGATAAAATTATCTTTCTAAGCTAATTTAAAAAAATATTTTATTTATAATGTATATATGTGTATACATCTTAAATAGAGAATGTAATTTTAATTTGATTTTAAATTTAATAAGAATATTTTCAAATTTATATATATGTATGTGTACAACTTGTGAATTTCAAAATTTGATTTAAATTAGCATTGAAACTTTTCATAAGTTTGTTTTAAAAACCTTTCTTATATCTTCAAAGAAATTAAAGTAAATTATTTATTTTGTTTATAAAAATATATAATAGTTTAAATTGTATTTTATAACAAAAGTTTATTTTGTTTTATTTTGAAAAAAATTGATTTATTTTGAAATAAACTTAGTTCATTTACATTAAAATATAATATGTTGGTTTGAAACATTGGAATAAAATTGAATTCAACATTCTTTTTCTTTTTAAATTTTCTCTTTTTAAAATTTAGTTTTAAAAATATTATTTTAAAAATATTCAAATAAACATTAAGATGTGTAATGTTATAAAAGTAATTTATATGTAATCATTTAAGGCTAAATTTAGATAAGCATTTATATAAACATGATAACATAAATTAGAAAGATTTAAAAAACATTCATAAACTAAGAAATTTATTTTTATATTAAAATGCACATATGTTAAGCTTTTAACTCATAGAGAAGACACTTGTAAACATTTGTCATACTAAGTAATAAGTGGCAATGTTAATATATTTTTGAAATTAATTATTATAGGTAAGAAAATTAACAATTCATTTAGTTCAAACCTTTTCTTCAAAATGAAAACCTGAAATCAGATTTTAAAAGAAAATTGAAAACCAAATTCAATCAAAAAAATCTGCAAAACCAAATACCATCTAAAATCTGCAAAACCAATTCATGTTCACAAATCTGCAAACAAATTCAAGCAAATGAAGACGGGGTCAGCTGCAGTTTTGAGAACAACTTCAACTAGCAAATGCAGTTTTAATTCAACATCAACAAGCAGATTAAAAACGCAGATTCAACTTGCAAATCAGTTCCAGGAAATTCTAATCTGTTCCAAGAAGATGATAATGCAACTGTTGTACTCTGTTTCTTCTATAATGTGAGTAAATTTTTTTATTTTAAAAACAGTTCTTTCCTTTAAAATCAATTCTTAAGCAAGTATTAGTACTAAAGATTCTAAAGCAAACTGTTCTAAAAAAAATCAAAACTGATTATAGGTAAACTGCAATGCCTTTATTTTTTTTAAGTGAGTAACGTCGCAATTTAAAGGTTGCTTTAAATTATTTGTTGCATGTGTATTGATAGAAATAAGCATGTTTGTTTGATTATACTGTGATGATGTTCTGTGTGTAAATGTATAAATATACATATGTGTGTGATGCCAGGTATCTGCATACCTGATTCTGCTTTTAAACTAAGATTTTTAATAAAAACCCATCTCCACAAGATTTGATTTCAGTTAGAAATTGACATGTAAATAAAATTGTTTGTTTAGTATGAAATTATGGTTATAAATCAAAATTAAGATTTATTAAGAACTGTTGCCTTTGAAAAACAATAATATCAGTCATTATTTTCAATAAGCCAAATATCAAATTCTGAAATTATTGAAACAAGGTTATAATTTGAATGCATGTTTGAAACCATGAATTTTAAAAACAAAAATCACATTTTTAAATTAACTATTGTGTGAGCATTACTGAGTTGAACAGAATGGGGATTTTTGGGTTTATCTGGTGATTCAGTGATTTTGGGTTTTTGTGGTGCTTCCTGGAGGTGGAGGGCAGATGGATGAGTAGGGGAAAATTATCAAATGGTTTGTCAGGGGGTGGTGGCGGCAGTGGTGGCTCATTACAGGTTCTAACCCTAGTTTTTTGATGGATTGAGTTTTGTATCTTCTTGATTGCTATGATGCACCGAGTGTTGCCAGACTTTGGGATTTGGAAGAGGAGGCGTAGATGGAGGGATGGCCAGAGTTGTAGGTGATTAGATGATCGGAGGAGAGGTTGCGAGCTGTTGTCAGGTTTGGGAATGGTGAAGTAGTGATGTTCCAGGCTACTTGATTTACTCGAATTTGATTTCGAGCTGATGGGGAAACTCTGGTTGTCATGATCAAGTTTGGGGATGGTCTGTGATGTGGCGAAGGGGTTAAGGGTGGTTGTAGGTGGCCGGAGTGCCGGTGCATATGCACCGTGCATATTGTAAATCCTGGTGAACTGGTTGGACTGTGTAGAGATGTGACTCGAAGTTTTCTCGGGAAGATCGAGTGGTTTAATCGGAGTAGTTAGGGCTTTTACTTGAAGTAATTGTGGGAGGTCTCCGGTAAGTGATGTTTTAAGTTTATAAACCTGACATCATCCTGTTTTTAAAATTTAAATGAAATTTCAAATTTTTAAGCAGGGATTTAAATTAAAAGCTTAAGTTGAATTTGAATTCAAATGAACTTCTGAATCCAAAAGTTTTAGAATGGAAATTTTAAGCAAAGTTTAAATTAAGTTTTAAAAATCAAGTCTAAATATAGTTTCAAGATTACTATGAATACAGATTTGTGTTTAAACAGTTTTGTAAATTTTAAAATATTAAACAAGTTCAAATATTTAAAGTAGATTTTAAAAATGAGTTTGTTTCAAAGAAGTTTTAAACTTGATAAAATTCTTTTCTTTAGTATTTGAAATAAAATTATGAAGTATGTTTAACTTCAATTTGAAAGTTAAAATAATCAATTTATTTTAAAACTTGATTTCCTAAATAAAATTAAGTAATTTGGTTTTAAACTTTTCTTATATAAGTATCTTATATAAGTAATGATTATTCTTCACTTTTATTTTAAGGAATAAGTTTATTTAAAATTTGGATAAATGTTTAAATAGTTAAATATTTTGAAATCTTAAATTTTAAAATGGAATTTGAATTTAATTTAGAAATGTATTGTTTTAAATACATTTGAATATTAATGAAGTCATTAATAAGTAAATGAATTATCTTAGAAATAATTAAGATAATAAAAGAATTTAATTAAGGAATAACTTATTTATTTGATTTAAATAATGATTTAGATTAAATTTTAATTGGAGATGATTAATGATTAATCTAAAACAATTTTCTCAAGAAGTAATTAAAGGAAATGTTGTTAGCTAATAATGATAATTATCTTAGGATAATTAGGTAATTAATTAATGTGATTAAATTTGATAATTAATTAGATTAATTAATTGAATATAATCAATTGTAAATTGTTAAGAATAATTACTTGATAAAAGTAATTAAGGGATTAATTACATATTGGAATTAATTATGATAATGTGTTTTGTTTAAGTTAATTAAGTTAGTTTAATTAATTTTAGATAATCATTTTATGGTTTAATAAGAATAATTACTTAATGTAATTAATGGAGCATTATTACTTAGAGAAGTAATAAATGATAATTACTGGAATGTAATTAGTGAGAGATGATTTATAATGAAGTAATTTAGGTAATTACTTTTGTAATTAATCAAGGGATTAATTAATGAAGATAATTAAATATGGGATAATTTATTTGTTATGAGTAATTAAGGGTATTTAATTACTGATTTGATATTAATTAAGGGTGAATAATAATTGTATTTTAAATTTTAGATTAATTATTAAATATAATAAATTTTTAATAAAGTAATTAATTTAAATATAAATTAGAGATCATTAATTATTGCAATTAATGATGCAATTACGAATTGTTAATTAAGGAATAATTAATAATTAAGTGATTAATTAATATAATTAATTAAGGATAAATGTAATTAACTATAGTAAATTAATAAATAAAGTAATTAAATGTTAATTGCTTATGATTAAGGTTAATTAATTTTTGAAATTAATCAAAGACTAATTACTTGTTGTAATTAGAGAATGATTAATCAAAGGTGTTTAATCAAGATGAATACTTAGAGAATGATTAATTAACTAGGTTAATTAATTAGTGGAAATATAAGCATGATTTATAGATGAGGTAATTAATTTAATTCATTTTAAATTAATTATAGATGATGGTTAATAATCATTGCTTATGGATGATATTGACATTTCTTTGGATGGTTGTGATCTCAGTAATGAGATGAGTAGTATCTATATATGGATGCTTGGTTAAAGTATGATAATATGGATTATCAGTTTGTGATGATTATCTGGTTGTGATGATTATCTGTTGTGACTATGATACAGATTATCTGTTTATGATGAGAATGTGATTATCTATTGTGATATGTAATTTATCTATCTGTGTGTAATAGATAATGATGAATTGAATTAATTTCTCAAACTAAATTCACTTGGATATTAAGATGGCATTTGGATTTCGATGAGACCGGGATCGGGTTACCAAATTTAGAATTCCGAAAACCACATCGATCCAAATTAAACGTTAGGTCGTGAATCTCAAGTGAAGAGTGAAGACTCGAGGTGTAAGAACTATTTGTCAGTATAACTCTGAGGGTGATTCCATGATGAGTTTGACGGAAATAGTACTTTTAGGTTCAAGATGGTGATTCAGAGTGCAAGGGTTATCGTCGTTAACTCTGAGGGTGATTCCAAAATGAGTGTAACGAGATAGTGCCTTCGGTTTCGTTCGAACCCGGAACGAACTTGTATGGATTGAATGCTTTCAGAACATCGTCAGGTGGACGATGAGCATTCTAAGATTAATGTGTCCTATAAAGGTAATCGTAGCCTCAAGCCTCATCAACCGGGAATGGGTAAAACAGGGGAGGTGCAGCAAAGCTAAGTGGGTCATGCCCAAGTAGGACGGGATTTACCCCTGTCTAGAGGTCCCTTTTTGTTTCGGTTGTGTGGCAGTTGGCGAGGCCAATCTGCGGGGTGGTCTTGTTCGGAACTGTCCAATAAGGGATGGTTCTGGCTTTGTGTTGCAGGGGATTGAGAGTGATCCTCGGTACGGTGATGTAGGCCACGTACTATGACGGGCGGTTGTGATAACCCGGATTTCTTTAACATCAGATAATTGTATTATTATCTGATTTAAAAATGTTGAAAATACTAATTTATAGATTAAACAAATAAATGTGATAACCGCCTTTATAAATTATTTATAATTGGCAAAGTTGTTATTTTCAAACCATAGTAATAATGTAATGATTTTCAAATTAGATTTGTATTGTTTAAATATATACATATATTAGAGTTGATTTCAATTTGGATTTTTAATTAAATTTGGATTTGAGTTTGAATTAAAATTTGAGATTAAAATATATATAAATACTATAAAACATAATTTACATATATATTTGTGAACATAATGAATAATTATAAATACTTAATTTAAAAGAGGTAAAAGTAAAAAAAAGGGGCACTTGTAAACTTTGTATGCATTCACATTGACATGTGTAAGCTAAAAGATATCATGCAATTAGAAATGGCCTTAATTTTCTTTGAATTAAATTATAATAAAATATAGAGAACAAAATTATTCCTCAGTTCAAAAACTTTGATTCTCAAAAATTAAAGGGAAAGGGAGCCTGAAGCAAAATAAAATGAAAAAAAAAAATCTGAGCAAACTCTTTCTGAAAAGGAACAAATGCAAGGATTCAAGCAACAATGCAAATCTCAAAAAGAAGCATAACAAGATTTCAGGTTACAGGCATTCTATTTTCATATCAAGAAACCTAAAATCAACTAAGAAAACAAACAAAAAGACAGATCAAAGTGCAACATTAATGCATGATTAAAATCAAACAACTCCCGGTTTTCCAAAATTACAGGCTCTGTTCATTTGTTTAAGGTGAGTAACTTCACTAATTTAAAGGCTTAAATATGATTCTGTTGCATGCTTTTTTCCCTGAATTAAATATGTTTGAATATTGATAGATTGCTGTGCATTTTGGATGTATAATGTATGCATGTGGATGAATGTCAGTAAACATCTCTGTTTTGCAGTTTTAAAGAAAAAGATTCAAACTTTGTTTAAATTTCTTTATCTCTGGATTTAGTCATTATTAGGATTTATGTTTTAAACAAAATTTGTATGTTTAATCTTGAATCAAGGTTTAAAAATTTATTTGAATCAAATTAAATTGGATATCTCACAGGAAATCAAAATGGACAAGGGGGGTTTAAGTTTTGGAAAAAATTCAAACTCTTGAATTCATTATTTCAGGATTAAAAACTGAATGCTCTTACAAAATTATGATTTTTAAGAATAAAATCACAAATGTTAATGAAGGATTTAAATAGCAGTTTTGGGTTATAGTGGAAACTGGTTTGTGGGGTTTTGCTGATGCTCACGAAGGGCAGGGAGGTCGAAGTTGTTTCTGGTGATGGTGGGGGAAGCAGTGATGAAGGGAATATTGTTGCGGTGGTGATTAAGGAATGGTGGTGGCGCCGGCGACTGTCTTAACTTTCTAAACCTTGTTTTGCTGTTTTAGGAATTTGTGCGTGTCCCAATGTCTCTGGGTGATCGAGTTCGATAGAACTTTAGGAGATGGAAGATGGGGTGTTGTCGATTGTCTGGTAATAATATCAGAGGTGATGGTGGTCGGAAATTCAAGGACGAGGTGGCCGCAGGTCTGGAATTTGTGGTTTCAAGTTTGGTTCGCAAGTCGAATTTTGATTCGTGATATGAAGGTGGAATCTGATGGTCGTGATGGGTTCCAGAGATGAACGACGTCTTGCTCGATGCCTGGGTGGTGGCCGGAGGTGGCCAAGACCTCCGTGCACATGCACGGTGCAGAAGAAGTATCAGGGAGAGTTTGGGTTTGCAGTAATTTTATACTCGGGTAATACTCGAGTAATTCGAGTTTTTCCTCGAAGATTGTTTACCCGAAGTAAATCAGGGAAGCTCGGGTTTTCTTTTTATTTTTTGTGATTATAGGTTTTTGAAATCTGTAGATTTCAATCTAAAAGTTTGTTTTAAAATCTGAATGAAGGGTTTTAAAACCGAATTTAAATCAAATTTAAAAATTGAATTTCAAATGAGATTTGAATCCAAGATTTAAAAATTTAATTTAAATTTTATAAATTAAAATGTTTAAACAATATTAAAAGGGTTTAAATAGTTTAAGTTTAAGGTAAAGCTTTAAAGGAAACTAGAGAATTAACTTTAGTCTAAATCTAGATTCAAATTCCGATTTGAATCATAATTTAGAAATAAAGGAAGTTTCAAAATTTTAAATTGTTTAAAAACAACTTTGAATGTTAAGGTGTAATTTAAAATATGATTTGTATTCTAGAACAAATTTGAGTTTTAAATTTCTTTAAACATATTTTATGAAATGAGAAATTCTTAACATAAGTTTTAAAGGGTTTAAAATGTTTTAAAACTTTGTTAAAGTTAAGTTTGATTCCATTTTAAAATTTAAAATTTAGAATGTAATTTGAAAACAAATTTTAAAAGTAAATTGTTTAAATTACTTAATGATAATGTAATCCTTAATAAGGGATGTTTTACTTTAAAGTAAATCAAAGATTTAATGAATTTTTTTGATTCATTAAATTAGTAAGGTAATTTAAATAATTTAATTAAATTATTTATTTAATTAAGGGTTTGAAATAAATTAATTAAGGTTAAGTTAAATTACTAAGATTAATTAAATTTGTAATTAATAATAATTAATTTAAGTTAATTACTTAGGAAAGGTAATTAAAGAATTGATGATAAGTTAATGAAGGTTATTAACTGGAGATTATTTATTAATTAATAAATGTGGTAAATTTTGATAATTAATTGGATTAATTAATGTAGAAACCAATTATGGAGTTTGGTTAAGTATGATTACTTTATGAAAGTAATTAAAGGTATTAATTACTCATTGTAATTAATTAATAAATTTGATTAGTTTAAATTAATTAATTAATTTTAATTATTGGATAAGTTGATAAGTAATCAATGAGTAATAATTACTTAGAGAAGTAATTAAGATAAGTAAATTACTGGAGGTAACTCTTGAAGTGTGTAAGATCTTTTGAATTAATTACTTTATGTAATTAAATATGAGGGTAATTACTTTGTGAAAGTAATTAAATAATTAATTGCTTAGTGTACTTAATTTAAGCATTTATTGATTAAGTCTTTTGGAAATAATTAAGTGATGTAATTAATTAAGAGTAATTAATTACAGAATAAAATTAATCAAAGGTGATTAATATATATAATTAATTAAAGGTTAAGTATAATTACTTAAGGAATTAATGGGGTATAATTACTTAGAGAAGAAAATAGTGGATAATTAATGAATGTAATTAAGTTAAAGGTTAATTATTAAATGAAATTTAATAATAATTAACTTATGAAAGAAATTTTGAGGATCATTAATCAATGTAATTAATGATGTAATCAGTCTTGCTTATTGATGATTTAATGATGATGAGTGCTTTGGAATGGTTGATATCTATGATATAAATTGCTTTGTGATATGATATGTTGGATTAATGGTGATGATGTGATAATCTATCAATTATGAATTGATGTGTTAAAATGTTATCTGGTAATTAAAGTTGAATTGTATTTTATTGGATAATTTGGGTTAAGATGACATTGGATTTGAAGAGACCGGAGTCGGGTATTAGTTAATACCCGAAGCCACTTTGATTCTTCATAAATTTATATGTGGAAATCAATGTGTTGGTTTGGGATGATTTAAGTGTATCGGACCATTTAGTCTAAGTTTTGACACTTAGAAATGGATGTGTGATATGAGTAATGTCTTAACGACTTGTGAATTTGTAAATGATATAAGTTACCACGGGTTTATATAAGTTGTATGCTTTTGTATTCCATGTTAGATGGGTTTACTCACGCTGGTTTCCAGCCTGATCCGGGTGTTACTTTGATGTAATGCTCGGGTCAAACCGAGTATTACAGATTTTCAGGTAAGGACGTTCTGGAGCTCAGGAGGCGAGCTGGATGGCAGGAACGTATGAGGTGTTTCGATGTATTTATCTGGGACAAGTTAGTTTTTAACTGTCCGGTATTCGTGTAATGATGTAACTCTGATGTATAAAAATATAAGTGTAATGATATAGTTCTTCTTGTAAAACTATTATTTATGTGATATATATTTTATCCGCTGCGAATGTGAGATTGTGTGTTCTTTTCTATTTCTTCTTTCTCTTTCTTCTTTTCACTAACTATCTGGAAATTTCGAGATCGAAATTTCTGGGTCGTTGCATTTGGTATCAGAGCAGAAGGTTAAGCGAGAACCTTGGCTCTGGTGGGGTATACTCATTAAGAATAGGGTAAGTGGTACCCTAGAATGAGTTGAGTGTGTGTGTGTCTATATATATATGAGAGAGCGTACTTGTTATTTTCTTATATAAAGGTTTTAAATGGATTTATATAAGATTATATTTTGATATATATAAAGAAATATATCTTTCTAACAAATAGTAAAGGAATTGGTTGTTAAATTATTGAATTAAATTGAGAAGTAATAGAAGTACAACCAAACTAAAATTAAATATTGAATTTGGAAAGGTTTCAGGATAAGGATAATAAATTAAAATATGTTATTAATTAAACTTATTAAATGAGATTAATTAATGGATAATAACTGGAAATGATTAATAAAGAGGGAGTTACTTAATGAAGTAACTAAAGGTAAGTAATTTAAGGGACAAGTACTTGTTAACCCCGTTCCAGCATACGAGCTAAAAGGCCTACGAGTTAGAGGCGTCAACGGGTTAAGACTTGAAACGACCTACGACGTAAGGTGCCTAACGACTTAGGAGACCTCACGACTTAAGGAAAGGACCGACTCAAAGAATCCCCGACTCAACTAGTAGCGACTCAATGATACAGGCCGACTCATTAAGCTGCCGACTCAAGAAACCTCACGATTCATTCTATCACCGACTCATCTGACCTGGCTCCGACTCATCAAAGACCGACTCAGTTGGTCGCGACTCATCCATTCGAGGCCCTTAAGTATTCCATTGGGTTTACGACTCAGGAGAGGAACGGTTCATAAAACCTTATGGCTCAAAAGACTTACGACTTAAGGAGTCTATGACCTAAGGCAGCTACGACTCAAAAGATAGGTCAATTCACGACACACGACTCAGAGACAAGCTCAGAATCATGCTGCAAGGGGATGACTCGTTGATGACTTACGACTTAAGATGAGTCGTACATGATGACTCGTTGATGACTCAACCTGAAGCTGCTGTGTAGAAGACCAGGGTCGCCTCATCTTAGACGGCAACTTTTGACTCGCAGACGACTCACGATGAGTCGGCCACGACTCACGACTCATGATGAGTCGGTCACGACTCATGACTTGAAAGTTCCAGCCTAAAAATTTGCCTATAAATACATGGCCACATTCAATGTGGGGGGGACCTTTTTTGGCTAATTCTCGAAGCACCGTTACTCTGCCATTTTCTCAACTCAAGCAACACTCCAAGCACTCCAAACTCCAAGGACGCTATTACACACTTCAAAGAAGAATCACAATCATTCAAGATGAATTCGAAAGATTATTCTTCATGGGAGTTTGAACCATTTGTCTGAAGTTGATTGTAATTGAAGAAAGTGATATAAATTGTACTCATATCAGCAATAAAGAGAATCTAAGTGGACGTAGGCCTGATTTTGGGCCGAACCACTATAAAACTTGTGTTTTTACTACTTTTCTGCAATCTCCTTACTTATAATTCTTTCCCGATCTATCGGGTGGTGCTTTCACAAATACACTTTACACACCGGGGTGTTAACGTTCAAATTTAAGCGTTAACATTTTTGGTGCTTTCACTGAGAATTGAACTCAGGACAGCTGTCATCATTGCTTCGCAGAGATTTGAAGAAAGAATTTCCTTAAAAAAACCAGAAGTATATCTGAGATTATGGCTCCTGGAAGGAAAAGCAGATCTATCAGATCTGGGAACATTCAAGAGGGAACCTCCGCTTCCCCTGTGCCTAATCTACCCACTCCGTCTGTTGGAGTTACAAAAGCGGAATTGGATGCTGTGATTCTAGGGCTAAACCAGCAGATAAACGCCCAAAATGCACAACTAGAGGCTCAAAGTGCCCAGAATGCTCTGATTCTGAATAAGTTGAACGACTTACTCGGGGCAAACAATGAACCGGCTGGTAATGAAAGGAACTATGCTGGCAACATTCATGATGTTAATGAAAGGAATGCTCCTGAAAGGCCTACTAGTCCCTTTGAGCAGGCAGTACCTGACGCCGGTGGATCTAGAACTCGACATGATGAGGAATATCTTTCTGGAATGGTCCGGCAGATCATGAGAGAAAGTATGCAAAGGGTTGAAGATGAGAAGGAATGGGGTTTTGCTCCAAGTAAAACTCCGTTTACTGAAAAAATCTTGAAGGCAGAATTTCCAAGGAAGTTTGTCCCTCCGACTATTCCAGCTTACAAAGGGACGAGTGATCCGAATGAGTTCCTGTATAAATATGACTGGCACATGACAGGTGCCAGGGCCTCCGACGAAATAAAGTGCCGATATTTCCCCGTATACCTGGAAGGCGTGGCTTTATTGTGGTTCACCAAGTTACCAGTCCGATCTATCGATCAGTTTTCAGACTTGACCAGAAAATTCAAGGAGCAGTTTAGACTATATGCTTCGAAGGCCAAGGATATTATGTCACTATCGAGTTTAGAGCAGAATCCTGGTGAATCTATCAGATCCTTCTTGAACCGCTTCAATATAGCACTGGCTGAGGTGGACAATGCTGAACCACGAATGATATTGACCTATCTGATGAGGGCTATCGATAAGTCAAGCGAATTTGGGAAATGGTTAAATATGAAGGAGCCAACCTCTCTCGAAAAGTTCTACAAAAAAGCAGACGAGTTCATTCGCTTGGAAAGCCGTCCTTTACCAGTAAAGGCAGTGTTAGAAAAAGCAGAAGACAACACTGTCGCTCCACGCAAGAATGAATCGGTGGGGGAAAAAAGGGAGAATAGTAATGGGAAGAAACAGGGTAATCTGAAGAAGCCCCGGTCCTTCAAGCCATCAGAATATACTCCATTATCACATACACCGGAGCACATCTACCTCGCCACTAAAGATTCCGTCGATTTCCCTAAACCTATCCCGTTGAGAACTGGGAGAAAAGCCATACAAAGTGGGAAATTCTGCCGCTTCCACAATCAACCAGGTCATGAAACTGATGAATGCCGCCAGCTGAAAAATCTGATTGAAGAATTGCTAAGAGAAAACAAGTTGCAGCAATTCGTAAAAAAGAATAGCAACAATCCTGCATCGTCGAGTCAGGGGCAGCGGGCCCCTGTTCATCAGCCTGGGGCAGGAGAGAAAGCTACGGGGCACGAATCTGGAAGGCCCGTTATCAATGTCATTTCAGGAGGACCTCACCCAGCTGGTAAAAGTTGGGGTGAGATGGAGAGATATTCCAGGGCTTTGAAATATGCTCCAGCCGAAGAAAACGTCTTTGTTCTAGAAGACACTACGCCCCTTAAACAACAGAAAACTTTCAGTGACGATATTATTTTCAGAGCCAGAGATTCTACAGGTATTGAAGCTCCTACTTTAGATCCCTTGGTCATCTCGGCTGGTATTGGACCAGCCATTGTCAGAAGAGTCCTCATTGACTGCGGAGCATCATGCAATATTCTCTTCAAGAAGACATTTGACCAGATGAAAATCCCTATGATCGATGTGCAAGCCTCATCACAGAAAATCGTGGGCTTCACAGGGGAGCCAAAGCAACCAGTAGGAACCATCGATTTGTTTGTAGAACTTGGGGAAGGAGAAAGGAAAGTGGTCCGAAAGCAAACATTTGTGATTGTCGATGAGTTTTCTGCCTATAATGCTTTTCTTGGCCGTCCAACACTCGCAGCATTCAAAGCTATCCTAGCCCCGTGGTGCCTCACTATTAAATTCCCTACTGACAATGGAGTAGGAGTTATAAAAGGGGATCAAAATGCTGCGCGAGAATGTTATTGGACAGAGCTGCGAGAGTCAAGAAAAAGAGAAATGGGAAAGGATGCGGCAACTCCAGTCCGCATCAAGGAACCAGCTTTGTAGCAATTACAGAGCGGACCCTGCACTGGCGAGCACAGCGGGGCACGGAAAGAAATGGATCCCAGAAAAGCCAGTACAGGGGAGAATAGAGTAGTACCGGTGGAAATGACAATTCCGGTACCTGTTGACCCGAAGGACCCAAATAAGGTGTTGAATGTGGGTTCGCAGCTTAATGTGTCAATTCAGAATGTCTTGATATCTTTCCTGAAAGCAAATCTGGATGTCTTTGCTTGGACTCATGCCGATATGTGTGGGATATCCCCAGAAGTTGCAGTACACGCTCTGAATATTGACCCAAAGTTTACGCCAGTTAAACAGAAAAGAAGAACCCAAGGTCCAGAAAGGTCAGCAGCATTAAAAGAAGAAGTTGATCGACTCATGGAAAATAACTTCATCAAAGAATCTACGTATCCGAATTGGGTTTCAAATCCTGTGCTGGTCAAGAAAGCTAATGGAAAATGGAGAGTATGCATCGACTTTTCTGATCTAAACAAGGCTTGCCCCAAAGATTGCTTCCCATTACCCAGGATCGATCAACTGGTAGACGGAACTGCGGGACATGAATTGTTATCCTTCATGGATGCCTACTCCGGTTATAACCAAATCATGATGCATGAGCCGGATCAAGAGGATACAAGCTTTATCACAGATGTTGGACTTTATTGCTACAGAGTTATGCCCTTCGGATTGAAAAACGCAGGGGCAACCTACCAAAGACTTGTTAATGCTATGTTCAAACCGCAATTGGGCAAAACTATGGAAGTCTACGTCGACGACATGTTAGTGAAGTCCAGGAAAGCAGTGGATCACATTGAACACTTAGCAGAAATGTTCGCAGTCCTCCGGAAATACAGAATGAAACTTAACCCTCTGAAATGTACATTTGGGGTCGAATCCGGAAAGTTCTTAGGTTTTATTGTCAGTGCTAGGGGCATAGAGGCTAGCCCAGCTCAAATTACCGCCTTAAAAGAAGTTAAAGCCCCTAGAACGAAGAAGGAATTGCAAAGTCTCAACGGAAAGGTCGCCGCTTTGAATCGGTTCATTTCCAAAGCTACTGATAAATGCATCCCGTTCTTCGATGCCCTGAAAAAAGGAAAGAAGAACTTTGAATGGACTCCCGAATGCCAAAAAGCTTTTGAAGAGTTGATCCGTCATATGGAAACGCCTCCGATACTTTCTAGGCCAGGCGATGGCGAGGATCTTCTTATATACTTGGCAGTATCATCTCATGCTCTAAGTGCAGCGCTGATACGGGAAGACAAAAGGATTCAACATCCAGTTTACTATATCAGCAAAAGACTCACTGGGGCAGAGCTGAATTACTCCAAGTTGGAAAAACTCGCCTATTGCCTACTAGTTGCATCGAGGAAACTGAGGCAATATTTCCAAGCTCATCCTATCAAGGTACTCACTGATCAGCCTCTAAAGCAAGTCCTATTTCGCCCTGAAACTTCGGGTCGTCTTCTAAAATGGAACATTGAACTTAGTCAATATGACATCACCTATCACCCCCGAAAAGCAATCAACGGACAAGCTTTAGCTGATTTCATTGCAGAATTCACAGAGAAAGATAATGGCGAGGAAAAAGCGATCAATGATTCTCCAATCCAGTGGAAGATGTATGTTGATGGCGCAAGAAATGACTACTGTTCTGGAGCCGGAGTGGTACTTGAAACTCCTGAAGGTCGATCATTATGTTATGCACTAAGACTGGAATTTCCTTCAACAAACAATGAAGCGGAATATGAAGCTCTTATTGCAGGTCTGAAAATCGCTAAAGAGCTAAACATTCGAGCATTACAAATTTTCAGTGATTCTCAGCTTATCGTATGCCAAGTCAAGAAGGAATTTCAAGCAAAAGGTGGAAATCTGCCTTCCTACTTGTTAAAGGCTTGGGAACTCCTATATGAACTCGATCACTATTCAATAAGCCACATTCCTCGTGAAGAGAATATGAAGGCAGATTCCCTCGCAAAGTATTCAAGTTCTGGTGAAGCTCAACTATTGGGATTGGTCCCTGTAGAAGTCCTTTCAGCGCCAAGTATAGACGAGATGGATATAGACTGGATTATGAATGTATCTCAAGAACAAGAGTCATGGATGACTCCAATACTGGATTACCTACTCAGGGGTTCTCTGCCAGAAAACTCGATAGAAAGACGAAAGCTTCTAAGGAAGGCTTCTCGCTATGTAATTCAGGATGGCCGATTGTACAGACGGGGATTCTCAATGCCATTGCTTCGATGTGTATCCCGGGAAGAGTCCAAAACAATCCTAGCTGAAGTGCATGGAGGAGAATGCGGTGATCATTCAGGTGGTCAAACACTAGCAAAGAAAATTCTCCGATACGGATATTTTTGGCCAGAAATTAATCGGGATGCCGCAGATTACTCCCGAAAATGTGACAAGTGCCAAAGATATGCCAAAATTCCTAGAGCACCTTCTACCGAACTCACACAGATGGTCAGTCCATGGCCATTTGCAATTTGGGGAATGGATCTCATTGGGCCGCTACCAACTGCTAAATCAGGGATTAAATATGCTATTGTTGCAGTTGATTATTTTACTAAGTGGGCTGAAGCTGAACCATTGGCTACTATCACTTCTAAGAAAATGATAAGCTTTGTGACCAAGAATATCATTTGCAGATACGGTGTGCCTCAGAAAATAATCACAGACAATGGTACTCAGTTTGAAAGTGAGGAATTCCAGGATTTTTGCAAACGATTCAAAATCCAGAAAAGCTTTTCGGCAGTAGCTCATCCGCAGGCAAACGGGCAAGTGGAAGCAGTGAACAAGATCATCAAATCAACCATCAAAAAGCAACTCGAAAGAGCAAAAGGTGGTTGGGTCGATAAACTACCACTTGCACTATGGGCATACAGAACTACTCACAAAACTGCAACTGGGCATACTCCTTTTTCGTTAGCATACGGATCGGAAGCAATGATGCCGGTTGAAACAGAGGTCCCTTCACACAGAAGAATCCATTTCAATCAAGCAGAAAATGAAAAGCTGCAACTTGAAGCGCTGGATCTCCTTGATGAAAAAAGAGATGAAGCTAACCTCAGAGTTGCAGCTCATCAGCAAAGGATAGCCAGACATTTCAATTCCAAAGTTCGTCAACGCAGCTTTGAAATTGGAGATCTAGTCCTGAAAAGAATTATGACCGCGACAGGTGTGTTTGGGCCAAATTGGGAGGGACCATATGTAATAGGTCAGAAGCTTCTCGACGGCACATTCAAGCTCACCACTGTTGATGGAGATCAAATTCCAAGGGCATGGAACAGCAACCACTTGCGTCCATACTTTACTTGAAAATTTTGTTGAAACATTGTAAAAAGAATTATGAATGTATGATTCTTGTAATTGAAAGCAATTGTGAAACTGATGCAAGTAAATAATGAAAGAATATAAAGTGGATGTAGGCCCAATTTCATGGCCGAACCACTATAAATCTTGTGTTCCTTATTATCATTATATGTTTGCTTTGTTTTCGATATAAAAATACATAAAATGTATTGCTGAAATGTCAATTTAAATTTTTGCAGACAATGGAAATGAAACTTGCGCATAATAAGACCGAGCGATTCTCACCATCATTCAACAAACAAATTTCAAGTCTCAAAGACCCCGAATTCAAATCCTAGATAGGAAATACTTCAATTGAACGGCTAATGATTTCGATAGAAACGAGCCCTTGCTGATAAATTGAGATTGTTTGAACAAACAAACATCCAATTAGGAAGCTAGTGCCCGTTCTCACGAACTTGCCTGGCAATGAAGTACATTTCCTTGGATTAAACAAGCCACTTGCGAGAAGAGGGGGATGAAAACCTGAAAAGAAAAAAAAAAAAAAAAAAAAAAAGAGGGGATCGCTGAAAAGGCATAAGCAAGTGAACAAAGGAACAACCAAAGCTACCATCAGCAGCACAAGTCCTCTTCGGAGGCGCAACTCTTCGGAGGATAAAAGACCTCTAATGGGTCATACGCCACAAAAAAGAAAGTTCTCTACTCAACAAAAAAGATTGGAGGAGTCATGACCCTCCAACCATGAGAGAGTAACTTCCAGGCGATGAAAACCCTCTCTGAGGCACATTTCACCAGGAGTTGAAGTGTTATAACCGTTCTTCGGGATTTCACTTCACCAGAGTTGAAATGCAAACAAAATAAAAGCCCTCTTCGGAGGCCCATTTCACCAGGAGTTGAAGTGTTATAACCGTTCTTCGGGATTTCACTTCACCAGAGTTGAAATGCAAACAAGATAAAAGCCCTCTTCGGAGGCCCATTTCACCAGGAGTTGAAGTGTTGTGACCGCTCTTCGGAATTTCACTTCACCAGAGTTGAAATGTAAACAAAATGAAAGCCCTCTTCGGAGGCACATTTCGCCAGGAGTTGAAGTGTAACAACCGCTCTTCGGAATTTCACTTCACCAAAGTTGAAATGCAAAAACAAAGACCTTCTTGAAAGCACACGTTTCACCGAGATTGAAATAAAACTTCCAAGTGTTGAAACGTGAAAAGGCTTTCTTCGAAGGCACAACTCTTTGGGGGTACACGTTTCACCGAGATTGAAAACTTCCAAGTGTTGAAACGTAAAAAAAATCCCTCCTTAGAGGTACAACCCCCTCCCGGGGACACAATTAAGAAGAAAGACCTCTTCGGAAACCCACGTTTCACCGAGATTGAAATAAAACTTCCAAGTGTTGAAACGTGAAAAGGATTTCTAAGGCATAACTCTTTGGAGGTACACGTTTCACCGAGATTGAAATAAAACTTCCAAGTGTTGAAACGTGAAAAAAATCCCTCCTCAGAGGTACAACTTTCTATATATAAAAAAAAAAATCCTCATCAAAAGCGTACTTTAACTTTCAAAGGAAAAGTAATTTGCCTACTATGGGAAATGATCGTAAAAAGAAAAGAAGTTAAAGTACCCTTCAGAGGTCCGCTTTACCACATAGAGGAATTCACTTGGTGAAATATGCACGTAAGCAAAAGAAAAAAGTGATTTCTTCGAACGACAAAGCGTAAAAACTTATACGAAGGGAGTTGTACTCTATAAAAATTTTCTTTAAAGAATAAAATAATTATTCTTTAGCAAATAAGAGTGCAAGTCCCCTCGAAGTGCAAAATATTGCAGCAAGCTTAAGGTATGGGGGCAACATGGTATAGTAGTATAGATGCATCAGTAGAGTAATACTCAAGCAACATACCATAAGCCCGCTGCAACACTATATAAACAAACTTGTGCAAAAATAAATAGTAAATGCATTCTCAAATTCAAAGGACTAGGTCGCTCGTACAACCGAAGCTGTAAGTCGTCAGACAACCAATACAACCTAAAATCTAAGCCGTGTGCAATTGAGATTGCGGAAAATCCTTAAGTCGGAAGATCCAAAAGACGATAAAGTCGTGAAGTAGGTCTGGAATGCAAACTCCTCAACTAAGCCTATTACTCATTTATCCCACCAGTTTATCAAACGCCGATCCAAAACTGTTATGAAGCTGCCACGAATCAAGGGCGATGCTATAATCTAGAGGATCACAACAACAACGTAGCCAACAATGATCAGAATCGTTCACAACTCAAATCAAAGCCCAAGTGAGACATGCGGCGGTGATTTGGGAACAGGAAGCGAAAATTTGTGCCTTAGCAATGGACGTTGTTGGATTGAAGTTCGAAATCACTTACGCAATGTAGTGGAAAGGATGGATTGATGATCAGCTAACTTGGATTCGCCTTCGAAAGGTTGAAAGGTCTCTAATGGCAGATGCGGCTCTGGGATAAGTAATAAGAAGTGAGAAAGAGGAGAAGCGACTCAAGCATTTTTATACCTGGAAATGTTGGGACTCGACTCGGCACGGGTCATGATGAGTCGAAGCACACGACTTACGACTTAAGCGTGTGCTTCGAGGGGCAAATGTTAACCCCGTTCCAGCATACGAGCTAAAAGGCCTACGAGTTAGAGGCGTCAACGGGTTAAGACTTGAAACGACCTACGACGTAAGGTGCCTAACGACTTAGGAGACCTCACGACTTAAGGAAAGGACCGACTCAAAGAATCCCCGACTCAACTAGTAGCGACTCAATGATACAGGCCGACTCATTAAGCTGCCGACTCAAGAAACCTCACGATTCATTCTATCACCGACTCATCTGACCTGGCTCCGACTCATCAAAGACCGACTCAGTTGGTCGCGACTCATCCATTCGAGGCCCTTAAGTATTCCATTGGGTTTACGACTCAGGAGAGGAACGGTTCATAAAACCTTATGGCTCAAAAGACTTACGACTTAAGGAGTCTATGACCTAAGGCAGCTACGACTCAAAAGATAGGTCAATTCACGACACACGACTCAGAGACAAGCTCAGAATCATGCTGCAAGGGGATGACTCGTTGATGACTTACGACTTAAGATGAGTCGTACATGATGACTCGTTGATGACTCAACCTGAAGCTGCTGTGTAGAAGACCAGGGTCGCCTCATCTTAGACGGAAACTTTTGACTCGCAGACGACTCACGATGAGTCGGCCACGACTCACGACTCATGATGAGTCGGTCACGACTCATGACTTGAAAGTTCCAGCCTAAAAATTTGCCTATAAATACATGGCCACATTCAATGTGGGGGGGACCTTTTTTGGCTAATTCTCGAAGCACCGTTACTCTGCCATTTTCTCAACTCAAGCAACACTCCAAGCACTCCAAACTCCAAGGACGCTATTACACACTTCAAAGAAGAATCACAATCATTCAAGATGAATTCGAAAGATTATTCTTCATGGGAGTTTGAACCATTTGTCTGAAGTTGATTGTAATTGAAGAAAGTGATATAAATTGTACTCATATCAGCAATAAAGAGAATCTAAGTGGACGTAGGCCTGATTTTGGGCCGAACCACTATAAAACTTGTGTTTTTACTACTTTTCTGCAATCTCCTTACTTATAATTCTTTCCCGATCTATCGGGTGGTGCTTTCACAAATACACTTTACACACCGGGGTGTTAACGTTCAAATTTAAGCGTTAACATTTTTTAACATGGTATAGTAGTATAGATGCATCAGTAGAGTAATACTCAAGCAACATACCATAAGCCCGCTGCAACACTATATAAACAAACTTGTGCAAAAATAAATAGTAAATGCATTCTCAAATTCAAAGGACTAGGTCGCTCGTACAACCGAAGCTGTAAGTCGTCAGACAACCAATACAACCTAAAATCTAAGCCGTGTGCAATTGAGATTGCGGAAAATCCTTAAGTCGGAAGATCCAAAAGACGATAAAGTCGTGAAGTAGGTCTGGAATGCAAACTCCTCAACTAAGCCTATTACTCATTTATCCCACCAGTTTATCAAACGCCGATCCAAAACTGTTATGAAGCTGCCACGAATCAAGGGCGATGCTATAATCTAGAGGATCACAACAACAACGTAGCCAACAATGATCAGAATCGTTCACAACTCAAATCAAAGCCCAAGTGAGACATGCGGCGGTGATTTGGGAACAGGAAGCGAAAATTTGTGCCTTAGCAATGGACGTTGTTGGATTGAAGTTCGAAATCACTTACGCAATGTAGTGGAAAGGATGGATTGATGATCAGCTAACTTGGATTCGCCTTCGAAAGGTTGAAAGGTCTCTAATGGCAGATGCGGCTCTGGGATAAGTAATAAGAAGTGAGAAAGAGGAGAAGCGACTCAAGCATTTTTATACCTAGAAATGTTGGGACTCGACTCGGCACGGGTCATGATGAGTCGAAGCACACGACTTACGACTTAAGCGTGTGCTTCGAGGGGCAAATGTTAACCCCGTTCCAGCATACGAGCTAAAAGGCCTACGAGTTAGAGGCGTCAACGGGTTAAGACTTGAAACGACCTACGACGTAAGGTGCCTAACGACTTAGGAGACCTCACGACTTAAGGAAAGGACCGACTCAAAGAATCCCCGACTCAACTAGTAGCGACTCAATGATACAGGCCGACTCATTAAGCTGCCGACTCAAGAAACCTCACGATTCATTCTATCACCGACTCATCTGACCTGGCTCCGACTCATCAAAGACCGACTCAGTTGGTCGCGACTCATCCATTCGAGGCCCTTAAGTATTCCATTGGGTTTACGACTCAGGAGAGGAACGGTTCATAAAACCTTATGGCTCAAAAGACTTACGACTTAAGGAGTCTATGACCTAAGGCAGCTACGACTCAAAAGATAGGTCAATTCACGACACACGACTCAGAGACAAGCTCAGAATCATGCTGCAAGGGGATGACTCGTTGATGACTTACGACTTAAGATGAGTCGTACATGATGACTCGTTGATGACTCAACCTGAAGCTGCTGTGTAGAAGACCAGGGTCGCCTCATCTTAGACGGCAACTTTTGACTCGCAGACGACTCACGATGAGTCGGCCACGACTCACGACTCATGATGAGTCGGTCACGACTCATGACTTGAAAGTTCCAGCCTAAAAATTTGCCTATAAATACATGGCCACATTCAATGTGGGGGGGACCTTTTTTGGCTAATTCTCGAAGCACCGTTACTCTGCCATTTTCTCAACTCAAGCAACACTCCAAGCACTCCAAACTCCAAGGACGCTATTACACACTTCAAAGAAGAATCACAATCATTCAAGATGAATTCGAAAGATTATTCTTCATGGGAGTTTGAACCATTTGTCTGAAGTTGATTGTAATTGAAGAAAGTGATATAAATTGTACTCATATCAGCAATAAAGAGAATCTAAGTGGACGTAGGCCTGATTTTGGGCCGAACCACTATAAAACTTGTGTTTTTACTACTTTTCTGCAATCTCCTTACTTATAATTCTTTCCCGATCTATCGGGTGGTGCTTTCACAAATACACTTTACACACCAGGGTGTTAACGTTCAAATTTAAGCGTTAACAGTACTTAATGAAGGTAATTAAGAAATAAGTTAATTACCGAATGTGATTAATTAGAATTAATTAATGACATAATTAATTTAAAGAAATAAGAAATAATATTATTTAATGCATTTGAATGAAATGATCCTATTTCGAACAAAGAGCTGTTTGAAAATTAAAAGGAATTTGCTTTAAATTAAAAAAACCAAAGGTGGTTTAAAATTTTAATGTATAACTTGGTATGTAAAAGAAATTAATATGTATACATGTGGATATACATAATATCAAGGGTGATTGGAAATAAACTCTAAATATTGAGTTTTAAATTTGGAATGAGATATGATACCCAAAGTGATAAGTTTTTGAACTTAATAAGTGGGAAGATTATTTATGTGAAGTTTAAAATTTGAAAAGGAAGTTCAAATTTGGTAAGGTTGACTGGATTAAGTGAATTGAGTTTAACTTGGGAAAAAATTAAATAAGATGGAATGATCAACATGATTTGGGATGGAATAGGAGTTTAATTTGGGGAGTTAAATGGTTAATTTGAAATTGGAGTTTGTGTAATCTCAAAATGGATTTGAGATCTGGAAATTGGAAATTGATGGATGTTTTAAAATGAATTTAGTGATATCATCCTATTGTTATTAATAATCTTTAAAATGTGAATTGGATTTGTTTAAATAAATGAGATATGGAGTTCGGTAATCCATTGTTGGGATGAAAAGGTAAATTGATTTAAAGAGATTAAATCAACAACTGAAGTATTAACTCGAATTTATGTAATTCGAGATGGCTCATAGTGAATTGGAATTTGAAGTTGGTTCAAATTGAATTGATTGAAATGGTGATCGAAAATGTATAAGTATAAAATTCAAATGGAAAACTTGAATTGGATTAATTTGAAACGATTTGAAATTTAAGTAGGTTCAATTTGAAATTAGTCCAAATTTATTGGAATAATTTGGAACTATAATTAAAGATTGAATGGTTTTAAATTCAAATGGAATTTGAATTGAATTTGGGAAGAAATCAAGAATAATTCAACTTGATTTGGGAATGGAGTTTGAAATTGGGATTAATTCAACCTGGGGTTTGAAATGAATTGAAATTGGAACTAATTCAATTAAAATTTATTTGAATTAGTAGAATTTGAGATCAAAGTGAATAAAGTTAAATTTGTAAAGAAACTGTGGTTAATTCAACTTGAATTGGGGTTGAATCAATTTCAATAGAAATTGAAGTTATTTAAATTAGAATTGGGTCAATTTAAATGTAAAAGGGAATTTAAATTGAATTGATGAGAATGGGGATTGGGAATTGAGCAGTTTTGACTCTGGACTATTTTTAATATAAATTATTTTAATGTAAACCTATTTTTTCCCAAGTTATTCATTATATATATAACCTTCTTTTAAAAGCCAAATTATCTTATACTTGTTTTACAATTATTTTTGAAAACTGTTTAACAATTTTCCAACTATTTTATAAACTAATTACTATATTTCAACTGTTTTACAAAACTAATTACTATCTTACTACTATTTTGCAATTATCTAAAATTTTTATAATTATTCTAACTATTTTATACCTATTTTACACCTATTTTACAAACTAGTAATTATTTTTCAACTATTATCTATTTTTAAATATTTCAAGCTATTTTCTAAATAAACAGGTCGGAGTTCAAACTGTTATTGGTTAAATTCTCAATCGAGATAAGAATAGAGGTGATAATCCAAATGGATTGAACCAATTGAGAGTAAGTGGATGAAAATCAAAATGAATTTGAATAGAAAAGGAATTGATTTGGCTAATAACTAATAAAGAAAAATACGTAGGGTGTACGTATGTTATTCTATTCGCATAGTGATTTGATCCAGATTCGAGCACAGAATTTCGAGATAGTTATATCGATCCGAATGGGATTTTTCACTCGATTTTCGACGGCGAACCTGGATATGGATTATTGATTGGTTCTGGATATTCTCTATCATAGTTATGGCTATGCAAGGAGAATGACGGTTTTTGATCAAGAAACCAGATCTGTGTCCGCACTAGGAGGTCGGGTGGACGATACTAGTTCGAAAGTGAAATTTTGTGATCGAGTGAGCGATCAGATTGGTATAGCGTACGGATGATATGTGTACATCGTACGGATTTGAATTAAAATGGTATTGAAAAGAGTAATCAAATTTGAATATCTTATTTTGAGTAAACAAAGTTAAATATCTTTGTCCTATAAAATGAAACTCCCCTTGTTGAATCTTTTGCCAGAAGAAAAGGATTTTTGAAAATGTTTGAAGTATAAAAGGAGTTTTATACAAGTTTGAAATGATCCTAAGTTTTAAAAATTATATATATCTGTATATATATAAAGGATCTTATGAGGATTTTGGAAAAAGGTTTGGGAACCTATGGATTTTGAAAGGCTTTTGATTTTTGTGTAAAATCAATATTAAATTTGGAAAGCCTAGTTTGAGAATTATCGATTTTGGGATAATCGATTTTGTGTAAAGGAGATTTATATGAGATCAAACTAGGTGTATGATTTAAAGATACTATATATATAGTATAAAATGTTTTGATGATGGCTCTGGGGAAAAAGACGCTCCCTTGGAATGGACTTCTCAGGAGTACCACTAGGTGGTGCTGCCTTGAGCCCCAAGGGGGGTTCTAAAGTTGATCCTGTGAGGAGTCCGGACAAAACTAGTTCCTGAGGATTATGGGGTAGCGAAAGTCGAGGGCGTTGATGCCTACAGGGGCATTTGCGTTATGCTGTGACGACAGTGTAACTCGATGCCACTGCAATCTACTGTGGGGACCATAGCGAAAATCGTGTGGAGGATGAGTGCCAACGGTCTACACTTGATTTTGCTGGGAAGGCAACGCAACATCGGTAGACTGCGACCTATGGTCAAGTGGAGTGGAGAAGTTTCATTCTCTTGGCAGCGAAATTCGAGGGCGCTGATGCCTACAGTTATATGGGTTTTTGCTGTGATAGCTACGTAGCCCCAGTTGTAGCTGCGATCTGTAGCGGGTTCCATGGTGTAATCGAGGGGCGCGGAGGCCTACAGTTATCTATGGATTTTGTCGGGATAGCAACGTAACCATCGGGTTAACTGCGACTATGGATGGGGGTGATGATTTCTAGAGCATTCTCACCAAAGATATATCCTCTATTTTCAAAAATTGTCTTCTATATTTTCAATAAAATTATTTTTCAAAGTATTTCACTGGGTGTTGAAACGGGTTTACCAAGTACTTATAGATTTTCAGTCCTACGCCTGATCAACGTATGACCGAATTTCTACAAGAACGAGGACGGACTTGTTGAAACACCGAGTTATAAAATGATATCTTTATAAAACTATTTTGGCAATACTATATATATAGATTCTAAAAGTGTTTTAAAATGATCAAAGAATATTTTAACTGGTTTTAAAAATAGTTAATAAATTCTGGTTTCGTTCTTTTCGAGGACGAAAAGATTCTAAGGGGGGAGAAATGTGATAACCCGGATTTCTTTAGCATCAGATAATTGTATAATTATCTGATTTAAAAATGTTGAAAATACTAATTTATAGATTAAACAAATAAATATGATAACCGCCTTTATAAATTATTTATAATTGGCAAAGTTGTTATTTTCAAACCATAGTAATAATGTAATGATTTTCAAATTAGATTTGTATTGTTTAAATATATACATATATTAGAGTTGATTTCAATTTGGATTTTTAATTGAATTTGGATTTGAGTTTGAATTAAAATTTGAGATTAAAATATATATTGATATTATAAAACATAGTTTACATATATATTTGTGAACATAATGAATAATTATAAATACTTAATTTAAAAGAGGTAAAAGAAAAAAAAAGGCACTTGTAAACTTTATATGCATTCACATTGACATGTGTAAGCTAAAAGATATCATGCAATTACAAATGGCCTTAATTTTCTTTAAATTAAATTATAATAAAATATAGAGAACAAAATTATTCCTCAGTTCAAAAACTTTGATTCTCAAAAATTAAAGGGAAAGGGGGCCTGAAGCAAAACAAAATGAAAAAAAAACTGAGCAAACTCTTTCTGAAAAGGAACAAATGCAAGGATTCAAGCAACAATGCAAATCTCAAAAAGAAGCATAACAAGATTTCAGGTTACAGGCATTCTATTTTCATATCAAGAAACCTGAAATCAACCAAGAAAACAAACAAAAAGACAGATCAAAGTGCAACATTATGTCAGGATTAAAAACAAACAACTCCCGGTTTTCCAAAATTACAGGCTCTGTTCATTTGTTTTAAGGTGAGTAACTTCACTAATTTAAAGACTTAAATATGATTCTGTTGCATGTTTTTTTTCCCTGAATTAAATATGTTTGAATATTGATAGATTGCTGTGCATTTTGGATGTATAATGTATGCATGTGGATGAATGTCAGTAAACATCTCTGTTTTGCAGTTTTAAAGAAAAAGATTCAAATTTTGTTTAAATTTCTTTATCTCTGGATTTAGTCATTATTAGGATTTATGTTTTAAACAAAATTTGTATGTTTAATCTTGAATCAAGGTTTAAAAATTTATTTGAATCAAATTAAATTGGATATCTCACAGGAAATCAAAATGAACAGGGGGGGTTTAAGTTTTGGAAAAAATTCAAACTCTTGAATTCATTATTTCAGGATTAAAAACTGAATGCTCTTACAAAATTATGATTTTTAAGAATAAAATCACAAATGTTAATGAAGGATTTAAATAGCAGTTTTGGGTTATAGTGGAAACTGGTTTTTGGGGTTTTGCTGATGCTCATGAAGGGCAGGGAGGTCGAAGTTGTTTCTGGTGATGGTGGGGGAAGCAGTGATGAAGGGAAAATTGTTGCGGTGGTGATTAAGGGATGGTGGTGGTGGCGGCGACTATCTTAACTTTCTAAACCTAGTTTTGCTGTTTTAGGAATTTGTGCGTGTCCCAATGTCTCTGGGTGATCGAGTTCGATAGAACTTTAGGAGATGGAAGATGGGGTGTTGCCGATTGTCTGGTAATAATATCAGGGGTGATGGTTGTCGAAAATTCAAGGAAGAGGTGGCCACAGGTCTGGAATTTGTGGTTTCGGGTTTGGTTCGCAAGTCGAATTTTGATTCGTGATGTGAAGGTGGAATCTGATGGTCGTGATGGGTTCCAGAGATGAACGACGTCTTGCTCGATGCTTGGGTGGTGGCCGGAGGTGGCCAAGACCTCTGTGCACATGCACGTTGCAGAAGAAGTATCAGGGAGAGTTTGGGTTTGCAGTAATTTTATACTCGGGTAATACTCAAGTAATTCGAGTTTTTCCTCGAAGATTGTTTAAGTTTTACCCGAAGTAAATCAGGGAAGCTCGGGTTTTCTTTTTATTTTCTGTGATTATAGGTTTTTGAAATCTGTAGATTTCAATCTAAAAGTTTGTTTTAAAATCTAAATGCAGGGTTTTAAAACAGAATTTAAATCAAATTTAAAATTTGAATTTCAAATGAGATTTGAATCCCAGATTTAAAAATTTAATTTAAATTTTATAAATTAAAATGCTTAAACAATATTAAAAGGGTTTAAATAGTTTAAGTTTAGGGTAAAGCTTTAAAGGAAAGTAGAGAATTAACTTTAGTCTAAATCTAGATTCAAATTCAGATTTGAATCATAATTTAGAAATAAAGGAAGTTTCAAAAATTTAAATTGTTAAAAAACAACTTTGAATGTTAAGGTGTAATTTAAAATATGATTTGTATTTTAAAACAAATTTGAGTTTTAAATTTCTTTAAACATATTTTATGAAATGAGAAATTCTTAACATAAGTTTTAAAGGGTTTTAAATGTTTTAAAACTTTGTTAAAGTTAAGTTTGATTCCATTTTAAAATTTAAAATTTAGAATGTAATTTGAAAACAAATTTTAAAAGTAAATTTTTTAAATTACTTAATGATAATGTAATCCTTAATAAGGGATGTTTTACTTTAAAGTAAATCAAAGATTTAATGAATCTTTTTGATTCATTAAATTAGTAAGGTAATTTAAATAATTTAATTAAATTATTTATTTAATTAAGGGTATGAAATAAATTAATTAAGGTTAAGTTAAATAATTAAGATTAATTAAATTTGTAATTAATAATAATTAATTTAAGTTAATTACTTAGGAAAGGTAATTAAAGAATTGATGATAAGTTAATGAAGGTTATTAACTTGAGATTATTTATTAATTAATAAATTTGGTAAATTTTGATAATTAATTGGATTAATTAATGTAGAAACCAATTATGGAGTTTGGTTAAGTATGATTACTTTATGAAAGTAATTAAAGGTATTAATTACTCATTGTAATTAATTAATAAATTTGATTAGTTTAAATTAATTAATTAATTTTAATTATTGGATAAGTTGATAAGTAATCAATGAGTAATAATTACTTAGAGAAGTAATTAAGATAAGTAAATTACTGGAGGTAACTCTTGAAGTGTGTAAGAGCTTTTGAATTAATTACTTTATGTAATTAAATATGAGGGTAATTACTTTGTGAAAGTAATTAAATAATTAATTGCTTAATGTACTTAATTTAAGCATTTATTGATTAAGTCTTTTGGAAATAATTAAGTGGTGTAATTAATTAAGAGTAATTAATTACAGAATAAAATTAATCAAAGGTGATTAATAAATATAATTAATTAAAGGTTAAGTATAATTACTTAAGGAATTAATGGGGTATAATTAATTAGAGAAGAAAATAGTGGATAATTAATGAATGTAATTAAGTTAAAGGTTAATTATTAAATGAAATTTAATAATAATTAACTTATGAATGAAATTTTGAGGATCATTAATCAATGTAATTAATGATGTAATCAGTCTTGCTTATTGATGATTTAATGATGATGAGTGCTTTGGACTGGTTGATATCTATGATATAAATTGCTTTGTGATATGATATGTTGGATTAATGGTGATGATGTGATAATCTATCAATTATGAATTGATGTGTTAAAATGTTATCTAGTAATTAAAGTTGAATTGTATTTTATTGGATAATTTGGGTTAAGATGACATTGGATTCGAAGAGACCGGAGTCGGGTATTAGTTAATACCCGAAGCCACTTTGATTCTTCATAAATTTAAATGTGGAAATCAATGTGCTGGTTTGGGATGATTTAAGTGTATCGGACCATTTAATCTAAGTTTTGACACTTAGAAATGGATGTGTGATATGAGTAATGTCTTAACGACTTGTGAATTTGTAAATGATATAAGTTACCCCGGGTTTATATAAGTTGTATGCTTTTGTATTCCATGTTAGATGGGTTTACTCACGCTGGTTTCCAGCCTGATCCGGTGTTACTTAGATGTAATGCTCGGGTCAGACCGAGTATTACAGATTTTCAGGTAAGCGCGAGCTGGATGGCAGGAACGTATGAGGTGTTTCGATGTATTTATCTGGGACAAGTTAGTTTTTAACTGTCCGGTATTCGTGTAATGATGTAACTCTGATGTATAAAAATATAAGTGTAATGATATAGTTCTTCTTGTAAAACTATTATTTATGTGATATATATTTTATCCGCTGCGAATGTGAGATTGTGTGTTCTTTTCTCTTTCTTCTTTCTCTTTCTTCTTTTCACTAACTATTTGCAGTGGTAGCCCGATAGCCCTACCATTGATGGAAACTCATTCTTCCTACGAGACCCTACGGTTTTGTTTGTATTACCCACTTTTGTGGCTAGTAGCTGGAATTTAATAGATGTAACAATTTCGGCTATTTCTTATTTACTTGAAAACCCTAGACACTATTATAATATCATTGGATTTTCTATCAAATGTTTTGGTTAGCGTAAGGTAAAAAAAATTCCATGTTTATGTGTGGGAAGTCTTACGTGATCCCTTTTCTTTTCAAAAGATTTTCTAAAGTTAAACAACTTTAAACCCGTTTACTCTCACCAGACTCACGTCTAACCCGAGTGTTTATTTTCTGTTTTATTAAACTCTTGGGTACTCATAATATGTATTAGTAGTCAAGTGTTTCAGGATTGCTTTGACGAATTCTAGAGAAGAAATGGAGCATGAGGCTTCAGCATGTAAATATATATTGTGGTTCCGCTGTGTTTGAGTTGTATCTGTTTTTCTCTGATGTACTTGAATTGTAATTACTAGACAGATGTTTATAACTGTCAAGTTTGTGTTGTATTAGCTGTATAAACTCTGATGTATATGATACTATTAATGTTTTATATGATATAATATAATTTATTTGTTCCGCTGTGATATTCTGACGTTGTTGTCTCTTTCTTTCCAATCTTTTCTCTTTTCTATCCCTTTCTTTCTTCTTAATGATGCGTCTTTCTATGGAATGAAAGGCGGGTCGTTACAAAAGCAGCCGAGAGGGTTATGAGGTATCTTCATAGAGCTAGAAGTTACATGCTCACTTATAGAAGATCAGATCATTCGGAGGTCATAGAGTATTCTGGTTCTGATTTTGCTATGTGCCAAGATAACAGAAAGTCTACATCAGGCTATATTTATCTGTTAGCTGGTGGAGTTATATCCTTGGAAAGTGTTAAACAGACACATGTAACTTCTTCCACTATGGAAGCAAAATTTGTAGCATGTTATGAGGCATCAAACCAAGGAACATGGCAATGAAACTTTGTATATGGGCTGCGCATTTTGGAAAATGTAGAAAGACCACTTAAGTTATATTGTGATAATAATTCCACAATGCTGTATTCCAACTACAACAGGAGTTTAACTAAGTCAAAGCATATTGAATAAAATTCCTGGTTGTGAAAGAGAGAGTGCAGAGTGGACAAATATCCATAGAGCATATTGAAACAAATTTCATGATAGCAGATCCGCTTACAAAAGGTTTACCGCCCAACGTCTTTTGTGAGCATACTGCTAATATGGGTTAAATTATTTGAGAATATTATGGTTTAGTGGGAGTTTGTATTTTATTTGCTTTATGTTTAAGACATTTATGTATTTAGTTGTTTTTTGATCAGAAGTGAAGTATTCGGCTCATTCACTCTGTTTTATTATTTTGATTCTGACCTCACTTAAGTCTAAAGAGGACCAGTTGAAAATAAACTTGTATGGTTCACATTACATGTAATTTTCATGCCGCGCATCCATGATTGATCTATGTCATTTGATGTATATATGTATGTGACCGTTGATGGGTTTAGTCATGATTAATATGACGAAGACCACTTTGATCCTATATAAATATGGTTGATGGACAAGATTGTTAAAGAATACCTTTATTTAATAGCAAATTTTGGGCTCATAAAGTTGTACATTTATAAGGAAACATATGTTGCCTAAGTGAGAGATTGTTGGATTAAAATACTATTATGGGCACATATTTATTATTGTATGATGGTATTATAATAAATACAGGGTATTAATGTCATGGAATAAACATATAGAAACCGTAAGTTATATTTATAATTTGATGAGGGGTCAAATTGCAAAACATCTAATAACTGACTATTATCAGTCAATAAAACGGTTGTGGTCCTCAAGAAATAGTATGTCTCTTATTTTCTCTTCTTCGCATCAGAGAGAGATTAAAACAAAAAGGTGAAACTGTTTTATTAGAAGATCATAACCTTTGCAAAATCGATTCCATGGACTTTGGTACACTTCTGCTAATCTATGCTTATTTATTGTTTGTTTTCTCGTGAATTGCTTAGGGCTAAATTCAAATTGTTTCTTTAAAATAATTAAACTATATAGGATATCGCGTTAAAATATAGCATCAAAATCAGACTTAGAGTAAGGAAAATTCTATATGTTTTATGAGCAAGTGCTAAAAATGAAAACAAAAGAACTTCTCCGATAATTCTTCGGTCGAGGAGTTAATTTGTACATTCCATGGCCAGAGTAGTATAGTACAATCCTTTTTTATAAAGCACGACTAGGATATGCAATTTATCCCTCAACAATATTATAGAGAATAAAAAATTTCTTCTACATCTATGTATCAACCTGTTGGGGAAAATCACTTTAGATGATCAGTTTAAGGGAATAAAAACCTAAAGCAGCGGAAAACTACTAGATCCTAATTGTAGTGAGATGAAACAAACAGAGATAAACACTGGAACAGACAGTCATAGATCTATGCAACGCGGAAAAATAAATAACACCAGTTTTATAGTGGTTCCACTACCGCGAGGAAGTGTACATCCATTTAGGGAGAGGAGATTTTACTAATCACTGAAAGATTAGACTTACAAGATTGATTCGCTTTTGAAGGTTATAAATTAGAAGAATTTACAATACAGACATAATTCTGTAGAGTTTCAGCTCTCTAGGATTGCTGCCATTGTTTCCAGAAGCTCCACTATTTATAGGGTGAAGATATGAGGAGGGATAGATGCTATAAAGCAGCCCTGGGATTTGGTTCGGCAAACCCTACCTGGTTCGGTAAAACACTTCACAATCTGGTCCGGCATGAGTACATTTCATTTGAACCGGCATAGATTGGTTTGGCATAGCACAAAGGTTGGAGTGGCACTTCACTTCAATACCGAGCTAAACATTTGGTTTGGCATGCAGCTCTTGGATCGACAACTCAACAACATTGGAGCAGCATCTTCTGGCTCGGCACTAGCACATCTATTTGGAGTCGCACAGTACCAAACTAATAATTTAGTTTGGCAGTTCGAACTTGAAACGACCCGCAAATCCGTACCCCTTGAGTCAACACTATTCTACAAAAAATAACTCAAGTTGCACAGAAATACGAACCATTTGGGTAAAAGAAGAAGAGGTAGAAGAAGAAGATAGAAATCAATAACAGAATCTAACCATCGCAGCGGAATAAAATATAATAGATAATAAATAATCTTTACTCAATCAATTATATCTCTGTTTATATATCACATCAACCAGAGTACATTAATCACAACTCAACATCAATATCATACAAATGAGTACACAACAACTCGACACAGCGGAATATGTATATATATATATATATACAAGTACGGGAGTACGTATCGCCATCCTGCTCGTCTCCTGAGCTCCACAGCATCATATCCTGTATCCTATAATACTCGGTCTGACCCAAGCATTACAGCTAAATAATACCCGATTCAGTCTGGAATACCAGCGTGAGAAAATCACACCCAATTGATTATTAAAGTTTCAAAAATCCTTTTAAAAACAAAAGCATCTCGTAAGGCCACGCCACAAATAAACATGTCGGGTTTTTACCTTACGGTAGCTAAAACATTTTTTATTAAAGTCCTCTGATATTATAATAGTGTCTATAGAAAGTAAAATAGAATCTAGCTGAAATGCCTGCATCTCACGTTTCAGCAATAGTTGGGCACAATCAAAACCGTACGGGCGCGTAGGGAAAATGGATTCCAACTAATGGCTAGGCACTGGGGTACCACCTGTCACAATACCTGCTCTAGATCAGCGTACCGAGGAGCCACCCTAACTCCCCTGCAACACAAGACCGGAACCATCCCTTACTGGACAGTCCCGAGCAAAATCACCCCGCGGTTGGGATCAGCAACCGCCCACTAAGTCAAAATAAAGGGACATCTAGACAGGGATGACCTCACCCTCCAGTGGGGGCTACCCACGAAGCCTTGCTGCATATCCCCTGATTTTCAGCCATTCCCATTTGATGAGACTTGAGGCTAAGCGTTACCTTTATAGAACATATTCCTTAGAATGTCCATCGTCCACCTGACGATGTTTCGCAAGCATTCATCCATATAAGTCCGTCCCGGGTTCGAACGGAACCGAAGGCACTATTCCTACTACATCCATTTTGGAAATATCCTCAGGATTAGTAGCGACTAGCCCTTGCACTTCACTACTCCATCTTCGAATCCAAAATCGTTTTCACGAAGCGTACAAATCGGATCGAAGTGGTTTTCGAGAAATTAATCTCGATCCCGGTCTCTTCGAAACGATCAGCGTGTTTGTCCAATATTGATAGTCGGTTATTTAACTATCAATTATATTCACAAACAAACATCCAACAATAAATAATTTCCCAAATTATTTTTTTACCTCAAAATATCTTCACAAGATATATTTCTATTTTCAATCCTTTGAAAACAGTTTCCAAAACCATCTTTCTTTTCAGAATAAATTTTCCCAAATATTTTCTATTTCCTCTGAAATACCAAGCACAAAACTAGATTTTAAAATAATTTTAAACACTTCACTTTGCAATTTATACTATAAAACATTCATGTTCAAAAAAAATCCTTTAATAATTTTTTGGGGTACTTAATAAAATATAAAACTAGATTTCACTTTTAAAAATAGAATACTAAGTCACTCTTTAAATAAGTATTGCTATAAAAGATTAAAAGAAAATACTTACTTTAGAATTTAAATATTTAGAAATAGTAAATTTTTCAAAACATACTTCTTAAAACAACTTTAAACTTTTAATTTCTATTTAAGAATTTACTTTGAAAACGTACTTGGTTATTCGGAGAGAAATTTCCAATCTCAATCACTTAAATCAATTTTCCAAATTGATTCCCAATCTATTCCATTTGAAATAAACTTCTTTACTCTTCAGTTCATTTCAAAATTCATTAATTATGAACTTTATTATTATTTTCAGTTTGATTTTAAATCCTAAATTTAAAATAAATGTTTTGTTCTTTTAAACAACAGCGTTGAAGTTTAGGTTTTATTAACTTCCTGTTTATTTAAATTTTCTTCCCATACTCAAGATTTATTTATTAAAATTTTAAAGTCACTGTATTCCCTTTCCAGTTCATTCTTAAATTTATTCAACTTTCCTATAATTATTTACTTACAATTTCACTTCTTTTATTTTCATTCCCAAACTCAATTTATATGTTTGGTAATTCATTATTGCCCGATTATAACAATCAAGCCATAGCATTCAATATTTCACAAAATTCATGACAGAATATCAAATATTCAGAACGAAGAATATCAAATAATTAAATAAAGTTGAGGGGTCCAGTTGGATCCCTCCAACCTGTTTTCCCTGCATCCACAGACGTTAGCATCACATAATATGCAAATTTTCAAATTATACTATACTATATATCACATCAATCAATTCAACCATACAATCCATTATTTAAATTTAATCATTTGAATTTAAATTTAAACTGAGTGAGATTAACTCACCTTTAATTTGTTTGTAATCCAATCCAATCCGGCTTGCTTCTATCAGATTTTAACCTTGAATAGCATTATATTGCCTATTAATATTTGAAATAATCGAACAACTTGTTACCAATTACATAAGTTTAAATTTAATTTAGTTTAAACAAGTAATTAAATTTTAAACTAATCCCCTTTTTGAAAATCTTTGAGTAACTAAAATAATCTAAATAAATTAGTTAAATAGTTTTATTTTATTTTTAAATGATACCTAGTAAGTTTAAAATTTGTGTGTATATGTTTTATCTTCAAAATAAACTATATAGGGTTTAAAAATCTAACTTTACATATCTATATATATATATACTGTATATTCATAAAATTTTCTATATATAAATGTTATCTGTTTACTATCAACTATTTACATAAAAATCTTAACCCTAAAAATAAATTTTCTATTGAGTTGTACTGTCTCAATATCCATATTTTAAACTAAAATAAAAATCGAAATACCTCACTATAAATTCTTATATATGTATATATATATATATATATATATATATATATATTTAAACTTTTGAATTCCTTATTCTTAATTTAAATTAATTCAAATTAAGCTATATAAAAAAAACAATTACCTTACTGCTGAACCCCAATCAAATCGAGCCCTCATCACGACCTGCCTGCATCGTCAACGTCGGCCACCAGTCACGCGTCCCCTAGCTTCTACGCCTGCACCTCAACATCACGGCGAAATCACCTACGTCCAAGCCCTAGCCTCCCGTACTGTCGTACGTGAGCTCGCGAATTCCTCCTCATGAAACTCGAGAATTTCCAGATCGCTATCCCCTTTCCCCCAAACCGCGACTCGAAACCCTAACTCGAAGACGCGAGTCCCCCTCTCCCCGTTCTTTTGATAGCGCACTCGCGTATTACACGATTCAAGGCAGAATCGAACATGAATTAAAGACGGGTTTGAAATTGTAGAGGGAAACGAATGAGTGAGGCCAGCGGCCATATTTTTATTTTATTTTTTTGAATCGAATGGATTTCGATTTTGGAAACCGAAGGAAAGCATCGGCCCCATTTTCTTTTTTGGTTATTTTTTTCTGAATAAACGAAGGCTCGAGTAAAAGGAAACGAGGGGAACGAAAGAACATGATTTGAATGTGAAGAGATGGGTGGCGTACACGAGAAGCTTGATTTATTAAATTAAATTTCATTGGATTATTACCAATTAAATATCCAGCGCGTTTACAAATCGTACACTCACACACTAACTCCAATCAATACGAAATTTGGAATCCGATAATAATAAAATATTACGAACCCAATGGAACTGGTTTCGTTGAATTTCGAGACTGTGCCTTGGAAGGCTATATTTTTAATTCAATTTACACGATAAAATTTCAAAACTGAACAAACCACTGCTAATTGAATTTTACAACTACTATTATTTTCGGTGCTATCAAAATAAAATTTTCAAGCCTTCAAATTATTTTTAACAGGCTTAAAACTTCAAATTTCATATTTCACCCAATTCCAAATTATTTAATGTGATAATTTAACCATCAAATAAATTGTGATATTTGAAATTTTAAGTTAAATTTACTCTATTGAATATTTTAAATCAATTAAATATTCCGATTTTAAATACTCGAAAATTCCGGGTCATTACAGAACTACCAGACGAAATATTTGGTTCGGTATTCCCCATTTCACCTTCACCAAATCACCGAACGACTTTTCCTTCATATCACCAAATAACTTCTCCTTCATATCACCAAATGAAATCTTTTCCACTTGACGAACTCCACCGGACCAAATCTTGGTCCGGCATTTCCTCACCGAATCAAAAATATGTTTCGACATCTTCTTCTCCACACTAGATCCAAATCCTAGCATTAAATGAACCTCTTCCTCTTAGGGCTTGGAGCTCCTCCTCGAAGCTTCTTTAGTGGTGATGCTTCTGCAACCTCACTCTCCAACTGATCGCTGTCACACCAATGGTGAGCACATATCTGAAGGTTGACTTTATTCGATCCATATCACCTACATAGTCGAAATCACAAAATCCAAGCAAGCTGAAATCTCTTCTTTTACTGCCAAATACAAGTCCATGGTTTAGAGTTCCTCTAAGGTATCTGAAGATACACTTCACTACTTCCCAATGCGTCTTTCCTGGATTCCCCATGAATCTGCTCACTAATCCAACCGCCAATGCAATGTCAGGCGTTGTGCAGACCATGGTAGATATCAAGCTGCCAACTGCATTTGCATATAGGACCTTCATCATATAAGCTTTGTCCTTTTTCGAGATCGAAGATTCTTTACTAGAAAACTGTATGTGCAAAGGTATGGGTGTGTTGATTGCCTTTGCCCCTTCCACGCTATACCGAGCATTCACCTTTTAAATATACTCCTTTTGAGTGAGGCTCAAAAGTCCTAGCTTTCTATCCATTTGGATTTCCACACCCAAGAACTTTTTTTGCTTCTCTAAGGTTATTCATTTCGAATTCCGCTTTTAGCTTTTGCTTTAAACTATCGATTTCATCTTTATCCTTAGAAGCAATCGATATAACATCCACGTACAAGAGTATGTACATCCATCTACCATTCTTTAAATGCTTAAAGTACACACAAGTATCTTTGATGCTACGATCAAAACCAAGTGAAAGCATAAAAGAGTCAAACCTCTTATATCATTGTCTAGGCGACTGCTTAAGTCCATACAATGACTTATTCAATTTGAAAACCCTTTCTTTCCCATCTACAAGAAATCCTTCTAGTTTCTTCATGTAGATGGTCTCATCCAAGTCTTTGTGTAAGAAAGCGGTTTTCATGTGACGCCCCACCTCTATACTCATGCTATCCAAGGACACTACGGAGTAATGCTGTCAACTAGCACGAACAATAAGGCTATTGAGGAGCAATCATCCATGTAATTGCTTTGTACAAGCACCGATATGTCAGATAGTATAACATGCATTTCATTTCAAGAGGAAATCCGACATGTCGATACAAACTCAAAGCTACTACACAGTGGCTATGATATCTTCGGAAACAAATATATAAATAAACATAACACAAATCAGTCACAGATATCCATATTACAAAGGCAGAAATAGATATGAATATAACACATGAAAGTGTACATCAGAGTAGTGGTCAAAAAGATCCACATAACACAAAAGAATGGACACAAGTGCTAGACAAAAGAATATATATACATTAAGGCGTCCCTATCTCAAATGTATAACAACCAAAACTACCAATCTAATGTAGTTAGACAAAAGTCAGGTAATGATGATCCCAGATCAGGAGTCAAGTCGAAGCGCCTGTAACATATCGGCCTGACCCGAGTATTATTAAATAAAAAAATAATATACGGATCAGTCTAGCTATAAATATCAGATAAAATGAGATGGAATAAGAGATATGTCAAAACGTATGATAACAATAATGCCATACTATGAAAAGTATACATTTAAAATCAGCAAAATCATACAATACCTCGGTTATCTCAAAAGCACCAAAAAGGAAGTCATATTCTTCACCATATTCACCAAACCACAAATATTGATAAATATATCAATGCCAATCTGAAAAGTTAGTGAAACACAAATTCACCAATGCACAAATATAAAGCTTATTAATGTAAATCACGAAAAGTGGCGAAACACAAATTCTAGAAAGCATCAATAGAAATCCAGAAATCACAAAAAGGGGGGAAGGCCTATCACAAAACGGAAGCATGAAAGCCCACCAACACGTGTATCACAAAACGGAATGCTATTTCATGGTTGCTAACTATTAATTTTTGAGCCGAAGCCCCACAAAACGGCCTGAAGACCATGGGTCTCTACCCTACCAATTTTGAGTCGAAGCTCCACAGAAATGGAGTTTAGTCTCCCCCGCAGACAAAGAGACATCGCACATTGCTAGTCTAAATCACAAAATGATCATCATCGATCATCAAGAAATGTCAACTACACTAAGCTAGTAAATAGATGAGTTTAGCTTCATGTCCCATAACCATTGGCTTAACTTAACTATTTACGAACAAATTGTAGATCTCCACTCGAAAGTTGTCACAAGAGTTTCAATCGAATAAGTCCATGAATTAACCGATGAAGTAAACGCGAGCGTTTCATACCACTTGTTTTACTAAGCCGCTTAATTAGATTTCTCATAGGAGTGAGGTAAAGGTTTGTATATACTAATAGGTAGGAAAATGGTTTTAAATAATGAGCTTTGTATTAAAATAGTGTTGAAATCGTTTTGATGAAAGAGTTTTGATATTTACTACTAGTACAAAAAACCTTTATATTTTCAAAGTGATAATTCACAGAAATGATTGTAGAAACAATCAATCACCAAAGATTCGCATTCGAAGGCGTGAATCGAAACCATAAAAATCGATATCGAATCCATCAATGGATATTCTCAAAAATTCCGAAAAGAAGTCATCAAAGTCAATAACAAATGATAACAAGAGATCGAATAATCATGAATCGAAGAAAATTGAAATCTCAAGCAAAATAGGCTAAATAGGCAAAATAAACTGAATACAAGCAGGTCAGTCGACTAGCACTCTGAGAACAGTCGACTGGCCAATGCCTGGAAAAACTCTCGGGTTCCAGGTCAGTCGACTGGACTCAGAGGGTCAGTCGACTGGTGCCTGTTTTCCAGCATTTCCAACTTATCTAAATGAAGAGCAAACTCAAGCCAACTCGCGACCGGACGAGCAATGGGCGCTAGGGGTTTATGCCAATCGACAACCCAGCCCTATAGGCTCTTTGATGCATCACCACAAACATGTTCAAACAACGAAGCTAGGATTTTTAAAGATTTGACTTCAAAACACCAAAAAAGGAACATTCATAAAACTAATTCAATCCAAAGCAAATGAACACGGAATAGAAGTTAGGAATTCATACCTAACAGCAAAGATAGATATAGATATAGACATAGATGTGAGATAAAAATCTCACCTTTTACTCAAAAACAAGGAGGAAGAAGCTATAGAGCAAGGCAAGAACAATCACTCTTCGATTCCAACCCAAGAAGCTTGAATCTAAGCTTAAAAGAAAAACATTTCCTATGTTAGGGTTTAGTAATTTCTAAAATTAAAGGTAGAATGAGTTGGAGAAGAAGAAGAGGATGCTTACCAATAGCTTCTCTTGGAATTTGGAGTTAGAGATTGGATTTGCAATGGAACTAGGGCTTAGGAATTCTAATTTCCAATCTCTTTCCCCATTTTTCTAAAGCTTGAAGTGTTAGGGATTAGAAATGAAATGGATGAAGAGGAGTGGGGTGGAGCTTGGGTCTTAAGTTGGGGTTAATGGGCTGAAAACCAATCTCAAAGCCCTAAGTAGAAATGTCAAAATTCAAGCTAACTCCAAACATATCAATGTTTATACTCAAAAAGGTCGCAAACGACATTTTTGAACTCAATGGAAGTGGTTCCAAGTTCTAATTTGATCGTTTGCAAAAAGTTGCATTTTGGACTAAAATCTGACTAACGATGCTATATTTAAATAAAATATTTAAATATACAATCGTAAAATATGCGGGTTGTTACAGACTCTCCTCCTTAAAGAAATTGCGTCCTCGCAATATTAATGAAGAAAATAAAAAGTAACAACCATAAAAGCATATCAATACAAAAGAAATTTGAAATAAGAAGTTCAGCTCAAGGAGCACGAGAAAGTAAGTCCGGATGTGTTCGCTCGATGAATTCTCTAGATTCCCCAGAACAATCCTTAAGATTTGAGGACCATTGAACCTTCACAAGAGGGACATCATTATTTCGAAGGCGTTTTACCTCCGATGCAATGATACGAATAGAATGCTGCTCATAAGTCAAATTAGGCAAAATTTCAATTTCTTCCACAACACATGGCTCAAGAATAGAATTGAAATCCCTAAGGCATTTTCGTAGTTGAGAAACGTGAAACACATCATGAATAGAAGAAAACTGAGCCGGCAATAAAAGGCGATAAGCCACGGAACCAATACGTTCGGTGATGGGTAATGGACCAATATATCGAGCTGCTAATTTTCTCGATCGACTGAAATGCACAACACCCTTCATAGGTGAAACATGAATAAACAGAAAATCTCCCACAGAAAATTCTAATTTCCTACTTCGATTATCGGCATAGGAATTTTGCCTACTTTGAGCTTCTTTCATCGTATGGCGGATAAGGTCAATCTTTTCTGTGGAATCACGAATAAAGTTTGGACCTAAAACCATCTTCTTACCGGCCTCAAGCCAACAAGAAGGAGATCGGCATGGCCTTCCATAGAGTGCCTCAAAAGGTGCCATACCACTACTAGATTGGAAGCTATTATTATAGGAAAATTCAACAAGAGAAATAGGATCTTCCCAACTTCCACCAAAATTAAGAACACATGCATGAAGAAGACTTCAAGAGTTTGATTCACACACTCGGTTTGTCCATCGGACTGAGGATGATAAGCGGTGCTAAAATTAAGCTTCATTCCCAAAGCTTTCTGAAGACTCTTTCAAAATCCACTAGTAAACAATGGATCATGATCGCTAACAATAGAAGTAGGGACTCTACGTAATTTAACAATTTCTTTAATAAAGAGTTTTGCCAAAAGAGGCACGGTCCGATTGAACCGAATGGGAATAAAATGGGCGGATTTTGTAAGTCTATCCACTGTCACCCATAGGCTATCATGACCCGAATGAGAACGGGAAAGGCCGTCAATAAAATCCATGGAAATTTGGTCCCACTTCCAAATTGGAATATCCAAAGGTTGCAATAACCCGTCGGGCCTTTGATGCTGGCCTTAACGAGTTGACAAGTCATGCAACGCTTAACAAAGTTAGCAATATCAGATTTCATTCCATCCCAATAGTAAATTCGCTTCATATCCACGTACATTTTACTACTACCGGGATGAATGGTAAATTTAGAACGATGGGAATCTTCTAAAATGTCTTTACGAAGATCACTAATATTTGGCACGATAAGTCTACCAAATTTTCGAATGCCGCCACGAGCATCAATATCAAAGTCTTTCAAACCTTCAACATTGATTTTGTCCCTACAACTTTGGCTAAGAAGAGCCAATTCGAAATCTAGCTTTTGAGCTTCAAGAATGCGGTCTAAAAGAGAAGGATGAGCCTAAAGGCTACATAAAACGAGAGATGAACATAAATCGAATTCACGATCTCGAATCTCATAAATGGACAAAATCCCAAGATCATTCCATTCGGATATCATCATAGAAACAACCGCTTGTTGCTTAGGACTAAGGGCATCGGCAACACAATTCCCCTTTCCGAAAGTATAGAGAATATCAAGATCATAAGATGCAAGAAATTCGAGCCAACACTGTTGACGCAAATTAAGTTCCTTTTGAGAAAATAAACACTTCAAAGATCTATGATCGGTGTATAGAATAAATTTTTCTCCCAAAAGATAATGACGCCAAATTCTATGGGTGAAAACAATAGCCACGAGCTCTAAATCATGAGTGGCATATCTAGTCTCGGCTGGCTTTAATTGCCTAGAAGCATAAGCAATAACGCATTCTCTTTGCATAAGAATGACTCCCAAACCAATACGACTAGCATCGGTATAATCAATAAAATCTTGGTTCCCTCGAGAATCCCAAGAATAGGAGCATCGAAAAGGAGTTCTTCTAATTTCTGAAAAGAAGCTTCACATTTGTCCGACCAAATGTATTTAACTCCCTTCTTTGTCAAGCTAGTAAGAGGCACGGCAATTTTAGAAAAGTCCTTTATGAACCGGCGGTAATAACCTTCCAATCCAAGAAAGCTACGAATCTCTGTCACACTCTCCAGTCTCTTCCAATTTTGAATCGCTTCAATCTTTGAAGGATTCATGGAAATTCTGGATTCGGAAATAATATGACCGAGAAACTTAACCCGAGATTGCCAAAAGTGGCATTTAGAAAAAAATTCATTCAATTGATTGCTCCTAAGAGTTTCCAACACAATCCGAAGATGCTTTTCATGCTCCTCCTTGGTTTTAGAATACACAAGGATATCATCTATAAAGATGAGAACAAATCGATCGAGGAAGTCTTTGAAAACTCGATTCATAAGGTTAACAAAATAAGTCGGAGCATTCGTTAAACTAAATGGCATAACAAGCCATTCATAAGATCCACAACGAGTATGGAATGACGTCAAAGGAAACTATCCTCTGCAATACGAAGCTAATGAAAGCCGGCTGCTAAGTCTAACTGTGAAAAGACTCTAACACCACCAAGTCGATCAAATAGATCATCAATCCAAGGTAGAGGATATTTATTCTTGATAGTAAGATCATTAAGTTTACGGTAGTCAACGCAACGCCTAAGTGTACCATCGGATTTCTTCACAAAAATAGTTGAAGCTCCCCAAGGAGAGGAATTAGAATGAATAAACTGCTTCGTTTCCAATTCGGATAATTGCCTACGCATCTCCTCATTTTCTTTATTGGACATACGATAAGGAGGACGAGTGATAGGTAGAGCTCCAGGGATTAGATTGATTCTGAACTCAATTGCTCGCTTAGGTGGTAATCCTAAAACGAGCTCAAATATGTCGGAAAATTCACGAACAACGTGAATAAGAGAAATGACATCTTCCTCATCATCATTATCCTCATCATGAGGATTCAAAGAATATAAAGATGCTGCCAAGTTAGAATCCGAATCTTTAAGAACAATAGAAATCTGCTTAACAGATTAAGGATGTCGAAGATGAATATTCCGCTCAGGACATAGGATATGGGCTTCATAATGGTTAAGCCGATCCATTCCAGAAATCATTCCGAAGCCTAAGTAACGCATGACATGAAAATCGGCTCGGAAAGAAAAATCACATAAAATAATCTCGACATCACTACAAAGCAAACTGAATGTTGCGGATCCACCGACCGGATTCCCAATTCTCAAAGAAGTCATTAAAGCAACAACACCTAAAGAAAAAGTAACAACAAGTTCTTTTGATATAAAAGAATGGGACGTGCCCGTATCAAAAGGAACTCGAATAGGTTGATCCCGAAACATAATAATGCCATCAAGGATAGAATGAGAAATACCTTGACCACGAGAAGTGTTGCTAGGAGTTTGCACCACATTTAGATTTCCCTCCTTCTTGCCCTGAAGTTTGGGACATGCAGATATATAATGACCCGAGCTTTTAATAGCGACAAGCAAGGGGCATTGAACACTTATTCGAATAATTCTCCTTAGAACCACAATTGTAGCATTGCCCACCACTAGAGGTAGAAGTCTTTGCTACAGGAGTTGCTTACTTCCCTTTCTTATTGGGATAAGGGCCTTTGAACTTATTAGGCCTTTTCTTGTTGTTATTGAAGTTTGGTTTAGCACCCACAAATTCAACATCACTTTCCTTATCTGCCTCTTCAAGCAATAAGTTGGTCAAAAGAAACTTTCAATTTCAGAAGCAATGGCTTCTTGAGATTTTTATTCAAGCCATAGCCAAATCTCTGGTTCTTCTTCAATGGGGTATTAGTGTACTCAACCCCGTATTTAGAAAGAGATTCGAAAGATGCAACATATTCCGTCACAGAAGATTCACCTTGAATAAGGTCAATAAAAGGACGGGCCAAAGTCACTTTTTTAGCTTCCGGCACAAACTTTGATTCGAATCTTTCCCGAAATTGCTCCCAAGTAAAATCCGCTTCAATAATTTCAAAAATAAGAAGTTCGTACCAATCTAATGCTCTTTCTTGGAGCATGCTAGAAGCTACTTGGACTCGATGAAGGTCAATAAGATTCATGTGAGAAAAGATGTGATCGCATGTTCTAAGCCAAACTTGGACTTCGATAATGCCCTCGGAACCCCTAAACGGCTTTCCACCCAAATTGGTATAATTATTGCATAGGCGTGCAAATCCGAATTTTGGGTGAGTAGGCTCTGGAATGGGTCCGGCGGCCTGAGCATTCTTTACTAGATCTAGAAGTTGTTGTGCAGACATAAATACTCCATCCTAGGGAGTAGCACTAGATTGACCGACGCTGGGACGGCCAGGTCTAACCATTTCTCTTCTTAAGAAAGAAAGAAAAAAGAAGAAAAAAGGTAATTCACAAAATGAATATTAAACAATAATGATTGATAAAACAAGGCATCACAAAAGAAAATAGGATAAGACGGTACGAAGACTCGAATTAAATCCTAAGGCACGACTCCTAAGATGGACTTAGAATGATGATCCTTGTTAAATTATTCTACATTGTTTCGAAGTTTGGCTTTGATACAAAGCTGTGACACCCCACCTCTATACTCACGCTAGCCAAGGACACTACGGAGTAATGCCGTCAACTAGCACGAAGAATAAGGCTGTTGAGGAGCGACCATCCATGTAATTGCTTTGTGCAAGCACCGATATGTCAGATAGTATAACATGCATTTCATTTCAAGAGGAAATCCGACATGCCGATACAAACTCAAAGCTACTACACAGTGGTTATGATATCTTCAGAAATAAATATAGAAATAAACATAACACAAATCAGTCACAGATATCCATATCATAAAGGCGGAAATAGATATGAATATAACACATGAAAGTGTACGTCAGAGTAGTGGTCAAAAAGATCCACAATAACACAAAAGAATGGATACAAGTGCTAGACAAAAGAATATGCACACATTAAGCAGTCTCTATCTCAAAAATATAACCATAAAAACTACCAATCTAATGTAGTTAGACAAAAGTCAGGTAATGATAATCCCAGATCAGGAGTCAAGCCGAAGCACCTGTAACATCTTGGCCTGACCCAAGTATTATTTAATAAGAAAATAATAAATGGATCAGTCTAGCTATAAATATCAGATAAAATGAGATTGTGACATCCCACCTCTATATTCACGCTGGCCAAGGACATTACGGAGTAATGCCATCAACCAGCATGAAGAATAAGGCTGTTGAGGAGTGACCATCCATGTAATTGCTTTGTGCAAGCACCAATATGTCAGATAGTATAACATGCATTTCATTTCGAGAGGAAATCCGACATGCCGATACAAACTCAAAACTACTACACAGTGGCTATGTGGTCTTCGGAAACAAATATAGAAATAAGCATAACATAAATCAGTCATATATATCCATATCACAAAGGCGGAAACAGATATGTATATAACACATGAAAGTGTACGTCAGAGTAGTGGTCTAACAAGATCCAAAATATCACAAAAGAATAGATACAAGTGATAGGAAAAAGAATAAGTATACATCAAGGAGTCTCTATCTCGAATGTATACAAAAAAAAACTACTAATCTAAAGTAGTTTGCCAAAAATCAGGCGACGGTCCCTAATAAGAAGTCAAGAGGAAGCATCTGTAACATCTCGGTCTGACCCGAGTATTATTTAAGAAGAAAATAATAAACGGATCAGTCTAGCTATAATTATCAGGTAAAATGAGATATAGAAGAGATATGATAAAAATGTATGATAACAAAAATGTCATACTACGATAAATATACATTAAATAACAACGAAAATCATACAATATCTCAAGAAATCTCGAAGAACTAAAAAGAACGTCATATTCTTTATTTTATTCACCAAACCACAATTATTGACGATCATATTAATGCCAATCGAAAAAGTTGGATAAACACAAATTCACTAATGCACAAAAATTGATAAAGCTTATCAATGCAAATCACGAAAATTGGTGAAACACAAATTCTAGAAATCGATCAATGGAAATCCAGAAATCACAAAAAGGGGAAAGAGGTCTATCACTAGAACGGGGGCATGAAAACTCACCAACACGTGTACCATAAAATGGAAAGCTATTCCATGGTTGCTAACCATTAATTTTGAGCCGAGGCTCCACTAAAACGGCCCAAAGACCATGAGCCGAAGCTCCACTAAAACGGCCCGAAGACCATGGGTCGCTACCCCACCAAGCCGAAGCTCCACTAAAAACGGGGTTTAGTCTCCCTCGTAGACAAAGAGACATCGCACATTGCAAGTCTAAATCACAAAATGATCATCATTGATCGATAAGTGTAAATTACACTAAGCTAGCAAATAAATGAGTTTAGCTTCATGTCCCATAACCACTGGCTTAACCTAATTATTTACGAACATGTTGTAGACTTCCACTCGAGGTTAAGTGTAAATTACACTAAGCTAGTAAATATATGAGTTTAGCTTCATGTCCTATAACCACTAGCTTAACTTAAATATTTACGAACAAATTATAGATCTTCACTCGAAAATTTTCACAAGAGATTCAATCGAACAAGTCTAAGAATTAACCGATGAAGTAAACGCAAGAATTTCATACCACTTGTTTTACTAAGCTGTTTAATTAGATTTCTCATACGAGTGATGTAATGGTTTGTATATACCAATAGATTGGAAAATGGTTTTAGATAACGAGCTTTGTAATTGAAAATAGAGTTGAAATCATTTTGATGAAAGAGTTTTGATATTTACTACTTGCATTAAAACCTTTATATTTTTAAAGTGACAAATCACAAAAATGATTGTAGGAACAATCAATCATCAAAATTCACATACGAAGACGTGAATAAAATCTAAAGAAACCGAATCCATCAAAGTGGATATACCCAAAAATTCTTAAAATAGAAGTTGTCAAAGTCGACAAAGGTGATAACAACTAATCGGAGAAAAAGAATCGATTAAAGATTGGAAAACAAAGCAAATTGAGCATAAATAGGAAAAACAGGCAAAACCGAAGAGGTCAATCGACTGACTGCAAATGTCTAGTCGACTGAACTAGAAACTTGAAATTTTCATTTTCGGCAGTCAGTGGACTGATTACAGTGGCCAGTCGACTGATTGCAGGAAACAGAGACTCCTTGTCTCTGAAAACAGCCCCTGGATCGCTCATGAGCTATAGCCAGTGGACTGACCGCAAATGTCAGTCGACTGACTGGCACTGGAGCAAATTTCCAGCCTATCAACTGAAGAGGAAACTCTTCCAAAATGCAACCGAACGAGCAATGGCGCTAGTGGTTTATGCCAATCGACAACCCTGCCTTATAGGCTCTTCGATACACCACTAAAGCATGATCGAACATCAAATTTATGATTTTTAAAGACTTGGCTTCAAATACTAAAAATTGAACTATTCACAAAACCAATCCAAATCAAAAGCAATTGCACATGAATAAGTGTTAGAAATTCATACCTAACAATCAAAGATAGTTATAAACATAGATGTGAGATAAAAATCTCACCTTTATACTTAGAAACACAAGAGAGATGCTTAAAAACAAGCTAAGGTTGATTTCTCTTCGATAACACCTCTAGAATCTTCAATCTATAAACAAAGGTGAAGATTTTCCTAAGTTAGGTTTAGGAAATTTCTGAAATTGAAGAGGAATAGAGATGGAGAAGATGAAGAGAAGGCTTACAAAGCTTCTTCTTGAATTTGGAGCTAGAACTTGGATTTGCAAATGGAAACTAGGGCTTAGGATTTCCTAATTCTTTTTCTCTTCCCCCATTTTTGATGAAGCTTGAGTATTAGGAAATTATGAAGGAATGAAGAGAAGAGGGGTTGGAGTAATGATATAAGGTGAGTTGGGTTAGTGGGCTGAACCCAAACCCAATCCCAAAGCCCTAAGTGAAAAATAGCAAAATTCACTCAACTCAAAACATATCGATGTTTATACTCAAAAAGGTCACAAATGCCAATTTAAACTCAATGGAAGTGGTCTCGAGTTCAAATTCGACTGTTTGCAATAGCTTTTCGGACTATAATCCGACTAATAATGAAATATTTAAATAAAATATTTAAATATTCAATCGTAAAATGTGCAGGTTGTTACAGACTCCCCTCCTTAAAGAAATTGCATCCTCGCAATACTTAAGCAGAAAAAAAAGAGTAACAACCATACAATTATATCAGCACAAAAGAAATTTGAAATAAGAAGTTCACCATAAAGAGTACGAAAGAATAAGTCTGAATGTGTTCGTTCGATGAATTCTCTGAATTCCTTAGAGCAATCCTTGGGATTTGGTAACCATTGAACTTTCACAAGAAGAACATCTTTATTTCGAAGGCGCTCAACCTCCGAAGCAATGATGCGAATAGAATGTTGCTCATAAGTCAAATAGGTGAAACTTCAATTTCTTCAATAACACTGGACTCAAGAATAGAATCGGAACCTCGAAGGCATTTCCATAATTGAAAGACGTGGGAAACGTCATGAATAGCAGAAAATTGAGCCAGTAATAAAAGGCGATAAGCCAGGGAACCAATACGTTTGGTTATGGGAAATGGACCAATATATCGAGGTGCTAATTTTCCCGATCGACTAAAACGCACAACACCCTTCATAGATGAAACATGAACAAACACAAAATCTCCCACAGAAAATTCTAACTTCCTTCTTCAGTTATCCGCATAGGATTTTTGTCTACTTTGGGCTTCTTTCATCCAATGACAAATAAGGTCAATCTTTTCTATGGAATCATGAATAAAATCTGGACCTAAAACTAGCTTCTCATCGGCCTTGAGCCAACAAGAAGGAGATCGACATGGCCTTCCATAGAGTGCCTCGAAAGGTGCCATACCAATACTGGATTCGAAGCTATTATTATAGGAAAACTCAACAAGAGAAATATGATCTTCCCAACTTCCACCAAAATCAAGAACACATGCACGAAGAAGACTTTCAAGAGTTTGATTCACACGCTCGGTTTGTCCATCGGACTGAGGATGATAAGTAGTGCTAAAATGAAGCTTCGTTCCCAAAGCTTTTTGAAGACTCTTCCAAATTCCACTAGTAACCAATGGATCACGATCGTTAACAATAGAAGCTGGGACCCCATGCAATTTAACAATTTCTTTGATAAAGAGTTTGGCCAAAAGAGGTACGATCTGATTAGACCGAACGGGAATAAAATGGGTGAATTTTGTAAGTCTATCAACAATCACCCATAGGCTATCATGACCCGAACGAGAACGGGGAAGTCCGTCAATAAAGTCCGTGGAAATTTGATCCAACTTCCAAATTGGAATATCCAATGGTTGTAATAACCCAACGGGCCTTTGTTGTTCGGCCTTAACGAGTTGGCAAGACATGCAATACTTGATGAAGTTAGCAATATCAGATTTCATCTCATCCAATAATAGAGTCTCTTTATATCCGCGTACATTTTGCTACTACCGGGATGAATGGTAAACTTAGAACGATGATAATCTTCTAAAACATCTTTACGAAGATCACTAATATTTGGTTCGATAAGTCGACCAAATTTTCGAATGCCGCCACGAGAATCAATATCAAAGTCTTTCAAACCTTCAATATCAATTTTATCCCTACGGTTTTGGCCAAGAAGAGCCAATTGGGATCTAGCTTTTGAGCTTCAAGGATGCGGTCTAAAAGAGAAGGATAAACCTCAAGGCTACATAAAACAATAGATGAACTTGAATTGGATTCACGATCTCGAATCTCACAAGTGAACAAAGTCTCGAGATCATTCCATTCGGATATCATCAAAGAAATAACCGCTTGTTGCTTACGACTAAGTGCATCGGCAACACGATTTCCCCTTCCGGGAGAATAAAGAATATCAAGATCATAGGATGTAAGGAACTCAAGCCAACGTTGTTGACGCAAATTAAGTTCCTTTTGAGAAAATAAATACTTCAAAGATTTATGATCGGAATGGAGAACAAATTTCTCTCTTAAAAATAATGATGCCAAATTCTATAAGCGATAACAATAGCCGCGAGCACTAGATCATGAGTGGCATACCTAGTGTCGATAGGCTTAAATTATATAGAAGCATAAATGATATAACATTCTCATTCGCAAGAGAACAGCACCCAAAACAATACAACTAGCATCGGTAGAAACAGTGAAATCTTGGTTCCCTTCGGGAATCACAAGAATAAGAGTACAGGAAAAGAGTTCTTTTAAATAATCTTCTTTCCCGAAAAGCTAAAACTTTCAAAATCACAACTACTTTATGTAATAATCTTTCTAGGAAAAATTACTTTTTTACAAGTCAATTTATTGTGTCAGATTGTCTCATCAAAGCGTTTAGGAAATTCCTATCGATAACGTTGATCAAGCGCATCGACCAGAATTCTTAAAATACTAAATGGGCAATACAATCACAAAATCATCTTCTATATGACAAAATGTCTCTTAAAAGGTTTTAAGAATATCTTTGCTCGATTAAGAACAAAATCCAATTATACTTATAAATAAATCTTATGAAAAAGATTTGTAAAATTTTTAAATTGCTATTTTCATCCAAAACCAACAAACACAAGAATGGTCTCATCGAAACATTCATAGAATACTCGGTTTATAAAATGGATGAAATAAGCTGCACAAACTGAATGACATAATATGTCATTCATAAGAATCATAGCGAGTGCGAAATGCGGTAAGTGGAATGCTAACTTCCGCAACTCATAGCCAATGAAAACCGATGGCAAGGTCGGGCTAAAAAAACCTTAACCCCACTCAAAAGATTTCTTAGGTGATAATCCTAAGACAAGCTCAAAAATACCGAAAAATTCCACAAACTACCCGAATGAGAAAAATAACGTTTTCTTCATCATGTGGGTTTAAAGAATAAAATGATGTCATCAAATTGGAATCGAAATCACAAAGAAAGACAGATATCTGCTTAACAGATTAAGAATGTCGAAGATGAATAGTCCACTCAAGACATAGGATATGGCTTCATAATGATTAAGCCAATCCATATAAAAATCAACTCCGAAGCCTTAGTAAAAATCAGCTCGGAAAGAAAAATCACATAAAATAGTCTCGATACTGATTCAAAGCAAGCAAATTAAGTGTTGCGGATCCACCATCAAGATTCACAATTCTCAAAGAAGTCATCAAGCCCAAAATATTTAAAGAAAAAGAATCTACAAGTTCTTTTGATAAAAAATAGTGAGATGAACTCATATCAACAAGAGCTCGAAAAGGATAATCACAAATAAAATGTCATCAAGGATTGAATGAGAAATACCTTGACCAAGAAAAGTGTCACTAGGAGCTTTTAGCTTTCCCTCTCTCCTACTTTGAAGTTTAGGACATGTAGATAAGTAATGACCCGAGCCTTTGCAATAGCGGCAATAAAGGGGTTTCGGGCACTTAATTACATAATGGTCTGTGGAACCACAATTGTAGCATTGTTCACGACTAGAGGTAGGAGTCTTCGCTACCGAAGTTTCTAGCTCCCCTTTCTTCTTGCTTTAAAGTACGGGGCGGGCAGAAATATGATGACCTGAAATTTTACAATAACGATAAAAGAGTGGCTCCGGACACTCCCTTGCATAGTGGTCCTTAGAATTACAATTGTAGAATCCTCCACAATTAGGGATTGGAGTCTTTGCTACCAAAGTAGTTTGCTTCACCTTCTTATTGGGATAAGGGCTTTTGAACTTAATATGCCACTTCTTGGAAATCCCAATATCACTATCACCACTTTTACCAACCTCTTCATGTCGAAGAGTAACATCCACAAGCTAATTGAAAGGAACTTCAAGTTTCAAAGGTAGAACCATTTCGGGGTTCTTACTCAAAGCATAGATAAACTCTTGATTCTTTACAATATCCAAAAGTTGTTAGGCAGACATGAATATGCCATCCAGAGAAGGGCTACTGGATTGACCAACGCTAGGACTGCTATAGCTAACCATTTCTTCTTCTTTAAGAAAGAAAGAAGAAAAAGGTTATTGTCAGAATGAATATCAAACAAACTTGATTGATAAAACAAGGCATCATAAAGAAATTAGGATAGAACGGGTCCTAGGCTCAGATAAAATCCTAAGGCACGACTCCAAAAGAAGACATAGGACAATGATCCTTGCTAGATCATTCTACATTGTTCCGAAGTTTGGCTCTGATACCAAGCTGTGACGCCCCAACTCTATACTCACACTGGCCAAGGACATTACGGAGTAATGCCGTCAACCAACACGAAGAATAAGGCTATTGAGGAGCGACCATCCGTGTGATTGCTTTGTGCAAGCATCGATATGTCAGCTAGTATAACATGCATTTCATTTTGAGAGGAAATCCGACATGCCGATACAAACTCAAAACTACTACACAGTGGCTATGTGGTCTTCGGAAACTAATATAGAAATAAGCATAACATAAATCAGTCATATATATCCATATCACAAAGGCGGAAATAGATATGTATATAACACATGAAAGTGTACGTCAGAGTAGTGGTCTAACGAGATCCAAAATATCACAAAAGAATAGATACAAGTGATAGGAAAAAGAATAAGTATACATCAAGGAGTCTCTATCTCGAATGTATACAAAAAAAAACTACTAATCTAAAGTAGTTTGCCAAAAATCAGGCGACGGTCCCTGATAAGAAGTCAAGAGGAAGCATCTGTAACATCTCGGTCTGACCCGAGTATTATTTAAGAAGAAAATAATAAACGGATCAGTCTAGCTATAATTATCAGGTAAAATGAGATATAAGAAGAGATATGATAAAAACGTATGATAACAAAAATGTCATACTACGATAAATATACATTAAATAACAACGAAAATCATACAATATCTCAAGAAATCTCGAAGCACTAAAAAGAACGTCATATTCTTTATTTTATTCACCAAACCACAATTATTGACGATCATATCAATGCCAATCGAAAAAGTTGGTGAAACACAAATTCACTAATGCACAAAAATTGATAAAGCTTATCAATGCAAATCACTAAAATTGGTGAAACACAAATTCTAGAAATCGATCAATGGAAATCCAGAAATCACAAAAAGGGGAAAGAGGCCTATCACTAGAACGGGAGCATGAAAACTCACCAACACGTGTATCAGAAAACAGAAAGCTATTCCACGGTTGCTCACCATTAATTTTGAGCCGAGGCTCCACTAAAACGGCCCGAAGGCCATGAGCCGAAGCTCCACTAAAACGGCCCGAAGACCATGGGTCGCTACCCCACCAAGCCGAAGCTCCACTAAAGACGGGGTTTAGTCTCCCTCGTAAGCAAAGAGACATCGCACATTGCTAATCTAAATCACAAAATGATCATCATTGATCGATAAGTGTAAATTACACTAAGCTAGTAAATAAATGAGTTTAGCTTCATGTCCCATAATCACTGGCTTAACTTAATTATTTACGAACATATTGTAGACTTCCACTCGAGGTTAAGTGTAAATTACACTAATCTAGTAAATATATGAGTTTAGCTTCATTTCTATAACCACTAGCTTAACTTAAATATTTACGAACAAATTGTAGATCTCCACTCGAAAATTGTCACAAGAGATTCAATCGAACAAGTTCAAGAATTAACCGACGAAGTAAACGCAAGCATTTCATACCACTTGTTTTACTAAGCCGATTAATTAGATTTCTCATACGAGTGATGTAAAGGTTTGTATATACTAATAGATTGGAAAACGGTTTTAGATAACGAGCTTTGTAATTTAAAACAGAGTTAAAATCGTTTTGATGAAAGATTTTTGATATTTACTACTAGTATTAAAACCTTTATATTTTTGAAGTGAAACATCACAAAAATGATTGTAGGAACAATCAATCATCAAAATTCACATACGAAGATGTGAATCAAATCCAAAGAAACCGATACCAAATCCATCAAAGTGGATATACCCAAAAATTCCTAAAATAGAAGTTATCAAAGTCGACAAAGGTGATAACAACTAATCGGAGAAGAAGAATCGATTAAAGATTGGAAAACAAAGCAAATTGAGGATAAATAGGCAAAACAGGAGCAGGTCAGTCGACTGAATGCAAATGTCCAGTCGACTGAACCAGAAACTTGAAATTTTCATTTCCTGCAGTGGACTGATTACAGTGGCCAGTCGACTGATTGCAAGAAACAGAGACTCCTTGTCTCTGAAAACAGCCCCTGGAACGCTCATGAGCTACAGCCAGTCGACTGACCGCAAATGTCAGTCAACTGACTGGCACTGGAGCAAATTTCCAGCCTATCGATTGAAGAGGAAACTCTTCCAAAATGCAACCGAATGAGCAATGGCGCTAGTGTTTATGCCAATCGACAACCCTGCCTTATATGCTCTTCGATACACCACTAAAAGCATGATCAAACGTCAAATTTATGATTTTTAAAGATTTGGCTTCAAACACTAAAAATTGAATTATTCACAAAACCAATCCAAATCAAAAGCAACTGCACATGAATAAGTGTTAGGAATTCATACCTAACAATCAAATATAGTTATAGACATAGATGTGAGATAAAAATCTCACCTTTATACTCAAAAACACGAGAGAGATGCTTAAAAATAAGCTAAGGTTGATTTCTCTTCGATAACACCTCTAGAATCTTCAATCTACAAACAAAGGTGAAGATTTTCCTAAGTTTGGTTTAGGAAATTTCTGAAATTGAAGAGAAATGGAGATGGAGAAGATGAAGAGAAGGCTTACCAAAGCTTCTTCTTGAATTTGGAGCTAGAACTTGGATTTGCAAATGGAAACTAGGGCTTAGAATTTCCTAATTCTTTTTCTCTTCCCTCATTTTTGATGAAGCTTGAGTATTAGGAAATTATGAAGGAATGAAGAGAAGAGGGGGTGGAGTAATGATATATAGTGAGTTGGGTTAGTGGGCTGAACCCAAACCCAATCCCAAAGCCCTAAGTGAAAAATAGAAAAATTCACTCAACTCAAAACATATAGATGTTTATACTCAAAAAGGTCACAAATGCCAATTTAAACTCAATGGAAGTGGTCTCGAGTCAAATTCGACTGTTTGCAAAAAGTAGCTTTTTGGACTATAATCCGACTAACAATGAAATATTTAAATAAAATGTTTAAATATTCAATCGTAAAATATGCGGGTTGTTATAGAGATGGAATAAGAGATAGGTCAAAACGTATGATAACGATAATGTCATGCTATGAAAAGTATACATTTAAAATCGGCAAAATCATACCATACCTCAGTTATCTCAAAAGCACCAAAAAGGAAGTCATATTCTTCACCATATTGACCAAACCACATATATTGATAAATATATCAATGCCAACCGGAAAAGTTAGTGAAACACAAAATCACCAATGCACAAATATTGATAAAGCTTGTCAATGTAAATTACGAAAATTTAGCAAAACACAAATTCCAGAAATCATCAATAGAAATCCAGAAATCACAAAAAGTGGGGAAGGCCTATCACAAAACGGGAGCATGAAAGCCCACCAACACGTGTATCGCAAAACGGAATGCTACTCCATGGTTGCTAACCACTGATTTTTGAGCCAAATCTCCACAAAACGGCCCAAAGACCATGGGTCGCTACCCCCACCAATTTTGAGCCGAAGCTCCGCATAAACGGGGTTTAGTCTCCCTCGCAGACAAAGAGACATCGCACATTGCTAGTCAAAATCACAAAATGATCTCATCGATCATCAAGAAGTGTCAATTACACTAAGCTAGTAAATAAAGGAGTTTAGCTTCATGTCCGATAACCACTGGCTTAACTTAACTATTTACGAACAAATTGTAGATCTCCACTCGAAAGTTGTCACAAGAGTTTCAATTGAACAAGTCCAAGAATTAACTGACGAAGTAAACGCAAGCGTTTCATACCACTTGTTTTACTAAGCCGTTTAATTAGATTTCTCATACAAGCGAGATAAAGGTTTGTATATACTAATAGGTAGGAAAATGGTTTTAAATAACGAGATTTGTAATAAAATAGTGTTGAAATCGTTTTGATGAGAGAGTTTTGATATTTATCTACTAGTATAGAAAACCTTTATATTTTCAAAGTGACAAATCACTGAAATGATTGTAGAAACAATCAATCGCCAAAGATTCACATTCGAAGGCGTGAATCAAAGCCATAAAAATCGATATCGAATCCATCAAATGGATATTCTCAAAAATTCCGAAAAGAAGTCATCAAAATCAATAATAAATGATAACAAGAAATCCGATAATCACGAATCGATAAAAATTGAAATCTCAAGCAAAATAGGCTAAATAGGCAAAATAAACTTGTTCATGCCAATCGACAACCCAGCCCTATGGCTCTTCGATGCATCACCACAAACATGTTCAAACAACGAAGCTAGGATTTTTAAAGAATTGACTTCAAAATACCAAAAATTGGAACATTCATAAAACCAATTCAATCCAAAGCAAATGAACACGGAATAGAAGTTAGGAATTCATACCTAACAACAAAGATAGATATAGAAATAGATGTGAGATAAAAATCTCACCTTTTACTCAAACACAAGGAAGAAGAAGCTATAGAGCAAGGCAAGAACAATCACTCTTCAGTTCCAACCAAAGAAGCTTGAATCTAAGCTTAAAAGAAAAACATTTCCTATGTTAGGGTTTAGAAATTTCTGAAATTGAAGATAGAATGAGTTAGAGAAGAAGAAGAAGAGGATGCTTACCAATAGCTTCTCTTTGAATTTGGAGTTAGAGCTTGGATTTGCAATGGAACTAGGGCTTAGGAATTCTAATTTCCAATCTCTTTCCCCATTTTTCTAAAGCTTGAAGTGTTAGGGATTAGAAATGAAATGGATGAAGAGGAGTGGGGTGGAGCTTGGGTCTTAAGTTGGGGTTAATGGGCTGAAACCCAAACCCACAGCCCTAAGTGAAAATGTCAAAAATTCAAGCTAACTCCAACCATATCAATGTTTATACTCAAAAAGGTGGCAAACGCCATTTTGAACTCAGTGGAAGTGGTCCCGAGTCCTAATTCGATCGTTTGCAAAAAGTAGCATTTTCGACTAAAATCCGACTAATGATGCTATATTTAAATAAAATATTTAAATACATAATCGTAAAATATGCAGGTTGTTACATTTCAAGACCAGTTGCTTCAACTCCAAGTCATGAGCTGTGATGATAGCGAGCAAAATGCGGATGGATGTATGCCTCACTACTGGAAATAATATCTTATCATACTCCAATCTCTTTCTTTGTGAGAATACTTTAGCAACTGGTCTAGTCTTCTATCTCCCATCATCCTTCACCTTGAACACACACTTGCAATCTATGGCTTGTCTTCCTTGAGAAGTTGGTACTAAATCCTAAGTCTTATTCTTCTTCAATGACTCTAACTCCTCTTTCATAGCGCATATGCACTTCGAATTGTCACATGACTTTAAAGCTTCATCAAGGTCAAGCGGCACCTCAAGAACCACATGTGGGGCATAGTCAAACTGATAATCACGGCTAAGGTTCACAAACTGCCAATCACCATACCTTTTGGGTGGCCTAATAGTCCTACAATTGAACCTATTTGGTACTGCTTCGCCTAAACTCCTATCAGCTCTAACTTAAATTGAACTTACTCTAGATTCATGCACACACCAACACTATTAGAAAGTGCCTTTGGACTATCATGTGATGTTTCATCAATTGTGTTTTCCTCAATAGCATCAACGACAACTCTACTATTTGGATGGAACATAAGAACTTCTTCCATCTCCTTAGGCCTATCAAAATCTTCTAATGTGGTAGGTAGCTTCTCCTTCGAATTGAACATAGCAGCCATATCAAAAGTAACATGTCCGAAATGAACAATCTTCTGATCAACAGGGTTCCATATTCGATACTCTTTGATACCATTGGTGTATCCCATTAGTATGCCCTTATATGCTCTAGCCACCAACTTGTCATCACCTGTATGGTGAACATACACAGGACAACCAAAAATATGGAAGTAACCAAGATATACTGCTTTACCTCTCCACTTCTTCTCTGGAATCTTCCCATCTATGGCTGAGCATGGAATTCGATTTATGATATACACTGTAGTTGATAATACCTCAGCCCAAAAGCCTCTAGACAAGCTCGCCGTCAATCTCAAGCAACGTGCCTTCTCTAGTAAATTCATGTTCATCCTTTTTGCAACCTCATTGGATTGCGGATCACCGGGTGTAATGAAATGTCTCTAAATGCCATGCAGTCCACAGAAATCAAGGAACTCCCTAGAGATGAATTCACCTACATTATCAGATCTTAGCACCTTCAACCTAGAACCAGATTGGTTCTCAACAAGCGCTTTCCAGTGTTTGAACTTCTCAAAACTCTATGATTTGGCCTTCATCACATACACCCATAATTTTCGAGAAAATTCATCAATGAAAGTGATAAAATACTTTTCTCCTCCTAAAGAAGGAGTAGCAACCGGTCCCAAAACATCAATATGCACGTACTTAAGTACTCGCCTCGGTTTGAGGAGTCTAACTTTAAAAAATACTTTTGTTTGCTTGCTTAACACAAACTCCTGGCAAAAGTCCATCTTGTCGAAGCTTTCTCCATTGATCATCTTCCATCTTCGAAGAAACTCTAAGCCTTTCTCTAAAATATGACCCAAGTTGAGATGCTAAAGCTTTGTGGAATCAAATGCCTGAGAACTGTCTTCTCCATCACATGACTCTCCAAAACCTGTGGTTCCGTTCAGCAAATATAGATTTCAAAACACATCCCCTTTAACAAGAACTAGTGTACCTTTTGAAACCTTCAGACTATCTTTCTCGATAGTTACCTTGCATCCCAAAGATGCCTTGTCCTAAAGAAATTAAGGACTTTCGAAGACCTGGAACATAACGGACACCAGTCAAAGTGTGTATCACTCTGTCAAACATCCAGATCCTCACCATACCTTCACCTATTACTCTACAGCTAGCATCACTAGCTATAATAATAGAGCTTTCCTCTCATCTAACTAAAAAACTAAAGTAATCCTTATTATGCGTCATATGGAAAGACGCCCTCGAGTCCAACACCCCCAATGGTCTAAATCATTTGATGCTGGTGTAGACAACACAACTTGGATGTAGACTTCTCCACCATAAATGATGAAGATCCATCTTCTTCCGTATTCTTTAAATTTGGACGATTCTTTTTCCAAAGACCGGGTTTCTTACAAATAAAGCACTTCCCGTCCTTAGACTTTCCTCGCCGGCCATTACCGTGCTTCCTAGACTTGGAACGCCCTCTAGAGTGCCAATTCTTCTTATCTTCTCTACCTCTTTCAAAAAAAGGCCATGACTGCTACTTCCACCTCTACTTTCTTCACTTATCTCCTTTATATTATCTCTCAAGCCCTCAGTTGGAAGGCCTGACTTCACATCTTCCACTATCAATGTGTTTCTAGCGAAGATAAGGCTGTTAGCGAAACCTATGTAATGCTCCGGAAGAGAACATAAAAGAATCATTGCATTTGCTCCTCATCCATCATTAATTCAACAGTCTTCATCTTCATCACGAGATCATCAAAGAAATTAAGATGTTCCTTCACTGAAGTACCCTCTCTCATCTGCATGGTGAAAAATGTCTTTGGCAATATCAAACTGTTAATCAGAGATTTCTTCAAGTAGAGATTCTCTAACTTGGTCCAAATGACCCTAGCAATGGTCTCGCTGCTAATCTCTAAGATAAAATTTTCTTCCATAACAAGTTGTAAAATAGCAAATCCTCATTTCTCCATCTCCTTCCTTTTCGCGACTGAGATGTCAGCCATCAGCTCCTCAGAGGCAACACTACTGGATGGACTTCATTCCTCATTAGAACAACCTTCATCCTCCATTGCCACTCTCAAAATCTTTATCCTCATTCCATTTCTCAATTGCCAACTGTGATCCAAATGCGATATGCATCCCTCTAGTATAGGGTCTTGTAAAACTGGAGTCGCTTCATCTCATGTCATAGCGTCTAACACTCCTCAATCAACCTTGCAGCTCTGATACCAGACTGTTGGGGAAATCTCTTGAGATGGTTAGCCTAAGGGAATAAAAGACCCAAAGTAGCGGAAAACAACTGGATCATGATTGTAGTGAGACGAAACAAACATGGATAAACACCAGAACAGATAGTCACAGATCTATGTAATGCAGAAAAATGAATAACACCAGAACAGATTAGTCACAGATCATGAATTTAGTGTACGTCCACTTGGGAAATGAGATTTTATTAATCACTGAAAGATTAGAGTTACAAGATTGATTCACTTTTAGAGGCTGTACATAAGAAGAATTTACAATACAGACAAAATTCTATAGAGTTTTAGCTATCTAAAATGGCCGCTATTGTTGTCCAGAAGCTCCACTATTTATAGAGTGAAGATATGAGGAGGGATAGCTACTATATAGTAGCCCTGGGGTTTGGTTCGGCAAATACTACCTAGTTCGATAGCACACTTCACAATCTGGTCCGACATGAGCACACTTCATTTGGACCGGCATAGGTTGGTTCAGCATAACACAAAGGTTGGAACGGCACTTCACTTCAATACCGAGCCAAACATTTGGTTTGGCATACAACACTTGGACCGCAACTCAGCAATTTTAGAGCAGCATCTTCTGGTTCGGCACTAGTACTTCTATTTGGAGCGGCACAATACCGAACCAATAATTTGATTCGGCATCTTGAACTACCAAATGAAATATTTGATTATGTATTCCCCATTTCACCTTCACCAAATCACCGAACGACTTCTCCTACATATCACCGAACGAATTCTCCTTCATATCATCGAATGAAATCATTTCGAACCAAAAATTTGGTTCGACATCTTCCTCTCCAATGCCAGATCCAAGTCCAAGCACCGAATGAACCTCTTCCTCTTAGGGTTGGAGCTCCTCCTTGAACCTTCTCCAATGAGGACGCTTCTTCATGAATTTCAGGTATCGTCTCTAACACAAACAAATTGCTATTTGCAGCACACGTGTCCCAAGATTTGATGTTTAGAAGAATAAAAAATTTGAATGCTTTCCTAAAAATAACTTCTTAGAGTTGGAGAAATGACCATAAAGACTTGTGTATTTCTCCAATCTGCAAAGTTCTTGAGGGGTTTAACAACGATGATCATTCAACCAAACCTTAGTGCTTTACAATATGTATATAACCTTTAAAATTTAAAGACTGAATTATGACATATAAATTCCTTGAAGTTAAGACTTATAGAACAAAGTAGGATTCAATAGATAAAGGGCTAAGGAGTAAATTCCGAACATCTAGTTATTATGAGTATAATATTTGTGCACTCCTTAAAAATTTTGTGAAATTAGCAAATGCAATAGCATACAAAAAGCATGTTCATTTTATCTCTTATTTTTTATTAATTCAAGTGCAAAAATTATACTTACATGTTTGTAAATTTTTGAAGAAAAATTACATTACTGAAAGTGTTTTTTGAATTATCCAAATAGAAAGTAAATGTACAAAGCTAGAATAATATATGCAAATAAGAAATTCTAGACAAAGAGATAGGTACATGCGGAAATCCAGCATAAATCAGCTATAGACAAATAAAGAATAGAAAAATGTCATCATAGTATTTGGGTACATATCCATAGAAACTAAGTCATATGTAGAAGATATGTCAAAAGTAAAAGGGTACGATCTACAATATAGATCCAAGGAATATCCTCACTACGACTAAAAAATCATAAGTGAAAAGAATATGATGAGTACTTTCCACCTTTGCGCTTTCTAGGAGTAACGTAAGAGCATGATTCTTTCTTTTTATCTTCCCTTTTGGAATAAGAAGAAAGGTCATAAAGACTTATATCTTAGAAAGCTTCATTCATTTTAGTATCAGGGCCAAGCTATCTAGAATTTGTATCAATGATAATAGACAAAGACATAAAGCACGTCCGAACATGGAACAAAACAAACTTTTGGTTTGGACCCAACTGAAGATATAGTACAAATCCTAGAACGTGGTGCCTAAAGAATAAAGTCGTAGACCGAGGGATAAATTTCATGTAATGGTGAAAAATGTTGAAGTGAAGCCTATCAAGGTCGATCAAAGCCATAGGAAGCAGAAAACTTCGTTGTAATAATACTTGAAGATAATCTAGAGCTATGATCATGGAAACCATCATCATAGTGAAGAAAGTTTGAGAACCAGAAGTCTTGCAATGGCAGTGATAGATAATATGAATAAGGAAGTAAGGGATTCAAGTATCTGTGTAATAGTTACGGTTAATAGAATGCATACGAAGGTTAATGGGTAGAAAAACTTTATAATGATCCATTCCACTATAAGCTTGAATATCGAAATGTAATCATTCCCAGCCAAGCCTAGTTTTCTCTTCATACAATATGTAAAAAAAAAAATTTGAAAGCCTCTTCTTGGCATTAAATTAAGCATCGGTGACAACTAGCTACTTAGTATTATCATCATTAGTTTTCAACCAACTATCATTCAATTTTTAGGCAAGAGTAGTTTACATAGCAACTAATTCTAAATCCAACACTTATTATGGTCTTCTTCAAGATCCTTTAATTTCTTCTCAACCATTTTTTACTATGAATAGCCTTCTTAAGATCACCGGAAAACTTTCTTATATTAGTTTGGAGAATTTTCTTTGCTTTTTGGAGATCTTTGTTTTCCTTTTAGAGTCTCTTATTCTCCTTTTTTAGCTTGTCAGCCTCTGATTGATAGTGGAAAGCATGATCTTGATGCTCTTGAGTCTCCTTATCCCAACATAGGATCCTAGATTCGACACTACAAATGTCTCCTTAGATAATTCTCTCTTGATATTTACTCTCTTGGAGTTTCTTCTTTAGATCATTAATTTTATTCCCTAGTTGCATAACCTGGCAATTCACATATTGTTCTTCGGGTGCGCTGTTAAAAAAAATATTTGTCTTGATCATACCTCAGAAGACGAAGGAACCGTACTAGAGACTGTTGGCGCAGAGATAAAGATAAGATATGATATATAAGTTGTGAGTTTCTGTCAGAGCAATAATGATTAAGATCATGGAAATGCTCAATGATCATGGCAAGGACTCCTATCATGATTATATGATGACGACCAAGTTCTTTTGCGCTTATAAGAACTTTTTCTACCAATTCTTCCCCGCTTCCTCATGAATTTATCTTGAATCAGGATCTTTTGTCTCAACTTTTTCCCAGTTTTGCTGAGGGTGTCCTTTTGTTTTCCTGAGATTGAGAAGTGGACACTTCCTTTGGGTATTTGTTGCATCTCTGATAGGAAGCTCTCCATGTCTTTTGCACATTAGCATTCATCTTAGGCTAGCTCTTGTTCTTTCATTTCACATACTTACAATGCTTGGGTATGATCAAACCATGAGGCACACATCAAAATTGTATAATGGATACCCAAATACCAACTGGTAAAATTGTCCATTGAGTATAATGTAGAAGAAAAATGCATGGATGTTGCACCCAAGGGTATATTGGTTTTAGCCATGGCAAATAGCCATCGACGGTCATCGCTAACCATCGCTAGGAGCCAATAAATGTCACTGCATTTTTAATCATATAAGAGAAAAAGGTGACGACTTTAGCGATGGCTTCATTGTAAGTTTTTCAACATGTAGGGACAGAATATTGGACAATCAGCATGAAATGGATGGACCAATTAGAGGTCGCTAGCCATCGCTAACCTATGCCAACAGACCATTACTAGTCGTGGCTAGCCTTTGTCAATAGGCCATCGCCAGCAGATGCTAACCTGGGTATTCTATTTTACAAAGCAGCTATTATTTAGGCCATCCAACCGTGCATATATATTCATCTCTCTATCCACCTCATATATAAAACATATAAACCTAATTTCCAAATTGCAACCATCGCATATATCGCGTAATCTCATACATAACACATATAAGCAAATTTATGTCGCAAAAATCAATATCCATCAAACAAAACAACTATACCTACAAATCCTTATGTCCATCAAACAAAACAATTATCATCAAACATCCATAAATCCATCAAACATTCATAAACAACACAACCCTCAACAAGTATCAAATCCATCAACACATGTCAAAGAAATAGAAAACAAAATAATCAAAATCCATCACAAACACAACCACACCTACTCATCATCATTATTTCCTGACCTACCCCTAAGAAATTTCTCGTGCTTCGTAAAATATGTCGCAATCCGCTCATCTAGCAGTATAGACAATCCTTCAGCAGGAATTCGATCATTCAACTCATCTATTTGTTGTTTGAGTTGAGCTATCTCCTCTATGGTCTTGATTTCCTATAATAGCCTTGGGACATCCTCGACTATAAATTAGTTAATAACTAGTTATAAATTATGCTTAATATTAAATAAAATTTGTATATTAGTTAATGAACCTGTTGCACTCAATAAACATTACCTCCTAATTGTCATAACTGTATCGCATACTTCATGTGGGTGGGTTGGTCACAACATCCAAAATCCTGTCCTCCTCCTTGGTGCTCAACTCCTCTCGATCGGTGGACGGCCTCACTTGAGCTCGCTTCGATTTAAATCTTTCCGGCGATTAGGAATAGAATTTTGCAACAAAATTTTGCTACAATAAATATTCAATTTACAACTTTATGTAATGTTATGTAAAAGAATAAATTTAAGCATGTTTACCATTATGAATTGGGATTTAGGGTCCATCCAAGTATGCGAAACTAAACCATCATCATTTGTGTGCTCGACGAAGGAGACATTTGAAGACCACTACATATGTAGGCTCATGTTGCTTCTCCTTAGCTTGAAATTACATATCAATAAACAATGTATACATATGGTTACATAATGTTATAACTATTCTATAATCGTAATTCACAAATTTACCGATTCTTTCCTATGTGTTGGAAGGATTTTGAGCCACCGCGATGTACAACAAGATTTTTATTCCTATTTTTCGAGTTCCATTCGGAAATTTCCTGTAAATTTAAAAATATGAATGACTAAATTAATACAATTATTATATGAAATTGAATAAATTATAATAACAATATGAAATTAGATAACTTACCTTCATCGTAGGAGTATCCTAGAGCCACAAAAATTCAGCTCAATTATCAATGCTCAACCAATCGGGTTTTTATTCTTTTTTTGCGCCTAAGAGGGCGTCCTTATAATTTTTTTCAGCTTTTGGTTCCAATGATTCCTACAAATATCTTTATCTACCTCTTAAATAGCTACTACGGCCTACATATTGAAATTAAATTGAATTATATACATTATATTAATTTTCAAATGAATTATAAATTTATACTTATCATCATGTCGGTCCATAAAGCATTCTTAATATGCACTAGGATATTATCCCAATAAGGGAACATTTTGATATCCGACTCATGAACGCCTTCCTAGAGACAACCAAAACATAGTCTAAAGGCCCCAGCTTGAAACCCCTGTGTTATTTTTGCTGTAAACATTTAATAAATTTTAAATAATATACATGAACCAAATACTAATGACGTTGCAATATATTTGATACCTATGCTCCATTCTTTGAAATAACAGCCTTCCTTTGGCGTAAATCTGTTATGTCACTGGTACCCTTGCTAGTAGCAAGAGAAGGAGAAGCCTGTGATCAAGAAGATCTCTCGTGAGACATATCTGCCACAAACATATCATTTTATATAATGAAAAAATATATCATTTTACAACTAGAAAACATGTCTTATCAATAATCACTTAAAACTTCCACAAAAACTACAAAAATGAACAAAATCTTTCGAATACATATATAGAATTAATAAAACAAAATATTAAATAGCTCATAATATAGTCATCGTCACTAATAACAGTGGAAACTCAAAATATAAATTATACAAAAGCGATATAAATATTAAGAATAATCAGCCTTCGTCGTTTTCTAATTCAGACTAAGTCTCATACTCTAAATGGTTTTCCTCTGTACTCTTAATTGCTTCTATTAAAACATTGGTTCATCATTCAAAGACCCAAAATCAGTATGATCATCAGCTATTATTATTTCATTATTTGGCTCAGGATCCACTTGACAAGTTGCTTCGTTCAAAATATTATTTTTGTCAAACGTAAATCTTGCCTTTGTTTCAAAAATAGTCGATAACTCTTCTTTATCTCTTTTTATGGATGGATACTGAGAAAAATGAACTCGTAGTGCTTGTTTGACTAATACGAAAGGATCATACTTATAGTAATGCGAGATGTGCTTTATTCAAATAATCTTATAATCTTTGTGCACATTAATTCTTGAGCCAGGGACATTGCTAAACCAATTGCATTTGAATAAAAAACTTTTTCTTCGGGTCGTATAAGATATGTCAATTCTAAAACCTACATCAAGATGCCATAAAAATCTTTTATACACTCCTCTAGATCATCACTGCCTTTGACAAATAACCCCTATTATATATCAATTTTTCAGCATAATATTCCTTGGTGTTGAATTTAAATTCATTGATGAATAATATTGGGTAAGTATTGACATTTTTTTTTATCTTAGTGCAAGATGTTGCATCCTTCATCAATGATACAATTTCTTGGATCGTTAACGTAGTTCGAAAATCAACTAGCAAATTTTTTACTGAGATCGCTAAGTGGATGTTGTGATTCGTAAATATTGCAAATATGTATAATATGTTACGTTATAAATAATATGTAAGTATAAGTGAAGTAAATATGAATTTAATATTACCTAACAAATGGTGCAACTTCAGCACAATTAAGAACATATATGTGTGCAACATGGTAGCCTCCATCTTCTAACCATATTTTCACACATTTTCCAACAGGTCGGCCATTTTGTCTAAAAATAGATAGCATTGCTTGAGAAGATTCCTGATTAATGGCTTCATCATTACGAGGAACACTTACAAATGATTAGTTCACAATGTCACAAAAGTAATGAGAGAAAAAGAATGAAGCTTCTTCTTCAAAATATGATTTACAAATCGAACCTCCAACTCATACTTTTTATCAAAAAAATTCTTCAGATGATTCAAGTACCTATTATAAAATTAATTCAATTTAAATTTACTTATATAAATTTGAATTTTATCTAAATTTTAAATAAAAATACAATTATGGATATTCAATATTCCTCTCAAATGGATACATTCCATCCATATAATACAAGATCTCGAAGAAGTGCTTCGGATGAAAGATAAAAAGGTAAATGCTCCATTACATTAAGGAATCCTGAAGGAAATATTTTCTCTCATTTGCAGAGTAGTATAGGTATATTATTTTCAAGTTTACATATACGGTCAACTTTTAACGTTATCGAACAAAGCTGTTTGTAAAACGAACTTAATTCTATTATAGCACTCCATATTTTTATGGGCAACGGTTCTTTGAAAACCATGGGTTTTCCATCATGATATGGAAATCGTGACTTTTCATCACACTCAATTTGTTATTTTTAAAGTTAACACATCTATGGAGATTATAAGAAATCGCATCAAGACATCTTAGTCCTTCCACCTCTTTAGCAGTAATTTTACTTGCTTGTTCTCCAGCTCAAATCATGCTTTGGTATCATTAGGCTTCATACGAAGTTTGGGACATTTACAAAAGTGTTCTATATCACATCTTGAATTCAAATCATGCTTAGTTTTCCATAACATTAAACATGTTATCAAACATGTTTTTTTCATTGTGCATTATGTCAATATTATGTCAAGTAAGAGATCTTTCCAATAAGTTAACTCCCAAAATATACTTTATTTTGCACTAATTATGAATTAACGATTTACCTAGAATTTCAATCTATACTCTAGTTTCATGTACCTTTGGATAATCCTTTACAATTTCGTATATTTCTTCACTTGACTAAATCGTTGGCGGTCGCAAATTTTATGCTCTAGTAGTTATAAAAAAAATTATCTCTTCTGAAAGGATGATTAATATAGAGAAAACACCGATGGTAATCAAACTGTGAAATTTTCTTCTCATGCGGTAAAGAAAAAGCTCGTGTATCTTCCATGAAGTAAGGACAAGCTGGATGACCTATCGTACTCCAACCTAAAAGCATTGCATGCGTAAGAAAATCACTAATATTCTATAACAAAGAAGCGAACATACGAAATTCTTGAAACGACCCTGACTCGACCTTTGAAAATCAGCACCAAATACGACACTTATATTCCAATACCGCAGATCCAAACGTTGAATCTGGTTCGTCGGAGCTTATAACACAATTAAGTATACAACACAGCGGAAGAAAAAAATGAATATCATTGATATAAAACCTTTGATACAACAATGATACAATATGAATAAATATCAGAGATACAAGATAACAATGCTATAGCGGAATAGCAAATGAACTAGCAGTGGAAAACAAAAACTCAGAAACAGCAATAGCAACTCTAACTCCAAAGCACCAATCCAAAAATAGCTCGAACCACCATCAAGTTGCACCAAGATAAGCAAGTCTCGCCCATGAATCCAAAGACTCCAATATCCAAGATCTCTAAAGAACACCAAAGAGAAAGCCAAAAGCTACAGAATCGGTATTTACTATCTGAAAAACCCAACTATAGACTGCCCGTGTGGAAAAATTATGGGCACCCAGAGTTTAGGAAAGGAATAATAAACTCTGGGTCAGTCGTGGGACTGGTATGAGCAAACGAAAACAGTTTTACCTTTAAAAAACAACAAAAGAATTTAATTGGAAATCCGCAATGCTTTTTTTTGAAAATGAAACTACCATAAGGCCTCCCGCCACACACACAATGCAAACGCAGACTTGAAGGAGATTTCTCTTTATGATAGTCAAATATGCTTGATACGCGAAATCTTTTGATATTATTATTATTAGTGCATAGTGGAAAACATTTCGAAAGTATAATATTAATCTTAGCCAGCATAGGTACCATTATATTATGCCTGCTATAGCTACCTTCTGAGGAGGCAAGTTATACAATTGCAATCGTAAAGGGAGCGTATTGTTTCTTTGGATTTCCAACATATGGTCAGGCCAAGGAACTTCCCATTGGCACATGGTTACGCCTCTGGAGGGACGCCCCAAGAACCTAACCGGATCTCTGCCAACACAAGGCCGGGTTATCTCTGTAACTAGGTAACTACTGATACGAGTATACCATCCCCCGGTCGTAACCAACCTTTATCCCGGGATTCACCAACAACCACAAAGTGATAAATTTGCAGCAATCGCATAGGTTATGTATCTGGGCTCCATATCATGATACCACCTCTATCCAGAAGGAAATGAACATACCCTCAGGGGGCGCTACCCCCAAATAACCTTGCTGCATTCTTCCTGTTTCGGCCGTTCCGGATTGTGAAGTTCGACCAAGTCTCGTCCACAAAGCTACGCTTTTCATAAAAGCCATGCTTCGATCAACAAATGATCAACAGCACTTCGTATGCCACATTACCAAATTGGGAATGTATCACTAGTAACCATCAATTACATAACCTCTGAGCTCGTACGTCTCAGAGAAGGGTGTTAAGCTAAGAGAATAAATCTCCGCCATCAAATAGAAATGTATTTGATAGAAACCGGTTTTACATCTCAAGGTGTAGCGTCAGACACACAATCCATACAAGTCTATTTCGGGTTCGAACAGAACCGAAGACACTTCCAAAGAAGTCCTTGCAAATCCGGATAATTCCTAATCACGTCCGGACTTCCTATCACAATGGGTGCTTGAATCTCTATACCGGGGATCAGCCGATGCAGAGACATTCGACAAGAAACCTTTTCATTTTCGAAAGTATCCGGTCTTCACCACTGGTCTTCAATTGCTATCCGTAACATCGTATCACTATTCGGAATGGGTTATATGACACAAAGGTCCTCTCCCGGCTAAACCGAATAACGAGCGCAATATTTAAAAATCATATGGATACTAGGGTCTCGGTTAAATCACAGCTTAAAGCTTAAAACCTTTCATTGAAATGGTTAAAACAAGTTACCATTTCCAATCTTTTGAGCAAAAAGATTCATTTCAACCACCTTCAATCGTTTAAACAATTTCCATACTTTTAATCTTTTAAACGAAAGAATTAATTCACAAAGTTCATCCGTTCACAAAGTTCATCCGTTCACAAAGATCCATTCATGGATTTCAAAAAAAATTCCATTTCAATTGGATTAACTCATTAAATCTTTAAATCAAGATTTAACTTATAGCTTTCAAAAACTCATTTCCAAATATTCATCCATAATTTAGAAAATTATTTCAATTTAAAACTTGAAATCCCTTAATACAAATTAGAAATTCCTTTCTTATGTGAAAACTTTTATCATTTGGAAACAATAATTTTATTTCGGGAAAATCCAATTTCATTTGTACAAGTTAAAAAAAAATCTTTGGGTTAATTCAAATTCCTAAGGCACGCTAAAAGAAAATGGTTTAAAACCCATATAACTTGTATAATTCTCTTTAAATCATAAACACTGAACATAGAATTCAATTTCAGATACTGAATTCTAGTTTAAATCAAATTATTCAAATTTCTAAGCTTTATTACGTTATTCAAAATAACTTACATTTTTAAACGCTTGTTTCGAAAGCCTTTCGCTTTAGACCCAATCCGTTTCCAAAACTATTTGAATTCAAAAATTCAAATTCAACTATTTTAAAAATTCAAATATCTGTGACTTAACCGATTTCCACGTGCAATCCATATTTGTGTGTGTACAAGTGCAGTCCAGGGGTTTTACACAATAGTGCACCACATCAATCATCACAGATATATCAACACCGACAAGCGGTATAACCCATAATGCTTATCTTCATTCACAGTTTCACAGATAAGATAAATTTATCAATCACAAAGATTCATCATTACAATTCGATATGGGTTTCGGATAACCGACTTGAATCCGACTCCCTGTTGCATCGAAATTCAAGTGTCGTTTTACAGGCAAAGGAGTTTTCATAGGCATACAGAAACAAATCATAACTCACTGTACAGCACAAGGCAGTGGCATATAGAAACAAATCATAACTCACTGTACAGCACAAGGCAGTTCACATCATATAGTATCACAATTAGAAACAGAAATAACAATTCAATAGACAACATCTGATGATAGTCAATCGTTTTCAATTTAAGGTAAGGTGACTCAAAAGAATTTACCACATAAGTATTTTTATTGATTTATCTAAATCAATGATTAACTATTCTTAATGATGAATAAATTAAATTTTTAATTCATTATTCTTTAATCAATTAACTACTAATTTTCAATTAATTAACTTTAATTATCTAGTTTACAATTCTTAATTTCAAATTAATCAAACACTTAATTAGTAACTAACCGATCTTCAATTTCAAATTAATCAATCTCTAATCACCTAGTTAATTACAATTTTCAATTAATTAACCAATTTTAATTACCCTTTTTAAACAACCAATAATAATAACTTATCTTAATTAACATTTAAAAAAATTCTTTTGAAAGAAAATTATTATTAATTATAAAACTTTAATGTTAATTAACTTCAACATTTAACTTAAATTATCTCTTAATTAACAACATTAATTTAAGATTCTAAAACATTCAAAAATAATTAAAACTTGAAATAAGTTTTTAATTTAAATCATTAAACATTTATGTTATTTATTGACACTAAAATTTGGTTTTTACCATTTTTTAACTTTAAATTTGTACAACTTAATCCATTTCTGAAAAAGCAAATCTTTGTTTAACCCGACCCAAACACAGGAAAACTCGAGCACAACTTCGGATTTCCTGAAAATCAACCCGATTAAAAAAAATTCCACAAACCTAAGTTTTTTTCCTAACTGTTCCATCATAACACAATTCACTCGAGCAATGACCTGAGGCAACATAAAATTTTCTCGAGTATTCACCCGAGACATTGCTTCTTCTCCAAAACAAAATCACCCATGATACACAGTAATATGCATTCACGTGCACAGCCAATCGGAGCTCCTCCGATCAACCCTGACCATATTGCCAAGTCAGCGGCAACCCTTCCAAGGTTCACGACCACCCAGCTCCGCCTATCTCGATCGAAATCAAAATCGAGCCACTTGATAAACGTTGGAACCCAACTCGAACAACAAAACTTCCCTCATCTGATCATCACCGATTTTATGCGACCATGCCGCCATGCCCACCGCTTTGCCACTCACCCATGAAACTTCTCCCCTGGGTGCGATTGAACTCGGTGCAACGATTCTGGAAAATTCCAGCTCCAAACTTCAACGAGTCAAACCCGTTCTTAAACCCTACAAACCAACCATGCCACTGCCACGATCCATTATAAATTCCACTACTAATTTTCCTATACTCATCACCTTCCAATTCTCCTCCGGCATGAACCCCGAAGTTCGATTCCCTATTGATCGTCAGAAATCGATGTTTTTCACAATTCCGTTCAACTCTAAAATCCCAATGATTTCCAAAGCTAAAAATCCTAAAACTATCATTAAAATTCATCTTTTCGCAACTTGAATCAGGTTATGAATTCAGAAAAAAATTGTGAACATCAAATTTTTAAGTGTTTGATTTATTTTAGTGTAATTTTAATTTCTAGATGGATTTCTCAATATTTCTCCATGTTTTTATTTTTAAAAATAACACTAAACCATTACAATTTTTTTATTCAAGAATCATAACCCAGTAATGTTTATTTAGGTAGATATAGATTCTGTTCTTTGAAACTGTGAATACCCAGACATGAGCATGCATATATACAGATACTTACACATCCATCTATATACATATGTATATATAGACACATATACATGCAGCCATTCAAAGATATTTTCATAGCAACTTCAGTCATCAAAATGTATATGATTTAAAGTTTTAATTTTGAAAGGTTTGCTCACTGTCTTCCTAAATTTTACAGAAAATTTGCAAACCTATGGTACTCAAACATATTTCTAAATCTTAATCTTAAGTTTAAACAGCATGTTTTTGTTTGAAATTCTCAACTTATAAGAGAATGTAAAAACTTGATTTTTTTTATCAAGAACAGAGCTATGCCTCTGTAAACAGACATGCATGCTTATCATCCCCAAATTTATCAACATGCAAACATAAATCATTATATCAATTTAAAGATCAAGTCAAAGAAGTTTGCTCACTGTAAAAATAAAGACAGAAGCCAGAAATTTGTAAACGGAGGCTATTTGAACTTGTTGATTGATTTGTACTTGAGTTGAAACTGATCCAGAAATAGTTGCTCGGATTTTGAAGACTTGAAACAGATGTTGATTGTGACGCCCCACCTCTATACCCACGCTAGCCAAGAACATTACGGTGAATGCTGTCGACTAGCATGGAGAATAAGGCTGTTGAGGAGCGACCATCCGTGTAATTTCTTTGCGCGAGCACCGATATGTCAGATAATATAACATGCATTCTATTTCAAGAGGAAATCCGACATACCAACACAAACTCAAAGCTACTACACGGTGGCTATATAAATCCTTCGGAAACGAATATAGAAATAAACATAACACAAATCAGTCACAGACAATTCATATCACAAAGGCGGAATAAGATATGAATACTACACATAAAAGTGTACATCAGAGTAGTGGTCTGAAAAGATCCACAACATCACAAAAGAATAGTTACACGAACTACACAAAAGAATAAGTATACATTAAGGAGTCTATATCTCAAATGTATACAACAAAATAACTACTAATCTAAGTAGTTAACCCAAAAGTCAAGGAGTTAATCCCGGATGAGAAGTCAAGCAGAAGCACCTGTAAATTCTCAGTCTGACCCGAGTATTATTTAATAAGAAAATAATAAACGGATCAGTCTAGCTATAAATATCAGATGAAGTGATATATAATAAGAGATATGACATAAACATATAATAATCACAATGCCAAGCTGTGATAAATAAGTAAATTGGAAATCAACAAGAGATTAATCAATATCACAATAATCTACTCAAGATAAAAGGAATGTCATACTCCTAATTTCATTCACCAAGCCACAATAAATGACATATATCAATGCCCATCGTAAAAGTTGGTGAAACATAAATTCCAGAAATCAACACACGAAATCCAGAAATCACAAGAAAAAGGAACAACGACGTCGTACAACGGGACATCCGATGAACCAAATCACAATAAAAAGGATGGCCAATCCCCAAAAAAACAGGACATCGACACACCTAAAAAGATATGCCCCATGAACAGTCGAACATCGACGCACCTAGAAAGATACGCCCCATGCCCTAGCATCAACGCACCTAGAAAGATACGCCCCATGCACAAATAAACATCGATGCACCTAAAAAGATACACCCCATGTAATGTCTAACATCGATGCACCTAAAAAGATACACCCCATGCTAAGTCGAACATCGACGCACCTAGAAAGATACGCCCCATGCATAGACGAACATCGACGCACCTAGAAAGATACGCCCCATGTCCCGACTTATTGAGCCGAATGCTCCACGAAGTAAACAAACATCGATGCACCTAGAAAGATACACCCCATGTAATGTCGAACATCGATGCACCTAGAAAGATACACCCCATGCTCTAGCATCGACGCACCTAGAAAGATACGCACCATGCACAAATAAATAAGCATCGATGCACCTAGAAAGATACACCCCATGCATAATAAAACATTGACGCACCTAGAAAGGTACGACCCATGTATAAAATGAGACGAAACTCAATAAAATGAGGAACAGTCCTCCACATAAACAAAGAGACATCGCACATTGCTAGTCTAAACCATAAAATGATCATCATGATCATCGAGAAGTGTCAATTACAATAAGTTAGTAAATATATGAGCTTAGCTTCATGTCCCATAACCACTAGCTTAACTTAAATATTTACGAACAAATTGTAGATCTCCACTAGAAAATTGTCACAATAGATTCAATCGAACAAGTCCAAGAATTAACCAACGAAGTAAACGCAAGCGTTTCATACCACTTGTTTTACTAAGTCGTTTAATTAGATTTCTCATACGAGTGAGGTAAAGGTTTGTATATACTAATAGATTGGAAAACGGTTTTATAAACGAATTTGGTATTAAAATAGTATTGAAATCGTTTGAGGAAAGAGTTTTGATATTTACTACTAGTATAGAAAACCTTTATATTTTTAAAGTGACAAAGCACAAGGGGGATTGTAGAAACAATCAATCACAAAGATCACATTCGAAGATGTGAATAAAATCCAATGAAATCGATAAAGGGTCCATCGAAGTGGATATATCTAAAATTCCCAAAGAAAATAAGTCATCAAAGATGATAATAAATGATGACAATAAATAGGATCATCACGAATCGATTTAAATTGGAAATTCAATCCAAAAAGGCAAATTGGACTCAAACAGCAGGTTCAGTCGACTGAACAGAGTTTTTCAGTCGACTGACCCTTTACATGGAAATTTTCCAGGTTCAGGAAACTTTCTGTTTCCAGTTTCAGTCGACTGCGCAGAGTTTTTCAGTCGACTGAATCATGCCTGGAAACTCTCGGGTTTCAGGTTCAGTCGACTGAACAGAGTTTTCAGTCGACTGAATCATGCCTGGGCTGTTTTTCAGCCTTATACAAATGAAGAGCAAACTCTTCCAAAATGCAACTGGACGAACATTGGCTCTAAGGGTTTATGCCAATCGGCAACCTGGCCCTATATGCTCCTCGGTGCATCACCAAAAACATGATCAAACATCCATAAAAGGATTTCACACAAATTTGACTTAAAAACTCAAACAATTTGAATATTCACAAAACCAATCCAAATCAAGAGCAAATGCACATGAAGAAGTGTTAGGAATTCATACCCAACAACCAAAGATAATTATAGTCATAGATGTGAGATAAAAATCTCACCTTTGAACTAAATTTATGAAGATGAAGCTTGAAAGCAATGGCAAGAACAAGCACTCTTCAATCTCAACACTAGAAGCTTGAATCTAAGCTTAAAAGAGAAACATTCCCAAAATTAGGTTTAGGAAATTTCTGAAATTGAATGGAGAAAGAGTTGGAGAAGAAGAAGGAGATGCTTACCAAGGGGTTCTTCTTGAGTTTGGAGCAAGGAGATGGATTTGCTAAGGAAGTTAGGGCTTGGAGTTTTAATTCTTTTTTCCTCTCCACCATTTTCATTTGGAGCTTGAGTTTGAGGAGTTGGAATGAAGTAATGAAGAGGAGAGGGTTGGAACTGAGTTAAGTGACTAATTGGCTCAGCCCAACCAAAGCCCTAAGCGGGAAAAAGTAGCAAAAATCAACTTTCTCCAAACATATCGAAGCTTATACTCAAAAAGGTCGCAAACGGCATTTTGAACTCAATGGGGGTGGTCCCGAGCCCTAATTCGACCGTATGCAAAAAGTAGCTTTTCGGACTAAAATCCGACTACCGATAAAATATTTAAATAAAATATTTAAATATAAAATCGACAAATATGCGGGTTGTTACAGACTCCCCTCCTTAAAGAAATTGCGTCCTCGCAATATTACAAGAAGAAGATATATAGTAACAACCATAAAAGCATATTCAACACAAAAGAAGTTTGAAATAAGAAGTTCACCATAAAGTGCACAAAAGAGTTAGCAAGAAACCTAGTGAAACTTCAATTTCCACAATAACACCGGGCTCAAGAATGAAAACCGGAATCCCTAAGGCATTCCCGTAGATAAAAGACGTGGGGAACGTCAAGAATAGCAGAAAATTGAGCCGGTGCAACGGCGTAGTACAAAAACGGTACGCCCGAGAAACTAGAAACTCAAATAATTTGGGGCATCAGCGTAGTACAAAAACGGTACGCCCAATGAACCAAAGCAAAGACATCGATGTAGTACAAACGGTACATCCGATGAATCAAAAGAAAAGACATCGATGTAGTACAACGGTACATCCGATGAATCAAAAGAAAAGTCATCGATGTAGTACAACGGTACATCCGATGAATCAAAAGCAAAGACATCGATGTAGTACAAACGGTACATCCGATGAATCAAAAAGCAAAGACATCGATGTAGTACAAACGGTACATCCGATGAATCAAAAAGCAAAGACATCGATGTAGTACAACGGTACATCCGATGAATCAAAAGAAAAGACATCGATGTAGTACAACGGTACATCCGATGAATCAAAACCCGAATGATTTTCGGAACACCGACGTAGTACAAAAACGGTACGTCCAATGAATCGAACACAATAAAAGGACATCGGACGCTATTCCTTAAAAGGAATGAGATAAAGCTCAATAAACGAAGTATACCAAAACGTCCGATGAACTTGATAGAAAAATAATTCCATTCAGACAACATCAAAGAATCAACTACTTGTTGCCTACGACAAAGCACATTGGCAACACGATTTCCCTTTCGGGAATAAAAAGGAATATCAACATCATAAGATGTCAGGAACTCGAGTCTACGAGAAGTTCCTTAAGAGAACATAAATATTCCAAAGATTTATGATCGAGATAGAGAATGAATTTCTCACCCAAATATGATGATGCCAAATTCCAAAAGCAAAAACATTAGCCGAGAGCACTAGATCATAAGTGGTATCTAGTCTCGAGAAGCTATAATGATTTAGAAGCACAAGTGATAGAACGTTCTCCTTTGCAAGAGAATGGCATCCCAAACCAATAGGTACAAATAGCAAAGTCTCGGTTCCCCTTCAGGAATCACAAGAAGGAATAAGAGTATCGAAAAGAAAGAACTTCTTTTAATATAATTCTCTTTCCCGAAAAGTTAAAACTTCCAAAATTACATTTTTACTTTTATGTAATAATCTTTCTACAAAAATTTTTTACATTTTTACAAGTCAATATATCGTGTCTGATTGTCACATCAAAGCGTTTAGGAAATTCCTATCGATAACGTTGATCAAGCGCATCGACCAAAATTCTTAAAGCACTCGACGGGCAATACAATCACAAAATCATATTTTATATGATAAATAAATCTCTTAAAAAGTTTTAAGAATATTCTTTGTTCGTTTCAAGAACAAAATCCAATTTTACTTATAATAAATCTTATGAAAAAGATTTGCAAAATTTTAAATTACTATTTCCATCCAAAATCAATAAATACAAGAATGGTCTCATCGAAATATTCATAGAATATTCGATTTATAAAATGGATGAAATAAGTTGAACAAGTTGAATGACAAAATAAGTCATTCATAAGAATCATAACGAGTACGGAATGCAGTAAGTGGAATGCTAATTTCCGCAACTCGTAGCAAACGAAGACCGGTGGTAAAGTCAAACTAAAAAGACCTTAACACCCCACAAAAGATTTCTTAGGTGATAATCCTAAGACAAACTCAAAAATACCGGAAAATTTCTCAAACTACATGAATGAGAGAAATAACACTTTCCTTATAAGTGGGCTTAAGGAATAAAATGATGCCATCAAGTTGGAATCAAAATCATAAAGGAAAAATAGGAATCTGCTTAACAAAATTGAAAATGTCGAAGATGAATAGTCCACTCGAAAAATAGGATATGGACTTCACAATGATTAAGCCGATCCTTGCAGAAAAGGTCAATTCCGAAGCCAAAGTAAAAATATTGGCTCGGAAAGAAAAGTCACATAAAACAATCTCGACATCTAAACAAAAGCAAATTGAGTGTTGCGGATCTACCATCCAGATTCACAATTCTCAATGAAGTCAATAAGCCCAAAATATTCAAAGAAAAAGAATCGACAAGTTCTTTTGATATAAAAATAATGAGATGAAACTCATATCAAAAAGAACTCAAATAAGAAGATCACAAAATAAATGTAACCAAGGATTAAATGAGTAATACCTTGACCACGAGAAGTGTTTCTAGGAGCTTGCACTACATTGAGCTCTCCCTCCTCCTTACTTTGAAGTACGGGACATGTAGTAATATGGTGACCCGAATTTTTGCAATAGCGACAAAAGAGGGGCCTCGGACACTCCCTAGCATAGTGGTTCGTGGAACCACAATTGTAGCATTGACCACGACTAGAGGTAGGAACATTTGCTACCAGAGTTTGTTGCTTCCCTTTCTTATTAGAATCGGGGCCTTTGAATTTGATAGGCCTCTTCAAGTTATTGTCGAAGTTCTGTTGGGCACGCACAACTTCAACATCACCTTCATTATCGGCCTCTTTAAGACGAAGAGCGATATCAATAAGCTGATCAAATGAAACCTCAAGTTTCAGAAGTAATGGCTTCTTAAGATTCTTATTCAAGCCATAGACAAATCTCTGATTTTTCTTCATCGGGGTATTAATATACTCGACCCCGTACTTAGAGAGCGATTCGAAAGATGCGACGTAGTCTGTCACAGAAGATTCACCTTGAACAAGGTCTATGAAACGCCAGGCTAAAGTTACTTTTTCAGCCTCCGGCACAAATTTCGATTCGAATCTTTCCCGGAATTGCTCCCAAGTGAGATCCGCCTCAACGATTTCAGAAATTAAAAGCTCATACCAATCCAATGCTCTTTCTTGGAGCATGCTAGAAGCTACATGGACTCGATGAAGGTCAATAAGATTCATGCGAGAAAAGATGCGATCGCATGATTTGAGCCAAGCTTGAATTTCTATAACACTCTCGGATCCCTTGAATGGCCTTCCACCCAAATCGGTGTAGTCTCTGCACAAGCGTGCAAAACCGGATCTAGGATGAGTAGGCTCCTGATTGGGACCCGCTGTTTGAGCGTTCTTGACAAGATCTAAAAGCTGCTGGGCAGACATAAAAACTCCATCCCGAGGAGTAGCACTAGATTGACCGACGCTGGGACGGCTTGGTCTAACCATTTCTCTTCTTTAAGAAAGAAAGAAAGAAGAGGAAAATGTTATTCTCAAAATGAATATCAAGCAATCTTGATAGACAAAACAAGGAATCATAAATGAAAGTAGGATAGAACGGTACGAAGACCCGAATAAAATCCTAAAGCACAACTCCTAAGAAAGACTTAGGACATGATCCTTGCTAAATTATTCTACATTGTTCCGAAGTTTGGCTCTGATACCAAGCTGTGACGCCCCACCTCTATACCCACGCTAGACAAGAACATTACGGTGAATGCTGTCGACTAGCATGGAGAATAAGGCTGTTGAGGAGCGACCATCTGTATAATTGCTTTGTGCGAGTACCGATATACCGGATAAAAATATAACTTTTCATCTCAAGAGGAAATCCGACATACCGACACAAACTCAAAGCTACTACACAGTGGCTATAATTTCTTCGGAAACAAATATAGAAATAAACATAACACAAATCAGTCACAGACAATTCATATCACAAAGGCGGAATAAGATATGAATACTACACATAAAAGTGTACATCAGAGTAGTGGTCTGAAAAGATCCACAACATCACAAAAGAATAGTTACACGAACTACACAAAAGAATAAGTATACATTAAGGAGTCTATATCTCAAATGTATACAACAAAATAACTACTAATCTAAGTAGTTAACCTAAAAGTCAAGGAGTTAATCCCGGATGAGAAGTCAAGCAGAAGCACCTGTAAATTCTCAGTCTGACCCGAGTATTATTTAATAAGAAAATAATAAACGGATCAGTCTAGCTATAAATATCAGATGAAGTGATATATAATAAGAGATATGACATAAACATATAATAATCACAATGCCAAGCTGTGATAAATAAGTAAATTGGAAATCAACAAGAGATTAATCAATATCACAATAATCTACTCAAGATAAAAGGAATGTCATACTCCTAATTTCATTCACCAAGCCACAATAAATGACATATATCAATGCCCATCGTAAAAGTTGGTGAAACATAAATTCCAGAAATCAACACACGAAATCCAGAAATCACAAGAAAAAGGAACAACGACGTCGTACAATGGGACATCCGATGAACCAAATCACAATAAAAAGGATGGCCAATCCCCAAAAGAAACTGGACATCGACACACCTAAAAAGATATGCCCCATGAACAGTCGAACATCGACGCACCTAGAAAGATACGCCCCATGCCCTAGCATCAACGCACCTAGAAAGATACGCCCCATGCACAAATAAACATCGATGCACCTAAAAAGATACACCCCATGTAATGTCTAACATCGATGCACCTAAAAAGATACACCCCATGCTAAGTCGAACATCGACGCACCTAGAAAGATACGCCCCATGCATAGACGAACATCGACGCACCTAGAAAGATACGCCCCATGTCCCGACTTATTGAGCCGAATGCTCCACGAAGTAAACAAACATCGATGCACCTAGAAAGATACACCCCATGTAATGTCGAACATCGATGCACCTAGAAAGATACACCCCATGCTCTAGCATCGACGCACCTAGAAAGATACGCACCATGCACAAATAAATAAGCATCGATGCACCTAGAAAGATACACCCCATGCATAATAAAACATTGACGCACCTAGAAAGGTACGACCCATGTATAAAATGAGACGAAACTCAATAAAATGAGGAACAGTCCTCCACATAAACAAAGAGACATCGCACATTGCTAGTCTAAACCATAAAATGATCATCATGATCATCGAGAAGTGTCAATTACAATAAGTTAGTAAATATATGAGCTTAGCTTCATGTCCCATAACCACTAGCTTAACTTAAATATTTACGAACAAATTGTAGATCTCCACTAGAAAATTGTCACAATAGATTCAATCGAACAAGTCCAAGAATTAACCAACGAAGTAAACGCAAGCGTTTCATACCACTTGTTTTACTAAGTCGTTTAATTAGATTTCTCATACGAGTGAGGTAAAGGTTTGTATATACTAATAGATTGGAAAACGGTTTTATAAACGAATTTGGTATTAAAATAGTATTGAAATCGTTTGAGGAAAGAGTTTTGATATTTACTACTAGTATAGAAAACCTTTATATTTTTAAAGTGACAAAGCACAAGGGGGATTGTAGAAACAATCAATCACAAAGATCACATTCGAAGATGTGAATAAAATCCAATGAAATCGATAAAGGGTCCATCGAAGTGGATATATCTAAAATTCCCAAAGAAAATAAGTCATCAAAGATGATAATAAATGATGACAATAAATAGGATCATCACGAATCGATTTAAATTGGAAATTCAATCCAAAAAGGCAAATTGGACTCAAACAGCAGGTTCAGTCGACTGAACAGAGTTTTTCAGTCGACTGACCCTTTACATGGAAATTTTCCAGGTTCAGGAAACTTTCTGTTTCCAGTTTCAGTCGACTGTGCAGAGTTTTTCAATCGACTGAATCATGCCTGGAAACTCTCGGGTTTCAGGTTCAGTCGACTGAACAGAGTTTTCAGTCGACTGAATCATGCCTGGGCTGTTTTTCAGCCTTATACAAATGAAGAGCAAACTCTTCCAAAATGCAACTGGACGAACATTGGCTCTAAGGGTTTATGCCAATCGGCAACCCGGCCCTATATGCTCCTCGGTGCATCACCAAAAACATGATCAAACATCCATAAAAGGATTTCACACAAATTTGACTTAAAAACTCAAACAATTTGAATATTCACAAAACCAATCCAAATCAAGAGCAAATGCACATGAAGAAGTGTTAGGAATTCATACCCAACAACCAAAGATAATTATAGTCATAGATGTGAGATAAAAATCTCACCTTTGAACTAAATTTATGAAGATGAAGCTTGAAAGCAATGGCAAGAACAAGCACTCTTCAATCTCAACACTAGAAGCTTGAATCTAAGCTTAAAAGAGAAACATTCCCAAAATTAGGTTTAGGAAATTTCTGAAATTGAATGGAGAAAGAGTTGGAGAAGAAGAAGGAGATGCTTACCAAGGGGTTCTTCTTGAGTTTGGAGCAAGGAGATGGATTTGCTAAGGAAGTTAGGGCTTGGAGTTTTAATTCTTTTTTCCTCTCCACCATTTTCAGTTGGAGCTTGAGTTTGAGGAGTTGGAATGAAGTAATGAAGAGGAGAGGGTTGGAACTGAGTTAAGTGACTAATTGGCTCAGCCCAACCAAAGCCCTAAGCGGGAAAAAGTAGCAAAAATCAACTTTCTCCAAACATATCGAAGCTTATACTCAAAAAGGTCGCAAACGGCATTTTGAACTCAATGGGGGTGGTCCCGAGCCCTAATTCGACCGTATGCAAAAAGTAGCTTTTCGGACTAAAATCCGACTACCGATAAAATATTTAAATAAAATATTTAAATATAAAATCGACAAATATGCGGGTTGTTACATTGATTTTCTTTTGAATCCATACCAAAGATTTGTTTTCCAAGTTTCTGTTCTTTTCATTATATTTGATGTTTTCCAGGTTTGCTTTTGATTTCAGTTTTGTTTTAAAGCCTCCAGACGTTAACTTGCTTACTTGAATTCATTCAAGCTTTAATTTTGTTCATATTTTGATCAGGTTTTGTTTCCTTCATCTTTTTTATTTATTTAAAATTTTGTTTTCAGTTTGGAAATTTCTTAAGCCTATTTTCTCTTTTCTATGTTACTTTACATTTTAATTTAAAAAAAATAGATATAAATGCCACTTGTTCTTAAAACTAACACTTGTTATTATTTTAGCACTTGTCAAATACCTTAATTTATTAGCTAACAAATGTTACTATAAGTCCTTAATATGTTTAACACTTGTAATTAAGTATTTTTCTTTTCTTATATTTTTATGGTTTAAAAGTTTTTAAATCAATTTTCCTAATAAACCAATACATTTATAAATTGTTAATTGTTTTCTAAATTTGTTTTAAACCCTTATTTCATAAAATTTGAATTTTGTATTTTAAATCCTTTAATTGACTACATTTATATATGTAAATGTATTTATATTCATGAATATACAACTATTGTTTATATGTTCCAATGTTTCTAAATCTTTTTATCAAATCTAATTTTATATTCAAATCTAATTTTACATCTTAAATTCAAATTCAAAATTTTAATATAAAATAAATTTATACTTAATCAAATACGTTTTTATAAATATATCTTTATATTCCATTTATCATTTATTTCTCTTAAATTCAAAACCAAATATTATTTATAATCCATTTAATTTTAATCAATTAATTTTATTTACGACTTTTGATATATTTATTCATTCAAATTTTCAAATTAATTAAATTCTAATATATTAACATTTGAATTTCAAATTCACATTTTCAAATTATATTTAAAGTTAACATCTATGAACAACTAATATTTCATAAAAAACAAATATTTATTTTGAAAAACTTGATTAAATTCACAAATTAATTTCAAAAATTAATTCAATTATCAAATTAGACTGTGCTAAAATTTAGGGATGTTACGATTCTTTTTTTCATAAATGTCATATGTTCAACTCCTTTATTCCACAGTGTTTTCAACTCTTCAACCAATGGTTGTAAATAAACACCGATTCCTTATGTCGGATCATCAGCGTTAGGACGATAATAGTGAGAAACATATATAGAGTTTTTACACACATCCACGAAGGTAAATTATAAGGCATCATGATAATTTCCCAAGATGAATATTTACTATTAAATTGAGAGAATGATGAAAATCCATATGTACATAAAACCAAGTTTGACGTCACGGCTTTTTGCAGCAAACGCAAAATAAGTCTTGTTGAAATGTTTCCATGCTTCTTCATCAAATGGATATATGAAAGTTTCCTCTTTCCATGTTCTCACATATTGAGCTATCGCATAGGACATGCCGTAGCAGAAGATGCGTATAACATTTGAAATCTAGGAGTGATGGGTAAATAAGGCATTCTTTTATATGGAACTTCATTTCCTTTCTTGTTTCTTACTTTGTATCTTTCCTCGTTACATATTTTACATTTTCTAAGGTTAATATTATCTTGCCAATACAACATGCCACCTTTTATACAAGTATCTATCTTTTGAAATGGAAAACCGTAGGCGGACGTAAAAATTTTCACTTGATAATGACTATCGCACATCAGATTATTGGGTGGTATGTGTCGTTTTACAGATTATATAATTTTGTAAATCCAGCTTCTTAAAAGTTGAATTTTGATTTCATAGCAATGTATTCAACATTTGCTGATAATTTGGTTCTCTTTTACAACCATCTCACAATGGCCTCTTAGCAGCATCCAATAAATCATATATTCTTTTTGCTCCCACAATCGGCTCTTCTTCAACATTTATGTCTTCTTCATCAGCTTGAATTGTACGAAACATTGATCATGTTGGATCTTCCACCATATCTTCTATTGGCTTCACCATAACATAATCGCCCACTAACACAAAAGGATTAGATGTAAGTGCAGTAAGTTCTCCATGACGATACCATGAGTTGCATAAAATAGCTTTATACGAACGTACTTCAAATATATATGGTTTCCAATACTTCAAATATTTGCGCTTACAACAATGACGACTAATTTCTTTGTTATTTTGATTATTAGATTAGCAAATCTAATAAATTCATGTACATCATTGTAGAAATGTTCATTCACTGAACCTTTCATACTAGTTCCTACTTCATGTATCTAAGTACGGTTGGACAAATAATTGAATTGTTTTCCTAATATTAAAATATATGTTAGAAATTTCGAAAACACTTCATTTCTTTCTAAAACAAATTAAAGCTTTTTGCAAATAAAGGCTTTAATTTCTACAGCACTTCACTTTTTTCTCTTGTATGCTTAACTTTGCATCAAGGGATGTGTTGTTGTATTTTCAAAAATAATTAAAGCCTTTTGGGACTAAAGGCTTTAATTTGTGGTTGTTGTATTTGTTAAGATAATACTTAATGATTATTTTCAAATAAACAATATATTCATTTCTTAGTTTTTTAAAAAATCAATTTTAGTAGAATATTTGTTTCAAAAGAAATTTATTATTTCATACGACTTCCAAAAATACACAAATTACTATTTTAATAACTAAAAATTAAATTTTAAACCATATTTTATAATTCATTAAACTATTTAAATATTTCATTAAATAAATTTGAAATTTCTAAACATATTTTAAAATTCATTTAACTATTTAAAATTTTAATATAACTATTTTGTAAACTAAAATTTGAAGTTTGCATTTATAATAAATTAAAATAACTTTATTTTGTACTAATAATTAACATACACTAATTAATTAAAATAAATTAATTATATTTAGCCATATTAATCAATAAGCACAGTAGTCAATAATTATACGTTAATTTTCGCGTAAACCGTAGCAAATATTGTTCTAAAGTATAACAAACATTCACGTAAACTAATCAATAAGCAAATTAATCAATAATTATACACTAATTTTCAAATTTAAATCAACCTTAATTTTTAATTATAAACTAAACAATCACGATACTAATTAATATGCCCAAATCAACTAATATACTATTAGCATCAAGTAATACATAAAAATCATCAATTTAAAACCCATGATCGTACTAATTAGCCCTAAACCCGAAATTAGGGATTTTACCTCAATTAAGATGAAATTAAAGAAAATGGTTATTTCGGTGAGCTTTGGTGGTCTTAGGCGAGGTTGACAGGAGGCGATGGCGGGTGACGGAGGGCATCGGTGGTTGAAAGGGTTTTTCCTTTCTTTTTCATGTTCGTGCATTTTGGTGGGAAGGCTAAAAATAATAAGAAGTTTGCGCATTTTTTTATTTGTATGCTTGACATTCCGTTAGCTTGCGATGGCGGGTGAATTTTGTATTTTGTATTTTTCCCTTATTCATTTTATGTTTTAAAAAAATATTAATATAATCCCTAAAAAATAAACAAGATATTTTACCACAACCATTCAGCGTAAGAACTGTTCTACTCCGTTAAACTAGTGTTTTCAATGATTCATTTTTGCGTAATTCAAATATTTAACATTATTGAAAATCTAACTCGTACAACCAATCTATTCGACTTTTAGTCGATCCATTAAGCAAATTTGATAAAGTTGATTTAGTGTAAAAAAATTACAAATTAAAATATATTTTTAAACTGCTGAGTATTTAATTATGAATTTTTAACTGTATTAGCATGATAACATTATATAAAATAAAATAATTGACAGAAAATTAAATTTATTGGATCTTATGTTGATGTAAAGTACAGTTGATCGATTTCCAAAAGATGACGAAAAAATAAACAATTGTAGGCTATCAATCTTGAGTTTTGAATTTGTAGCCTTTCATCTATATTCGGACTAAAAGCCCATCTTTTGAAGGCCATACGACCGTGGAACAAGACCAAATTCGATAAATCATAAAAAATGGACTGAAAAAAATTAACCTCGAAACAAGTCAATTTATAGGACCATATATGATGGACCGTATATGCTCACACACTATCATCCATGCACTAAAAGATAGGCTGCATTTGACGGCTGAAAGGGGCGACGGCCATAGACATTCCGTCATATACGTGATAAGTCTTAGAGTGAAAATTCCCAATTGAGAATCCATATAGAAAAGAGCTAGTGCTTTTGATATATTCCATGATAAGCGCTAATATTATCGATAGGTTTGAAACCTAGATATGTGTAACATTCTCGTTTTTTTGAAACAACTTTAAATTGGAAATTAGTTTAATTTTTGAATTAAATTATGGATTTATTTGAATTTTCCAAATTAATAAGATGCATGTTATGTATATGTATATAAATGGCTTTTTAAATTGAATTTGGAATTTTAAATTCAAGAATGAATATTTTAAAAATAAATGGGATTTGAAAATACTATGTTTAAAATTAATAGAATTTGTTTTCTAATCATAATATGATAATTTTAAAATTTTATTTTAAAATTAATATAATAATTTTCTAAAGGTTAAATTTGAAGATTTTCTTTAAAAAAATAGAGTTTGTAAGTATATATTTTAAACTAAGTAGAAAATGTACTACATAAACTTATGTAAAGTTATAAAATGAGATTTAAGTTAACAAGGGCTAAAAATATAGTTTGTATGTAAATAGATAATCCATATAAACAATAGAAACATATATATGAAAACATAAGTGTTGTAATAACTATATGAATATAAGTGTAAATATAATAACAAGTGGGTTTAAAACAAAATTTATAAAATAAATTGAAGCACGGATATAATAATAATTTGTATTGTTTTAACAAGTGTAAGTTAAGGAATGACATAAAGTAACAAGTGTTAACCATGCAAAATAAAGTGTTAGTTTAAGAGGACAAGTGGCAAAGGAATTATTTTCTTTTGAATTAAATTTGAAAACATGCAAGGGGAAAAAAATAACCAAGCTGTCATTGTCTTCTCTTCTCAAAACTGAAACAAAGAAATTACAAAATCAAATAAAACAAACCAGCCTTCTCAATCTCTTCCTCATTTTCTCAGAACTGAAAAAACAATAATCAGCAAAATAAATTTTTACAAACCTCAAACCAAAGAATTCGATCAAAACTTCTCAAGATAGATAGAGCAAAGATCTGGTCATCTCAGATCAAGCAAGTAGCAGCTTAAATTTAAGTGTTGTTCCAATATTCAAGATCGGATTCAAACTCATTTTAAATCAATACAAGATCAAGCTCAACAACAAATAGTTCAAGAGCAAAAGAAAAAAATCATTTCCAGACTTCTGCTATGTCTCTGCTTTTACAAGGTGAACAAACTTGCCTTTGTTTTAATCTCTGATCTGATGTTGTGATGAATGTTGAAATGAAGTTGCAAATGTGTTTGTGTGCATGCAAATATGCACGTATATATATATATATATATATGAAGAATTGGATGTGTGCATGTTTGTATACACCTCTGTTTAGAGGTTAGGCACAAGCTATTTCAAAAAAAAATCTTGGAATCGAGTCTGTATTAACCTTTGGCATTTAAATGAAAATTGTTTGTTTAAGTATAAAGGTGATTATAAAAGTAGTTTCAGAATTTTAAACTCGGCAAATGATTTTAAAAATGAAATAATACAGTGAAAACTTAAGACTATGGTGTAGGATCGATTTCACCCCAGAGGGGGGGTGAATAGGGTGATACTATTAATTATAAAAATTAATTGTGGAAGCTTATAAAATAATTTCAACACAGATTACAGAATAATTGCAGCACAGATATTAGCAAAATAATAAATGCAGAAATAGAACGACACAGACTTTACCCAGCTTCGGCAAAACCCTGCCTACGTGCTGCCCTCAAGGTTTTTACTAAAAATTAAGCATCCACACGCTTACACACGTAAACTTACGACACCCGCTACTGACTAACCTAACTCTACGCTCAAAACCCTGCCACAACCCAGCCACTGAGTTGCGAATTCTCAAACTACACCACGTAGTTTGTCCCCTAGTCACACGACTAGAAATTACAACGGTTTAAAAATAAAAATACAAATTTAAAAACAATTTAAAACAAATAAACCCTAATTTAAATATGCTAAAGCTCAAACTCCTTCTTTAATTTGCCAACCCAAAATGAATTATAATAGAGAAAGTTTGCCGGCCCTTTTATATTATTTGGCCCGTTCCCTTTTTGTTAATGGCGGGTTTGTTCTCTCGTTCCTCCTGATTAAAAATTAGGGTTTTGTAAATTCGAAGGAGCCGATTCTTATTGCTCGATTGAGTAGATGATTTGGCGTCCCTTTTCTGTCAATCAATGGTCTTTGTTAATTACTTCGAGTGCTTCGAATTGATCGAGTTCAAGAAGGCTTCGGTATGTTATTTTATCCTTTTTGTGCTTTAATAATTTTCGTACTTGAACTCGATGGTCTTTAAACTGCCGATGATGAATGGAATTTATAGAAATCGAATTCCTATATTTACGTTCGTATACATTTATTTGAATTCGTCTTTGGCCATTCGATTTTGTATTGATGATTGTGATGGTTTCTGATATTTTCAAATCGTATATTTTTGGCTTGGTTAACGCGGCTTTGATTTTCACTTTGCTCGTTTCTTTGCCACCACGTCTCTGACTTGTTCAACGTACTGACTTGGTTCAATGTTGACTTCGGCATTGATTTATTGATTGCCATGGCTTTGAGTTCTTCGGTACTTTGCTTCGGCCACTTAGAATTTGTTTATGCGATTCCATGTCTTTGGCATGATTATTCGGTGTCATACTTGACTTTGGCCTTGACTTGAGATCATGTTTACTTTGACCATTTTGATTTCTTAAAATGCTGGTGATTTGTTCGAACTGTATCATACTGTTCCATGATGATGAATTCTGGTACTTTGTTCATTTTCAGCTTCATAAAAATTTGGCATGTCTACATTCATATATGCATTCATCTTTGCACTGTGTATTTGATGTTGGCTTGCATTTGATTTTATGATGGCATTCGTGTGTTGTCTGGTCTTTATACCTGTGCAATCTTCTCTGGTGCACTCGCTCATTTGAGTTTGTACTGCTTCATCATGTCACTATTTATTTGTTCACTTGATAGCCTCTGTGGTCTGGTTCATATTGCATTGCACAGGATTGGGCCATTATCTTCTGGAGCTCGAGTTTGCTTCAACATACTGCTGTGCTTATTATTTGGTTTTGCACTTGGGCTTGTTTGTTCATTGACACTGTACTGGTGCAATTTTGATGTTCATCTTTGTTGTATATATGCTTGCTTGATTTTCCTGTAGCATAAAATAAAAATCTCTGTTTCATTCTGGAAAAGCATTATATTTTATTTTTTGCACTTGCTCGATCCATTTCAATGTCGTTGGCTTTTGAGTTTCACTAATCACACATGTACATGCTTGCATCTTTGAATTTAGTTAGACTGTACTGTCCAGTTTTGTATGGTCAGTGACGCACTATTGTTTTGGTTGCTTCATTGCTCTTTCTGGTAGATTTTTTATTCAAGTCTGCATTTGTGTTGTAGTATATATGAACTTGGTTCATGTGTATGCTGTGCATTTGTGATTGACTAGTTGTCTTGGAGTTTCAGACCATATATGTGTGTTCATGAATGTTTGAGAACTTTTGTGTTGTATTGAGTTATGCTCTTGTTTCCAGTCATCATGTAGTTGCATTGAGTTGGTTTGCCTTGGTGGTCTTGGGGCATTAAGTTTGATCATGTTGTTGTGCCTGCAGTTGAATTGAGTTGTACCATTGCCTTTGTTCTCGAGTATGATACTTGCACTTGTCCTGTCCACTGCTTTTTTTCATACTGCCGGTTCATTGTAGTAGTTGTTAGGATTGGCTTGTGGTCTTCCCTGGCATTACTGGTGCATGTTCTTAGTTGAGGCAGTGTCACTGACTTGATCGAGCATTTTCACTTGAGACTGTATTGTCATGTTGCATTGATGATGCTCTGACTATTTTATTGCATTTGGATTTGTTTTTCGAATTACACCTGAGTTGAATCCAGCTTGTAGCTCGGATTTGACCTTGTGCTGAAAATTGTGACATTATTTTTATTGCACTTGAGTTGAATCCGATAATTTGGGTTTGACCTGTGCTCGCTTGTCCCTGTAAATTTATCAAGTGTATATATATCGGTGTACACGGCCTTGTGGAATATACAGTGATACACTGTGTATGTCACAAGCTGTTCGTGTATGATGAATTCAAAGTTAAATGATGACGAACAACCCAAATAACTGATGCAAATATTATTTTCACAATTCACATTTTATTTTATACCGCAAAAAATATTTCCTTTTCAATTTTACTGTGTCAATATTTATATTTGCAGATTGCTCTGATGCTGGATTCGATTTAGAGTGAAGTTGAAGATAACATACGAGTTGAGTGTATGAGTGATATGTAGTGAGGTTAGATGTAAAAGTGAAATTGTGATGTAATTGAATTTGTATTGTAGTCAAAGTTGTATATGTATAGTGAGAGCTTGAATTTGTACTATTCAAAATTGTAATAAATATTTGTTTGAGTAAAAATTCTGTTTGAATTCAAATTCTGTATTATTTATTTTTATTCAGCAAATATTTATTTAATCTATGAAAAATAAAATAGTACATTAACAAATACATTTACACGAATATATATATGTTATTATCATCAAACAAAAATCATATAATCGCATATTCAACAATCTCCCCCTTTTGATGATAACAAACATATTTTTAAGATTTTGAATATTATGAATGTATTTAATCATTGATATACTCTAATTGCTCCCCCTATTTAATGCTTCCTCTCTACACAAAGCTCCCCCTACATATGCATACAATTAAAAATATGCAAATGAGCCTAGGTGCAAATGGAAAATATTTGACCATTGCATGATTTTGTTTGACAAAATCTTAACTTTCCTCTCCACCTTTTGTTATCAGCAAAAGAGTAATAGTGTTAGAGAAAATAGAGATAAAGTGATCGATATTAATCCAACATTAAAACTCAATTGAATATAAATATTAAATTTCAATAAAAAATCAAACAAAAATCATAAATACTTTGTTAGGCGCATATTCCACTTTTAGAATGATGGGAGTGATGTCATTATATAAAACCAAACAGTTGTATCTATTTGTGGTATATTTACATCAGAATTTGAATATCTACTAACCATGCATAACCATTAGGACTTTTAAATGAGATTAGCCGTATTCCAATTTTATTTAAAAAAAATGAATTCTAGTATCTTTTAACCACGCATAACCGTGAGGACTCTTAAATGGGATTAGAATCAACATGTTTATTTTAAAAATCAATTTTGATATGTGTTCCATACATGCATAACCGTGAGGACTTTTAAATGAGCATGGAAGCACATAACAAATTCCAAGTAATTCACCCATGCATAACCATAAGGACTTTTAAATGAGAGTGAATACTTTGATATTTATTTATTTTTAATTTTTTTTAAAAAATATAAAATGAAAATGAATGATTCCTGTTTAAAGTACCACATATCGAAAACTATATTGAATTTTGATGAGTGATGGTCGTTAGAAATGTGATAGAAATAGAGATGGTCATGGAATTTTTCACCAACAAAAAGTTTTATAAATCTTGTTTAAATTTCTAAAGAAATTTACTAATTATACCGTATCGAATCATAATATACGATAAATATCAACACTCGTCACTTTTTCAATCACTATTTATCTTTTTGATAATTATTAGGGAGTCAGATTAGTCAAAATAGTCATTTGAAATCAAATTCAAAAATAATTATAAAATCAATTTTTCAAAAATGACTGATCTGAAAATATGGTCAAAAATGATTTTCTCGAAGGGGTTTTATAAGAAAATTTTCTGCTATTTGAAAATTATTTGAAATGAAAAATATGCAGATATTTTCTTTGAAAAACGATGCAGTTACTAAATGTCTCAATAAAAATCACGTTCCTCTAGTAATTTTTCTATCAACTAGATTACTAGTGTAAACTGCATCAAAATTTCTCTTTCACTCAAAATTATCATTAGTTGAATTTGATCGACCATGAAGTGTGCAAGAAAAATTTCAAACTCAATTTTAACATCTTTTTAAATGACAATCTTTTGAACTTGAATTGAAACCGTGTAAATAATCAAAAACTGTGAATATAGAGTTAGCCATATTATAACCAAATGTATTATCATCCAACAAAACACTATGATTAATCCAAACTAATATATATGAAGTAATTCAAAGAATCTAGAGATTGTTATAATGTTTTTGGCATAAGAATATAATTGGCCAACAATTTTGTATAAGTCAAAATCAAAATCATCATCTTTTCATCATCTCATTATTGGCCAATTTTACTTAGTTTACGGTGCAGATTATCAATTTAATATATCGTTCAAATAAATATACCATTACCTGTTTTACCTTTACGATATTTTTTGTTGTTGTCCATTATGATTTTGTCACCTTTATACTAGGCTAAGGAACTTTGCTTTGTCGCTTATTGTGTCCTTGGAACAGCCAGAATCCGAGTAGCACTATTATTGTTCCTTAGCCTGCCACCACACCTACACATTGAAAGATTTTTGCAACCTATTTGTTTTTATAGGTCCATGGTTGTTAGTGGCAGAATATTTAGAAAAATAATTTTGTGGAGACCCAAAACTATTTATAATTGTTCCCTTTGGCACCCAAATTTGTATGACTTTGAGAGATTTTATATTTGTGCCTTTTGGAACCCAAATTGATATAGTTTTCACGTGTTTGGGTCTATACCAACAACTATTTTGATTGTGTCCAAATTTTCTACAAATTGTGCACATTGAATTTTCTCGATTAATCTCATTTCTAACATTTTTAGATTGATTATATCCAAGTCCTTGTCTAACTGTATTAACAATTTGTTTCCCTAAGAGCATATTCAACGATTTTTCATTTTTGGAAAATTTATCTGAAGTCATTGACAATTGTTGGACTTGTGTTTTGAGAGATTCATTTTCATTCAACAACTGTGTTCACTTTTTAATAGAATTTTCTCTCTTAGTATTTTCACTTTCATTCAAAATCAGAAGTTCATTTTCAAGTGATTTTATATTAATTTCTGATTTTTTTAATTTCTTCTTCGAATGTTGGACACTTATCACACTTAAGGTCCTACTTTGATAGTTTTTAACTAATTGGTCAAGTTGTTCATTTTATTCTATCAAAGTTTTTTTTTTAACTCAAGTTTGGCATACTTCTCCCTAAGTCATTCAAAACAGCCATTTACTTCGTGGAAATAAATAAGTAATTCAGAGTGAGTAAGTTTTGATACCTCGCTTGGCTCGTCATCGTCGCTATCAGTTATATTCCCTTGAAGGCACATATCTGCTTTCTCACTCTCACTGCTAGTATTTTGATTATCTTCATCACTTGTATTCCACGTGACTGCAAAACTTTTTCTTTTTGATTTCTTTTTAAAGTCACGTCGATTTTGAGGACAATTGGGCTTGATGTGTCCGGCTTGGTTGCACTTATGACAGATGATCTTCTGTTCTTCAGAGTAGTCTAGTGCTTTGGCTATTCTACTTTTCACTTTTTGAATTCAAGCTGGATTTCCGTATTTGTAATTCCACCTTTTGAATTTCTTTATTAATAGCTCCAATTCTGCTGCTGCATCATCATCACCATCACTTTCTGTTGTTCCTTTAAGAGCTATTGATTTCTTTCGAGTGTCACTTCCTTCACGCTCTTCCTTGAATTTCATTTCTAGCTCATAAGTGGTGAGATTTCCGATGAGTTCTTCAACTTTCATTTGTTTTAAATCTTTCGATTCTTGAATGGAAGCCACTTTTGCTTCAAATTTTCGTGGAAGGACTCTGAGGATTTTTCGGACTATCTCCAACTCTGTATGATTTTCCGAGAGCTTTTGAATTATATACGATATAGGAAAGTCGTTCATACATCTCTTTGACATTTTCTTCCTTCGCCATTATGAAGTTCTCGTATTCGCTGCTTAGCGTGGCAAGGTGAGATTCTTTGACTTGAGATGTTCCTTCGTGAGTCACTTCTAGTGTGTGCCATATTTCCTGCGCAGTTAGACAATGTGAGACACGATTAAATTCATATTGATCCACTGAACAGATAATAGAATTCATAGCTTTAGCATTAGTATTTTGTAATTCATTTTCTATTTCTGTCCATTATTCCTTTGGTTTATCTACTTCCTGATTATCTATAGTTATAGTTGGTGCTCTATAACCTGTCTCAACAATATTCCAAGCGTCGATGGTTTTCAGAAAAATTTCCATCCTATTTTTCCAGTAAGCATATTCACCATTGAACATTGGTGGTCTAACTATGGATTGACCCTCAGCAAAAGCTGTATTAAAAGACGCCATTTAAAAAATTCAAGAAAAAATTGGTTTCTGTAAAATAAAATTTTTAAAACAAAAACGGCTTTTGAACCTTGCTCTGATACCACTTGTAGGATCGATTTCACCCTAGAGGGGGGGTGAATAGGGTGATACTATTAATTATAAAAATTAAATGCGGAAGCTTATAAATAATTTCAACACGGATTACAGAATAATAGCAGCACAGATATTAGCAGAATAATAAATGCAGAAATAGAACGACACAGAATTTATCCAGCTTCGGCAAAACCCTGCCTACTTGCTGACCCCAAGGTTTCTACTAGAAATTAAGTAGTCACACGCTCACACACGTATACTCGCGACATCCGCTACTGACCAACCTAACTCTACGCTCAAAACCCTGCCACAACTCAGCCACTGAGTTGCGAATTCTCAAACTACGCCACGTAGTTTGTCCCCTAGTCACACGACTAGAAATTACAACGGTTTAAAAATAAAAATACAAATTTAAAAACAATTTAAAACAAATAAACCCTAATTTAAATATACTAAAGCCTAAACTCCTTCTTTAATTTGCTGGCCCAAAATGAATTATAATAGAGAAAGTTTGCCGGCCCTTTTATATTATTTGGCCCGTTCCCTTTTTGTTAATGGCGACTTTGTTCTCTCGTTCCTCCTGATTAAAAATTAGGGTTTTGTAAATTCGAAGGAGCTGATTCTTATTACTCGATTGAATAGATGATTTGGCGTCCCTTTTTTGTTAATCGATGGTCTTTGTTAATTATTTCGACTGTTTCGAATTGATCGAGTTCGAGAAGGCTTCGGTATGTTATTTTATCCTTTTTGTGCTTTAATGATTTTCATACTTGAACTCGATGGTCTTTAAACTGCCAATGATGAATGGAATTTATAGAAGTCGAATTCCTATATTTACGTTCATATACATTTATTTGAATTCGTCTTTGGCCATTGGATTTTGTATTGATGATTGTGATGATTTCTGACATTTTCAAATCGTATATTTTTAGCTTGGTTAACACGGCTTCGATTTTGACTTTGCTCGTTTCTTTACCACCACGTCTCTGACTTGTTCAACATACTGACTTGGTTAATGTTGACTTCGGCACTGATTTATTAATTGCCACGGCTTTGAGTTCTTTGGTACTTTGACTTCGGTCACTTAGAATATGTTTATGCGATTCCATGTCTTTGGCATGATTATTCAGTATTATACTTGACTTTGTCCTTGACTTGAGATCATGTTTACTTTGACCGTTCTAATTTCTTAAAATGCTGGTGATTTGTTCGAACTGTACCATACTGTTCCATCATGATGAATTCTAGTACTTTGTTCATTTTTAGTTTCATAAAAATTTGGCATGTCTACATTCATATATGCATTCATCTTTGCACTGTGAATTTGATGTTGGCTTGCATTTGATTTTATGATGGCATTCATGTGTTGTCCGGTCTTTATATTTGTGCAATCTTCTCTGGTGCACTCACTCATTTGAGTTTGTACTGCTTCATCATGTCACTATTTATTTGTTCACTTGATAGCCTCTTTGGTCTGGTTCATATTGCATTGCACTGGATTGTGCCATTATCTTCTGGAGCTCGAGTTTGCTTCAACTTACTGTTGTGCTTATTATTTGGTTCTGCACTTGGGCTTGTTTGTTCATTGACACTGTACTAGTGCAATTTTGATGTTCATCTTTGTTGTATATATGCTTGCTTGATTTTCCTGTAGCATAAAATAAAAATCTCTGTTTCATTCTGGAAAAGCATTATATTTTATTTGTTGCACTTGCTCGATCCATTTCAATGTCGTTGGCCTTTGAGTTTCACTGATCACACATGTACATGCTTGCATCTTTGAATTTGGTTAGACTGTACTGTCCAGTTTTGTATGGTCAGTGATGCACTATTGTTTTGGTTGCTTCATTGCTCTTTCTGGTAGATTGTTTATTCAAGTCTGCATTTGTGTTGCAGTATATATGAACTTGGTTCATGTGTATGCTGTGCATTTGTGATTGACTAGTTGTCTTTGAGTTTCAGACCATATATGTGTGTTCATGAATGTTTGAGAACTTTTGTGTTGTATTGAGTTATGCTCTTATTTCCAGTCATCATGTAGTTGCATTGAGTTGGTTTGCCTTGGTGGTCTTGGGGCATTAAGTTTGATCATGTTGTTGTGCCTGCAGTTGAATTGAGTTGTACCATTGCCTTTGTTCTCGAGTATGATACTTGCACTTGTCATGTCCACTGCCTTTTTTCATACTGCCGGTTCATTGTAGTAGTTGTTAGGATTGGCTTGTGGTCTTCCCTGGCATTACTGGTGCATGTGCTTAGTTGAGGCAGTGTCACTGACTTGATCGTGCATTTTCACTTGAGACTGTATTGTCATGTTGCATTGATGATGCTCTGACTATTTTATTGCATTTGGATTTGTTTTTCGAATTACACCTGAGTTGAATCCAGCTTGTAGCTCGGATTTGACCTTGTGCCGAAAATTGTGACATTATTTTTATTTCACTTGAGTTGAATCCGATAATTTGGGTTTGACCTGTGCTCGCCTGTCCCTGTAAATTTATCAAGTGTATATATATCGGTGTACACGGCCTTGTGGAATATACAGTGATACACTGTGTATGTCACAAGCTGTTCGTGTATGATGAATTCAAAGTTAAATGATGACGAACAACCCAAATAACTGATGCAAATATTATTTTCACAATTCACATTTTATTTTATACCGCAAAAAATATTTCCTTTTCAATTTTACTGTGTCAATATTTATATTTGCAGATTGCTCTGATGCTGGATTCGATTTAGAGTGAAGTTGAAGATAACATACGAGTTGAGTGTATGAGTGATATGTAGTGAGGTCAGATGTAAAAGTGAAATTGTGATGTAATTGAATTTGTATTGTAGTCAAAGTTGTATATGTATAGTGAGAGCTTGAATTTGTACTATTCAAAATTGTAATAAATATTTGTTTGAGTAAAAATTCTGTTTGAATTCAAATTCTGTATTATTTATTTTTATTCAGCAAATATTTATTTAATCTATGAAAAATAAAATAGTACATTAACAAATACATTTACACGAATATATATATATGTTATTATCATCAAACAAAAATCATATAATCGCATATTCAACATATGGCAAATTTGAGTATCATGATTTTGAATTTCATTTACATCATCCAAATTCATTTTGAAAATAATGATTTTAAAAAAGAAAATCAGATTTTTTAGTTGCAAATTGAGATCGTATTGGTTGGTTGATCGAAAAATGTATTACCGGCAAATCCCAATGATTGGTGGTTGGATGGTCATCGTGATTTGAGTTGAGGGTGTTGGAACAATGGTCGAATTCAAGAAAAATGTGAGGAGATTTTTAAATTCATCTGGAAGTCAATCGATGTCAATTTGGGGTTTAACCCTTATTTGAATCGAGCCTAGTAACCAAATCACTGCGCCGTCTCTGTAGTGTCGAGTTGAACGATACCTTGGGGAATCGAATTAGGAATGGTTGGCGAAGTGTCGGTCAATTTAGTGTGGATAATCATGGACGGTTTGTCGTTGGCGAGGCGTTTTCGTCAGAGGTTTGGTTCCAGTTTCTGGTTTGAGTGACTCGATTTCGTTCTCGAGTTTGATTCAGGTTTCTGGGCGGTTGTATGGGTCGGGGTTGTCGACGTTGACTTGCGACTGGCCTTGGCGATGATCAGCAGTGATCGTAGTGGTCGTGCACGTGCACGGTGCACTCTCGAGTTTCAAGTAATTATTGAAGATTGGGGAAGAAGATGGTGGTTCGAAGTTGGCATCGTGAAATTTTGATGATGGCTCGAAGGAGAACCGGGTAAGACTCGAGTATGCGTGAGTGTTTCCTGTTGCAACTGTTTTAAAGTTTAAATTAAACAAAGATTAAAAGGAAGTTTGGCCTCGGGGAAAACTGAAGTATGGCTCGAGTAGAAACAAATTTGGCTCGGGTTTTAAATAATAACTGGTTGAATCAAAGGTTTAAATGATGCAAGTTTTTTAAATTTAAACTTATCTTTTGAAAATAAATATTGATTTGAGTTTAGAAATAAATCAAAAGTTTAAGATAAGTATTTTTGAAGTAATTAAGTTAAAGTTTTGTTTTGTATAACCTTTGTTTTAAAAGTTTATTTTAAATAAACTTAGTAATGGAATTAAGAGGTTAATGAGGTATTATGAAGACAGAAGGTTTATCTTAAATAAATGTTTTGATGGTTAATTAACTTTTAAAGTTATGTTAAGTTTATTTATTTATTAAAGGAAATTAATTAATTGAAATTAATTACTTAATAAAAGTAATTGAGATAAATTAATTAATAATTCAAGTTTAATTAATCAAGTAATTGAAGAATGATTAATTAGAGGATGACTAATTACTTAAAAATAATTGCTTGATTTGAAGTCATTAAGGATGAATATTAATGATTTAAAACTTGATTAATCAAGTGTTTAAAGGTTAATTAATTTAAAATATAATTATTAATGTGTTTAATTAATTAAGGTGACCAAGTTAAGAATAATTAATTAATTTAAAGGATAATTAATTAATGAAAGTGATTAAGGGATGATTATTAATTAAGGATTAATTAATTTTGTAATTAACTTAAGGTTAATAAATTTTTTGTAATTAATTAAGGATAATTAATTTAATAGTAATTAATTAATTGAGGGTTAATTAATTAATTAAAGATAATTAATTAAATGGTGAATTAAATAATTAAAGGTTAATTATTTAATGATTAAAGGTCGACTAATTATAATTGAAGGTTAATTAAATTATTAATAAATGGTTAATTAATAAATGATTAAAAAGTAATTAATCAAAATGATTTGTAATTTATTAATGTTGATTAACCAGGATTAGTGATTCATAAGTAATTAATCTGATTTAAATTAATCAGACAATTAACTGATCTTATGAATGTTTAGATTCTATTGGATGATTGAATTGTTTGATATCCCTGATATGCGATGGTCTATTTTGATTTGAGTTGTGTTAATGTAATTTATTATCGGTGATATATATATCTGTGATCTATGAATGAAAGATAAGTGTTATAGTTTATACCACTTATCACATATATTGTTGTATTTGAATCTGTGCTAATTAATGATGTTGCACTTTTATTGTGTAAAACCCCTGGACCACACTTATAACTCACAAATATGGATTGCACGTGGAAATTGGTTAAGTCAAAGATTTTTGAAATAGTTTTAAAATTGAATTTTTGAATCCAAATGGTTTTGGGAATGGATTGGGTTTAAAATAAAAAGCTTTTGAAAAGGAATTCCAAAGATAAAAGTTATTTTGAATAACTTGAGTTAGTTTTGAATTTTGATTTAAATTTGAATTCAAAAAAATTAAAATTAAATTCTATTTATGATTTAAAAAGGTTATACAAGTTTATATGGGTTTTAAACCATTTTTAAAGTGTTGTTTTGGGAATTTGAATTTAACCCAAAAATTTTAACTTGTATAAATGAAATAGGATTTTTTCGAAATGAAAAATATTTGTCTTCAAATAATAAATGCTTTCACATAAGAAATGAACTTCCAAATTGTGTTAAAAGGATTTCAAGTCTAAAATGAAATTTTCCATGTTATGGAAACGGGTTTGAAAGCTATAAGTTAAATCTTTAATTTAAAGATTGGATGAGTTAATCCTAATCAAAATGGAAACTATTTTGAAATCCATTAATGGATCTTTGTGAAACTGGGTGAACTTTGTGAAATGGGTCTTTTTGTTTAAAGATTTGAAATGGTAATTTGTTTAAACCATTTGAAGAAAGGTTTTGGGTTTTTAAAAGCTGTGACTTAACTGAAATCCCATATCCGTATGTTTTTAAAAATTGCGCTCATTATTCGGTTTAGCCGAGAGAGGACCTTGTGTCATATAACCCATTCCGAATAATGATACGACGTTATGGATTGCATTTGAAGATTGGTGTTGAAGATCGAGTATTTGCGAGAACGATAGGATAACCTATCGATTGTCTCCTCACCGAGTAGCTACGGTATAGAGATTCCCTAAGTGATGGGAAGTTCGATCGGGATTGTGAATACCCGGATTGCAAGGGCTTCTTCCTTTATTGGACGAAGTGTCTTCGGTTCTATTCGAACCAGCAACAGACTTGTATGGTTGTATGTCTGACATTACACTTTGAGATATAAAACTGATCTCTATCAAATACATTTCTGTTTGGTGGCGGAGAATTTATTCTCTTAGCTTAACACCCTTCTCTCAGACGTACGAGCTCAGAGGTAATGTAGTTGATAGTTATCAGTGATATACTCCTAATTTAGTAGTGTGGCATGTTGAGTACTGCTGTGTATCATTTTTTGATCAAAGCGTGGCTTTTGTATAAAGCGTAGCTTTGTGGATGAGAATGCATCAGGACCTCACACCTCGGAAATGGTCGAAACAGGAAAGATGCGGCAAGGTTATGAGGGTCGCTCCCTTTAGGTTGTGTCGTTCCCTTTTGGAAAAGGGTGGTATCATGGTATGGAGCCCAGATATTTAACTCATGTGGTCGCTGCAAATCTATTACTTTGTGATTGCTTTGTGGTTGAGATGCGCCTCGGATAAAGGTCGCAAACGACCGGGGGATGGCATGCTCGTGTAGTAGTTACCTAGTTACAGAGGTAACCCGACCTTATGTTGGCAGAGAGCTGGTTAAGCTCTCGAGACATCCCTCCAGAGGCGTACCCATGTGGCAGTAGGAAGTTTCTTAGCCTGACCATTTGTTGGAAATCCAAACAAAACAATACGAGCCCTGTACGGTTTTAGTTGTATAACCTGCTATGGAATGTGGTAGTAACCTGCTACTGAACATGGCAGCTATAGTAGGCATAAGTGTGAAATGCCTATGCTGGCTAGGATTAATATTATACTTTCGAAAGGTTTTCTGCACTATGCACTATGCACTAATAATAATATCAAATGACTTTTGCGTATCAAGCATGTTTGACTATCATAAGGAGAAATCTCCTCCAATTCTGCGTTTGCATTGTGTGTGTGGTGGGAGGCCTTATGGTAGTTTCATTTTCCAAAAGCATTGCGGATTTAAATTTTAAAATCCTTGGTTGTTCTTTTTAAAGATAAACTGTTTTGTTTGCTCATACCAGTCTCATGACTGACTTGGAGTTTATTGTTCCCTTCCTAAACTCTGGGTGCCCACAATTTTCCCATACAGTAGTCTAGAATTGGGTTTTTCAGATAATCAATAATAGGTTTAGATTCGATAGCTTTCGAAGTCTTTAGTTCGATAGTTTTCAGTCCTTGGGAATCTTCTTCAGTCTTTGGACAACTGACCTTGCTTAGCTTTGTGCATCGTTATTGGGAGTTCGAGCTATTTCTGGATTGGTGCCTTGGAGATGGAGATTACCGATACTGGAGTTCTCTCTTGAAGACCACATTGGAGATATTGTTCCACTGCTGGTGTTATCTTTTCTTTCCACTGCTATTGTCTTGTATCATATCTCTGATGTATATTTATATTCATTGTATCATCATTGTATCTGAATATTGTATCAAATGTGGTCTATCAAATGTATTATTCTTTTCTTCCGCTGTGTTGTACTTAATGTGTTATAAGCTTCGACGACCTAGATTCGATGTTTGGATCTGCGGCATTTGAATATGAGTGTCATATTCGGTGTCGATTTTCGAAGGTCGAGGCAGGGTCCTTTCAATATGCCTCAAAAATTTTAAGGATGAAGCTGTGTTAATGTATGATTTCTTATACATGTACAAAACTTCATGTAGAAGCAAGCAAGGATTGCAACAACCCACACCTTAATAGACCTGATTTTCGACTAAATCAAAAACCCAAGTTCATTAGGGTAAGAATCGTTGGTGTTGGTAAGCTATAATAAACATAAGTATATAATAGAGTTATCTATGGTAACTCATAACCAAATAGTAAAATACAATAAAACATGCATACGGACCAAGGCTACTACCTTGGAAATAGTATTGTTCCTTGGATATCTAATTTCCTTGTCAGCATCGAATCTGAGTAAGAAGACCCGTCCATCGACCATTCTTGTCTTTTACCAGTATCATATACCTCTAAATCTATCATGTGGGTTGTATTAAGGAGGGGGTCAGAACAATGTTCTGATGACTGATAAATTACATACTTTATTCGTACCACTAGTTTATACTGATTGATTCCCACTTTATTGTTATGACTATTATTTATGGATTAGTCCTTTAATTCCATATATGCGTACGATACGTATAAGTGTCACAGTAATTCCCTAAGGGAACCCTGTAACGTGATTGATGGTTATCCAATCTTAATTACGAAGGCTAATGACTCCTAAATACAGCTTCATAATTTAATTAACCATATTACTAGCGCATCTCAAAGACTTGTCTCTAATTGTAAGTAGTGGCTCTACATGCCTAACTCCATGACTATAAAATAGGTGCATGCAATTATGGAGCACGTTGTGTTCAATAACCCCATCTCACATCCGATCATATCCTAACGATGCTAAGGAAGTTACTACCTAGTTATTTAATACCTTTAAGTTAGGAAATAAGTAGGACCCTCTAACCATTTAGTACCTAACCCTAGGTGAACCCGTTTTAGTACTCTTTAACAGAAATCATGCAAAATATCTTCTATGCTACTTACTACTTCTTAGATAAGGAGGAGGAAAACCCTAATACAACCATTTAATACCTCTGTCTTGAAGTGGACCCCTCCTAAAAGATTTCCTCTAATGCATATAACTGATAATCCCTACCATCTAATACACACCTATAAGATAATCATGACCATTTAATACTTCTTAAATAGGAAGAGGTGAACCCCAAACTAGCTATTTAATGCCTCAACCCCGAAGCAGGTCCATCCTACACCAAAAAAGAAATCCCAAACTTATCTACAACGTATACACCCCACAGTTGCTCAATTTGAGACGTCTCACATCAGTAATATTTGTACACAATTACTGGTATCCTTTTGTGGAGGGCAGACTCTTGTTATGTAACTCTACTGACCTTGCATCCTAACCCATAGTAAATTAAGTCATTTGTAATTAATTTAAATATTGAACTAGACCCACTAATTCACACCCATTGCAAACACATTATTGAGGTCAAATATTTTCAACTATGGAAATTATTACACCTCCTAAGTTTATTTATTAGTATTCATTTATTTACTTTTAATGAACTTTCATTATTATTTTATATGCTTATTATCTTTAACTCTTTATTTCATTACTGTTATTAAACGTCTTTTACGATTTCATTTACTTTGGATGGATGTCATTTATGAATGGCCTTTTTTATTCAAATTGGACAATTATTAATAACAATTAATTGTAAGTTACAAAATTTATATAACGCTCTCTAAATATTAGGCAGTGTATTACTCATGGCTTCTGGAGACACCTAGAGGTTACGTACTAATAATTATTGGATACCTATGGAATGACTCAATCAATAGTTTTCTATTAGCTAACATAACTAAGGTCAAATAGAAAACATCAATGTGACTGATTTACATAGTTCTCTCGACTTGAAAATACTGTGGATCTTCGACATGAAAGCTCTACTTTGATTATAGTAAAATCATGACACGATGTTCCATTGAGTGACTATAGTTGGGTCAATGTAAGTATTGAAAGTGAAGCACTGCCTAAGAAAGGATTCGTCTCTTCGGTTATATGGGGTTAGTCTCACGGTCAACTCAAAGTCAAAGTCATTAGGTAGAGCATTTCAGCTAATATTAATCGTTATTATTGAATCAATGACTTTATGTTTGGACTATATAGTAGAATATGGAAGGTGTTGGGATTTTGGCCATTACTAAATTCGATAAGTACGAAGTGATATAGTTTTAATGAAGATGATTAGTTAAATAAATGTCACAACATGGTACGCTTAATTGATTGAAATTGGATTTTACTGAAACTAGGTAAATGATGAATTTAGTCAAAATTTCACAACACCTGCTAGTGACGCATGAACGTTAACATTCGAATAGTTCGATGTTAATCAATGACCAAATTTACACCTGACTCATCTGAGCGAATGATTTACTTAGCTTATAATCATTATAAATTAATTAATATTTATGAAATTTTGATTATGAAATTTCAAACGTGATTTGAGGAATAAATATTACTGTATATATTTATAAGCTATAAATATATTGATCAATAAACGTTATCAATAATCAATTAAATCAAATTTAGTTAACAATATTTATTTGGACCTAAATGGGATATTAGCCCATAATGTATAATGATACATATATCAATACCTACATGATAGAGGTGGGTAAAAAAGATGGGTAAGAGGGTCTTTGATGAAGGCTCTGATTTAGGGAGAATGTGTAAAAGATTCGATCCACCTTTCTCTCTATTCTATAATGACCCGCCTTTTTGACCATCGAAAGTCGACACCAAATACATCTACGATATTCGACATCCAATCGTCGAAAAAGTAGATTGTTAGGGTAAAAATAAAAAGAAAAGGAATAGAAGAAAGCAGAATCTCACAGTGAAACAACAAACATATAATATAACAAAGACAGTAGATGCTGTCACTCCAAAAATACATGGTATATCAGAGTAAAAAAAACAAACCTCATCAGCCTGGACAGTTATAACATCCTGATCTAACAATTGATGATGGGTATATATAATAATATAGTGGAAATAAAATACAACGATAAGTGAACATCCCGCTCTACTCTATGAGCTCCATGTCACACCAACTACAACTTGGAATAATACTCGATCTAACCCAAGCATTATAATAAATAACACCAAGATCAGTCCGAAAATACCAGTGCGAGAAAACTCAAGTGATATGATGAACATATAATAATTCTGTGAGGCCACGCCGCCAAATATGGAATGATTATTACCTCATAAGAACAATATCCATGCACAAAAGAATGAAACACAATCAAACAAATCCCAAACTTGAAAGAATGGGTATAAACAAGGTCAAAATCCAAACTTAAAGAACGGACACAGATAATTAAACATCAAGGAGAACTCTAGTCACTTCTCGATGCAATTAAGAAAACAATTCAAAGATTTGAATCAACAACTGGAAAAAGAAAGTTTTCCAACAATGACTAGGATGGTGCACCCCTCTCACTGAAAAGTATAACTCTAGAATTTACCTGAGAACAACGATGGCTCTCGGACACATCCAAGCTAGACCCTACCAACCTTTATCGAGAATCTATGTATTTCACATCTCTATGTGCATACCACCGAATCCAATCTGAAGTGGATGTAAAGATAACCTAATGTAAGCAACCAATACAGCTTGGCTTCTACTCACACTTTGGATTTAGTCATTTCCGACCAAGGATATCAACGCTCAAATGAGCAACAAATCGTCTTTAATTGACGATACACAGAGAAGAAAGCTGAATTGATAGTCAATAAATTAACTGTCGAGAATATTTAAAATGATCGTATATATAAATTAAATCTCATACCCTTACCACTTCTGGTCGATTTTGTGCTATCCCTCGATTAAAAATGAAGACCGACAAGTTAGGTAGTGTTACCGCTGGGTATTACCTTGACGACGTTTTTAATATCAAGATAGAAACGAGTTTCCATACCTTGATGTTTAGTGCTAGGAGTATGACTATATCCTTTCCATATAAGCGATATCAGATTACGGAAAATTAAACTACTTATCTTTCCATAACAGAATCAAAACTTTACTTTTAAAAAATTAAACTTGTGCTTTGTATTCAGATCACACATATTGGTAAAATACTTTAAAAAATACTCTTTAAAAGTATCCCTTTCTAAAAGATTATTCTCATATATAAACCATCATTTATAAATTTTCAAACGACGTTTATTATCCCGAAAGATAATAAATCAACTAAAATACATTTATAAATTAAAATCCACCTAAATTATCCCAAAAGAGAATTGATCGACTCTATATCTTCTTTAATAAATAAAATAATAATCTTTAAACACCTTTATTAGATCGGATAATTAATTTTGAAACATCTTTACCAATTAATTCACTTTACACATCATTTATTAAAATGATTAGCTAATCTTAAATATCGTTATTAAAATGATTAATTAACTTTAAAACTTTTATTAAAGTAGTTAATTAGCTTAATCACTTTTATTAAATAAGTTAATTCACTTTTAAACACTTCTATCAAATCAGTTAATTAACTTTAAACATCATTGATAAATTTATTAATTAACTTTATAATAATTAAATAATTATTAGAAATATATTTAAACCCTTAAATCCTTCTCAAAAAATTCATACAATCTATACAAACCCTTTCGAAAAGAATTTAGAGAATATTGAAGGTAAATAACCTTTATATAAATTTAAAACATCATTAGTTATCCCGAAAGATAACTAAATCCAATTTATAATCTTTTATAAATTTAAATAGCATCAATTATCTCAAAACATAATAAATCAAATTTGTAATCTCTTTATAGACTTTAAAGAACATTAATTATCCTACAAGCTAATTAATCGAATTTATAGCCCCTTTATAAATCTTAAATCAACATTTATCCATTATTTCAAAAATTCTCTAAATATTTGAAAATATAATTTAAATAACTTTTAAAGTGCAACACACGACCAAACATTTATATTGTGAATATACAAACTCAAGTTAAAAACACAACAAGGGTTAAGGGGATAATATTTCATAAGTGACGGTACAAAGATAATCGCTGTAACAACACTTTCACAAACAAACAGTATATCAATAACATTACAATCAAATAACAATATAACCAACAAAAGAATATAAGTAAATGGTTTCTTATTCGTGAGAAACCCTTTAGGGTTTTTCTACAAACCTTGTAAATCACACATAAGTGTGAATGTTCCAACGTGTTTTATAACGACATGTTTGCTATGTACACTCCGATTTTCCTTTTATTTTTGTTCCCTGTAATAAAATGGTTATTTATGTCATCCGCTTTTTCAAGAATTTAAAATCCAAAACAAACAACCAAACAACAATATAAACCATCATCCAAACATTCAACAATTAATCTATAGCAATACAGATATTATATAATTTAATTAAAGATGAATAAACTCACATAAATTCTAGTGGACACTTTCGCATTTCTGGTTTGGTCTAAAATCAAATAATGTCTTATTTTAGGTCAAAATTCAACTACCTCCAAATCCAACGAAGTCTATTCCAATGCAAAGCTAACATTTCTATAAGTCCACTGCAACTGACCATGTCCAAATTCGACCTCGTATGGAATAGTTATTAAATGTATAAGGTTCTGGATTTATATAATTATATAAATTCACTAACTATCCTTATTAACTTATTTACCCGAATATAATACATCTTCCCCAATTGTTAATCACCTAGCCTGTACGCGATGCCACACTCCATGTCGTGCACGATCGTGCACCCTACACACTACCCTGATCAACAATTCTCCGAACTGACCTCGCTATCGACTTGCTCCTTGCCAAAGCACCCAATCCCCACCATCTCGTCTCCTCCGCCCCCACTCCAGTATGCAACCACTACATGATGCGCGACAAAAAAAATCACCAAACTTTGCCAAAATCGGCCACAAAATTCCACGAACCTAAGTCCATACTCCAAAATATCAGTCAACGCCTACACTTCGTAAAATCACAAACCCTAGCTCATCCATTAGCCACGCCTCCACTGTCGCATCCTCCTCCATCCGCCATCAAACACCCCCATATTCAAGCATAAGGTAGATTTCTCCAAATAAAGCTCAAAGATTCAAACATTTAATTTTTTACACAAGTATTTAATTCGTTTGGATTTTTCAAAGGAGTGGATCTTTATATATCTTTTTCTTGTTTTGGAATGTAATGAAAAACAATAAAAGATGGAGAGAGAAAATGCATGGTGATGGAGCCTAAGATTTGGAGTTAAGTTATATTGAAATGTTAGGTATCTCATCCACAGATTACCATTCGCGTACGAACCGCGAATGACGAAATAAAAATACGATCGCAACCACAAAAAGAATACACTGGTTTACTGATCCTATAAAATAACAAAAATACCGCCGTTTGTTGAAAAATCATCAAACGATAATTTAAATATTTTTCAAATTAAAAATTATGAAAAGATCAGTTAAATTCAAATAAATACTATAATAAAAATTAAGTCGTCTTATTAACAATGATTCTACCATTATTTATACATAACATTTATTATTGTAAATAAATTTACAAAATGAATTTACCATTATCATTTATTAATTAAAAGGAGTTAAATAAGCTATTAAATCCATTTAGTTAATATCCAATTCACCATTTAAACATTTTAATTCACAATTCAAATATTTGATTCACGGTTCAAATATATAAATAATCACTTTATTTGAATTCTGGATTTAAAATTAAAAATCCAATTGTTCCAATATTTAAAATTAGTTAAATATTCAAAATCAAATGATAAAATCTTAGTTGTTACATTTTTTTCCCTTAAAATAATTGTAACGACCCGAAATTTTCGATCCCGAAAATTCTAGATAGTTAGAGAAAAGAAGAAGAAAGAGATAGAAGAAGAACATAAAAGGAACACACAATCTCACATTCTCAGCGGATAAAATATAATATCAATAATAATAGTTATACCAAAGAAAACTGTAACTATCAATTTACATCGATATATCTGAGTTACAAAAATTTTATACAACATTAGACAGATACAATTCAACATGTCTCAGATACACAATAATATAACACACCCGTAAACACTCCATACGTTCCAGCCATCCAGCTCGCCTCCTGAGCTCCAGAACGTCCCTACCTCAAAATCTATAGTACTCGGTCTGACCCGAGCATTACATCAAAGTAACACCCGGGTCAGGCGGGAAACCAGCGTGAGTAAACTCATCTAACACGAAATACAAAAACATACATCTTATATAAACCCGGGGTAACTTATTAATTTACAACTTCACAAGCTGTTATAAACATTACTTATTTCACACATCGATTTCTAAGTGCCAAACTTAGATTAAAAGGTTAAATTTACTTAGATCATTCCATATCAACCAATTTATTTCACATATCCATCTATAAGAATCGAAGTGGTTTCGGGTATTAACTAATACCCGACTCCGGTCTCTTCGAAACCATTGTCAAGTGAACTTAAATTATTCAAGTGAAATACAATTCAACCTTTAAATTCAAGATGTTACTTTTTATACAACAATTTATTATCGACAGATAACCACACAATCATTATTCAAGACAAACATGTCATATCACAAACATTTCATATCAGAAATATCCACCAATCATTCATAAGAAAGATTTGTTAGCCACCCACTACTAATTAAATCTTATTAATTACTTTAATCATTATTAAATCTTGCTTTCTTAATAATAATTAATTCTAACCACTAATTAATCATCCCCTAATTATCATCTCTAATTACATTCAGTAATTAGCCTTTAATTTAAGTTACCACATTCATTAATCAACCTTGATTAATCACATTCGGCAATTAATTATTATCAGTACTTAACTACTCTTAATTACTTCATTAATTACTCCTGAATTGACTATATTTAATAACTAATTATATTTATTAATCATCCTTAATTGATCTCATTGGTAGTTAATTACTCTTAATTAATTACATCACTTAATTATTTTTCACATGACTTAATCAATCAATGCTTAAATTAATTACACTAAGTAATTAACTACTTCCACAAAGTAATTATTCTCATATTAATTACACAAAAATATTAATCTCAAACTCTTCCATACTTCAATTAATTACCTCCAGTAATTTATTTTCTTAATTACTTCTCTAAGTAATTATTCCTCATTGATTACTTATCAACCCATTCAATGACTATTCCAAATTAATTAAACTTAATTAATTAATTTAAACTATTCTAATCTAATTAATTGATTACAATGAGTAATTAATACCTTTAATTACCTTCATAAAGAAATCATAATAACCAAATACCATAAATGATTATCTATATTAATTAATCCAATTAATTATCAAAATTAATTACATTAATTAAATAATCCCAAGTTAATGACCTTCATTAACTTATCACCAATTCTTAATTACCTTTCTTAAGTAATTAACTTAAATTAATTAATATTAAGTAATTAATCTTAATTACTTAACTTAACCTTATTAATTTATTTCGAACCCTTACTAAATAAATTAAATTAATTAATTATCTTATTTAAATTACCTTACCAATTTAACGAATCAAAATTCATTAAATTCTTTGATTTGTTTTAAAATAAAAGCATTTCTTATTATTGATTAAATTATCATTAACAAAGCAATTTAAAACAAATTACTTTAAATATGTTTCAAATTTTATTTTAAATTTAATATTTAAGTGAAGTCAAACTTAACTTAAACAAAGTTTAAAACATTTAAAACCCTTTGAAACTTATGCTAAAGATTTTATTAGTTACAAAAGAAGTTTAAAGGAATTTTAAACCCAAACTCATTTTAAAATATAAATCATATTTTAAATTACCTTAAACATTCAAAGTTTTTTTAAATCAATTTAAATTTAAAAACTTCCTTTATTTCTAGATTATGATTCAAATTTGGCTTTGAACACAGATTTAAATTTAAGTTAAAAAAACTTTACCTTTAAATTAAACTATTTAAAACCCCCTTTTATTTAAGTTGTTTTAAAACATTTTTAATTTGTAAAATTTAAATTAAATTTTAAAAAAACTAGGATTCAAACTCTGTTTGAATCCGTACTTTAAATTTAGGATTTAAATTCTGTTTTGAACTTGTTCCAGATTTGTAAAACTAAACTTGAATTGGAAATAAACAGGTTTTCAAAGAAATCTGTAAACATTTTCTACCCGAGCCCCACTTCAATTCTCCGAGAAAACCCCTTTAAATTTTCGAGCAAAAACTCGAATTACTCGAGTATAACTCGAGTCAAGACACAGCAACACCAACCTCTTCCCCAGACTCTCTTCCTTGCACCGTGCATATGCACGGTGGTCCTGATCACCTACGGTCCCTCACGCCACCGCCCACAAGTCATCAACGACTCAGTCAAGCCTCACAACCCCTCAGATCGGCTCAAACCACGACAAATCAAAATCGAGCTATGCGAGTACCTGAAACCCAAAATGCTATGACCAGAAAACCCTTGCCGACGATGAAACGACCACCGGAATTATCGTCCTTCTGACTACAACTGCGCCATGACCCCAGCAACAATTTCCCCCCTGCGCGATCGTCACCACACTTCCCACGGCTTCACAAAAGCCTCGACAACTCCAGCTACCCAACACCTCCACTAAACCCTACTTCATCTCTGATAGAACAACACAATCACCTGAAAAATTCTCCACTAATTTTCCCGAGTCCATCCACCTTCCAGCCTTTCTTGACCAAGATTTCAACACCAACCATTCCATCGATCGTCAGAAACCACCCAATGTTCAAAAACTGAACAAACTCGAACTGCTCCTATATTCGAATACTAAAAATTATGATTTTACTCCTAAAATTCATATTTTTAGGGGAGGTTTCATCTTATATGCTTGAAACATTGAATTGGTAAATTTGAATTTTCCTTTTTCCTAAGTTAGCTCTGTTACTTTGTTATTCCAGAGTAGTTTCCAATTCCATTTTAACTTAATCCAATATCCAGCTTTAGTTAACAATAGTTTTTGTTTAAATCTAACCCAAGTTTAAATCAAAAGACAATAAATTTAAATCAATCTGGAGGTTAAAATAAAGGAACAAGAATGCCACAGAAACAAACATGCACACACATCCTAAACACCCATATAAACAGATCATTCACTAATATAAAATCACACAAACCATATATATTTTCAAAATATTAACATGCACGGATTTCAGATACTTTAACCTTTGAAATAAAATAAAATAAAATAAATGATGTTACTCACCTTTAATTTTAAGCAGAGCATACAGCAGGTTTTGAATTCTTGTTCCAGGTTTGAACATAAATCTGGAAAAATGTTTTAACTTTGCTGAAATCCTACTTTACGCTTGCAATTTGTTGATTAAAGGTTGAAACAGATCCTCATTTGAATTGCAGATTTGAAAGGTTGCAGCTGATTTGCAGGCTTTAATTTGAGCTTGCAAATTTCAGGTTTTGAAAATACTTTCTGGTTTTTGCCATAAATTTGAAGAAGAAACAAATTTCTTCATATGTTAAGTTTATAAAATTTAAAGAGGGTAAAAATTTAAAATAAAGACACTTGTCACAAACCACTCTTAATTGACTAACATGTGTTATTACGGTGATTAACATGGTTACACATGTTATTAAATATTTTTAATTGAATTTACACTTTAATTTTAAAGGTAAATATAAACTTACATTTTTAATTTACTTTATTATTAAATACTTATATGTGTAAATATAAATTTACTTTAAAGAAAGTATTATAAAACTAGTTACAATACAAATAAATCTTATATATGTAATTTAAAATCTAGAACTTTTATTTTTATACACTTATAACCATTTCAAAATTAAACATTTTTAAAGAAAACAAAACAAAACTTATTTAATTCCCTTTAAACTTTCATATTTAAAAACAAACAGTTTATCTTATATTTAAAAACAATTGAATTAGTCTCTGAATTAGCTTTTGAAGAATATTAGTTTTATTTATATCCAGATATCTATATATATCATAATTTCATTTGTTCAATTAACAAATAAGTATTTTAACAATTTTAATCCTGTTAATTTCCAATTATCATATGCCCAGGAATTCGGGTTATCACAATAATTTTGTCCTCGAAACTCCCAAAGGTAGAATATGTCCCCAAACCCTTAAGATCAAAAAAACTATTAATTAAAATGAGTTATTAAACCTTTAAAGTCCCCTATTTTAGGAAAATTTATGTGGCACCTCCTTTGCACGCTAGATCTACAAAACTACTGTGAAGCCCCACCTCTATGCTCACGCTAGCCAAGGACACTACAGAGTAATGTCATCAACTAGCGCAAAGAATAAGGTTGTTGAGGAGCAACCATCCGTGTAATTGCTTTGTGGGAGCACCGATATGTCAGATAGTATAACATGCGTTTCATTTCAAGAGGAAATCCGACATACCGATACAAACTCAAAGCTACTACACAGTGGCTAAGTGGTCTTCGAAAACAAATATAGAAATAAACATAACATAAATCTGTCATAGATATTCATATCACAAAGACGGAAACAGATATGAATATAACACATATAAGTGTACGTCAGAGTAGTGGTCAAATAGGATCCACAATATCATAAAAGAATATATACAAATGCAACATCAAAGAGTATGTATACATCAAGGAGTCTCTATCTCGAATGTATACAACAAAAACTATCAATCTAATGTAGTTAGACAAAAGTTAGATAATGATGATCCCAGATAAGAAGTCAAGCAGAAGCACCTGCAACGTCTCGGTCTGACCCGAGTATTATTTAATAAGAAAATAATAAACGGATCAGTCTAGCTATATATATCAGATAAAAATGAGATAGAATAAGGTATATGACAGAAACGTATGATAACAGTAGTGCCATACTGTGATAAGTATGCATTTGAAGACCAAACAGAGATTAATCAATATCACAAGAATCTTCTCATAAATCAAAAGGAAAACCATATTCTTCATTTTTATTCACTAAGTCACAAATATAGGCAAACATCTCAATGCCAATCGTAAAAGTTGTTGAAACACAAATTCACCAATGCATAAACATTGATAAACTCATCAATGTAAATCACTAAAATTGGTGAGACACAAATTCTAGAAATCATCAATTAGAAATCCAGAAATCACAAGAGGGGAGGCCTACCACAAAATGGGAGCATGAAAACTCACCAACACATGTATCACAAAATAGAATGTTATTCCATGGTTGCTAACCATCAATTTTGAGCCGAAGCTCCACAAAACGGCTCAAAGACCTTTGAGCCGAAGCTCCACAAAACGGTCCGAAGACCATGGGTCGCTACCTCATAAAATTGAGTCGAAGCTCCACAGAAAGGGGGTTTAGTCTCCCTCGTAGACAAAGAGACATCACACATTGCTAGTCTAAATCATAAAATGATCATCATCGATCATCAAGAAGTGTCAATTACACTAAGCTAGTAAATAGCTGAGTTTAGCTTCATGTCCCATAACCACTGGCTTAACTTAAATATTTACGAACAAACTGTAAATCTCCACTCGAAAGTTGTCACAAGAGTTTCAATCGAACGAGTCTAAGAATTAACCAACAAAGTAAACGCAAGCATTTCATACCACTTGTTTTGCAAAGTCGTTTAATTGGATTTCTCGAGCGAATGAGGTAAAGGTTTGTGTATACTAGTAGATTGGAAAAACGGTTTTAGAAACGAGTTCGATATTGAAAATAGAGTTGAAATCATCTTTGTGAAAGAGTTTGAATATTTACTACTAGTATAGAAACCTTTGTATTTAGAAGTGACAAATCACAAAAATGATTGTAGAAACAATCAATCACCAAAGATTCACATTCGAAGGCGTGAATCAAAGCCATAAAAATCGATATCGAATCCATCGAATGATATTCTCAAAGAATTCCGAAAAGAAGTCATCAAAGTCAATAATAAATGATAACAAGAAACCGGATAATCACGAATCGATAAAAATAGGGATCTCAAGAAATATAGGCTAAATGGGCAAAATAGACTGAATACAAGCAGGTCAGTCGATTGGCACTTTGAGAACAGTCGACTGGCCAATGCCTGGAAAAACTCTCGGGTTCCAGGTCAGTCGACTAGACTCAGAGGGCTAGTCGACTGGCGTCTGTTTTCCAGCATTTCCATCCTATCTAAATGAAGAGCAAACTCTAGCCAATTCGCGACCGGACAAGCAATGGGCACTAGGGGTTTATGCCAATCGGCAACCCAGCCCTATAGGCTCTTTGTGACGCCCCACCTCTATACTCACGCTAGCCATGAACACTACGGAGTAGTGCTGTCAACTAGCACGGAGAATAAGGCTGTTGAGGAGCGACCATCCATGTAATTGCTTATCACACGGTGGCTATAAATAATCTTCGGAAACAAACGTAGAAATAAGCATAACGCAAATCAGTCACAGACATCCATATCCCAAAGGCGGAAGAAGATATGAATATATAACTAACACATGAAAGTGTACATCAGAGTAGTGCTCAAAAGATCCACAATAATACAAAAGAATAGCAACACGTGCTATACAAAAGAATACAACTATGAGTCTATATCTCAAGTGTATACAACAAAAATTGCTAATCTAAACAGTTAGCCAAAAGTCAGAGTGATGAATCCCTGGGAAGAATCAAGCAGAAGCACCTGTAACATCTCGGTCTGACCCGAGTATTATTTAAGAAAATAATAAACGGATCAGTCTAGCTATAAATATCAGATGACATGATATAACATAAAAGATATGGCATAAACATAAAATATCCATAATGACATACCACTATAAGTATGTAAATAATGATCAACAGAAGATCAATCAATAAGAGATAATCAATATCACAAGAATCTTCTCAAAGATTCGGAAAGGGCATCATACCCCAAACTTGTACTCATAACAAGTCAATGACATAAATTCTAGAAATCAATGCAAGAAGTCCAGAAATCATAGAAAAGAGAAAGAGGCCTATCACATGACGGTCCGAAGACCAAGGGGAGCTACCCCACATGTGTGAATGGAATCACACAGATTAAGGTCCAGACTAACCAAAAAGCAAAAAGGTATGTGTGAGTGGAATCACACAAGTGGTGTCTAGTCTAACCTCGCAACAAGAGACATCGCACAGTTGCTAGTCTAAATCATCAGAATGATCGTCATGATCAACGAGAAGTGTTAATTACACTAAGCTAGAAAATATAGAAGTTTAGCTTCATGTCCCATAACCACTTGCTTAACTTAAATATTTACGAACAAACTGTAAATCTTCACTAATAAAATTGTCACAAGAGGTTCAATCGAACAAGTCCAAGAATTAACCGACGAAGTGAACGCAAGCGTTTCATACCACTTGTTTTACTAAGTCGTTTAATTAGATTTCTCATCCGAGTGAGGTAAAGGTTTGTATATACTAATAGATTGGAAAACGGTTTAAGGAAAGAGCTTTGTTATTAAAAATAGAGTTGAAATTGTTTGTTAAAAGAGTTTTGACATTTACTACTAGTATTGAAACCTTTATATTATAAAGTGATAGAACACAGAAACAATTGTAGAAACAATCAGTCACAAAAATCGCATACGGAGATGTGAATAAAATCCAAGGAAATCAGCTCAATGTTTTTCAGATAAGATCCCCTACGGAGGGGGGTCCGGGGGGGTGGCAACCCCCCAAGGTGGGGGTGCGGGGGCAATGCCACCGCTTACGGGGTTCGACCTGCTCGGTCAGGTCGCGGGGGTCCAGGGGGCAGCGCCCTCGGCGGGGTGCGGGGCAGCGCCCCGACCAAAACGGTACGACCTAGTAAAGACCAAAGGGAGGATATGATCGAGCGACCTAAGGGGGTACGCGACCTAATGGACAAAGGCGCAAAAGTCACGCGACCTAACGGTTTATAGGACATACGACCTAGTGGGTTAACGGTCTAACGACTTACGGGTTATAGGTCCAACGACCTAAGGCCTAACGGTATATAGGTCAGGCGACCTAACAGTGTTGCGACCTAAAAATGGAAGGCAAGGCCGAGCGACCTATCGAAGTAAAGAGGCACGCGACCTACTGGAGAAAAAGGGGCACGCAACCTATCGGTGTTACGACCTAAGGAATTCGAAGCCACACGACCTAAGACTTAACTCGTGAAAGACCTTCGGCTTAAGGCTTAACTCGCGAGCGACCTAAGGGTTAGGTCGCGAGCGACCTAACGACTTAAGACCCAACGACCTAAAGGTGATGGGGTTACGCGACTTAGGGACAGAAGTAGGACCGAGCGACCTACGACCTAGGAGACTCACGACCTACGACCTAAGGCCCGCGCGACCTAGTGAAATAGAAGAGGCAATATTAGGTCGGAGACGACCTACGACTTAAGGCCAGCGCGACCTAAAGTTTTAACACGCGAGCGACCTAACGTTATAAAGGCCAAATGACCTAAGACTTAACTCGCGAACGACCTTCGGCTTAAGGCTTATGTAACAACCCTGTATTTTGTAATTATTTTATTGTATATTTTAATTATTTTAATGTAAGATTTTGATTTAAAAACTTATTTTAATTATTTGAAATGATTAAATTTATTATTTAAATATAATCTTGAATTTTTATATGAGTTATAATTCCAAACTTGTGTAAGTTGAATATTTGCCTGAAATGCTGATTTTGGTCAAAATAGTCAAACTGTGACTTTCAACTTAAAATTTTAAAATTTTAATTTTTTTTCTTTTATTATGGAAGTACATAAAATTCTAAGAATACCACTTTTCGTTTCGTTGAATTTGGATGTAAATTGTGAAAGTTATACCCTTTACAATATTGTGCGTATATAGGGTTATTTACAATGACTATTTTAAATTGTATAAATTACTTCTTCTTTGTTATATTTTATTTTAATATGTGATAATATGTTATATTATGTATATTTTGACTTTTAAGTATTTTTAAAATGATAATATAATTTTTCTAAAGTTTATTTGAATTTATTTCAATTTATAAAGCCTAGTTGGTATTTACTGCATTTTTCTTTATTTAACTTTCTATTTAATAAAAATTAAATTATTATTTTACCTTGAAAATGTTTTAAAACCATTTTTGATTCAAATTTTGTGTTAAAATGTTCTTTTTGTGAAGTAATAAATTTTCCAAAGTCGTTGGAGATTTTCTTGTAATTTTTATGTCAGGGTTGCTATTTTTAAGCAATTTCTTATTTCCTTTTTCTATTTTACTTAAAATAAATTATTTATTTTATTTTATTCTTACTTAGTTTCAGTTTTAAATAACATTTCTGAGTTTATTTTGTTTTTATAAAATTAAAAAGAAAAGGAAATGCAAAAGGTTTAGAAAGTTAAGAGATCTTAAAAGCCTGAAACGTAAAGGCGTTTTATCCGTTTCTTTTTGCAATTAATACATCAATTTATTGATTTATTTTATAAATTAACTTTTATTGCTGTGTTTTACTTTATTTTATTCATTTTACATGTATTTAAATTTAAGAAAAATTTTCCAAAGTGTATTGAAGTTATTTCTAATTCCTAAGTCTAGTTTTCATTTTTCTGTGCCATTTTTCTTATTTTAATCATATTTAATTAATAATTAATTATTAATATTTTGTTTATTGTTATATTTTCGACTTCTAACTGAAATTTATAAGTGTTTTCAGTTATTTAAGATGTATATGAATATATACATAGGAAGTTTAAAAGGTTTGAAAGCAAAGAAACGTAAAACCGTTTTAACGTTTCTTCTTCCGTTTCTTTTCCAATTAATAGATTTAATTTCCTTTGACCGTTCCTTTCTTTATTGTAGCTGTGCATTTATTACCTCATTTTCACGTGAAAACATTCCTCTCCACTTCATTTTTCACGGCTAGAAAGGTTTGGTAATGGCTCCTCTTTTCCTCTTCTTTTTGCTCTTCTTTTTCCGTTGTTTCTTATATTTTGCCTTGTTTTCTCATGTGTATTGCTTGGCCTCTACCACCCACCATCACCACCATACTCTCCACCATCCCCTACCACTCTTCCTTGGCATCATCTCCAGCCATCATTTCAGATCCATCCATGGCCACACCTCCCTTGGTGACAAAACTCCACAAAATTGCAAATAATGTCCAAAACAATGCCCTAGCCACCACTATTACTTCACCACCTTCATACTTCACCATGGCCACCACCTCTAGCCACGACCACCACCTTGCTACCACCACTACACTTCATTTTAGCCTCTGTCCAGATCTGAAATTGACATGGCCAAGACTCCATGAACCAAAACTCCACAAAAACAATGCATAAAGCCTTGAAACATTCATGATAGCCACCCTATCACTTCATATCTTCATCCACCACCTTGGCCACCACCATAGGCCGCCACCACCACCTTTTCCAAACCTCCCCACACCCCTCCATCTACTGTCCAAACCTGTACAAGTATGGCCAAGCCCTACTTGACCCAAGGCCGAGCCTTGTTTTGCTCAAAAACTTCATATATGTTGCCTTGACCAATTGTATGCTTCATGTTATAACCCTACCACTCCATACTCCTTCTAGCCGTGAGTTATGGTGCCAAACCTGAGCTATATCATCATCATGGCTGAACCCAAGAACCTCCTAGGCCAAGCATTTGAATGGTTAAAGCAAGGTCAAGTAATATATTCCTTTGTTGCTTCGTATTTTCATCGTTTCAACATTGTTTTGCGTTGAATATTTATGTGTATATTGTCTTGTTTTGGTTATTGTTTACAAGACAAATATCAAGGCTCTCCATTCATTCAAATCAAAAGTCATGCTATATCGTGCTTGTTGTGCTTTTGGAATCGCACTTGTGTTTGTTGTTTTGGTCTTCAGCTTGAAACATTGAGTCTTTCTCACTCTGACATTTATACTTATGAAAAGTGAATTGATGACAAGTGTTTAGTAATATAAAATGTTTATGCAAGATAATGATGATCATATGATATGCTATGCCATGTTATTACCATATTATTACCATGTTAAAACTGTTAATTTTCACCTGACATCTGATATATGACTGTATATTGTGATATTGACCTTGTTTATATTATTTCCGTATATGATCACACTGCAAGTTCCCTGTTAGAAAAAAAATGTTATGGGCTGAAATGATAGGCCTAAATGGTTTTAAATTTTTCATTTTGACTTGGGATTGCGGGTTTGAAATGATAAAACCCGGATTTTTCTTTGTAAATTATGCGTTGAAATGATATATTACCCATATCACTTTACCTAGCGTAGAAAATTATATACAGGCTCGTAGTTAAAATATGTTTTTGTAAAATTTTAAATATTTAAGAAATTTATATATTATAATATTTTGATTTTAAATTTAAAAAAAAAAAGATTTTTGTAAATTATTATTGATTTTCTGAATAATTGTAAGTGAAATGAATTAATGAAAAAGTTAGAAATTTTGAATGTAAGTTATTTTGGAAATTTTGATTTAATTATAATTGGAAATTTAATTGAATATGAAATTATGATAATTTGAATTTAAATGAATTTAAGGTGATTTTTATATCATATTAATTATTTTAATAAAGTTGAAATGTGAAATGAATGAATATTGTAAGTTCAAATTTTGAAATATAACTAAAACTAGAAATTTATGAAATTGACGTAAAAGTGAACTTTTAGTTAAGTAAATAAAAATAAAACAAAGTTATATTTGAGGATTTGAACTTAAGTGTTAAGTTGAAATTTAATGTAATGGATTTTAAAAATTCAACATTGCATTTTAATAAGTGAATTATTATTAAATCTTGATTTTTGAATGGAAATTTAACTTTATAAAATCATGAACTTGAGGAAAATTAAATGATGTGATAAATGTGAAAATGTATGATTTTATAAGTTAAAAATGTTTTTAATAAAAATATAATTGGTTGATAAATTTTATTGAATATTTGAAGTTAATTGACTGCATTTTTTTGGAATGCTATTAATTACAATGTAAATGATATTACAGCATTTGTAGACGCTGTAGTTGATGATTATGAAGTAAAAAAGCTAAGTTGAATTAAAAGCTATTATAGCAATCTTTGTAAGTGCTATAACTTTTGAATTTAACTAAGTTATTCGAATTTAAGTAAACCTATTACAACATTTTTAAACGTTGTCTTTTGTTAAATTGAACTGTTTTGAATGTAACTTTCTGTAGAGCTTTCTAAATGATGCGAAAAGTGAATTTTCACTGTTTTGATAAACTTAAGTGAATAAATGAACTTTGGAAGTTGAAATTTTTGGAAATTTAATAATTTAATTATTAAGCATAATAACTTCATTGAAATGAAAAAAAAAGAATTTTTGGAATATAAACTGTTTTAAAATATGAATTGAAATGGTATTTTAGATTGAATAAAATGAATAATGATTTGAAAATGAAATTTTGAAAGGATATGATATTTTGATATATTAAAATGATTTGAAACGAAGTTTTGAAAGATATGATATTTTTGATATTAAATGATTTGAAAAACGGAGTTTGAAAGATAGGACATTTTGATATTAACATGATTTAAAAAGAAGTTCTGAAAGATATGATATTTTGGAACTGAAAGGTAGTGTTGAAAGGGTATGAAAATTTAATATATTGAAATGGTTAGAAATGACTTGATATTTATTTTGATAAATATTTGAATTGAAAGATATTTTACGATGATATATTGAAATGGTTTTGGAAATGATTTAATCTTTATTTTGATAAAGATTTGGATTGAAAAGGATATTTTATTTTGAAGTATAAAATATTTTTAAAAGTTATAACTACGGGTTATAATAACGATGGGTTGTTAAAGAGACCGGGATCAGATATTGTCTTATAGCCGGCCAATACCGAAAACCACTTTAACAACCGTGTACGCGGTGGAGATTCCAGAATGAAGTAGGATGGTGGCGACGTTCTCGAGGTATATATTACGTGGACCCAAATCCCGTGAGTTGGCATATATGACTAAAACAGGAGCTATACCGGGCTACACAAAGGGTCGCACCCTTTCATCAAGCATGCTCCATCGGAAACCATTCTATTACTGTTGTGATTCGATTCGGTGGCGCTACTTTGATTCGGGGGTATTGTTCGAGGTGGGCGGAAGCTGCTGGCTTGCCGTCACCACCGGTCCGGGAGTGCAAACGGTGTATCCACCCTGGCATTGCCTCGCGTGCCATGTCATATCCTTATATCGAGCCCACTACGATTTTGGTTTTAAAGATCCGACCGCATTAAGGTTCACCATCCCCTTAATGCTATTTTCTATATGATTATACTTTACTGATTAGACACTACCGTATATAGCGTATATTACTACATGGTAAATAGTTTAACGGATCCTTAGAGGATGGGCGGTCCCAAGCATCCTTTAAGTTACTGATGCATTTTGTTACTGTTCACTTGAGTTGATTTACAGTTTATAAGTATTTATGTCCTGACTCGAGGGCTTTGTGTTTTGCTTTACGCTCGGGTCAGATTGATTGAGTTAGCATTCAAGATTCACCTTCGTCGTTGGAGCTTTTCTTGAAGATCCAGCCATCTATTTTGTTTCAGTATCCAGTGGTTCAGTGATGTATCTGATTTGTACCTGATGTATCCTGTTACTCTTCTGTTGTATCTTATTTAACTCTGATGTATCTTATATTTTATATAGTAGCTTCATGAACTACTATCTCTTTTTCTTCCGCTGCATTTTTATATACTCTGTGTCTGTGATCTGTGATTTTTATTTACTGTATATTCTGAGATTTGCCAAATTTTTATTTACAACGCGGTATTTTGAGCAATCCAATTCTGGCATGAGTGTCTACCTATACACTTATAATGGATGCGAATGGTTGAAAATATCGGGTCGTTACAGCTTAACTCGCGAGCGACCTAAGGGTTAGGTCGCGAGCGACCTAACGACTTAAGACCCAATGACCTAATTCCGAGGCGAACGACCTAACACGTGCGAACGGTTTTAAGGCCAGAAACGAGCTATTCTCTGAGTGACTTTTCAACGCGAACGACCTAACATAGGCAGAACGACCTAAGTGCGGTTTTTCACCAAAAACACTAAAAATTGGAGTTTTCGCCAATCCAATCCAAACCAAATGCAAATGTACATGCTAAAGTGATGGGGAATCATTCCCAACAGTCCAATATAGTTATAGACTAGAATCGTGAGATAAATATCTCACCTTTGCACTAAAATTTATGAAGATGAAGCTTGAAAGCAAGGAGAAGCAATCCAAAGCTTGAATCCAATATCTTCTACTTGAATTTGGAGTTGAATGTTGGATTTGCAATTGAATTTGTGCTTGCAGTTTTAGTTTTCCATTCTCTTCACCATTAATGCCAAAGCTTGAGTTAGTTAGGAAATTTATGAAGAGTGAGGAGAAGGGGGTTGGAACTTGGGCTTAATAGGCTAAACTAACCCAAAGTCCAAAGCGGGAAAAGTTAGTGAAATTACACTAACTCCAAACCTATCAATGTTTATACTTAAAAAGGTTGTAAACGGCATTTCGAACTCAATGGAAGTGGTCTCGAGTCCTAATTTGACCGTTTGCAAAAGGTAGCTTTTCAGACCAATATCCGATTAACGACAAAATATTTAAATATAAAATCGATAAATATGCGGGTTGTTACACTCTTCGATGCATCACCAAAAACATGTTCAAACAACGAAGCTAGGATTTTTAAAGATTTGACTTCAAAACATCAAAAATTGGAACATTCATAAAACCAATTCAATCTAAAGCAAATGAACACGGAATAGAAGTTAGGTATTCATACCTAACAACATAGATAGATAGAGACATAGAATTGAGATAAAAATCTCACCTTTTACTCAAAAACAAGGAGGAAGAAGCTTGAAAACAAAGGAGGATCAACCACTCTTCAATCTCAACTCTAAAAGCTCCAATCTAAGATCATAAGCAATAATTTTCCAAATTAGGTCATAGGAAATTGGAGAGAGATTGAGATGGAGAAGGAGAAGGAGTTGCTTACCTAAGCTTCTCTTTTGAGTTTGGAGCTAGAACTTGAATTTGCAACGGAGCTAGGGATTAGGAATTCTAATTTCCAATCTCTTTCCCTATTTTTCTAAAGCTTGAAGTGTTAGGAATTGGAAATGAAATGGATGAAGAGGAGTGGGGTAGAGCTTGGATCTTAAGTTGGGGTTAATGGGTTGAAACCCAAACCCAATGCCCTAAGCGAAAATGTCAAAATTCAAGCTAACTCCAAACGTATCGATGTTTATACTCAAAAAGGTCGCAAACAGCATTTTGGACTCAATGGAAGCAGTCTTGAGTCCTAATTCGACTGTTTGCAAAAAGTAACTTTTCGGACTTAAATCCGACTAACGATGTTATATTTAAATAAAAAATTTAAATATACAATCGTAAAATATGCGGGTTGTTACAACTACAGCCTACCACAACTGGCCCAAACCAACAAAAGAAGACAAAAGCTAAGTAGCCTTTAGTATATGGGGCATATAATCATCAACCAATTTCAATTTATAAATCTATCACATACCATTTTGCATTTGGTTTTTATTTCTGCAAGCAATTTACTATCTCTGTGCGCATGTAGGTACATAAGAAATCGAATAGCAATCTCTTACTTCCCGGTACCTATCTTGTACTTACATAATTCAAAAAAGAACTATGCTGATAAAAGAGAAATACAAAAGCAACATACACAAGATAGCAACCATATGTAACCAAAAATATAAAAATTATCCTGTAATAAAATATTATACATCCAATCATTTTAAAGGATAAATTTTAAAACTAAATGTCTAGGTTTTCGTATCCGAAATAATTATTTATTTTTTTCCAAATTCTTCTAAAGGGAAATAAAAAATCAAAATTGATAATAGCAAGGAGATGGCTCCTCCTACCGAAGCATGGTATAACTCTAAAATCAAAATAAGATGGTGCATCTAGTGTTATTCTAGTTCCTTCCAAAATAACAAATAGAGTAAACAAATATACCTGGCGAGTCTTTCAAATCGAAAAACCCCCAGTTGCACAACTTTAGTCATAATAAAATATATTTGAAAAATCATTTCACAAAACTCTTTTCAAATATCGTGAAATAATAATACTTCATCAAATATTTCAAAATAATATGATAATTATTTCTTTCTCAAATTTTTTCAAAATCACTTTTCAAAAGTGCCAAGATTTAAGTCTTGAAAAACAACAACTTTAAAAATAGTCTATAAATCACATTATCAATCAATCGAATTCCACAAGGGAATAAGCTAACGTTTAACTTCATTTAAAATGACAAATGACTAACAAATAAGATTTAGAATTTTGATTAGGTTCACGATTTTCTTAAGTCACATAATAAGTATACAAATATACTTAAGTCCAAAAGATGCACATGAACCATCCATATGCAATATTTGATTTAATCACGTGCTCGAATACATAAACCTTTACTTCCAAACTAGTATCGCTCATCTGACCTTCCTAATGCGGACTCTAATTAGGTTCTTCGATTAGAAACCTCCGTTCCCCTTGCATAGTTATATACAATGAAAGAAAACTTCAATATAGCACCGAGAATCTGAATCAGTTGTTCACTGATAAGAATCAAGTGAGAAATCCTTTTTCGAACTGATAAGAATCACCCCGAAGCCATGTATTTGAATCCTAGATCAAAAACCCATGCGAATAAGATTATCTACGTATAACTTACGTACTAAATCTGATTGGTTTCTTAATTACACCAATCCCTTTCTAAATCACTTTCAATTTTATTTATATTATTTCATGCAATACTAAATATTATGAACTATCTCATAAATTTTCACTTAAGTTTATAAATAATTTATAAAGACGCAACTTTATAAAACAGTAAATTAAAAACTTACTCTACTTTTATTTACTTATATAATATTCTTCTAAATCCTAAGAGTGCATACAAAATGTAAATTTTATTTTATTTTACTTATATTTTATTGTTATTTTTCGAAATCCAAATGGAGGCCCAATCAAAATATGAGTTTTTTTAAAACTAAGTCAACCTTTGACCCCTTTACTTTAGAGTGTTCTAAGAAAAGATGTTTATAGGTTGGTCCAATATCACTAAATAGATTACACAACTTAGATATTTAAATAAAAATACTGTTTTAATAAAATAAATTTACCAAAATCTTCTATCCAAATTTAACCCATTTCAAAAATTGAGTTAAACTATATCTTTTCTATTCAAGAGATGGAAAATTTTCATTTGTCAAATTATTTATCTAAATACCTTTTTATTTTAAATCAATTTCCTTTAAGAAAACTTAAGAAAAAAATAACCATTTTTTGTTTTAAAACCATTTTTGAAATTATAATACATATATTTCCATATATATAAAATAATCTTAATAATTTATTCGCTAATACTCATTTTGGATACATTTGGATATGAACTCATTTTGATCGCACAATGATAAAGAGAATGTCTATCCTCTAAATGTTTATCCTTTAAATGTCTTGTCTTTTCATTTAGATTATATTAGACAACTTTTATTATAAGATGACTTTTAACTTAACAATTTCACTGACACTTTATAGTCAAATTGTGAAACTTAATTCACGAAGGGGTTCGTTTTAATGTACTTGTAATTATCAAACAATAAACACTTATAAATGGGTCAAGCATGTATTAACAATCAATAGACAATGCCCCTAAATTATCCGAGCTTGACAAATCAAACAATAACGACATAAATAAATACCAAACAACCACTATAAATAACTATATAAATTCGAAAATTATTCCTTTATATATAAAATATATTCCTAGCTAAAATATTTAATTTATCAAATTTTCAAAAACCAATATAAAAATCAATATCGTGTCCTTTGGCCTTGTTCAAGTGTTTAGAAACCCTTATCGATACTGTGGTGTCCCACGTCTTAACCAGGATTCATAAATAGCTCAATAGACCAATTAACACAATATATTTTTATAGCAATAACAAATACGCTTATTTATATATAATACTCTCAACTCATTCCAGGGTGTCACACCCTATCTCTAATGAACCATACCTTACTAAAGCTAAGGTTCTCGCTTAACCTTCAGCTTTGATACCAAATGTAACGACCTATCTTTTTGACCATCGAAAATCGGCACTAAATATATCCACGATATTCCAATACCGAACATCCAATCTTCGAAAATGAAGATTGTTAGGTAAAAAGAAAAAGAAAAGGAATAGAAGGAAATAGAATCTCACAACAGAACGACGGCATATAATATAACAAAGACAGTAAAAGCTGCCACTCTAAAATACATGGTATATCAAAGTTAAAAACAAACCTTATCAGCCTGGACAGTTATAATTTTCTGACCTTACAATTACTTATGGGTATATATAATAATTCAACAGAAAATAAAATACTATGATAGGTGAACATCCCGCTCTACTCCATGAGCTCTATGTCACACCAACGACAACCTGGAAAAATACTCGATCTGACCCAAGCATTATAATAAAATAACACCTGGACCAAACTAGAAATACAATATGAGAAAACTCAAGTAATATAATAAACATATAATAATTCTACGGTACCACATCGCTAAATACAGAATAGATTTTTACCTCACAAGAACAACATCCATGCACAAAAGAATGGAAACACACTCAAAAAAAACTCAAAATTGAAAGAATGAGTATAAACAAGGACAAATCCAAACTTAAAGAATAGACACAAATAATTAAACCTTGAGAAGAACTCCAGTAACTTCTCGATGCAATTAAGAAAACAATTCAAAGATTTGAATCAACAACAAGGAAAAGGAAGTTTTCTAACAATGGCTAGGACGGTGCACCCCTCTCACCGAAAATTATACTTCTAGAATATACTTGAGAACTATGATGGCTGTCGGACACGTCCAAGCCGGACCCTGCCAACCTTTATTGAGAATCCAGGTATCACATCTTTACGTGCATACTACCGAATCCAATTTAGAGTAGATGTAAAGATACCCTAATAAGAGCAACCGTATGTAGCTTGGATTTCACTCGCGCTTCGGCTTTAGTCGTTTCGACAAAGGATATGAACGCTCAAATTAGCACCAAAATCGTCTTAAATTGATGATACGCATAGAAGAAAGCTGAATCGATAGCTAATAAATCAACTATTAGGAATACTCAAAATGATCTTATATGGAAATTAAATCTCATGCTCTTACCACTACACGTTGATTTGAAACTTATGCCATCCCTCGGTGAAAAATGAACGGGAAAATTAAGATAGTGTTACCTTTGAGAATTGCCTTGACGACATTTTAAATCTTCAAGATAGAAACATGTTTTCATACCTCAATGTATAGTGCTAAGAGTCTAACTAATTCCTTGCCATATAGTGATACCGGATTATGAAAAATTAAATTACTTATCTTTTCCGTAACCGAATCAAAAATTTACTTTTAAAAAACTGAACTCGTGCTTGGTTTTCACATTACAAGCATTTATAAAATACATAAAAGAACTCTTTAAAAGTACTCCTATTTAAAGGATTTTGTTCATTTATAAACTATCATTTATTATTTTAACACAATGTTTATTATCTCGGAAGGTAATAAGTCAACTAAAATACTTTTATAAACTAAAACAACCTTAATTATCCCGAAAGAGAATTGATCAACTTTATATCATCTTTAATAAATAAATCAATTGTTTTTAAACATCTTTATTGGATTAAATAATTAATTTGAAACGCATTTATTTAAACCAACTACTTAACTTTGTACATCATTTATTAAAATGATTAAGTAATCTTAAATATCATTATTAAAATGATTAATCAACTTTAAAACCTTTAGTAAATTAGTTATTTAAATTTGATCACTTTTATTAAATCAGTTAATTAACTTTTAATCACTTTTATTAAATCAGTTAATTAACTTTTAAACACTTATATCAAATCCATTAATTAACTTTAAACATCATTAATAAATTTATTAATTAACTTTATTGTAATTAAACAATTACTAAAAATATATTTAAAACCTCAAATCCTTTTTAAAAACTCATACAATCCATACGAACCCATTTGAAAAGAATTTACATAATATTGAATGTAAATACCCTTTATATAAATTTAAAACATCGTTAGTTATACCAAACAATAACTAAATCCACTTTATAATCTTTTATAAATTTAAATAACATCAATTATCTCTAAATATAATAAATCAAATTTATAATCTCTTTATAAATTTTAAACAACGTTAATTATCCGAAAGATAATTAATTAAATTTATAACTCCTTATACAAATTTTAAATCAATATTTATCATTTATTCTCAAAATTCTTCAAATATTTGAAAATACAGTTTAAATAACTTTTAAAATGCAGCACACGATTAAACACTTATTTTGTGAAAATACAAAATCAAGTTTAAAACATAACAAGGGTTTAAGAGGATAATATTTCGTAAGTGATGGTACAACGATAATCGCTGTAACGACACTTCCACAACCAAATAATATGTCACTAATATTTCAACCAAACAATAATATAAGCACCATACGAATACAAGTAAATGGTTGCTTATTGGCAAGAAACCCTTTAGGGTTTCTTTACAGACCCTGTAAATCACACATAAGTGTGAATGTTCCGAAGTGTTATATAGCGACCTATTCACTACGCACACTCCAATTTTCCTTTCATTTTTGTCCCCTACAACAAAACAATTATTTACGCTGTCCACTTTTTTGAGTGGGAATTTAAAATCTAAGACAAACAACTAAATAACAATATAAACTATCATCCAAATATTCAACAATTAATTTACAACTATAATTTATCTAGAAGTGAGTAAACTCAAGAAATTCCATCATAAGCTTTCGCGTTTTCGGTTTGGTCTAAATTCGATTTTAGGCCAAAATTCAACTAGCTCCAATCCAATGAAATCGACTCCAATGCGGAGCTAACATTCCTACGAGTCCAATACAACTGACTGAGGTCAAACCCGACCACGTATGCAATAGTTATTGAATTTATAAGGATTCGAATTTAAATAATTATATAAATCCACTATTTACCCTTGTTAACTTAATTACTCGAATATAATACATCTTCCCAAATGTTAATTGCCTAGCCTGTACATGATATCACACCCCATGCCGTGCACGGTCGTTGTAAAGACCCATAATTTTCGACTATTAAAAATAGTAAATTTAATAAGACTTTTGTAACTAAATGTTGGAAGAAATTAAAAATTAAGATTTATAACTGGAAAAATACTAAAATGAAATGCAACAATGTCAATTAAAGCTAAGTATTAACAATTTGAATGGAATTCCAATTAATTGAAATCGTGTAAGGTTATACTTGGTTATAAAATGAACATAGGAAAAAGAATGTAAATATTGAATTCATTAGTGAAATAATATATCGTTAATGGAAATTGAATAAAATTAGTATTATGAAATAAATGGTAACATTTATTTGTAGGTAATAAACATATAAAATGTAATTAAAGGCTAATGGTGACAATTATTATATATATTATCTATTTATTTGGTCAATTAAATTAATTGGAAATAAATGGTAATCAATTCCCTTAATTAGTGCAGTTAATGTAGGTTTAATTGATAACGGTAAAAAGTTGATTCTATACAATATAACCAATGTAAATTTTTATCATAGTATGACCTTTGATTTGAATAAAAGGATGAAAATCAGTTTACTCAAATTTATTGGAATTGGAAATTTTAATAAGTGAATTTATTACAATCAATGAAATAAAACGTTACATAAATGAAAGGTAAGATGAAATGGTAAAATATTGATGTTGACTATGTATGTAAGGTAATGATTGATTTAATAAGAGAATGAAATCAACGTAAATAAATAATTGAGAATTTAATTATAATTAATGTGTGAGATTGACCAAAATTCAATAAAATCGAAATATAGTAGTTAATACAAAAGGATGAAAATTGGAGTATATTAATATAATGAAATTTAAATAAATGTTAACTGTGTTATTAGATCATAAGTTGGACCATAAATAAAATTCTAAACAATAAACTACAATGAAGCAATTAAGTGGAAGGTTCTAACGCGTATTATAGTATAATTTAATAATAGGAATTGGAATAATAAATGCCAGCTTCAATGATGAGTTAAATGAATATTGATTGATAGAGAAAAACGTTTATTCTGTATGCAATTTAATGCGTGTTGGATACTGTAATTTTATAAACGTATTTGCATGACTATAAATAAGGATTACAATGTTCATGTATTTATTAAATTGATTTCATCAATTAGGGTCTATTTTGAAGTGAAAGATTAAAATTAATTAGAAATAAATTTATTGAAATCATTCAATTAAAAAAGGAAAAAGAAACAAAGTGCAATTAATAAATTTAATGTAAGAATTTTTTTTATTTGGAATGTACATTATTTGGAAATATAAGAATGGATTTAATGTTGTATAAGTTGATCATTTTAGAATATAAGAATGTTTACATTTATGAATTGCAAGTAATGAATAAGTATTTTAAGGAAAATAAAAGAATATTTGAGAAAAATTAAGGGAACGTTTCCTTTTTAAATATAAATATAACGTTGTAACGGTACGGTATATTGTGACTTTACTTCTTTCTTCCGTTTCAAAATTTAAACGCACAGCCTGGACCACAATCATAATTTGCTTTAATTATTCACCAAATCAAAACGTTGACCGTTGCCATTTCATTTATTTATTTTTGTACGTTTCACTTGATTTTTATACGGTACGTTTTTTTTATGTGCGTGAATTATTCATTCCTCTTTATAAAACCACTATCTCTTCACTTTCTTTTCAATTGAGAAAACAACTTATACAGTAACGTATACATATAAAAAAGTGGATCTCATTTTGTTTCTTTATCTTCTGGAGTTTCCCATGTGTGAGCCTATGCTTCTTCCCCTCCTCTTATCACCCTCCCTCTGTTTTCCTGAAGCCATCATAATACCCACGCAAATGCCTTCTCTCCCCTTTCTTCCATCTGATGTAAGTTTGTATGCATAGAATGATGCATATTATTTTATTAGCTCTTATATATATATACTTTGAATGTGTAAATTCAAAAGTTATAGGGTTACCGCATTATGTCGTATATAATTAGCTTAGTTATAGATTTATATTGTTATATATGTCAGATGTTGTTCAAATATAATATATGTCCATACTAGGCCGTACTGAGTAGGTGATAATACAAATTTTAAAATTTTAGTCATGACTATTTATAAATATGTTGAACAGTTTATACTATATGTTATATAATATTTTAATATGTTCAATGATATAATTTAATGGGTTATAAGGTTTTAGTTAGCCGTATGTTAAGGGAAGAGAGATTACTATATAAATATAGTACGCTTTGATTTTTTTTTATTTATTTATTGTCTTCAGATTTATTGTGTCGTTGAAAATATATCTATATATGTAAAGTTACAAAGGTTATAAATTTATTTCAAATCTGGGAAGTTGCTTCCATTTTTCCTGAAACTTATATTTACAAAATACCATATATATTGATCCATCTGTATGTTTTTCAAGCCGAGCACCTAGGTTCATAGGATGTGCATATTTGGTATATATAGTTATAGTGCATAAGTGTTTAGATTTCGGTTATGTGCATTTCATTTTAATATGGTAGGTATGTATTCAGCTTTGTTTTATATATTAGTTTATTTGTATATAACCGGTTCATATGTATATACTAGGATTTTATTAAGTATAGTCTAGATGATATATATTGTTGAAAATATTTGATTTTATTTTTATGATTTTTTTATTTTAAAACAATGATTTTATTTACATATATATATATATATGTATATGTATATATATCTAAATTTAGGATGCGTTTGAATTTAGAAAATGACTTTTTAGATATAGAGTTATATATGTATATATGTATACATATATGTTCACATGCATCAAATTATCTCATCAATCAAGTTCTGATTTGATTTCGTCAATTCCTATTTACCAGCTTCGTTCGTCAAATTCGTACCAATTTCAACTTGCTTTGAAAATCGTCAATTGGATCGGTCATTTCGCAATTCAAATCGTAGCCTATTACGTTGTCTATCTCTCTAACCTCGAAAGGTGAGCAATCACTCACGACTAACATTCTTTTATTCATTAAATATTGATTTCAATTGAAACGACAATTGAAATATGTTGCTGTAGTTATTTAAATTTGTTATATACGCTATTATCTGTAACTGTTCACCTGCGGGATATGACACCATATCCTGTTGTTTATATTTTATTGTTATTGATGATATATGCCTGTTATTTTATTGTATTATCTGTTATCACTCTGCAAGTTCCCTGTAGTTTAGAAATCACTATGGATTGAAATGATACATGCCCGAACGGACTTTAGAATAGGAGAAAATTGTTATGGGTTGAAATGATAAACCCAAGCGATTTTCAGTTAATTGAATTTGGGATTACGGGTTGAAATGATATCCGCCCGTATATATTTAGTGTACGGATTGAAATGATAAATATCCGTAGCACTAGACTATATGATAGGAAATATATACAGACACCGTTGGTCCATATAAATATTCTGAAAATAATTTTTATAATTTTGGAAAAATTTATATGGTTTAAATAATATTGATTCTTAAGATATTATATAAATGGAAATTTTATATATAGATTTAGTCGTAATATTTGATTTAAATTAGATTAATTTAATACGGATAATATGGTTAAGTATTTATGTAAATCTATATTTCAAATAGATTTCCTTGAAATAAATTAAATAATTAAGATTGAGAGATAAATTGGGGTTTATTAAAAATGGTATTTAAATGAGGATTTATTTAATTAAATCAATTTTAAATTTTTGAATGGGAAATTTAAAGGTATGATTTTCTAACTGGATTTTTGATTTATGTGATTTAATGAATATTTCACATTTAAATAAATTAAAGAAAATATTGAGTAAAATGTAATTTAAGGATACTTAAATGATATTGTATCTAATGAGGGAGTATTTCAAGACTAAATAATAACGAGGTTAAATCGAGATCTATATGAAACTGTTAAATTGAACATTTAAATACTAAAGCTTTGAACTATATTGGAATTTAAATGGTTTATTTTGAGATTCAGATCTGTATTTGAAATCAATATAGTTGAATTTGTTATTTAGAAACTAAATTGAATTAAATGAAAATTTAGGTTGAACTAAATTTGAATTTATTATTTAGAAAACTAAATTGAATAAAAATTTAGTTTGAAACGTTGAATACTTAAAGTCTTGAAATATATTGGAATATAAAGAGGTATTTTGTGATTACAAATCCGAATTTGAGATCGATAAAATTGAAGTGGTTATTTTTAGAATTGAGTTGAATTAAAATTGAAAATACTTTACTGTATAAATTATTTAATATATGTAAATACTATTTCGGGAAATGTAGGGATAATTGAAGTAAAAATGATATTTGGTTTGAAGTACAAATAAAGGGAATGGCCACGGTGTTATAGTGTATATTTCTACTTTGTAGATAGTTCCATGGACCCTTAGAGGATGGTTATCCCAAACATCCTTTAAGTTATTTGTATTTCAGTTGATATTTCACTTGAGTTGGATTTATTGATATAATAATGTTAATCCTGACTCGAGTGTTTTGTGTTTTGCTTTACGCTCGGGTCAGACTGAGTTGATACAGCATTTAAGACTCACCTTCGAAGTTGGAGCTTTGTTTGAAGATCCAGCTATCTATCCTTCCGTTCATCCAGTTGATTGGTTCAAAGAAGTCATCTGCTCGTACTGGAGACTTCACTGCAACTGGGATATTCTGATGTATTTTATTTCTCTAACCCCGATGTATGTAGTAGCTTTATGAACTACTATTCCTTATTTATTCCGCTGCATTTTATTACTCTGTGTCTGTGATCTGTGACTGATTTATTTACTATATATGTTGAGTTTGTCACATTTAAATTAACAACGCGGTATTTTGAATTATTCAAGTCGGACATGTATGGTTTATTGTCGATTTGAATGGTCCAAAATAGCGGGCTGTTACAGTTGGTATCAGAGCTTTGGCTCTAGGCAAAACTTAGCATATATGGTAAATTTATTTACAGAATCACTTTCATTCGAGTTGAATCTCTTCCTTTTTGACTCGATTTCCTTTGAATTTTGGAATGTCCCTCAGTTTCGAAATTCATTCTTGTCTCTCCCTATTTATATTCATTCGATTCTGGAGTATTCCATAACTTCACTGAATGATTTGTAAAAGGGGTGAATCTCCTTTTCAGTTGGCATTGATTCACCGAAGATTCATGTATCCTCGGTTTACAATGCTGCTATATCTAGTTATGCCGAATTCTATATCGGGCGATCGAATGTCGATTTGCCTTAGAATTCCGCATCAATCATATTCCTGAAATCACGATTGACCCGGTTAAGGTCGCCCGCGATTTATAGAAGTATATCCATCTTCTATTTTGTAATTTAATTATCTCATCTTCGATCGAGTCTATCTTCGAATCAGAATTCCATGGATTGGAGTTCCTCTAATTCAAATCTCTATCTTTGTTTTGAAATCCATTCTTAAAATTATCCTTTGAAAATCGGGTATGTTTGCATTTTGAAATTTGTTTTAAATATCGAAATTATTATTTTGATAACTATAATTTTATTCTATATATAAAAGTGAAAATGTTTTCCATAAGGATTATATACCTATATACAAAACAAATAAGAAATGTTATTCTATATATAAAAAAGGGTTTTGAAAGGATTTGAAATTTTGAAAAATTATAAGAAATTGATTTATATAAAAATGATTTATAACTGAAGTGTTAAATTTGAAATTCGAGAATTGAATTCCGGTATTTTGAAATTGGTTTTAAGATTTTGGAAAATATATATAAATAATACGATTTAAAATTATTATTTTTGAATAAGAAATGTTTCAAATGAGCTCAAATGAATTCCAATAATTTTAAAGAAATTTCAAAGAAGTTTCCAAGAAAATAGAAGTCCAGAACTCACTTATGTCACTTGAAAATAATTTCGGTGATGAGTGCACGCATCATCGACATTGATTTTCGAGTTTCAGAGTGAGGGAGAGGCCACTTTAATAGCTTCGCTATGCAAGTGTTTTTGTAAAACCGTTTTTGATTTCAAATTCCGAAGTATAATTTGATATTTTAGAAAAATATAAGTATATATTTGAAACAATTTAAAATGAGACCGGTATTCAGTCCTCGATTTTCGGATTTAATAATTGGTTTATTGATTTATTGTTGATTTTCAACTCTTGAATTGAAAATTTGATCTCCCTAATTATTTTGAAGGTTCGAACACTTCCAAGTCAAGGTCTAAAGTTTTAAAAACTAAGAAATTTCGAAGAGTATAAAATGTTTGATAAAGAATATAAATTTAGTTTGAAATGTTTTGAAAAAAATAGTTTTGAATAATGGTTTTCAGAAAGGTAAATTGAATATTTCAAATAGAAATAGATAGTTTAAAAGTTTTAAAGGGATAATTATAAATTTGGAAACCATTTTTGAGTATAATTGATTTTGAGAAAAATATTTGGTTTTGAAATTAAATTGGAATTAAAAACCAGTACTTATATGGTGATTTTGGAAATGTATTTGTTTGACTTTAGATATTTAATTTGGAAGAAAATTGGTGAAATCAAATATGATTTTGAAACTGAATTGATATTGAAATAATTTGAAATTGAGAACCTTATATTATTAAGTACTTGATTTGGGAGTGGTCGAACTTATACAAAATGGATTTGTATAAGTATGAAGTTGATTTGAAATCTATTGATTTGAAAGGTACTCAATTTGGAAAGAGATTTTATATAATCGAAGTCTATATAAGTATGATTTGATCTACTATTGATTTGGAAAGTATTCGATTTGGGAAGAATAGAATCCTATATATATATGGACTATATATAAGTACAATATTTGAAAGTGATTTGAAAGGTACTATATAATATATATTTTCCAAGTAAAGATATGGAAAGTGCCTTCTGCTTGATATCCGCTTTGTGGCCACAGCGTGGATTCATTCTATCGATATTATTCTCTCTGATTTTCGGTTTTCCGGATGTAATACTCGAGTGTTCCCACCGTGGCGTAACCCGCGGTTTCTTTTTCTCTCGTGAATGCACAGCGAAATTGCCTGGCTGAGTCTTGCCTAGGGGTACGGATTGTTTCCTGGGGGATCCAGGCGTAACCATTGTGTATCCTGCAATCTGTGTAGGTCGCGAATAGTAGCGCAAGTGCCTGGCTGAGTCTTGCCTGGGGGTACGGATTGTTTCCTGGGGGATCCAGGCGTAACCATTGTGTATCCTGCACTCTACTAGTCATCATGGCGTAACTCGCAGGGCTGAGAAAGCTTACGGATACGGATTGTTTCCTGGGGGATCCAGGCGTAACCATTGTGTATCTGCGAACCATGATCGGACAAAGGTTTTTGGTTTGGTTGTTTTGTTTGGATCGTACTTTCCATATCTGTTTTCAAAGGTTTTTCAAGTATTTTCACTGGGTGTTGAAATGAGTCTACTAAGTACTTGAAGAATTCTAGCTTTGCGCTTGATCAACGCATGGCCAGAGTCTGCAAGAACAAGGATAAACTTGTTGAAACATCGAGTTATAAAAGTATTTTCGAATAGAAATTTGTTTTGATAATAAAAGTATTTTATTATAAAGGTATTTCCACAAGAAAATTCTGTATTAGTTTTGAAATTAAATTTCTTATGGTTTGAAATTAATTATTCGTGCCCGATACTATTCTTTTGAATCTACCTTATCCGCTCAGCTTTAGTTATTGAGCTAGATTTTGTTTTCCGAATCTACCTTCTTCCTTTTCAAATATATTCTTTTAAAATATTGTTGTGTATATACTGCATGGTTTAACAATAAATTTTTAGTGTTATAAATACTTTAGAAGTTAATAATTCAATAAAACATATTTAAAGTAAATGATTATTGATTTATTATTAATGTTTGAAAAGTATCTTGAGATAAAACTAATAAATTTATAAATTATCGGATTTAAGGAACTTTATTTTAAGGTTTATTATAATGTTTTGATATAAATTTCTAACACTGCTTTAGATATTAAAAAAAAAAAAAAATTTCTTTGCATAATGCAATGAGGATGTTTTAAATATATCTTATATTTTTATTAAGTGAATGAGGTTAAATGTTTTAATTGAATTTTTAGATATAATGAAATATTTCTTTCCTCTTCAAGAGCGAATAGCAAAAACTTAATTTTTTTTATTTATAATAGGATTAAGTTGTAAACTTAGGCAAGGCAGTAGGAGCTTAAGTAATATTTTATGAAATTATTCATTAATGAATTAAATCTCTAATGAAAATAAGAAATTAAACGTTAGACTATAACTGAAGTATATAAGAAATTTAGAATTTGTAACCTGTAAATAAAAAGGATATGAAAATAATAAATGATAACTATTGAACATTTATTTACTAAAACAAAATAAGATAGACTTGTGTAACTTTCAATTGCATTCTTAAAGACATATATATAACTTACCAATTAAAAAGTTGAAATGTTAAAAGAATAGGTAATGGAGAATTTTACAAGTAAAACTTATGTAATGGAAGTGTTCAGTGAATTACTTTTATAAATAAGAAACTTGATATGAAAGTAGTTATAAACCTGAGTTATAAATGTAGTGCTACTAAATAAAATGAAATAGAAAATGAATATTGTAAGCAATGAATTATGAACTCAAGTTAATGTTTGAAGCTATTGATAATTAAAGTAAATAAATAAATGAATACTATATTAAATTTAATTTTTTGAATATATTGATTACTTAATTCCTTCTTTCCCTTTTTTTTCCTTTTCGGGGACGAAAAGTTTTGAGTGGGGGAGAGTGTAAAGACCCATAATTTTCGACTATTAAAAATAGTAAATTTAATAAGACTTTTGTAACTAAATGTTGGAAGAAATTAAAAATTAAGATTTATAACTGGAAAAATACTAAAATGAAATGCAACAATGTCAATTAAAGCTAAGTATTAACAATTTGAATGGAATTCCAATTAATTGAAATCGTGTAAGGTTATACTTGGTTATAAAATGAACATAGGAAAAAGAATGTAAATATTGAATTCATTAGTGAAATAATATATCGTTAATGGAAATTGAATAAAATTAGTATTATGAAATAAATGGTAACATTTATTTGTAGGTAATAAACATATAAAATGTAATTAAAGGCTAATGGTGACAATTATTATATATATTATCTATTTATTTGGTCAATTAAATTAATTGGAAATAAATGGTAATCAATTCCCTTAATTAGTGCAGTTAATGTAGGTTTAATTGATAACGGTAAAAAGTTGATTCTATACAATATAACCAATGTAAATTTTTATCATAGTATGACCTTTGATTTGAATAAAAGGATGAAAATCAGTTTACTCAAATTTATTGGAATTGGAAATTTTAATAAGTGAATTTATTACAATCAATGAAATAAAACGTTACATAAATGAAAGGTAAGATGAAATGGTAAAATATTGATGTTGACTATGTATGTAAGGTAATGATTGATTTAATAAGAGAATGAAATCAACGTAAATAAATAATTGAGAATTTAATTATAATTAATGTGTGAGATTGACCAAAATTCAATAAAATCGAAATATAGTAGTTAATACAAAAGGATGAAAATTGGAGTATATTAATATAATGAAATTTAAATAAATGTTAACTGTGTTATTAGATCATAAGTTGGACCATAAATAAAATTCTAAACAATAAACTACAATGAAGCAATTAAGTGGAAGGTTCTAACGCGTATTATAGTATAATTTAATAATAGGAATTGGAATAATAAATGCCAGCTTCAATGATGAGTTAAATGAATATTGATTGATAGAGAAAAACGTTTATTCTGTATGCAATTTAATGCGTGTTGGATACTGTAATTTTATAAACGTATTTGCATGACTATAAATAAGGATTACAATGTTCATGTATTTATTAAATTGATTTCATCAATTAGGGTCTATTTTGAAGTGAAAGATTAAAATTAATTAGAAATAAATTTATTGAAATCATTCAATTAAAAAAGGAAAAAGAAACAAAGTGCAATTAATAAATTTAATGTAAGAATTTTTTTTATTTGGAATGTACATTATTTGGAAATATAAGAATGGATTTAATGTTGTATAAGTTGATCATTTTAGAATATAAGAATGTTTACATTTATGAATTGCAAGTAATGAATAAGTATTTTAAGGAAAATAAAAGAATATTTGAGAAAAATTAAGGGAACGTTTCCTTTTTAAATATAAATATAACGTTGTAACGGTACGGTATATTGTGACTTTACTTCTTTCTTCCGTTTCAAAATTTAAACGCACAGCCTGGACCACAATCATAATTTGCTTTAATTATTCACCAAATCAAAACGTTGACCGTTGCCATTTCATTTATTTATTTTTGTACGTTTCACTTGATTTTTATACGGTACGTTTTTTTTATGTGCGTGAATTATTCATTCCTCTTTATAAAACCACTATCTCTTCACTTTCTTTTCAATTGAGAAAACAACTTATACAGTAACGTATACATATAAAAAAGTGGATCTCATTTTGTTTCTTTATCTTCTGGAGTTTCCCATGTGTGAGCCTATGCTTCTTCCCCTCCTCTTATCACCCTCCCTCTGTTTTCCTGAAGCCATCATAATACCCACGCAAATGCCTTCTCTCCCCTTTCTTCCATCTGATGTAAGTTTGTATGCATAGAATGATGCATATTATTTTATTAGCTCTTATATATATATACTTTGAATGTGTAAATTCAAAAGTTATAGGGTTACCGCATTATGTCGTATATAATTAGCTTAGTTATAGATTTATATTGTTATATATGTCAGATGTTGTTCAAATATAATATATGTCCATACTAGGCCGTACTGAGTAGGTGATAATACAAATTTTAAAATTTTAGTCATGACTATTTATAAATATGTTGAACAGTTTATACTATATGTTATATAATATTTTAATATGTTCAATGATATAATTTAATGGGTTATAAGGTTTTAGTTAGCCGTATGTTAAGGGAAGAGAGATTACTATATAAATATAGTACGCTTTGATTTTTTTTTATTTATTTATTGTCTTCAGATTTATTGTGTCGTTGAAAATATATCTATATATGTAAAGTTACAAAGGTTATAAATTTATTTCAAATCTGGGAAGTTGCTTCCATTTTTCCTGAAACTTATATTTACAAAATACCATATATATTGATCCATCTGTATGTTTTTCAAGCCGAGCACCTAGGTTCATAGGATGTGCATATTTGGTATATATAGTTATAGTGCATAAGTGTTTAGATTTCGGTTATGTGCATTTCATTTTAATATGGTAGGTATGTATTCAGCTTTGTTTTATATATTAGTTTATTTGTATATAACCGGTTCATATGTATATACTAGGATTTTATTAAGTATAGTCTAGATGATATATATTGTTGAAAATATTTGATTTTATTTTTATGATTTTTTTATTTTAAAACAATGATTTTATTTACATATATATATATATATATATATATATGTATATGTATATATATCTAAATTTAGGATGCGTTTGAATTTAGAAAATGACTTTTTAGATATAGAGTTATATATGTATATATGTATACATATATGTTCACATGCATCAAATTATCTCATCAATCAAGTTCTGATTTGATTTCGTCAATTCCTATTTACCAGCTTCGTTCGTCAAATTCGTACCAATTTCAACTTGCTTTGAAAATCGTCAATTGGATCGGTCATTTCACAATTCAAATCGTAGCCTATTACGTTGTCTATCTCTCTAACCTCGAAAGGTGAGCAATCACTCACGACTAACATTCTTTTATTCATTAAATATTGATTTCAATTGAAACGACAATTGAAATATGTTGCTGTAGTTATTTAAATTTGTTATATACGCTATTATCTGTAACTGTTCACCTGCGGGATATGACACCATATCCTGTTGTTTATATTTTATTGTTATTGATGATATATGCCTGTTATTTTATTGTATTATCTGTTATCACTCTGCAAGTTCCCTGTAGTTTAGAAATCACTATGGATTGAAATGATACATGCCCGAACGGACTTTAGAATAGGAGAAAATTGTTATGGGTTGAAATGATAAACCCAAGCGATTTTCAGTTAATTGAATTTGGGATTACGGGTTGAAATGATATCCGCCCGTATATATTTAGTGTACGGATTGAAATGATAAATATCCGTAGCACTAGACTATATGATAGGAAATATATACAGACACCGTTGGTCCATATAAATATTCTGAAAATAATTTTTATAATTTTGGAAAAATTTATATGGTTTAAATAATATTGATTCTTAAGATATTATATAAATGGAAATTTTATATATAGATTTAGTCGTAATATTTGATTTAAATTAGATTAATTTAATACGGATAATATGGTTAAGTATTTATGTAAATCTATATTTCAAATAGATTTCCTTGAAATAAATTAAATAATTAAGATTGAGAGATAAATTGGGGTTTATTAAAAATGGTATTTAAATGAGGATTTATTTAATTAAATCAATTTTAAATTTTTGAATGGGAAATTTAAAGGTATGATTTTCTAACTGGATTTTTGATTTATGTGATTTAATGAATATTTCACATTTAAATAAATTAAAGAAAATATTGAGTAAAATGTAATTTAAGGATACTTAAATGATATTGTATCTAATGAGGGAGTATTTCAAGACTAAATAATAACGAGGTTAAATCGAGATCTATATGAAACTGTTAAATTGAACATTTAAATACTAAAGCTTTGAACTATATTGGAATTTAAATGGTTTATTTTGAGATTCAGATCTGTATTTGAAATCAATATAGTTGAATTTGTTATTTAGAAACTAAATTGAATTAAATGAAAATTTAGGTTGAACTAAATTTGAATTTATTATTTAGAAAACTAAATTGAATAAAAATTTAGTTTGAAACGTTGAATACTTAAAGTCTTGAAATATATTGGAATATAAAGAGGTATTTTGTGATTACAAATCCGAATTTGAGATCGATAAAATTGAAGTGGTTATTTTTAGAATTGAGTTGAATTAAAATTGAAAATACTTTACTGTATAAATTATTTAATATATGTAAATACTATTTCGGGAAATGTAGGGATAATTGAAGTAAAAATGATATTTGGTTTGAAGTACAAATAAAGGGAATGGCCACGGTGTTATAGTGTATATTTCTACTTTGTAGATAGTTCCATGGACCCTTAGAGGATGGTTATCCCAAACATCCTTTAAGTTATTTGTATTTCAGTTGATATTTCACTTGAGTTGGATTTATTGATATAATAATGTTAATCCTGACTCGAGTGTTTTGTGTTTTGCTTTACGCTCGGGTCAGACTGAGTTGATACAGCATTTAAGACTCACCTTCGAAGTTGGAGCTTTGTTTGAAGATCCAGCTATCTATCCTTCCGTTCATCCAGTTGATTGGTTCAAAGAAGTCATCTGCTCGTACTGGAGACTTCACTGCAACTGGGATATTCTGATGTATTTTATTTCTCTAACCCCGATGTATGTAGTAGCTTTATGAACTACTATTCCTTATTTATTCCGTTGCATTTTATTACTCTGTGTCTGTGATCTGTGACTGATTTATTTACTATATATGTTGAGTTTGTCACATTTAAATTAACAACGCGGTATTTTGAATTATTCAAGTCGGACATGTATGGTTTATTGTCGATTTGAATGGTCCAAAATAGCGGGCTGTTACAGGTCGTGCACCCTACACACTACCTCGATCGACGATTCTCCTAACTAACCTTACCATCGACTTGCTCGTTGTCAAAGCACCCAATCCCCCACCATCTTGTTTGCTCCACCCTCGCAGTGCAAATCGCGACCCCCCACTCCAGATCATGACCACCACAAGACGTACGACAAAAATAATCACCAAACTTCGCCAAAATCGGCCACGAGATGTCATTCTCTTCCATGAATTCAATCCATACCCCCAAACATCAATTGATGCTTACATTTCATAAAATCAATAAACCTAGCACTTCCATTAGCCACGCCCCCACTGTCACATCCTCCGTTCGCTATAGAACACTCCCAGATTCAAGCATAAGGTAAATCTCTCCAAACAATGCTCAAAGATTCAAACTTTTAATTTTTTAGACAAGTGTTTGCTTTTTTGGATTTTTCAAAGGAGTGGATAGATATATTTCTTCTTCTTGTTTTGGATAAGTGTTTGAGTTAAGATATATTGAATTTTTCAGCATCTCACCGCATAGATTTCCTATCGTGTATGAATCGCTAACGATGAAACAAAAAAACGGTCGCGCTTAAAATAACGATGCAACCTCAAAACAATAATAATATACATAGTTTACTGATCCTTTAAAATCTAAAAAATATCTTCATTTGTCGAAAAATCGTCAGACGATAACTTAAGTATTTTCCAAATAAAAAATTAGGGAAAAATTAGAGAAATTGAAATAAAAATCTTCAAAAAAGTCAAGTAGTTTTATTAACAATTGATTCTATTATTATTTATGAGAACCATATATTATTACAAGTAAATTTACAAAATGAATTTATCATTATTATTTACTAATTAAAAGGAGTTAAATGAAGCTATTAAACCCATTTAGCTAACATTCAATTCATCATTCAAATATTTTATTTCACAATTCAAATATTTAATTCGCTATTCAAATATTTAAATAATCATTATATTTTAGTTCAAGTTTAAAGCTTAAAAGTCAATTATTCCAATATTTAAATTTAATTAAATATTCAAAATCAAATGACAAAAATTCGGGTTGTTACATATACTTTCACAATAAAAGAACTCATAACCCTAATGCATTTGAGATTTTTTTGCTGTCATTTTCATCTTCTTGTCGATCGATCTCATCTACACAAAGCTCCATTAAAGCTCATCTCAAATCAATTTAAAAGCAACAATTGTTGGATAGTCAAAGATCTACGATTCAAAAATAAGCAGTCTATCGCATTGAGAAGAGTTCTAAGGAGGGATATTCATCATAGCATAGTGTGCTTCAAGGTATAGATTTGGTATTTTTCCTTCTTTCATATGACTTATTATTCGTGTATAATATTCCATTACTTGTACATATATATCATACTTATATTGTTAGTTTGGTGAGATCCATATATGTATGAATGTGTGTTATATTAAATGGTTATGTCACACAAGGATTAGACCCGTCAAACGGGTAGGGTCGGGTCAAGATGGGTCGGGTCAAAATTGACCCGACCCATTTTAAGACCCAACCCTTTTAATACATTTACTAAAATGGTCGATATGACCCAACCTATTTCATATATGGATCAACCCGTTTAACCCGTTTAAAAACATCCAATACATAATAAAAACCGCATACATAAAACATAAAATTGCACATAAACAACGTTAACTGATACATAGATGTTTGTTTAACCCAAAACACCGTTGCATAACATGAAGTCTGCACTAAATATCATTAAACAACACCAAATAACACAGACTGCAACAAATAACCTGAAACTGCATCAAATAAGTTTTAAATCTTCATATATAAAACTAAGACAATAAAAAAAGTAATTCAATTAAAAATTGTGACATTTCCAAGAACAGCATGATTCTTTTTACAACACGTTGATCATGACACTTTCTTCAGCCTAATTCCAATCAGACCTGCATTGTAAAATAGTAGAACAAATGAGACAACATTTATATTTGAAATTACATGGAAATACTACTGCAATACCTAAAGTTTAGATATACAGTTTGGGTTCAGTTACAAAAAGAAATACTTATTCAGGTGAGTGAGTTTCAACTGCAAACAAAGTTGAAAAATGCAAGGACGGGAATGTGTATGTAGCAATGCTAACTAGGTAACTGGACAAAGCTTGTTTAATAACTCAAGGTACATACAAAAATGAACTGACAAGACAAAGCAGCATAATGAACTACAATACATATTAGGATAGGCATGTATGGGTAGGGACATGTATACAGCAGTACAAAGAGCTGACATGGCTTATAATTAATTAAGAAAAAAAGATAAAGTTATAATAAAACCCTACAAATAAAACAGAGAAAACTTTGTTAAATTTAACATAACATATTAAGAAAACAAATAGTAGCTGAATAATATCCTAATATATCACTATGTTAAATTAAACTTTGTTTGTTAATTTAACATAACAGCTGAATTTTTCTTGAATAATAGGCAATTTCATCTTGACAGGTATAAACTACTAAAACAAATAAAGCTTTTTTATTTCCAACTTGTCAATTAATAAGCAGTAATGTTTGTCGTCAAAATCTGAATGTATAAGAAATATGTGAACATGCATGTTGTTCATATATATGCTAATAACTGGAAGTGTAATATCTAGCAAGAAAGTCAGTCACCTGAAACTTCAGTATAAACCCATATCAACCCCTTTTTCCTTCAAGAATTCTTTAGCTTCTACTATGTCCTGCAATACAAATATAATGTGAATCCAACTTTGTCCAACTTCTAGCATATAATTGATATATATGCTTCAAACATGAGAAATTTAATTTTGTTCATGTAAATTATAGGCAACACATGGTTATTAATGTCCTAGCCGTAAATTGATAAATCCTCTTTCTACTTCATTCCAATTCAAAGTTCAAGCTATAGAACAATTACACTTATTATTTCTTATTATATATCAATGGAGTATCACTCTGTTAATGTAAAGATTCTCATACACTTTTCTATTCCCAAATGACCTTACTCTCATATGCGTTATCATATTTGAATTGTTAGGAGCATTAAAGCTTCCATCATTACTAAGAAAACAACCATGGTTGTGTGGCATCATGGTATGTAAGAGCAAAATTTAACATTAGAAGGGAGTCATTGTGCATTGTTGATTTTGTAGAATGGATAGGGTCATTGATTTTAATTTGATATTTACAAAAGGAGCAATATATTTTGTATTAGAGTTGTGTAGTATTTTTAAGGTGCGAAAGATGGTAATGGTTGTATAAAGTAGGGGTAGTTAAGAATTTTTAAAAATCAAAAGTGGATTTATAAAATCTAAATACATCCATGTTTACACAAATGATATTACCTTACAAGTTTCTTAATAATTTTGAACATAGGGAACTTCTAAGAGAATATTAGTTGAATGGATAAAAATGGTATTAAAAAAGAAATGAAAAAACTGTAAATCTGATATACAAACTAACCATACTTCTCCAAACAAACATTCACCGCCTAAAAAACCCAACAACCATACTCCCAAAAATAAAACTGAAAAAATATGTACAAATCAATTTCAATAATTTATTATCAACACTAACAACTACTCCTATAAACCTTCTAAACTAAGCTCATGTTACAATCAAAAACTATACCCTAGAAATCTCCCATAAAAATAGGCTGAATGTAACGACCCAGAATTTGGGTCATTAGATTTTGAACATTTAATTCATTTTAAATGTTAAATATGGATTTTGAATTGATTTTGAAGTAAGAAAATTTTGGTTAAATTAATGAAATTAGTTAAATTTCAAATGTAGTAATTCAATCGGATTTGAACAAGAATAATTTAATATGTTTGGAATTGGGATAATGGGTGAATCTGTATATAAATGGTTATGGGAATGGTTTCTAAGATTTATGTGAGACTAGTTTGATTTGAATTTTTATAGTGGACTTTTGGATGGAATCAAAAGTCGATAAGTTAAAATTGGCTTTCTATATTAATTTAATAATGGGATTTAATAATATAATAATGCAAATAATCAGATTTCGGTTCGAAGTGAATCAGAATGGTTTCTAATGTGATTATAAATTCTATATGATTTATAGTAGAGTTAATAAATTTTAAAGGTGAAATTTTAAGTGATTTCGACGGTTTTGAAAATCGCTCGAATTTATCGACGAATTAAAATAGCCTTCCGAGGCACAGTCTCGGAATTCGACGAAACTAGTTCCATTGGATCCGTAATAGTTAATTATTATCGAATTTAAAATTTCGTAGTGTTTGAGTTTACCGTTTGCTCGTACGGGTGAGAAACGCGTTGAAATTAAAATCGATAATTTAATATTTAAACTCGATTCAAACAGCAATCTTTTACATACGACCAAATTAGCTTCCGAAACACGTTCCATTGTGCTCGAAATACGGATAATACCCTATAAATGCCTGGCGGCATGTCTGATTCGGAGTTCGTTTGAAAATATTGTTTAAAGCTGGATTTAATATTAAAATAATAATTAAAACGTTTATATATCTTCAATTTTAGGGCCGAAACCCTATTTCCTTTCTCAGCCGCCACTCTATTTTTCAATGGCCGACATGCTACCTTTTTCTTTTTCTAATTCCTTCTTATCTACTAATTATTAGCAAAATCCTCCAACTGGAAAATCAAAGAGCTAGTTGAGCTCTATAGTTCGACTGGTGATGATCGTTTCTGGTGGCCTTTATCGACCGTACTTGGCTCGAGAAAGTGCTATGGCCGTGCTCGATTTTTGGGACAATGGAGGTGTCGAGCTTGGCGCTGCTCTGGCCGTAGATGCGCGAGTTGATGAGCTACGACGTGGGCTCATTCGATCGACTTCTAGGTGACTATATTGGGGGCGGCGATCAAGTCAACTGGGGATGCATGGGTTCGAGTTCACGATATTTATCGCGTGGAAGAAGAAACATTTTTGCGGCTTGGATCTGATGATTTATTTTGACGGCCGATGGTAATATAAAAAAAAAGGAAAAGGAGGAATTTGTTTTAAAAGAATATTTAGACTTTATAAAGTCATAACCATAGCATACGTTGTCAAATTTTGACAAAACGAGAAGCGCCGGAATCACAGCGATACGATCTACACGCTGCAGTAGGTCCAGAGATGTTTGGAGCAAGCGAAGATTTTGAATTAAATCGAATGGTTCGATTTAATTTCAAATTTGGAACGCTCTATGTATTCAAGGTGAGTTAATCTCACTCACATCTGGATGCCATTTAATTTAAATAGCTAATATTTAAATGATTGATTGGTTGATTAGCTGAATATGATAATTATTATCATATTGAATCAATATTTATTGGTTGTGCTAACATCTGTGGATGCAGGGAAATAGGTTGGAGGGATCCAACTGGATTCCTCACAATATAGGAATTATTTCCATAATTGATGATGTATTTCATTTATATATTGTGATAGATTAATTTGGAAATTAAGCTGTGCTGTGTTATGATTGAATAAGTATAATCTGGCATTTTCAAAAATAAATGAAAATAAAATAAATTGGGATTAAAGTAAAATGAAAGTAATTTTAAGTAATGAAATTAAGGAAAGTAAATTCAAGAAATTGATTTGGAATTTATTAAGAGTTTTGAAACTGTGATGAGGAATGGGAATTTGTATATTGGTTTTACAAATGAAGTGGAATAGAATATTTAACAGTGGATAAATTTGAAAATATAGATTTCCGGTGGGAAATTCTATAAGAAAGGTATAATTGTTTTAAAAAGTAAAGATGAGATTATCTTTAAAGGATGGAAAGTGCATTTTTCATGGAAATTTGCTATGTTTCAAAGAAAAGCTTTCAAAATATAAATTGGTAGTTTAAATGTGTTTTAGAATATTTAGAAAATAATAATATTATTTTTAAGTATTTTTCAGTATAAGTAACTTATTTAAGTGATTATGATATTTAATTATTTTAAAGGTAAAGTAGTATTAAGTTTTCAAAAGGAAACTATAATATAAATATTTGATGAATAACTTTATTTTAAAAGGTAATTTTGTTTTAAATTACTTAGAAACTCCTCTATATTTTCTTAAGTATTATTTTCATTTAAGAAATTTCTAGTAGCCTTATTCTAAATATTTTAAGCATATATTTTGAAAGTAATTTTTTTCAGGAAATGGGAAATGTGTTTGAAAACAAAAGGGTATTTATTTTTAAAGTGTGGGAAGGAATTTACGGAATTTAACTGTAAATTTGGATTGAGATAAATCCAGCAGAATTTATAAAAAGAATTCTTTGGTTTATTCTGAAATGAAAGTGTATTTCCCTGAAAAGTCAAGTACATTTTAAAGCAGATTTTTAAGTATAAGTTAAAAGTTTTAAAGTTGTTTAAAGGTATGTTTAGAAAATTTATTATTTTTAAATGTTTAAATTCTAAGGTAAGTATTTTTCAAATCTATTATCGTAGTAATTATTTAAATGTGACTTGGTATTTTGTTTTAAAGGAGAAAGTCTAGTTTTATATTTTATAAAGTAACCTCGTTTTAAATATTCCTAAAGTACATATTTTTCATAAAGTATTGAAGTAGTTTTCAATTTAAATGTTTAAAAGTATATTTTATAATAAAGTGTTTTAAATTATTTTAAAATCTAAATTGTTTGTACTTGGTGATTTCAAAGGAAATAGAAAATCTAAAGGGTAGTGTGATGTCTCGAAAATTTAGGCAATATTTATTTAATAATTTCCATCAATAATTATTATAAAATGTGAAATGTTGATATAATAAACTAATTCAAATTATCTTTTAAAAACTAATAATTATTTAGTTTGACAAATGTTATCTTTTCAAAATTTATAATAATGATAATTTAATTTGGAAATCTTATTCTTTTCAAAGTTAAAAATATTTAAATGATAAATAAATTCTTTCTAAGCTAATTTAAAAGATATTCTATTGATAATGTATATATGTGTATACATTGTAAATAAGGAGTTTGATTTTAATTTAAATTTAAATTTAAATTTAATAAAAATATTTTCAAATTTATAATATATATATGTGTGTATAAATTGTGAATTGCATAATTTGATTGAAATTAGTATAAAACTTTTCAAAAGCTTAATTTAAAAATCTATCTTATATCTTCAAAAGTAATTAAAATAAATATTTGTTTTGTTTAAAAATAGAATAATTTAAATTGTATATTACAATAAAAGTTTATTTTGTTTTCTTTTAAATTTTTTTTTTTTTGAAATAGACTTAGTTCATATACATTAAAGTACAATGATTTAGCTGAAACTTTGAAATGAGGTATAATTAAATATCGTTTTCTTTTTAAAAAAAATTTCTTTCTCGAAAATTTAGCTTTGAATTTTTTTTAAAATATACAAATAAACATTGTAATTGTATAAAGAAAATTTATATGTAAACATTTAAAGGCTAAGTGGAAATAAACATTTAAAACCATGATAACATAAATAAGGAATGAATATTTAAACATTTATAAAATTAAGTAATTATTTTAATATTTAGTTATAACATGTGTAAGTTTATTATACCATGAGAAGACACTTTTAAATCACTCTACAACCTGATGTAACAAGTGGCAATATTAATTTATTTTTGAAAATAATTATTTATAAATATAGATAAGAAAACTTGGAAAAATCATGTGACTTCAATCTTTCTTCTCTTCAAAACTAAACTGAAAATTAGATTTAAAGAAAATTTCAAAACCAAATACAACTTAAGTTCAAAAATCTGCAATCATTTTTCAAGTTTCAACTTCAAAGAGAAGATAACTCAAACTCTAAGCAAAGGGAAAATGGAGGTTAGCTGCAAAAAATTTAAATCAACTACAACAAGCAAGTAATTCAACTTCAGTAATCAAAATTGGAAGCAAACTCACCAGATTCAACTAACAAATCAGCAAGCTCAACAAGAATTTTCAATTCAAACAGGAAATTCAAATACAGTTATAGGAAAACAATGCTCTCTACTTCTTCATAAGTGAGTAAACTTCTGTTTCTAAAAATAGTTCTTTCTTTTAAAATCTGGATGAATCTTATTGCATGTATGATAATATAGCCTCTAATGATTGCTTGAGTTTGAATATAAATGTGTGTTTATGAGTATGATATTACCTGCATACTTGTTTCTGAGTATTACATTTTTGTGCTCTGTTGTTGATAACAGACCCATCTTTATCACAAATAAATTCATATCTCACTATATAATTAAAATTTGACTTTGATTACTAAAGAGAAATTGTTAATAAAATTGTGTTCTTGTTTTAAAAATAGATTCAGGTAAATATATTTAGTTAATACTTTGTAAAGCTTAAAGTTACAGTGATAAACCAGAAAGTGGGAAAATTCAAACTCCATGATCCTTGAATTCACCAATATAGTTTGAATTGCTTTCGAATACTAGGAATTTTAAAGGCTAAACCATGATTTTTAAGTTAGTATTGGAGGGGGTATTTGGAGTTGCTCAGAAAAGGATTTCTGGGTCTTTTATGATGATCTGGTGGATCTGGAATGTTGTAGTTCTTCCTGTAGATGGAGGAATGATTGGTGAGTGGAGGAAAAATGGCAGGTGGATGGTTGGAGACACGTGGCGATAGTGGTTGCTCATTTTAGTTTCTAAACCTAGTTTTCTGGTGGTTGGAATTTTGATGCTTCTCGATTCCTCCGGTGCATCGAGTGTTGCAGGGTTTTGGGATTAGAAGAGGGGGTGTAGGCGAGGGTTTGGTCGGAGTCGTTAGTGCTCTGTTGGACGGAGATGAATTGACGAGGTGTTGACAGGTTTGGGCATTGTTTGTAGTGTCAAGTTCCAGGTTTGTTTAGCTGACTCAATTTTGATTTCGAGCTACTGTGTGAGTTCTGATGGTCGTGATCATGTTTGAGATGGTCGGCGACGTGATGAAGGTGGTGATGATGGCTAGAGGTTGCCAGAGCCATGGTGCATGTGCGCCATGCATTTTATAGTTCTGGTGAACTTTTGGGTTTGAGCAGAGTATGGAACTCGAGTTTTACTCGAGTAGTTCGAGTATTTTACTCGAAGCATTTAGGGTTTTGTCTCAAAGAATTAGTAGGTGGTCTCGGGTCAATGGTTGGTTTCAGGTTTTATAACCTGACAGTGTTAAATTTTTAAAATTTAAATGAAATTTAAATTTAAAGCAGGATTTAAAATAAGGGTTTTAAATTCAAAGTTTAAGTTTGGATTCAAATGAACTTTTGAATCCTAAGTTTTAGAATGAAAATTTTAAACTTAAAGCAAGATTTAAATCAAGTTTTAAATCAAGTCTAAATATGGATTCAAGTTTACTATAAATCCAAATCTTAAATTTAAATCAGTTTTGTAAATTTAAATATTGAACAAGTTTAAATGTTTTAAAGTGGATTTTAAAAGTGAATTTGTTTTCAAATAAATCTTTAAACTTGATAAAATTCTTTGTAAAAGGTATGAAGTGTTTAACTTAAATTTGGAAGTTAAATAATCAATTTATTTTAAAGCTTGATTTCTTTTAATAAAATTAAGTAATTTAGTTTAAACTTTTTCTTATATAAGTATCTTCTATAAGTAATGAATGTTCTTTATATTTATTTTAAGGTTTATAAATTTATTTAAATTTGGATAAATGATTAAATGGTTAAACATTTTGAATCTTAAATTCAAAATGGAATTTGAATTTAAATTTAGAAGTGTAATGTTTTAAATACACTTGAATGTTAATGAAGTCATTAATAAAGTAAATGAATTATCTTAGAAATAATTAAGATAATAAAAGAATTTAATGTATAAGAGAATTAAGGAATGGCTTATTTATTTGAATTTAAATTAATGATTTAGATTAATTTATAATTAGAGATGATCAATAATGATTAATTTAAGATAAATTTCTTAAGAAAGTAGTTAAAGAAAATGTTATTAGTTAATAAAGATGATTATCTAAGGATTATTAAGTAATTAATTAATGTGATTAATTTTGATAATTAATTAGATTAATTAATTGAAGATAATCAATTGTAAATTGTTACGCGTAATTACTTGATAAAAGTAATTAAGGGATTAATTACTTATTGAAATTAATTATGATAATGTGACTAGTTTTGGTTGACTAATTTAGTTTAATTAATTTAAGAAAATCATTTGATGATTTAATAAGAGTAATTACTTAATGTAATTAATGAAGCATAATTACTTAGGGAAGTAATAAATGATAATTACTAGAATGTAATTAGTGAAAGATGATTTATAATGAAGTAATTTGGGTAATTACTTTTGTAATTAATGAAGGGATCAATTAATGAAGATAATTGATTATGGAATAATTAATTTGTTAATGAGTAATTAATGGTAGTTAATTACTGGATTGATATTAATCAAGGGTGATTAATAATTGTATTTTAAATTTTAGATTACTTACTAAATGTAATTAATTTAAATAAAGTAATTAATTTAAATATAAATTAGAAATCATAAATTAATATAATTAATGATGTAATTAAGACTTGTTTAATTAAGGAATAAGTAATAATAAAGTGATTAATTAATGTCATTAATTAAGGATAAATGTAATTAATTATAATTGATCAATAAATGAAGTAATTAATTGTTAATTACTAAATGATTAAGGTTAATTAATTTGTGAAATTAATTAAAGACTAATTACTTATTGTAATTAGAGACTGATTAATCAAAGGTGTTTAATCAAGATGAATACTTAGAGAATGATTAATTAACTAGATATAATTAATTAATGGATATATAAGCAGGATTTATAGATGTAGTAATTAATTTAATTTACTTTAAATTAACTAGAGATGGAAGTAATTAATTTAATTCATTTCAAATTAATTATAGATGGTGGTTAATAAATCATTGCTTATGGATGATATTAATATTTCATTGAATGGTTGTGGTCTCAGTAATGAGATGAGTAATATCTATATGATATGGATGCTTAGTTAAAGTATGATAATATGGATTATCTGTTTTGATGATTATCTGCTTGTGATGATAATATGGATTATGTGTTTATGATGAAAATGTGATTATCTATTGTGATATGTGAATTATCTATCTGTGTGTATATAGATAATGATGAATTGAATTAATTGTTTTAACTTTAAAATCACTTGGACATTAAGATGGTGTTTGGATTTCGATGAGACTGGGATCGGGTTTTCAAATTTGGAATTCCAAAAACCACATCGATCCAAATTAAATGTTAGGTCGTGAATCTCAAGTGAAAAGTGAAGATTTAGAGTGCAAGGGCTATTATCTTTGAGGGTGATTCTAAAATGAGTGTAGCGAGATAGTGCCTTCGGTTTCGTTCGAACCCGGAAAGAACTTGTATGGATTGAATGCTTTTAGAACATCGTCAGGTGGACGATGAGCATTCTAAGATTGGTGTATTCTATAAAGGTAATCGTAGCCTCAAGCCTCATCAACCGAGAATGGCTAAAACATGGGAGGTGCAGCAAGGCTAAGTGGGACATGCCCAAGTAGGACGAGATTTACCCCTATCTAGAGGTCCCTTTTTATTCGGCTGTGTGGGCAGTTGGCGACGGCCACCTACGGGGTTGTCTTGTTCGGGACTGTCCAGTAAGGGATGGTTCCGACTTTGTGTTGCAGGGGATTGGGAGTAATCTTCGGTACGTTGATCTAAGCCAAGTACTGTGACGGGCGGTACCCCAGTATCCCTGCCATTGTATGGAATCCAAACTCCAATAAGTGCTTGTACGGTTTTGATCGTGCCTAACTATGTTGGAACGTAAGATGTAAGCATTCCAGCTATTTCTGCATTTTATTTTGAAAACTCTAGACCCTATTATAATATCACTGGATTTCCTATCAAATGTTTTGGTTAGCGTAAGGTAAAAACTTTTCCATGTTTATGTGTGGGAAGTCTTACGTGATACCTTTTCTTTCTAAAGGATTTTCTAAAGTTAAGAAATGTTAACCCGTTTGCTCACACCAGACCCCTGTCTGACCCAAGTGTTTATTTTTTGTTTTATTTAACTCTTGGGTACTCATATTATGTATGAGTAGTCAAGGGATTCAGGATTGCTTTGACGAGTTCTAGAGGAGAAATGGAGCAGAAGGCTTCAGCGTGTAGATATATATAGAGTTTCTGCTGTGCTGGTATCATATCTGTTTTTTGTGATGTACTTGGATTGTAATAAGTAGACAGGTGTTTATAACTGTCTAGTTTGTATTGTATTAGCTGTATAACTCTGATGTAATGTAATATTTTATGTGATATAATATAATTTATTCGTTCCGTTGTGAGATTCTGATGTTGTTTGTTTCTTTCTTTTCTATCTTTTCTCTTTTATATCCCTTTCTTTCTTCTTAATGATGCGTCTTTCTTTGGAATGTAAGGCGTCGTTACATTGTGGTATCAGAGCGCTAGGTTGAGCGAATACCTAGGCCCTGGAGTGGTGTCTTTCTTGAGAGAGTATTTTGAATATATATATATATATACACCTATTTCATTGGGTTACCTGTTCGGGTTTTCCAATATGAGTCCTAGAGGTAGGAGAGGTAGTGGTGTATGTAGCACAACTACCACTAGTGGTAGAGTCTGAGTAATTGAGGTTGGAAGTGAATCTGCTAGGGCAGTATTAGGTATCTTGAGTAGTTTTGTAGTTTGGTGTGAAGGATTTCACCGATCTCTGAAGGAAACCTTTTCAAGGTTCGGAGTTCATCGTCGGAATGTAAGCTTAGTTGCACTCGTACGAGTGGATTTTCTAGAGTTTGGATCAGTCGAAAGTGTTGTAGCAAGAGATGGTATCTTGGCAACCGTAGGAAGGAGTCTTGACTGTATTTGAGTTTGAGACTCGGTTTGGCAGAGTGTTTGTGCTTGGTTTGAAGTCGAGTTTCCTGAAAGATTTCTGTCTATCTTGAAGGCTCTATTGTGAAAGTGGCTGGTGTAGCTTTGTGATTCGATGAGCTTTTGGATAAGAAAGTCTTTGGCAGCAGTAGCAGCTTGGAGGCGTTGAATGAGGTGTCAGGAAGATCTCTTGGCTTAGCTATATCCTAGAGGTGGAGTCCGAAAGCAGCAGAGCGGACTATTTCTTCGATGGTTCAGGAGTCTTTGTGATCCTTTTGTCAGTAGGCCGAGCAGATAGTGAAGCTTGTCCATTTCTTCTGGAAGCTCAGCTGGGTGTGATGTTTGTGGTTGAAGGTGGACCACTAGTTTCTTCTTTGGTTAGAAGGCTTAAGTTGTTCTGATTGGTGAAGAGAGAACGTGGAATCTGAACCAAGTAGAATCGAAAAAGTGACTTGCGATGGTTCGGAAGTTCTCTTAGTAATCTTTATTTAGATTGAAGCATCTCTAGAGGATGTTAGAGTTATCGAAGTGGTTTGAGATTTTTCTGGATATCTTCGAAGGAGTTAAGGTTTGCATCCACATCAGAAGATTGAGTTCTGTATCGACTTGGTTCTTGAAGCTTTACCGGTGGTTCAGCTTAGTAGGAAGGAGGTTCTTTGAGTGAGAAAGGTTTTTTGTGAAGCAGTCAGGATTGATCGGATCTTGTTTTCTAGCAGAATTTTTGCTATAGTGTTGTGAATGAATCGGATAGGTCACTGAGATTTTATGGAATTTGATGAACAATGTTTCCGGAAATGGGTTGATCAAGTCTGTGCTTGTGTTCATCAACAGCATTCTCAAATTAGAGTTGTGCAGCGGAAGCATGGTGGCAGCTATTCCAGAATAGAAGCAACACCCGATTCATTGGAAATTTGTGTTTTGTTTTGGATCAGAGGATTACTATAGGAAATTCATTTGAATCTGGAGGCTTGGTTGTCTTGTGCATCTGTTTTGTTTTCCAGATAGGAGTAGTATGTTTGAAGTCTTCTGATATTTGTATAGTAGAGTTTATGTGGTGGATTTTGATGGATCTTGGGAGAACCATCTTGTTGAGTAGGATCTAGAGATCGTTTATTTCTTTGCCCAGAATTGTTCCGAGAGGCATCTGCGAAGATTGGATTGATCTAAAAGGTTGAAGGCAGCACAGGATCGATAGGAGAGATTTGTGGGTAAGAGACAAAGGAATTCAGAATGTGAAGTCGGAGATTTGGATCTCAAAATTTGGAAATTTAATTTTGGATAAATTTTTCTTCGATCGTAAGAGCTATAAGATTGGGTAAGACTGGAAGCTAGCTCAGAAGAGTATTGGATCTTTCTGTATTCTCTTAAGGGTTAAGTGTTTGGTCTACAGGATTGAATTGCCAGTTCGGACGGTTGGGATTCATTATGTATTTCACATATCTTTGAGGGAGTACATGTATAGTCTATCACTGGTTTTAGAACCAGTAGTTCTGGGAGATTTGAAAGTCGAACAGGACTTGTCTGTGGTCCAGTATCCTGTTTAGATTTGTAGATCTAGATATATAGAAGCTCTGAATCTAAGTGGTGTAGCCAGTTTAGATTCTATAGAGCGAGCATCCCGATGTTTGTAACTGGGAAACTCTAGGGAATCCTATCCAGAATTTTGCCTGGATAGTTAGAATTGTTTGTTTGAATTGGTTGTTATGGTTGCTAGTATTTGGTTGATAGCATATGCTTGCTATTTTAAAATTAAAATCTGCATGGGATTATTAAATAATCTTTGCTTTTGAATTTCGGGGACGAAATTCTTTTAAGGGGGGAGGAATGTGATGTCCCGGAAATTTAGGCAATATTTATTTAATAATTTCCATTAATAATTATTTTAAAATGTGAAATGTTGATTTAATAATCTAATTCAAATTGTCTTTTGAAAACTAGTAATTATTTAGTTTGACAAATGTTATCTTTTCAAAATTTATAATAATGATAATGATAATTTAATTTGGAATCTTATTCTTTTCAAAGTTAAAAATATTTAAATGATAAAAAATTTCTTTCTAAGCTAATTTCAAAGATATTCTATTGATAATGTATATTTATGTATACATTATAAATAGGGAGTTTTATTTTAATTTAAATTTAATAAAATGTTTTCAAATTTATAATATATATATGTGTATGTGTATAAATTGTGAATTGCAAAATTTGATTAAGATTAGTATAGAAACTTTTCAAAAGCTTATTTTAAAAATCTATCTTATATCTTCAAAAGTAATTAAAATAAATATTTATTTTGTTTAAAAATAGAATAGTTTAAATTGTATATTACAATAAAAGTATATTTTGTTTTCTTTTAAATTTTTTTTTTTTTGAAGTAGACTTAGTTCATATACATTAAAGTACGTACAATGATTTAGTTGAAACTTTGAAATGAGGTATAATTCAATATCTTTTTCTTTTTAAATTTTTTTCTTTCCTAAAAATTTAGCTTTGAAAACATTTTTTTAAATATACAAATAAACATTAAAATATGTAATTGTATAAAGGAAATTTATATGTAAACATTTAAAGGCTAAGTGGAAATAAACATTTAAAAACATGATAACATAAATAAGAAATGAATATTTAAACATTTATAAAATTAAGTAATTATTTTAATATTAAGTTATAACTTGTGTAAGGTTATTATATCATGAGAAAGACACTTGTAAATCACTCTACAACCTAATGTAACAAGTGGCAATATTAATTTATTTTTGAAAATAATTATTTATAAATATAGCTAAGAAAACTTGGAAAAATCATGTGACTTCAATCTTTCTTCTCTTCAAAACTAAAGTGAAAATCAGATTTAAAGAAAAGTTCAAAACCAAATACAACTTAAGTTAAAAAATCTGCAATCATTTTTCAAGTTTCAACTTCAAAGAGAAGATCAACTCAAACTCTAAGCAAAGGGAAAATGGAGGTCAGCTGCAAAATTTTAAATCAACTACAGCAAGCAAGTAATTCAACTTCAGTAATCAAAATTGGAAGCAAACTCACCAGATTCAACTAACAAATCGGCAAGTTCAACAAGAATTTTCAATTCAAACAAGAAATTCAAATAAGTTATAGAAAAACAATGCTCTCTGCTTCTTCATAAGTGAGTAAACTTCTGATTTTAAAAACAGTTCTTTCTTTTAAAATCTGGATGAATCTTATTTCATGTATGATAATATAGCCTCTAATGATTGCTTGAGTTTGAATATAAATGTATGTTTATGAGTATGATATTGCTTGCATACTTGTTTCTGAGTATTACATTTTTGTGCTCTATTGTTGATAACAGACCCATCTTTATCACAAATAAATTCATATCTCACTATATAATTAAAATTTGACTTTGGTTACTAAAGAGAAATTGTTAATAAAATTATGTTCTTGTTTTTAAAAATAGATTTAGGTAAATATATTTAGTTAATACTTTGTAAAGCTTAAAGTTTTTGATAAACCAGAAAGTGGGAAAATTCAAACTCCATGATCCTTGAATTCACCAATATAGTTTGAATTGCTTTCGAATACTAGGAATTTTAAAGGCTAAACCATGATTTTTAAGTTAGTATAGGAGGGGGTATTTGGAGTTGCTCAGAAAAGGGTTTCTGGGTCTTTTCTGATGATCTAGTGGATCTGGAATGTTGTAGTTCTTCCTGGAGGTGGAGGAATGATTGGTGAGTGGAGGAAAAATGGCAGGTGGATGGTTAGAGATAGGTGGCGACAGTGGTTTCTCATTTTAGTTTCTAAACCTAGTTTTCTGGTGGTCGGAATTTTGATGCTTCTCGATTCCTCTGGTGCATCGAGTGTTGCAGGGTTTTGGGGATTGGAAGAGGGGATGTAGGCGAAGGTTTGGCCGGAGTCGCTAATGCTCTGATGGACGGAGATGAATTGACGAGGTATTGACAGGTTTGGGCATTGTTTGCAGTGTCGAGTACCAAGTTTGTTTGGCTAACTCGATTTTGATTTCGAGCTACTGTGTGAGTTCTGATGGTCGTGATCATGTTTGGAGATAATCAATCGTAAATTGTTAAGCATAATTACTTGATAAAAGTAATTAAGGGATTAATTACTTATTGAAATTAATTATGATAATGTGATTAGTTTAAGTTAACTAACTTAGTTTAAATAATTTAAGAAAATCATTTGATGATTTAATAAGAGTAATTACTTAATGTAATTAATGGAGCATAATTATTTAGGGAAGTAATAAATGATAATTACTGGAATATAATTAGTGAAAGATGATTTATAATGAAGTAATTTGGGTAATTACTTTTGTAATTAATCAAGGGATCAATTAATGAAGATAATTAATTATGGAATAATTAATTTGTTAATGAGTAATTAATGGTAGTTAATTATTGGATTGATATTAATCAAGGGTGATTAATAATTGTATTTTAAATTTTAGATTAATTACTAAATGTAATTAATTTAAATAAAGTAATTAATTTAAATACAAATTAGAGATCATAAATTAATATAATTAGTGATGTAATTAAGAATTGTTTAATTAAGAAATAGTTAATAATAAAGTGATTAATTAATGTAATTAATTAAGGATATATGTAATTAATTATAGTTAATTAATAAATGAAGTAATTAAATGTTAATTGCTAAACGATTAAGGTTAATTAATTTGTGAAATTAATTAAAGACTAATTACTTTTTTTGATTAGAGAATGATTAATCAAAGGTGTTTAATCAAGATGAACACTTAGAGAATGATTAATTAACTAGATTATAATTAATTAATGGATATATAAGCAGGATTTATAGATGTAGTAATTAATTTACTTTACTTTAAATTAAGTAGATATAGAAGTAATTAATTTAATTCATTTTAAATTAATTATAGATGGTGGTTAATAAATCAATGCTTATGGATGATATTGATATTTCATTGAATGGTTGTGATCTCAGTAATGAGATGAGTAATATCTATGTGATATGGATGCTTAGTTAAAATATGATAATAGGGATTATCTGTTTGTGATGATAATACGGATTATGTGTTTATGATGAAAATGTGATTATCTATTGTGACATGTGAATTATCTATCTGTGTGTGTATAGATAATGATGAATTGAATTAATTGTTTTAACTTTAAAATCACTTGGTCATCAAGATGGCGTTTGAATTTCGATGAGACCGGGATCGGGTTTCTAAATTTGGAATTCCGAAAACCACATCGATCTAAATTAAACGTTAGGTCATGAATCTCAAGTGAAAAGTGAAGATATAGAGTGCAAGAGCTATTGTCGTTAACTCTGAGGATGATTCCAATATGAGTGTAGCGAGATAGTGCCTTCGGTTTCGTTCGAACCCAGAACGAACTTGTATGGATTGAATGCTTTCAGAACATCGTCAGGTGGACGATGGGCATTCTAAGATTGGTGTGTTCTATAAAGGTAATCGTAGCCTCAAGCCTCATCAACCAGGAATGGCTAAAACAGGGGAGGTGCAGCAAGGCTAAGTGGGACATGGCCAAGTAGGACGAGATTACCCCTATCTAGAGGTCCCTTTTTATTCGGCTGTGTGGGCAGTTGGCGACGGCCACCTACGGGGTTATCTTGTTCGGGACTGTCCAGTAAGGGATGGTTCCGGCTCTGTGTTGTAGGGGATTGGGAGTAATCTTCGGTACGTTGATCTAGGCCACGTAATGTGACGGACGGTACCCCAGTAGCTCTGCCATTATATGGAATCCAATCTCCAATAAGTGCTTGTACGGTTTTGATTATGCCCAACTATGTTGGAACGTGAGATGTAAGCATTCCAGCTATTTCTGTATTTTATTTTGAAAACCCTAGACCCTATTATAATATCACTGGATTTTCTATCAAATGTTTTGGTTAGCGTAAGGTAAAAAAATTTCCATGTTTATATGTGGGAAGTCTTACGTGATACCTTTTCTTTCCAAAGGATTTTCTAAAGTTAAGAAATTTTAACCCGTTTACTCACACCAGACCCCTGTCTGACCCAAGTGTTTATTTTCTATTTTATTAAACACTTGGGTACTCGTACTATGTATGAATAGTTGAGGGATTCAGGATTGCTTTGACGAGTTCTGGAGGAGAAATGGAGCAGGAGGCTTCAGCGTGTAGATATATATAGAGTTTCTGTTGTGCTAGTATCATATCTGTTTTATGTGATGTACTTGAATTTTAATAACTAGACAAGTGTTTATAACTGTCTAGTTTGTGTTGTATTAGCTGTATAACTCTGATGTATATGATACTATGTAATATTTTATGTGATATAATATAATTTATCCGTTCCACTGTGAGATTCTGATGTTGTTTCTTTCTTTCTTTTTTATCTTTTCTCTTTTCTATCCCTTTCTTTCTTCTTAATGATGCGTCTTTCTTTGGAATGTAAGGCGGGTCGTTACAGTAGTCCCGGTCTTGTGTTGCATGGGAGTTAGGGTGGCTCCTCGGTACGTTGATCTAGACCAGGTACTGTGACAGGTGGTACCCCAGTGCCTAGTCATTAGTTGGAAATCCATTCTCCCTATGTGCCTTTTACGGTTTTGTTTATATTACCCACGATTGTGGCTAGTAGCTGGAATTTAATTAATGTAACAATTTCGGCTATTTGGATAAGTATTTGTATATAGACACTATTATAATATCAGGGGATTTTGATAAGAAATGTTTTAGCTATCGTAAGGTAAAAACTCGACGTGTTTATTTGTGGCATGGTCTTACGAAATGCTTTTGATTTCAAAGGATTTTGAAACTTTAATAATCAATTTGGGTGTATTTTTCTCACGCTGATATTCCAGACTGACTCGGGTGTTATTTCATTATAATGCTTGGGTCAGACCGAGTATTATAGATTACAGGAAAGGATGTTGTGGAGCTCAAGAGAGGAGCTGGAGTCCGAGACGTATTACCGTATTTGTTTATATCCGCTGTTGTGATTGTTTAAAATTATCAGGCTGGTAATTGTTTTTTGTTTGTGATACTCTGATGATGTAATATATAAAACAAATATAGTTTTCATTTTGTGTTTAGATCTGATATTATGTATTATATTTTGTTCCACTATGATTATGAGATTCTGTTATTGTTTAGTTCCTTCTTTCTTCTATCTTCTTTCTTTTTCCTCAATTATCTGTCTTTTCCGGCACTCGATCGTCGGCATATTATACTGTGGCGTATTTTGTGTAGATTTTCGAGGGTCGAGAAGGAGGGTGATCACACTAAGCCTTAAAAAAAAGCTCTAAAACAGAGAATGTGGTGAAATACCTTGTATTGTTCAAATATGGACAACTAGCATAAAGAGAATTATTGATCCACCAACTGAATAGTAGTAACCTAATAACAACATTACTAACAGTGTCTTTAATTTTTCAATCTCCATGAACCAAACGACATGTGAATACATTGCAAGGAAAATAAAAATATTTACATTTTTTCAATGCATCAAAACAACTTTGTTTATATTTTCTGCTTGAGCATAAAAGGTGGTTTCAGTCAATATTTCGACATTTCCTCAAACACTGCCAAAATTTGATGTTGAAACAAAAATAATCGCATTTCAATATGTAATTGCTAACAGCAACCATCTTTGAATTATAATCGCGCACAAGAGTTGACTAATAACATAAGTTTTAAATGAATGCAAAAAAGTTGTTCATTTATGTAAAAAAAACAAAAAACAAAAAACAAGCAATATTAAGGTAGTAACTTGTGGCTGCACTAAATTTGCAAGGCGGTTAAGTGAAAAAAATCAAGCACTCCCAACAATCGTGTAACGGCTGAATTCAGTATGGGCACCGTGCAAAAGGCAGCATGTTATTTTACAAACAAGCACCTGTTTTGTAAGATATGCCACGAAATTGCTTCTCCATGATGGAATTTCGAAAGACAAAAAAGTAAAATAAAATACGAGATCAAATTGATATCAGAAAACAGCGGCAAAGGATTATGAGAAATAAAAAAACAAACCACGGTTTGATTTCAGTATCGACTCCATGCGGCAGTTCATTTAACACTATTTGTTGAATCTTTCTTGTTTGGAGCCTTGCGAAATCCGTTTCTGAAATCTCAGATGATGGGAAAACTAGTGGAAAGAAAAAAGCGGTTGAAATGAATGAATAAAGAATTTGATGGCGGCTTAAGCAGAGAGATTGGAATAAATTAGGGTTTAGTGGAAGGGTAAAAGGGTTAAACGGGTTGTGTCATTTTTTTACTGTGCTAAGTGGGTATTGACCCAATTCAAAAATAATGTTATTAGCCTTGACCCGGCCCTATTAAAGTTGGGTTAAAAGGGTTGGGTTAAAGGGTCGGGTTGAATTTTGATAGCCCTAACAAGGAACAACAAGATTTCTGATGGAAGCTTCCAACGGCCATCGACGATCACGTCGTTTAGGTTTTAGCAGTTAGCTATCTTAATTAATTTAACTTATCATGTTATTTTAATTTATTATTTATAGTAGTTTGAAATTTGTTTAAAGATACTAGTTTAATTTCTAAAATTTAAAGAAGATATTTTTATTCAATTCTATAATTTTATGATGGTTTATGGTTAATTAAATTAGTATTTTCAATAATCTTTTGTTGTGTAATTTGATATTTAAATTTATTGAAAATCAAACTCAAACGATCAATTTATGCAACTTTCAGTCCGTCCATTGTACAGCTTCGATGAAATTTATGACGCGTAATTATTTTATGAATTTAAATATATGTTTTAATCATTGTATAAGTAATAATGAGTTTTTAAATGTATTTAACATTATAAATTCATATAAAAGAAAATATTCGTCACAAAAATATTTTTTTTGAATCTTATGTCGATCTAAAGTACTTTGGACCTACTTTCAAAATACAATAAAAAGGTAAATAAATTTAGAGTGTCATCTTGATTCTCAAATTTATAGTCGTTTGTTTACATTCGGACTAATAACCTTTCATTTGAATGCCAAACGATCTTTAATCGAGACGAAATTTAGGTCACATACACTTTATAATGTATTTATCCAATCGTATGGTTAGAATTGAGAAAAAAATGGAAGGCGAAAAGACTAGACTCAAAATATGTTATTTTTCATGGAATCATATTACAATTAGTATGTATTGTTAGGACAACTTCTATGAAAATACATGTTTGATGTTTAAACTTTTTTCTTTATGTTTTTTAAAGCCAATTGTGCGGATTGGATAAATCATAACATAGTATATATGGTTTGAATTTCATTTCCTTTGAATATCGTTTGGCGTTTAAAAGAAATGTTTAAATTTGAATATCATATAACAACTATAAATTTGAAAAATCCAGTTTGATACCTTAAACTTGTTTATTTTCTTTTTATATTTCAACCATATACCCAAAATATCTTGGACGTATATAAGATTTAACAAATTTATTTTTTACTAGATATTTTATTTTATATGAATTTATTATGTTAAATACATTTAAAATTCATAATTAATTATATCGTTGAAAGATTATTGTAACAAATAAAAATAACCGTTCTAATAGTTAGAAACAAAACTATGCTATTGTAAACTTTTATAAAACTTTATATCAAATTAAATTTTGACAATAAACTAGACTAAACTCTCTTTCACCAAAACCAAAACCCCCAAGTCCCCTCAAATTCATCCATACCCATTGTGAACCATCGCAATCCGCCAATTTCTTCTTCAATTTGCAATCTCCAACTGCATACGCCTTCTCATAAAAAAACAGGTATATTCTTCCCCTTAACTAATTGATCCAAATTATGATAAAATTAGTGTTAGTTTATACATGTATTTGTTGATAATAGTCCATTAATTGGTTATAATTGTGTACATTGGTTGACTGAGAAATGTTTGTTAGGATTATTAGTGTTTAAATCCAACAATTAATGTATAATTAGGGCTATTTTGGGTTGATTAGTGCATATGTTTATTATCGTAACATAATTTAGTGTTAATTGGTGTATATGTTATATAAATGTTGACAAAAACAATTTATCTACATAACTCCTTTTTTATTTTGTATATTCTTAATTATATATAAATTTAGTGTGCATGTATGTGGTAATTATATATAAACAAATTGGTATGTAAATTTAATTTTTTATTACCGTGTATTAGATTGAAATTGGTGTTAGCTAAAATATATTGAAAAAAAAAACAAGTTTTCATTAGTTTTTAGTTGTTAAGAATTTTAAATAATGAATTAGTGTTATTGCTAATATAAACAAATTAGTGTATAATCTACTTTAATTTTTAAATCCCTTGGAGAGTTTTTAGAATGTTTGATAAGTATTATATACGATTATTATATAGATATCTGTTTTTATTACAAAACGGACATCAATATTCATCTGATATGGTATTTGTCGGATTCGTCCCTGTATTGGACAAATAAACACAATAAAGTAATTACACTTTGTAAAGCGTTCCATCATAAATGGTTCAGAAAATTTCGATAGCACTTTCTTTTTGTTTCCTATGTACACACATTTGTGTATGATATAGGGAACAAAGAGGAAGTGCTACCGAAATTTTGTTGAATTATTTAAATTGAAATGATTTACGAAATGTACTTATTATTATGTTTGTAATGAGAAATAGATGACCCATTATCAAAGTAGAAAATAATAAAGTGGATATAATATTATATTCATAATCTATTAAAATTGAAAATATATAAGATTTTATAAAAAAATTAAAAGAATCAAATATTATATATTTAATAAAACATTAAAATATAAACAAATTAGTGTACCACGATAACATATTATATAATTAATAAAACGTTAAAATGTATAAGTGAATTGAAAGATTAAATGTTCATCTATAAAATGATCAATAATTTTTTGAATTTCAATCATATTTTATGAAATAGTAAAAAATGGTTAATTATTTTGTTGATCAGAGGAGCTAGATGTATCGACGAAAGGGAATGAGAGACTCAATAAGGGAAAAAATTTATAATGGTGCACACATATTTATTGAATTAACTTTATATAGTAATGGAAACAACAAAGAAATTCGTTATCCATGTAGTATTGTAAACATTTGAAACATTTCAAACCGAGTATGGTTAAATTCCATTTGTGTCAAAATGATTTCGTGCTGAAGTATTTTTTGTGTGATCGTCATGGAGAACTTGGTGCACCTAATGCTATAGTGTTAGAGGAGGAGGTGGGCAATGACAATGTTACGGAGAATTCTGTAGAAGATATAATCGAAGATGCAACACGATCAATGTTCCATACGGTTGAAATTAATGCTAAGGATGTAAATGTCGAAGAACCAAATATTGGAGCAAAGAAATTATATAATTTACCGGATGTAGCCAAAAAACCCTTTAAGATGGATGTAAAAGTGGCACCCAATTATCAGTAACTACAGAATACATTGCTATGAAATCTATATTCAACTTCACAAAAACCAAATTTACGACTATTGTACAAGCTGCAAAATGATATATGCCAACTGATAATTTAATGTGTAAAATCAGTATGAAGTGGATAAGTGCAAGCGTATGGCAAGCATGGGTTGCTTTTATGGGATAACGATGAAGTGAAGGTAAGTTTAAAAGTTTCATATATTTATTAAAAATTTAGTAGAATTAGTATAATAACTGCATCAACAAATATAATGTTAATTTTAAATTTACAGGTAGAGTCGTAGAGGAACTTTGCAAATAGAAATAGAAATCCAACCATACAGTGTAGGGGTTCGAAATCATTCCAACGTTACCGTTAAGAGTTGGCAAATTTAATAATTGCAATTATAAATAGTTATTACATTGTATAATTGTGGATATATATATATAATAATAATAATGCATAATAATAGGTGCGTAGGGCGGCCGTTTCGTACATGAATTTTTTTGCCAGTACTCATGCCATCGAGCATGAAAACAAAGATGACACTGTAACATACACATGGCACGACTCTAGATCACAACAGGCCATGGTAAACATATTTTAAATTATAAGTTATTAATAATCACTTAAGGAATGAGTTATAAATAATTTAAAGTATAAATTTTAATTATAGTTTTATTTAGAATCGCAGAAAAAATTCATGCGAGAATGAAAGAAAGTGCTTCAGGGATCAGGACGGGATAAGCTAACTGCTGATGAAAAGGATGCAATCTTTGACACAATCATGGAGCCGGCATCACGAAATAGGCGTTATGGTTTCAAGAATCAATAGGTAATGTTTATGTGTATTCTATTTATGAATAATGTATAACCCATTGATTTTATTAATCACAATATATGAAACTAATACACTTTGTTAAATAATGTTACATGCTAGACGTAGGAAAAAATACAAAAAAGCCCAAGACAACATGGAGATTCAAGAGTTGAGAGCTAAGATTGCGGAGCAGGAGGAGCGAGACAGGCATCGGGCTGCGGAGCTGGCTAAGTTGGATGAGCGCTTTGCTGCATATATGCAGAAGCATGACACATTTCCTTCATCAGATGGATCAGGAGGCGATGACCAGGATTGATGGGTATGATTTTTTTTGTTAATGTTAGAACATCGTACATATATGTTTGGATGTTATAGAGTTGGATTTGTTGGTATGGTATTTAAAAGTTGGATTTGTTCGAGATGGGTAAGGTTGATTTGAGTTGTTTGATACATTTTGAGATGCTGGATGTGTGAGGTTGATTTGAGTTGTTTTGAGATGATATTGTACTTGTTTGACACATCGCAGGATGTGTTTTTTGATATTATTGGATGTCTGAGTATGCTATGGGTTGTTTGGGTTTGATTTCTTATAAATATTGGTGTTTTATTATTATTGATTTTATATATGTGATTTGGGCTTTAATATATATGAGTTATATATGTGAAATTGAAATATTGATATACATATACATATACATACATATATATATATATATATATATATATATATATATATATTGGTATGTACATGATAGGTGGGTGTGAAAGGCTGTTGTCATTAAAAATGCACCAGATTTCCGATGGTTGTCGATGGATAGTTGGCCAAAACTTTCGAACGGCTGACAACGGCTTATCTTCTACGTATTTCAGGGTTTTCCAACGGATGCTGACAACTCTTTGGACAACCCAAAACCTACCGTGTGTATACGACGGACCGAGACGCTGTTGGAAATGTCATCGTCACCCATCGGAAACAAATCAATAGAGCTACCAGAAAGCCGTCAGAAATACAATCCTTCGACGGCCTTGTTACCGATGGCTTTCGACTGTCACCGACGGTTTTGAGCAGTCGAAAATGCGGTAGTTTCTTGTAGTGTGTGTCGTATTTATAAATAAAAAGAACAATGTTTATTTTGATCTGATGTGTAAACAACTAAAATTATTTATTTTAATTATATATATATATATGCATATATTTATTAATTTATTATATTTATATTAATAAGTCATATTACACAAATTTAAATAACCAATAATTCATTGTGTCGCCATATTATGTACAAAATTTATCTAATATTTTATATATACTAGACATAATTTTACATAATAGCAAAAAAAAATTTGTAATTATTTATTATTTTTTAATCTTATTTAAATTAAAATAAAGGTTATGTAATTAACTTAAAATAATATATTATTCAAAAATTATATTTTGAATCTTATAAAAATTTTCCATCATCATACCACCATTTAAAAAAATTCCAAAATTTAAAAATCAAATTTATTATTTTTAAAAAAGTGTTTATAAAAAGTGATTGAAATTAAGTAAATAACAAAAAAACCCATTTTCAACTAAGAAAATTATGAATTTTTCTCGTGAACTTATAATAACATATTCAAATCTCAAAAAATTTAAAATTTGAAAATTATGTTGAAAAATTATTTTTAATTTTTTGGCCACTAAATGTATATATAAATAACTTAATAATATAAAATAATAATAAATATTTTTTTATGCTGTGTAGCGGATTTGAAATATTATAAGATATGTATGTATGTATGTATTTAATTTTAATTAATTTTATAATTGATATAATATAAATATATATAGTTTAACACATAAATTTGTAAATATTTTTAGTTATTACAAATATAATCATAAGTAAACACACACACACATATGTTAATTTTATTGCTATAAAACATACATGTACAAATAAAAACAACTTTGCATAATATATGTATGTGTGTATGTATTAATATATAATCATTCATCAAATTATTATCTAATTTAATACATACACTACACATACATACACACACATATTACACATTTAGGTAATGCATATTATATATATATATGCAAATATTATATTATTTTAATACTCATTTTAAAATAACAAGTTTGTGTGTGTGTGTCTATATACATACACATATATATACATATATTTGAATAACATATATGCATATAAGATGAGCTAGAATGATGGAAATCCCAACATATACAAACGAACATGTTACACCTTGCATGAATTGTTATGCTACACATGCACGTACATGTATGTATATGCCATTATTCTTAATTTAAAATAAATTAAATAAAATTCAATCTATTAATTATAAATTTAAATGAAGAAATGTTTTATTTAAATTAAATTTAGAAATGTTTTAAATAAATTAGACTTCATAGGCTTAATAAAGATCCAATATAGTAATTTTTTAAAATTAACCTTTAGCCTCTATTATAGGCTGCTGACTGAGTTCTAACAATACAAACACTCCTCCGCTATGAACTACTGCTTGTTTTCTATTATAAGACATCCAATGATAAAAAATAATTGCTATTAAAAAAGAAAATCAAAGACTATTATAGTATTATCAAAGACCATTAAAGTAATATCTTGATAAAAATAACATATTATTTTCCAATGAGGGAAGAGTGCAAAATAGATTGTAATACATAAAGCATATTGTGGCAAACTAGATTATAGTGGATCCGCTTATAAAAGGATCATCATCCAAGATATTTCATGAGTATGTTGCTCAAATGGGCATATCTTTATGTAAATATATTTTAATTCATGAGGAGTTTGTATTTGGCATAGTCATAGGACCTTGCTTTATTCTTTGGTTATGAACATATTCAGTATTTTCTGATTAGAACTAGGGTAATAAATTTTTCTTTGCAAGCTATATTATTCAAACGTTGAACATTGTTTTATTTCACTATAGTAGGACCAGTTGAAAATAGACATGAATATATCACATTTTATATAATTTTCATGTTACACATTCATGATTGATCTATATCATTTAATTATCATTTGATTATAATTAATGTATATGGCCATTGTTGGGTTTAGTTAAGATAAAGATAACTAAGGTCGATCATTTATCAACATAATTGATGGACGAGATTGTTTCGGATAAACCTTATGTTATGAATAGCAAATTTTGAAACCCATAAAGAAAAACATACGTATAAGGTTATTACATATGTGAACCAGTGGAAGATTGTTGGAATATTTCAAAATATGGGTCACATGTATAAAATAAAATATACTGTATTATTCGGTGTGAAGCCTAACTAAGATGATCAAACTATGTTATTAAATTATAAAGCTTAAAGATCTAGTTATCATGGTATCAAGGGTGATATTATTTACACCCACTTAAACACTTCTCTCACCTATTTATCCTCTTACATACTTAAATACTTCATTCACCCACCCACCACACCTTTTCTTATTATTATTTTAATTTTATCATAAAAATAATTTAAATTTTGATTCCTCTTCAAGTGATGAAATAAAAGTTTCTTCATTCAAAATTTTCATGTCTAGTTTTTTTTCCATCCAATGCTTAAATGTGAATCCAACTAATTTGTTTATGAAAATGGAGTTATCGACTTTAATTGTATGTATATTTTCATTTTTCATAAATTATGTAATCCTAACTAAGACTAATATAGTAAAGAATAATTTATAACTCAAATTTAGTGCTATTATGAAACACAGTAAGGCACTTACACTACCACTTCAATTAAAAATATCTGATCATTACTACTTCCATTACTATTTTAATAAGAAAAAAAGAATGATGAAACCAATTGTAGTAGAAAGCAGTATGATATAGTCAAATATAGTTAGTTTCATCACCATTTGTTAGAGAACCTCATATTATCACAAAACCAATTGGTTAATGTGATGGAAAGTCTCTTAGTATTTATACTAAAAAATAGTAAGTATGATTATCCAAACACGTGGACATTCATTGAGGGTGACGTATGACACAACTAAACTCGCTCTGATACCATGTTAGAGAACCTCAGCTTATCACAAAACCAATTGGTTAATGTGATGGAAAGTCTCTTAGTATTTATGCAAAATTCATATTGTAAATTCCTCGATGTGGGACTAATCTTAACACCATTCCCTATAACATTAACGAAGTCACAAAAATATTGATTTATATGCATATTTTGAATATAATCAGACACCTTAGCTTATCAACTCCTATTATGAATTGATAAAATACTTATATTTATGTTGTTCATTTTTCGCTAACTATAGGTTGAGAGGACGAAAAATAATTACATCTGAGTTTACATATCATTTTATTTTGACGTGTCTACTTCTAAATCCCTTTTTAAGTTTAAGGTGGGTGTTTGAGGTGCTTTAGGTAATTTTTATGATTTAATTTTATTAAATATTTAAGTAACTTCAGTGAGTGTTAGATGAATGTAAATAGTAATGTCCTGGTATTAATGCGCAGATACCAAAGGCAAATTTAATTTGTTGAAGGGCTAAATTAGAAATTGTCAACCTTATAAATAAGAGGTTATGGTTCTCAACTTACATAAGCCTCATCTACTCTCTAATCCTCTTAGTTTAAACATGTTAAAAACAAGAGTTCATCCGGGAGAGAATACATCCATTCATTGTAAATGCAAATGTACAATACAAATCTACTAAAGGGGTACTTGGTTTTAAGGATACATTTTATAAGAAAAAACTATATCCAAGGACAATAAAGTTCATAATTAGATTAAGAACAAAAACCCTATTAGGTTATGTAAATTTCAAATTCGTTTTAATTACTTATCTATCAAATAACAGTATAATTGAAGAATTTCTAGCTCTCTTATTTCTTCTCCTTGATCCTCCGTTGATATTTTACTTTTAGATATCTTTAGTTTATCATTTTGCACTTTCTTTATTGCTTCTCTCCGTTTACATTCTGGTGTGGACATTCTAAAGTTTATACAATTAGTTAGAAAATATAATTCATCGATTACTTCCTAAAATTTTATATTCAATTCTATATATTTAGGTTAACTACTTACTTAATTAAAATTTTGAATTATCTAACAAGCACCATTGTCCAAGTGATTAATTGATTCAGCTTTGGTGCAAGAGGTCACAAGTTCGAAACTTGTTTTCGAACGTTTATTGACATGGAATATGTTGTCCCAATGATTTGTTGTATATAAAGTACAATTTCAAAAAAAAAATTGAATTATCTAAATAAATTTAGTTTACTAATATTTATTACTATTTCCTGTAATTACTAAATAACGATAATTTCAATACATAACTCACTACTGTACCAAAATGGAAAATTTTATTTAATCAACTATAAATACATATAAGTCACATAAAAATGATAAATTTAATTTACAATCGATTTAGCTCTACGAATTTTATTTTACACTCCATTGTAAAATTCTACTTTTAACTTCAAACCCCAACACTTAAAATTAACATAATTATTTACAAAACCCACCTCACTTTTCTCCTAATATTTTGCATCAATCCATATATTTAAATCAACTATGCAATCTTAATTTAAATTAATTTGATATTCAACTCAGTGATATTCATGAATTCGTTTATTAAATTATGATAATATAAAATTTTCAATACATAAACCATATTCATACTAACAAAAATGAAAATTTTAGTTTTGTCATCCAATTAAAAATACATCAGTCGCATAACATAAATGTATATACATAAACAATGATAACAAATTCAGTTTACAATTCATCAATCTTAATAAATTTATCATATAGTACATTGAAAATTTCTTTTAATTTTTTTACTTCAAATACGTACATTTTAAAATTTCTGCAATCATTTCAAAACTTCCCTCAATTCCCCTATTAATTTACATTTAATCTATATTATAATTAACTATGTAATCTTAAAACTATTTATATAATTCAACCAACTATTATTTGATGATTCATTTAATAAACCATAAAAATATAAAATTCTAATATTTATACTATATTTATATTTATTAGCAAAAATAGTATATAAAAAATTCGTTTAAATATATAAATACATCAATCACATAACACTAAATATATACATGAATAATAATAACAAAATTGGTTCAATTTTGTCATTCATTTATATCAATATAATTTGCATTATAAAATCCTTTCTTAACTTCAAATGCTTATATTTGAAAATTTCCACAGTTATTTACAAGCGCTCCTTAGTATCATCTAATATTGTACATTTAAGTCAATATATATAAATTAATTATATAATCTTGAATTTGGACTATTTGAATAAATTCAATTAAAAAATATTCGTGAATTCATTTAATAAATCATTAAATATGATGGCTTCATATGTATACTCTATTCAAAGCAACAAAATTGGTAAAATTATTTTTTCATTTGGGTATAAAGATATATAAATAATATAATATAAATAATATACATAAACAATAATAATAAACATGATTTATTATCCATATAATTCAATGAATTTATCATATATTATATTGAAAAATTATATTTTGTTACTTCAAATACCTACATTTTAACGTTTCTATTTACAATCTCCCTCACAATTATTTCCTAACATTTTATATTTAAATACATATATTTAAACTACTTATAAAATATCAAATCTAAACTATGTAAATAAATACAATCAATAGTTAGTGTTAACTCCTCTTCGTTAGCGACCTAAGACGTGACCAAGTTTAACGACTCAGAGAATTGCCGACCTAGTGACCAAATTGAAGAAGCGACCTAAAGTGTTACGACCTAAAAATGCCTCGCGACCTAACAAGAAGCTACGACCTAATAAAGGCCGCGACCTAGCGGTTCTCAGCAACCTAAGGAATGCCACGACCTAACAACTCTCAGCGACCTAAGGGAGCCCGCGACCTAGTGGTTTAAGAGCTCCGCGACCTAACGACTTAAGAGGATCAGCGACCTAAATCATATGCGACCTAAAGAAAGCCATAGCCTACCGACCTAAGGACGAAGTGATCTCAGCGACCTAAGTCTCAGCCGACTTACGACCTATAATAAGTCGTACGCGACCTATCAACTCGCTGAGAAGAGAACCAAGCACAATTGAGATAGGTCAGGTTCCATCCCCTAGGTCGTTGCCCACCTACGACCTACTTTAGGTCGAAGACGACCTAGCACTTGGAGATAAAGATACTGCCCAACGACCTAACGGAGTACTTTGATTACAGGAAAGTTCCCACGACCTATGATAGGTCGTTAACGACCTAGGATAAGTCGCTCTCGACCTATCTGTATGAACAAAGGAGCCGCCTTTTTGCATGCCGCTGGAGATAGGTCGTTCACGACCTTGGACTTGTACGAATCAGCACGTATGTTCTTATGGAAGGAGGGCCAGAGCTTTCTAGGTCGACTGCGACCTACGACCTTACTTAGGTCGGTCACGACCTACGACCAAACTCCGATAAAAACCTATAAATACAGCCCTAACTTGAACGAGGAGGGGATTTTTTGGGGGGCTCACTCTCTTCAAGCGTCGAGACTCTGCTGCATTCAAAACCAATTCAACACTTGGAGGTCTCAAGACACTAAGAACGCTACAAACAACTTCAAGAAGAGATCACATACATCCAACATGGATTTGAAGACTCTCATCTCCATCGAAGTTTAGAATACTTGTTCTAAGTTTCTTATAATTCAAAGTGAATTGTACTTGGGAAGAATTGTATCAACTTGTAACGAGATCATCAATAAAAGTACTTAAAGTGGACGTAGGCTATACCCATAAGCCGAACCACTATAAAATTGTTGTTGTTTACTGCTTTTCCGCTATTACTTGCTTGTAATTCTTTCCCGATCTATCGGGTGGTGCTTTCACAACTATAACACATACACTGGGGTGTTAGCGTTCAAATTTAGGCGTTAACATTTTTGGTGCTTTCACTGAGAATTGAACTCAGGGCAAACTTCAACCATTGTTCAACAAAAGTCTAACAGGAATCATGGCTTCTGAAAGGAAACGAAAGTTTTTGAGGTTTGAAGGAACTTGCAGCAACGCCATTGCTCTTCCCACGCTAAGTGAAACAGCTTCAAATATTGGAGTCACAAGGGCTGAATTAAACGCCGTGGTATATGGATTATATCAACACATGGAGGTTCAGAACAACAGGATACTTGACAAGATAAATGCATTGCAAGAGGAGGTCCGTCAACTAGAAAGTGATATAAAAACCATTGCCAAAGAGGCCCATGTTTCAGAAGAATGGAATACTCCTCAACGAGCAACTGGCATTACTATTGCAACAATCCCCCAAATGGAGAACTCATGGCCGCGACCAACTATTCACGAACGTTTATCAAGGCAAACCTTTGGAAGAATAGTTGACAACTACCCATTGAGTCCTGATAATGATGAAGAACACATACCGGAGATGATTGAACAGAGAGAGGAGAATGGAGGAAGGAGAAAGCAGAAACTCTTGAAAAAAGTTCGGTGCCTCAAACCCCCCGACTTCACTCCCTTGACCGACACTCCGGAAAATATCTTCTTGGCAACAAAAGATGTTGTTTTGTACCCCAAACCAACTCTGATGAGGAGAAGCGCGACAGATAATGGAAAATTCTGTCAATTTCACAATCAGCCTGGCCATGACACTAACCAATGTCGCCATTTGAGGAAAGGAATTGAAAAGTTGCTCAAACGGAATGAACTGCAGCAATATGTGAAGAAAGATGGAAATGACTTCTCCTCATCCCCTAAAGTGCAGCTAGTTCCCACTCAACAGTGCAGCTTAAATAAAAGAACTATAGCACAGGGAGATGAGGGTCCTATTATCAGTATCATCACGGAAAGCCCTCACCAGGTAGGAAAAAATTGGATGAGGCGGGAAGATGTGCTCGCGCTTCAAGGAGACCTTCAAAGCGAAAGGAAGTTTCGATTCTGAAGGATGTTGCCACCCAGTCCTCTCATGCCAAAAGATTCAATCCCTAAAGACTGGGGCAGCAATTGCTTCCATACTTTACTTGAACACTATGTTTCAAATTTGTAAAAGAATGCTGATCCAATAATTCTTGTATCAAAATCTGTTATAAAAACAGTGCAAATAAACAATAAGAACTATAAGTTTTGTTTTCCCTATTATTACAAGTCGCTTATCTTATTTCGATATGTGAAATACTCTGAGAATATCACTAAGATTATCGATCTAAATTTGCAGGCAATCAATATCCAGCTGATTCATTGCAATATCAAGCGACCCTTGGTAGCATTCAAAAGCAAGTCTTAAACGACGAAATTTCAGGATCGAATTCTGAATAAGAAGTACTCTAAGCAAACAAATAAGATTTGGCTAGAGTATGTTTCTTCAGTTAAAACCACCCGCCAACAGAAGAAGATGGTGCACACTTAAAGATGGCACTAAGGAATTGCTAATATAATCAACCAAATTCGCAACTGTCAAAAGGGAACCAATTCCAAGAACTTGGAACAGCAGCCATCTGCATCCATATTTTACATAAAAACTTTGCTGAAATATTGCAATGAATTTACAAATATATGATTCTCTTGTTAAGGGCAATTGCAAGGCAGGCGAATAACAACAGCAATAAAGTGGATATAGGCCCAGTTCTGGCTAAACCACTATAATTCTCGCGTTCCCTACTATTATAAACTGCTTTGTTTTGTTTCGGCATATGAAATACGTTAATCGTGTTACTAACAAGACGATTTAACAATGCAGGCCATAAAAACAAGGCTTACCAGTCACGAGACCAAGCGATCCGCGACAACATTCAGCAGTCAAGCACTGAGCCATTTAAAATTCCCATATTCAAATCCTACAAAAGGAAAATTTCAAACGAAAGTAAGCAAGGTGGATAAAAGCAGATCATATATAGCTAACTGCAAATGTTTGAACAAACAAATGGCAAGTTAAAGAACCTGTATCTGCCACCACCAATTTTCTTAACTATAAAATATATTCCTTTGGGTAAGGGAGAGGCTTGGCAGCTAAGAATGGTGACTCTTGCAAAGCAATGGGGATCGTCAACATGAATCAACGGCAAAAAGACATGCGAGAGCAAGCATCAGCCAACAAAAGCCCATTTCGGAAGCACAAGCCCTTTTTGAAGGCATAATTCCTCAGGGGATAGAGACCTCAAGCGGGCTTCATCGAAAAAGGCATCTTTCTCGTTACAAAGTCGTGGAGTTATCGGTCAACACACTCCCGAGAATCCATCCAATCGAGAAAAGGAAACCCCAAACTTCCTGACAATAACCCTACTCAGGGGCACGCATTTCACCACAATCGGTCAACCTACTCCCGTGAAATGAGGTGACCAAAGCCCTCTTCGGAGGCCAAATGCTTCTCTACGGAGACCAAATGCTTCTCCTCAGAGACCAAAGCCCTCTTCGGAGGCCGAATGCTTCTCTACGGAGACCGAATGCTTCTCCTCAGAGACCAAAGCCCTCTTCGGAGGCGAAAAGCTTCTCTACGGAGACCGAATGCTTCTCCTCAGAGACCAAAGCCCTCTTCGGAGGCGAAAAGCTTCTCTACGGAGACCGAATGCTTCTCCTCAGAGACCAAAGCCCTCTTCGGAGGCGAAAAGCTTCTCTACGGAGACCGAATGCTTCTCCTCAGAGACCAAAGCCCTCTTCGGAGGCGAAAAGCTTCTCTACGGAGACCGAATGCTTCTCCTCAGAGACCAAAGCCCTCTTCGGAGGCGAAAAGCTTCTCTACGGAGACCGAATGCTTCTCCTCAGAGACCAAAGCCCTCTTCGGAGGCGAAAAGTTTCTCTACGGAGACCGAATGCTTCTCCTCAGAGACCAAAGCCCTCTTCGGAGGCGAAAAACTTCTCTACGGAGACCGAATGCTTCTCCTCAGAGACCAAAGCCCTCTTCGGAGGCGAAAAGCTTCTCTACGGAGACCGAATGCTTCTCCTCAGAGACCAAAGCCCTCCAATGAGGCACACTTCCCAAGTTTGAAGTGTAAACTAAAGCCCTCCAATGAGGCACACTTCCCAAGTTTGAAGTGTAAATTAAAGCCCTACTCAAAGGCACAACTCTTCGGAGGACGAAGACCTCTAATGGGACATATGCCACAAAAAAGAAAGTTCTCTACTCAACAAAAAAGATTGGAGAAGTCATGACCCTCCAACCATGAGAGAGTAACTTCCAGGCAATGCAAACCCTCTCTGGGGCACATTTCACCAGGAGTTGAAGTGTAACAGCCGCTCTTCGGAATTTCACTTCACCAGAGTTGAAATGCAAACAAAATAAAGACCTCTTCGGGGGCACATTTCACCAGGAGTTGAAGTGTAACAGCCGCTCTTCGGAATTTCACTTCACCAGAGTTGAAATGCAAACAAAATAAAGACCTCTTCGGAGGCACATTTCACCAGGAGTTGAAGTGTAACAGCCGCTCTTCGGAATTTCACTTCACCAAAGCTGAAATGCAAACAAAATAAAGACCTCTTCGGGGGCACATTTCACCAGGAGTTGAAGTGTAACAGCCGCTCTTCGGAATTTCACTTCACCAGAGTTGAAATGCAAACAAAATAAAGACCTCTTCGGAGGCACATTTCACCAGGAGTTGAAGTGTAACAGCCGCTCTTCGGAATTTCACTTCACCAAAGCTGAAATGCAAACAAAATAAAGACCTCTTCGGGGGCACATTTCACCAGGAGTTGAAGTGTAACAGCCGCTCTTCGGAATTACACTTCACCAGAGTTGAAATGCAAGCAAGAAGAAAGACCTCTTCGGAAGCCCACATTTCACCGAGATTGAAATAAAACTTCCAAGTGTTGAAATGTAAAAAGGCTTTCCTCAAAGGCACAACTCTTTGGAGGTACACGTTTCACCGAGATCGAAATAAAACTTCCAAGTGTTGAAACGTGAAAAAATCCCTCCCCAGAGGTACAACTTTCTATTAAAAAAAAAAAAAAAAAAAAAAAAAATCCTCGTCAAGAGCATACTTTAACTTCCAAAGGAAGAGTGATTTGCCTGTTCTGGAAAATGATCTTCCTCAAAAAAGGAAAAGAGTTAAAGTACCCTTCAGAGGTCCGCTTTGCCGCGTAAAAGAATTCACTTAGCAAAATATGTACATAAGCAAAAGAAAGAAGTGATTTCTTCGAAGGACAAAGCGTAAAAACTTATACGAAGGGAGTTGTACTCTACAAAAATTTTCTCCAAAGAATAAAATAATTATTCTTCGGTAAATAAGAGTGCAAGTTCCCTCGAGGTATAAAATATTACAACAAGCTTATGGTATGGGGGCAACATGGTATGGTTACATACAAAACAATATAGCTACGACGGTAAGGTAATACTCAAGCAACATACCATAAGCCCGTTGCAATATCATGAGTAAACATTGTGCAGAAATGAATAATAAATGCATTCTCAAATTCAAATAAGAGTCTGTGCAAATAATAGATCATTTTATTCAAATATATTGCAGATACAGGTTTCAAAACAAAAAAGCGGGGGCCGGTACCCGCACAATTCTCGACCAATACAAACAAAAGACAAAAAGCTAAAAACAGAAGTCCTCATTTCTTCTTACTGCCTTTGGACCCCTTGCCCGGACGAATGATTAACTTTTCTGGTCGGTCAGAGGGCATAAGGGAAGGGGAAGGCTGAGGAGCAACTGGTCCAACTTCTGGCTTCTCCTCGGCTGCAGTAATTTTCTTTCCCCTCCTCTTCGACGTTCCGCGCTTCTTTCTCCTCTTCGAGGAAGACTCACTCCCTGGAGTAGCAAGAGCAGACAAAATTATGTCGTCAGAAGGAGTCCGCTCCGGAGAAGTCTCGCCTCCCTCGAGTCCTTCGCCTTTCTGCTCTTGTGAAGCGGTAGGATCATCCAGGCCATTAAGAGCTTCTATTTGCTCTTCTTGTGATCCAGGCTGTGAGGCAGAAGTTGGAGTCGCCTGAAGAGATGGAGGAGGGATAACCTGAGGAGGTACTTTCTCTACAAAAGGAAAGAGGTTAAAGTCAGTAAAAAGAGGAGGTAAAGGTTCGTCAAGGTCCAGGAAGTAGTCAAGAAGCCCATTGAACCCATAAGAAACAAGTGAGTAGTCTACTTGAGTGAGGTTCATAGTAGCAAGATTAACAGTAGAGTTACCTGGGGAAGTTGATTTCCTGACATCGACTTCATAAGCCTGCGCGTCAGTGCTCTCATCACCTTCATCTCCACCCTGTATGTTTGTAATCTCGGTGGTAACCTTGGTAGGAGATGCAAAATGGGAGCTGGAACCAATAATGTTGACCTCAGACGAAGAAGGAGGCTGGACTGGGGCAGTTAAAGTAGTTCCTCCAACTTGGCCCCCTTCTGTCGCTTCGGTTCTTAGTCTGGCAAGTTGCTCCCTTCCTTTGGCGAGAGCAGCGCGGGCGTCATCATCTAAATAGTGCCTTTCAAGAGCTGATTCGTCGTAACCAGCACCTTCAGCACCGAGCATTTCAAGTGCGGCCTCCCACACTTCAGCTAAAGTAATCTCATATTTGGGGCCAAGAAAAGCAAGACTCCCACGTCCCAAGACGCTATGCAAATAGAAGTCAAACAAAGTTGAGCCGATGCTGTTCTTTGTCGCCTCGTGGGCTTCTTCGGCTGCAATTCTACCAGCAACGGCCTCGTCACGCTGAAATTTAAGCATTTGAACTTCTGCTTCTAGGGAGTTATTTTTCTTCTGAAGCTCAGCAACATCAGCAATGTAGCTCTCATTAATTCTTTTTTGCGCCTCGAGCCTGTCTTCAGCGTCCTTTTGGCCGGCGTGAGCATCCCTTACTTGTTTCAGGAGCACCTCTTCTTTTTGAGAATACGAAGCAGAGGAAGTAGCAAGCTCGTGTTTCAATTTCTCAACTTTTGCTTCGAGTTCCTCATTGTAAGAAGCGATGCTCCTCATTTCAATATCATGTTGCTCAAGCACTTTCTGCCATTCAGCCTTATCGTTTTCCATGGTAAGCATGGCCTCTATGTTGGCGCGATTAACTCTTTGGAGCTCATCAACAAGCTTCTGCCAATTCGACATCCTCTCAATGTCAAGTTTAACGGTATCGAGATTTCGCAGCATGGCGGGCTTGTCGATAGGAACTAGGTCAAGGTCGAACCTCACACCCTTTAAGCACCACTGTGGAAAACGACTCTGTAAAGTGGCTGGACCCGGTCCAACTTGAAATTTGGGCCTGCTAATGATCGTTTGGATGTCCGTCTTCCCGAGAGCAGGAGAGTCGGAAGGAATGTCAAGAGAGGCAGGGGCAGTAGCTTTCTCAGGAGTAGTAGGAGTACGTTTCTCACCATGGCGGGCTCGTTTGCCCGAATCTTCGACTACATGACCTTTTCCTCGGTCATCGTGAGATTTCCTTTTGTGAGAGTCGTCACCTCTCTGCAAAGAATCGCGATGCTCATCCCTATCCCTTCTGTCATAACGCTCTTCTTCATCCCTCCTTTCACGAGCCTTTCGAGCAGCCCTCTCTTCGTCAGACTCTCTATAGGAGGTGAAGTAGCGCCCATAATTATATTGACCACGCCCCCCGTAGCGTTGGAAATCCTGATAATAAGATCCGCCGCGTGTCATTGAAGGATCTGAAATAAGAAAAGACAAGCTTTAGAAATCTTTAAAGTATAAGAAGATAAGTGCATAAATGTGCTGGAAAATCCTTAGTTGTGTGTGAAGTGCAAACTACTCGCGTTGGACTAACGAACCACTCCTCAGTTGGGGGGAAGTAATAGGTTTCACTGTCAGTAACAATTCTTGGGATGAAGGAGTTGGAGTCTGTTGGAGGGCAGATGTCGCTTCAATCATTGGGGGTACAATTTTACCACAGGCAGGGTCATCTTCAAAGAGCTCTTGGGAAGTGATAATTAAGTCACTTAAATCCCCAAAGACGTCATCACCATCATGCCCAACCTGATTCCCTCCTCTAGCTCCTTTGTCGGCACTTTTCCTGGTTTGAGAAGGAGGCTCCTCTTCTTCTTCAATTATGGAGGCAAGTGCAGGTTTTTCAGATAGCCCCATGTCATTTCTTGGAACAGAACACTTTATTAGTGAAGTTTTTACAGAAGTTTCTCCTTGTACGTGCTCTTTAGTAGAGACCGGAGCATCAGGAGTTTTCGCCGGAGAGTCAGGAACTTCTGTTGGGGCTTCATGAATCTGGGTAGAACGAGAAGGGTGTAAAAGCTCAAATTGATGAAGTAGCTCATCTGTCAATAAAAATTTGGCGCTTCTTTCTTCAGCAGCCACAGCACTTAGCCTCTCAAAAACTGGCTTATGGCTAGAATCTCTGGAAGGAGGAGGAAGTGCTGTATAGATAAGAAATGGAATCAGCACTTGGCAATATGAACAACAAAAATTTAGAGTGAAATTGAAGGAAGAAGGAAAAAAAAAAAGATCTCACTTCCTACTCTCCAACTTGCGTAAAATTCCGCGGGGCAACGAATGTAGAAATATTGATTCAGGAAGCCATGTGCGCTCTCCGGCAAATCTAAAATAAGTTTGCGGTTCCTCGCACCTCTTACAAGAACGATTGAAGGGTGGTCCTTATTCTTTGCAAACGTGCACAAGTAACAAATCTCATCAAAGCTCGGAAGTCGGTCAAGTGTTCTCCTAAATAGAACGCACAATCCCATCAAAATGGCATAACCGTTGGGATGCAACTGGAAAGGAGAGATCGTCAATCGGAGAAAGGTTTGTCGAAGAAATTCATTAAAAGGAGGAATTGCTCCACTTGAGCACATTTGGCGATTTATGGCAATATAACCATAAGGCGGTCTGTCAGCAAAATCATTTGGCCCAGGAAGCAAAACTTCTGCCTCGGCAATGCCAAATTGAATGCATAATTGATTAAGCGTCCGTTGTTTCAGAAGAGTAGGAGTTTTTTCTGGAGGGTTCTCTATTGGAATAGCAATCGGGAAGGTCCCTTCGGCATATTCTGTCATCTCTTCTTGTTCTTGTTGAGAAGTCATTCTACACAAGCAACTGGATATTCAAATATGAAGGTGCACGTTTCCTAAAAGTGTGAAGTGTTGTGCGGAACTAAAAAAAAAAAAAAAAAAAAAAAAAAACAACAACAAGAGGAATTCAAACATAACTGAAATTAAGTTGGTTGACAGTTAGTCAGCTATGAAATTCCAAGACCTGTTGATATAACGCTCAAGTATTGTGTTAATGCAAACGAATCAGCTTTAACTGGATATTTTAAGTTTTGCTTTAGCACTTCACTTGAGTTCATTGGTTCACAACATTTCATTCACACAGTTCATTTAAGTTAATTACTCTTTATCAACTAATCTGTCATTTGATGTGGGCAGTCAATGGCAGTATATTCGTCCCGGTTTTCTGCAAATATCATGTTTAACAGGTTATTAGCATGAGAGATAATCTACAACAAAGTGCAACAGAATTTGAGATTAAACAATCCAGTTCAATTCAACCAAGTCATCTCGGAATTTCATAAGTCATAGGTCGTCCAGCGACCTAGCATAGGTCGGGGTTCATTAGGTCGCGCTGTGCAAGTTAAAAGGTTCAAGGCAGTGCAGATTTCCCATAGTCCAAGTTTGGTTGCGACCTACGGCTTATGCCGCAAAAAAGATTAGGTTGTTCATTTTTTAGGTCGTCCTGCTTGAAATTCATGTGCAAATTTGTTAAGTCCTAGGTCGTTTGAATCTCAGCGCGACCTAGGAGTTAAGTCGCAGATTTGAAGGATCCTTAAGTCGTTCAGATCTTCTAAATCACCAACTCCCTCTCCACGCAATATCACACCATCCCGATGAACTATGACCCAATAACCCATTATCACTCACGATGAAATCCGTCATCCTCTTCGAGAGGTCCGTCATTCCTACGTACCACCGAATCATCCAAGAGGCGATTGAAAGCATCTCCGATCAATCACTAATTCAACTCAACACTGTGCTTTCATGAATCACAACTAATGGCGATCAAAATCGACCACAACTTGACTCAAAAGACGAAAAACGACACACGAAATTGCTATGAGATTCGGAGATGAGAAATTCCTGGTTCGGTGATGATCGTGGAGTGGATAGAGATCAGGTATACTTACACAATGTAATGGCGAGGTCGAATCGGTGGATGATTGGACTCTGGTTTGCTTTCCAAGATCGCGAGATGCTGTTAATGGCAGAATGAGGTGTTAAAACAGATGAAATGAGGAAGGAACGACCTAGGCTATTTATACCCCAGAGGAGTAGAAAGTGGATCGTCACACACGACCTAGTTCCTCAATAGGTCGCTTGCGACCTAACAACTCATCAGAGCGCGAGTTAAGAAGGTCGAAGTACACGACCTACGACCTAGGCGTATACTTCGAGGGGCAAATGTTAACTCCTCTTCGTTAGCGACCTAAGACGTGACCAAGTTTAACGACTCAGAGAATTGCCGACCTAGTGACCAAATTGAAGAAGCGACCTAAAGTGTTACGACCTAAAAATGCCTCGCGACCTAACAAGAAGCTACGACCTAATAAAGGCCGCGACCTAGCGGTTCTCAGCAACCTAAGGAATGCCACGACCTAACAACTCTCAGCGACCTAAGGGAGCCCGCGACCTAGTGGTTTAAGAGCTCCGCGACCTAACGACTTAAGAGGATCAGCGACCTAAATCATATGCGACCTAAAGAAAGCCATAGCCTACCGACCTAAGGACGAAGTGATCTCAGCGACCTAAGTCTCAGCCGACTTACGACCTATAATAAGTCGTACGCGACCTATCAACTCGCTGAGAAGAGAACCAAGCACAATTGAGATAGGTCAGGTTCCATCCCCTAGGTCGTTGCCCACCTACGACCTACTTTAGGTCGAAGACGACCTAGCACTTGGAGATAAAGATACTGCCCAACGACCTAACGGAGTACTTTGATTACAGGAAAGTTCCCACGACCTATGATAGGTCGTTAACGACCTAGGATAAGTCGCTCTCGACCTATCTGTATGAACAAAGGAGCCGCCTTTTTGCATGCCGCTGGAGATAGGTCGTTCACGACCTTGGACTTGTACGAATCAGCACGTATGTTCTTATGGAAGGAGGGCCAGAGCTTTCTAGGTCGACTGCGACCTACGACCTTACTTAGGTCGGTCACGACCTACGACCAAACTCCGATAAAAACCTATAAATACAGCCCTAACTTGAACGAGGAGGGGATTTTTTGGGGGGCTCACTCTCTTCAAGCGTCGAGACTCTGCTGCATTCAAAACCAATTCAACACTTGGAGGTCTCAAGACACTAAGAACGCTACAAACAACTTCAAGAAGAGATCACATACATCCAACATGGATTTGAAGACTCTCATCTCCATCGAAGTTTAGAATACTTGTTCTAAGTTTCTTATAATTCAAAGTGAATTGTACTTGGGAAGAATTGTATCAACTTGTAACGAGATCATCAATAAAAGTACTTAAAGTGGACGTAGGCTATACCCATAAGCCGAACCACTATAAAATTGTTGTTGTTTACTGCTTTTCCGCTATTACTTGCTTGTAATTCTTTCCCGATCTATCGGGTGGTGCTTTCACAACTATAACACATACACTGGGGTGTTAGCGTTCAAATTTAGGCGTTAACAGTTAGTCTATTTTTCTAATATATATGCCACTTTTAATGTATGTATATTCATATTAATAAAAATGGTAAAATCATTTGCTCCATTCAGCTATAAAGATATATAGATCGTATAACATAAATTATGTACATAAACAATAATGAAAATATTAATTTGTAAAACAATTATAATGCAATGATCTCAAAATTTAATCATGCATTGCATTATATAATTTTGTTTTAATTTAAATAATTCCATATTAACATTTCTGCACATTTTACAAATCATTCACCATTCTTTCCTATTGTTTACCTTTAAGTTCATAGATTTGAACTAATTATGTAATAAATTCATCATATTTAAACCAATGTAGTTAGTTTCAATATGCGTATTATATTCATATTAACAAATATGATAACATTATTTTTTACTAAAATATATAAGCACATAACATATATTAAATGTAAACAATAATAAATTTTTTAATATATAATTTATTTATTTTACTGAATTTATCTTACATGCATAATAAATTTTTAATCTTTTATAAATACTACATTTTACAACTTACCATATGCAATGCACGAGTTATACACTAGTCTTTGCTAAGTTAATAAAAAATAAAGAATGACGCTCGAAATAACAAGAAAATAAAAAGCGATTTCGAAAACATTTTAATCGATCGATGTTAGCATAAAAATATAAAAATAAACAACTCGAAAAGCTAAATTAATATAGCTTCATAATTCAGAAAATAACATTATATTATGTCAGCCAAAATATAGAACCAAGCAATTTGAAAAGCTATTTCCATTTAGCATTTACAACATATTATTTGTAAATAATAAAGCTACATACATTTAGCTTGTCATGTTGGTTTTTTCCTATATTCTTTTTCCTCACATTAGTAAAAAAGCGTTCTCTAAATAGTTTTATTATTATTTTTATTTTTCTCTCATAAGCAATAGAAAAGAATACTTGCCATAATTAATTTCATTGTCTGTGAAATGTTGACGTGTGTTCTTGATTTTAAATATTTAATTTTTTTTCATCCAATTTAAACTTGAAAGCTGTACTTGATATAAATAACATAAGCTGGTTGTCTTTTGAAATAAAAAGAAAACAATTTCGTGCTTGAAAACCATATCCACTAAACTATATTTAGTGTGCTACCACCGACACACAGAAAATGCCTCCGACTTCCGTAATTATAAGTCACTATACAAAGTTTGATTTGCTAATTTTTAGCATCAACTATTATTTTATTTTAAGTAAACAACTACCCAAATATTTTAAAACATAGCAATCATCTCTCGTATTTTCTAACTTTTTTAAAACACAACAAAAATCACATAACATGCAAATTAAATCAAAAATAAAATAATAAAATTTATTTTTTTACAAAATTTTAAATAAACGTTTAGTTGATCGGTTAAAAAATGGTTTGTCAAATCAACTGCGTGTTTTTGAAGCATTTGATCGATCGTTTTCTTCCATATTTTCGCTCTAAAATACTTTTTTATTTGAAACGACAATGGCTTCTCAATTTTACCGTGATTGGTATCTTTCATCTACAAACCAAAAAAGCGAAAAAATACAAGGAAAAAATGTCATAATATTACATGATATGATATTACACCACAATCAAACTTTATATCTTCCAAATTCGTGTTAACTACGAAATTATTAAACTCATTCTAAACAACACTAAAATGAACTCCAACATTAGTTCTAAGATCGATATGTAGAAGAATAATAAACTTCGGAAAAAAAGCACACAAAACCTTTTGTGTTCATCAAAATTATTATTCACTGGAGATGGTTTTCTTTCCTCTAGTATTTGAAAATTTTATTTTTTGGTGAAAGAGACAGAAAATTCAACATTAGATTATGGCCGAATGATTGCCCGGGGAATAAAATTTGAATGGCACATTAGCAGCTTTTTCACAACTCAATATATTTATGCGCTCTAGACGAACAAAAATTACTGATATCAATACTCCATTCGTATTCCATCCTGTCTGTTTACAGGTTTGACCATCTTCTTCTCAATTCCTGGAATTAATCAAATCACATCCATTGATAAATCGACAAAGCACTGCAAGGAAATTAATGTCAGACAACATTTCAAATCAATCCAAATCCCTAATTCTCAAAATCGCCCAATCTTTCAACCGCAAAATCTCTCAGTTTTTCTTCATTCTCATCAATCAAAAGGTTGGTATAAGCTGCTATCTAATTTTTCATCTCCAAACTCCAATCTTATTTTGTTGTTCACATATGCCAAAATTCAGAACGCGGGATCTATTGGAGCTCTCGCTGGATTAGCGATTGCTTTGATATTCATCGTGAAGTTATTGAGTTTGCCACGTGGAAGGCCCAGAAGATCCGATAGAGTCAAACGAAGAGAACTGAGCTCTAGAAATGAGGTTGACTCGAGGTCAAAGAATTTGAATTTCACTGAATCGCCAGCTGAGGTATTTCCCCTATTTTTCACACATTTGTTCCTCAATTATTTGTTGATTTTGATGATTGATTTCCATTGTAGCTTGATCTTGGGAAAATTGTGAAAATGAAGCTGAATGGGGGACGAAAGGTAATTTTCCTACCGATTGCCATGCTTTTTGATATTGATAGGGTAAGAATTAAATAGACTTTATTAAGCATGAGAAGCTGATTGCGGGTTCAATTTTTAATGTAGTTAAAAGCATAGGATCAAAGTAAATGCATGAACGATATATACTACTAGACCATTAGGTCTCCTATATCTCTAAATGACATTTGTCAAGGAACCGTATAGGTCTTCGGTGGGTGAAATATGTGAATTTCAGTTTTTTTCCTATTTGGATCAAAGTTGACCAATGAAGTCTAATGAGTTTCACTTGATTCAATCTTGTTATTCAGTAATATCATTTTATTTAATATTATTTAATATTTATTAATTAATCACATGAATTAATCTAACTAAATTTTTATTTAAATGTCATATGTATATATTAAATGATATAACAACACAGTATAATGAAATATAAGCAGGTGTATAATTATACACACACATATAAACATCGAGATTTATGTATATTATTTATACATGTATACTATACTTATATGCACATATGACAATTTCATATGAATTTGGGAATATGCCTAACTGTTACATATATTTGAATATACTATAATATATGTATATGGTTTGTATAAATATATTTATAGTAATATATATGCGTATAGTTTAGACACACACACATATATAATTTGCTGCCTTTTTTTGGAATCCTAAAAAATCCGGCTTGGGGAGGGGGGGGGGGGGGTTGAATACTTGTCCGCCACAACTGAATTACCAAATTAAGTCAGCCTTTTTGAGCAACTTAGTGCGGCTGCCAAGACTCGAACTTTCAACCTACGACAAGGAAGGCGTATGCTCTTGCAACTAGGCCTGCGGACTATTTTGTCGTCTCTTGTATATATTTAATATATATACATATATAAAATTATGAAAACAAATCTATATAATAAAAATAGATAATTTCAAAGTAAGAGAATGCTTGATTGAAAGTGAAGAAGAATCAAAGTTTCACCTTAAATCTACATCTAACCAAATTAGAATTAAAAGGAAATATAATAAAGTGTTATTTTAAATTTCCTTATTTATAAACACTAAGTAATAATAGATTCAATACCATAAAAGTTCATGCTTGATCACAATAGAATATCTGAACTTTAAAATTATAACTTCGAAAATACACATTGTAAAATAGTATTACACATATAACTTCAATGACACAATTAATTTTGAAACGTTGTATATACACGAATACATACGTATGTAAATTGTAATTTAAGATTCAATTTCAAAATTATATATTTGACTAAACAAACTTGAATATATATATTTAAAATAAAGTAACATAACCAAAGTATTTGATGTCGGTTTACAATATTGAAAACATGAAATTGAAGTATATGAATACAAACTCACATATATATGCGCACAATTCAATTAATTAAACATCAAATCCATGTTTATATGCGAATAAATTGTGGTAACAAATGTAAATTTTTATTATACTAAATCTCATAAAACAATAATCTCATATCTAACAGACAATATCAGTAAATAAAATAAATTACACATTGATTTTAAATTAATTAATCAATTAATTTAATTGCGATAACAAAAGTAAATTATACAGCAAATTAAATCAGCATTACTAATGATTTCAAATCCAACAACAGTATCAATACACAAAATAAATCATACATATAATAGATTTTACATTTAAATGATAATACACAAAAGGTTTAAAATAGATTCAACAAGTGGTAGTTCAATATACATATTTGTGATTTAAGTCATGGTTAAACATCACGAATGAGTGTAAATAAAATGAAAAAAAAACTTGAAAATTCTTGTCCTTTGTAACATACTGATTTGTGTTTTCTTCTTCGATCTCTATGTAGATCCACATTCAGCTTTGCAAACGAAGAAAAAACCATTAAATATATGACCGACCATTGATGCCTTTAAATGATACAAAATTTTGATTAATCCATTCCATAATTATCTTTTATTTAAACCCATTTAAAATTACAACGATATCATATATTGATGTGCACAAATATGAATTTTATACATGCATTCAAATAATCACTTTAACGATCCACCATTTAAGCAAGGACATTTGCTTAAATGATAGATAGTTATTTATGGTAAAATAAAAACAGTCACAGAACACATACACAAAAATAAATACAACTCAGAATCTCGCAGCGGAAAACAAAAAAGTACATAAGTCATGCAAACTTCAAATAAGTTACATTATTCACACACATATAATTGGAAATGAAATGAGTCTAACTAACATAACGAACTAAACTGATGAAATAATAGAAAATAAAATAAAATCTTCAGCAATGCCTTCGTCTCCACAACAAGCTCTCCAATTGGGAATACTCAGGCTGACCCGAGCATAATGTAAAAACACAATACTCGAGTCAAAACTAATATCCTCGTATAAGTCAATAAACCAATGCAAAATAACTTAAGATATGTTATGGGTTTTTCCATTTCCTAAGGATCCGTTAGACTATCTACATATAATAGTGTATTATACAATAAGTAATGTCTATCAGTAAAATAAATATCAAAATAGCATTAGAGCTTTACATTGATCCACCTTAACATATTTACACAGTTTAAACCAAAATCGTAATGATCTCGTATAGGGATAAATATGACAAGGCACGTGAGGCAATACCCAAGGTAGAATTCTACCAGTTTACCATTTTTGGTTGGTCGTAACCCATCCGTGGCCGACCATGACTATCAATCCACAAAGAAGGGTGCACCCATCGAGTTCAAATCATGACAACAAAATACGAAAGATCAACGTTGCTAGAGGTAGCTAACCTCATTGGCCAAACATAGGCTCCTGTTTTAGTCATTTTAATTATGAAATGATTGTCAAAGCTATCCATCATCGTTCCTTACTTCATTCCAGTAAACGTCGCTAATTCAACCATTACATTCTGGATATCATCCACTGCATACACGGTTATCAAAGTGGTTTCGGAATTGACAGAGAGTATGTCAATATTCGACCCCGGTCTCTTTGACAACCCAGCGTATGTTTTATACACCGTTTGGACAATTATGGTTTAAAACAATTTATATTAAAACAAACAGATTTTTATTTTTTCAAGTTCCTTAAACCCAATTCCACATTTCCCAAAATTTCCAATTTTAAAACATTCCGATTTCAAAAGGAAACCTTAAATTTTAAAGACCGTTTAAAACCAGTAAATTAGATCACTTATTCAAAACTTATTTCAACTTAAATCTTTAATTCAATTACAATTTAACCAACCAAATTTTCAATAAATTCCGAAAATTTATTAAAACAATTTAAATCTCTATTATAATTTATCGAACAAATTTCTAATAAATTTCCAAAAATTTATTAAACAATTTAAATCTCTATTATAATTTTATCAAACAATTTTCTAATAAATTCCAAATTTATTAAACAATTTAAAACTCCCTTTTTGGTTAATATATAAATTTAACTCCAAATAAATTTAGTTTACACAAATTTCAATATACGAAAACAAGTTACCGATTTAAGTTTAAATCTAATTCAAAACTTAACTTAAATTCTTATCTTCAATACCCTCATTTTCAAAATTTTGCAATCCTAATTTAAATCAAATTTTTACGGAATTAAATCCAAAAATCAAATTTCTTTAAATAAAACATTTCAAACATTTATCTCTAAATTACCACCTACTTAATAAAATCACTTATTTCACCTAAATTTATTTAGATAATAAATACCAATTTAAAACATAATTTCAAATTTCAAATCATTTATATAGATAAATTTCCAAACGATCTCCGTTTATAAAAATATTTCATTCGACCAAACGGTGTTTTAAATTTAATTTTCTACCAAAACCAAGTGGAATAATTGAATTTAAATATGGGTATATATTATTTCAACCCTTTCCAAAATCATAATTTCAACATACAGTCATATCTAAATATTGATGGGGAAATTTCAACGAATCATAACATAGTGAATATCAATAACATGGTGAAATGTGACATGTCCAAATCAAAATTTTCTATACTTGTGTACATACATAAGTCGTGTATATCGTGTCAACATATATACATATCATTCAATAATTCATCCAACGACTATATATCAATCCAATTCAACTACAAACATATAATAGTGATAATTTAAGATTTATTAACTTGCATCATGATATTAGTCAAGCGTGAATGTAAAACACCCACCTAAATGACGATAACCCAATACGATCACGAATGGCCTACAGCGCGCGACACGATCTGACTCAAATACGGATCTTCAACTCGAACACGTCTTATTACCAATCCGTACATCAGCTTTTACTCTTTTTTTGTAAAACACCCTTTTTTCTCTTTTATAAAAATATAACTATATATAAATATAGTCACGGTCAAGCGAAAGAGAGAAGGGGAAGAAGCAAGCTGGTCGGTCGGGGAGTGCCAAGCAGGTGCGGTGACGTCAGGGAGGTGCGGGTCGTCAGCAGCAGTTGTTTTTTTATATAATGGAGGTGGCGGCGGTTGTAGAGGAGAGGAGAAGGAGGCGAGGTGTGGGTGGTCTCGGTGTCAGTGGCTTGGGGTCGACGGTGAAGGTGAGGATATGCGATGGTAGCAGGTGGTGGAATGAAGGGGCGTGGCTCGGATGTCGATATATATATATATATATATATATATATATATATATATATATATATATATGGAGGTGGTGGCTGTTGGAGGAGAGAGGGTCGGCGTGGTCTTAGGGGATGGTGCGGCGGTGGGGAGGGGTCGGAGTCGGCGAGTGGAGGGGGAAGCTCGTGAAGGAGTGCGGTGGAGCTTGGCCGAAAGGAGGAGGAAGATGATATAATTTGAATACTCTGGTTTGCTTTCATTCGTTCATATATAATTGTATATGCAACAGTAAAAATAAAGAAGAATGGAAAAACAAGGTGGCCACGTGCGTACATAAAGGAATAAACCGATTATTACTGCCTATTCGAAGACGTGTTATATTACCAATTCAAATCTTATTTTTTACTGTGCACTACCATCCATATTCAACTTATACGTGTACCAACCTTCACGTGTACTACTTCAAAGTTATAACGTGTGTTTACTTATCATTTTTTTCTTTCAGCCGTTTATATATATATATATATATATATATATATATATATATAGTAGCCACTGTTGCTCGAACAAAAACACTGCACTGAACAAACCAAAAGTCTAAACACACGAAACGAATACCGTTGTGCTCGGAGTGTCGATATGAACGCGTTATAATATAGAAAACTGGTCATTTAACGCTTGGGTGAAAATTCGTTATTTTCGCAATGTTGATTGTCGTTACCGTAAATCAATTGTATAAATCGATTAAATCAGAGCTAGCGAAATCGGAATTCAACGAAATGAACGTCGACGTTTTTATTATAAATCTTCCAAAAAATATTTTCATGTACAATATTTAAATTTCCGAAACCAAAATCTCACTGTTTTATTAATGACTGATTTCTACATTAAATTTCAAATCGTTCAAAATTTCCTTTTTATAATTCAATCTACATTTAATTCGTTTTAAATAATCGCACGCAACATTAATTTAAATTCAAAATTCATATTCTCAACTTAAATCAAAGTAAATTTAATCGAATTACATCCCAAAAGAACGTTAAATTTCGGAATCGTTACATTCATCTCCACTCAAAACTTTTCGTTCTCGAAAAGAGCAAAACGCAAAAATGGAAGAGAATCAAGAGATAGGTTAAAATTAGAAAACATACCCGAATCAAATAATTTAGGATTGGAAGCACGAATACTCTCATCAGTCTTCCAAGTGCAATCTCGATCATTATCACTCCGCTGAACTTTGGCGAGATTGACTGATTTACTCCTCAATTTCCTAGTAGTCTTATCCAGAATACAAATGGGCTTCCTCTCAAGAGTAAGATCAAGTTGAACCTCCAATTCCTCTAAGTTGCGTGGATTGAACTATTGCTGACGGGTCATGAATATACTTGCGAAGGTTGGAGACATGGAATACATCATCTAACATCGGATAGTTTTGCAGGCAACTCCACTTTATAAGCTAGAGTACCAATCCTTTCAAATATACGGAAAGGACCAATAAACCTTAGGGCCAACTTCTCATTCTTCCCGAACCGAACTACATTTCTCAAAGGCGAAATTATGATATATACAAGATCTCCAACTGCGAATTCCAACCCCTTTCGTCTTCTATCGGCATATTTCTTCTGCCTATCCTGCGCAGTTTTCATCTTCCGCTTAATCTCTTCAACCTTCTCATAAGCTTCCAAAATAATCTCAGGTCCAAGAACAAGTCTGTCTTCCGTTTCAATCCAACAAGACGGACATTTACGTGGACGTCCGTAAAGAGCTTTGAACGGTGCCATGTCGATACTAGCCTGAATTAAAGATTCGAATTACGGAAAGGTTTATTTACATATATATTTAATTCAATTTTATTTAACAAAGTTCTACCTGATAGCTATTATTATAAGTGAATTCGACAATATGAAGATGGTCTTCCTAAGAACTACCTAAATCCAGAATACAAGCACGAAGAAGGTCTTCCAAAATTTGATTGATTCGTTCGGTTTGGCGATCCGTCTGTGGGTGATAGGCCGTACTCAAATTCAACTGTGTACCTAAAGAATCCTGAAGGGCTCTCCAAAAGTTACTAGTGAAAATATGGTCACGATAACAGATGATACTAGAAGGAATTCCGTGGAGTCAGACAATCTCCCTTAAATAGATCTTAGCTAAAAGAGGTGGTTCGACTTGATTTCATCGAAATCAAAATGAGCCGTCTTCGTTAAACGGTCAACAATCACCCAAATGCTCTTGTTATCCATTCTCGTTCTTGGTAAACCATCCACAAAATCCATAGAAATTTGATCCCACTTCCATTTTGGAATCTCAAGTGGCTGTAACAAACATGCCAATTTCTGATGATCGACTTTAATCTGCTGACAAGTACTACATCTACTCACATACATCGAAATGTCCCTCTTCATTCCTTCCCACCAATAAAGTCTCTCCATATTCTGAAACATCTTTGTCACTCCGGGAAGAATAGAAAATTCGGTTTTGTGATTCTATCTAAGTACTTCCTCCCTTAATCCATCTATATTTGGAACACAAACCATACTTGGGTTTTCATTTTGCTTAGCGACTATATGATCCATAAGAGAAGATGAAACAACAAGTTGACAAAGCATAGCCTTGTTCCCACTCAAGGCATTGGTCGTCACATTTGTTTTTCCCAGGGTATAGTTGATGTCAAGGTCACATGCAGTGAAGAACTCAAGCCATCTCACTTGCTTTAAATTCAAATCATTATGAGAGAAAATATATTTCAAGGATTTCTGATTGGTAAAAAGCTCGAATTTGGTACCCAAGAGATGATGCCGCCACAACTTCAAAGCGAAAAATACAGCCAGCAACTCCAAATCATGTGTTGCGTACTTAACTTCATAGGTCACAACTGTCTACTAGCATATGCAATAACTTTGCCATGCTGCATTAAAACAACACCAAGCCCACTTCTACAAGCATCAGTATACACTGTAAGGCCTTAGTTACCATTTGGAATAATAAGAACATGAGCGTAGATCAATTTGTTTCAGTTCATCGAATGCTTTTTGACACTTTTCATCCCAATTGAACTGGACATTCTTTCGAGTTACAGCTGTCAGAGGAGAAGCAATGTGAGAGAAATGCTCGATGAACCTCCTATAGTAATCAGCAAGGTCTAAGAAACTCCTAACATATGTGGGTGTCTTTGGAATTTACCAATCTTGGATTTATATATAAGGCACAAATAAAAAATTTGAGAATTTCGATAATCAAATCGAAAGCAATTATAGGAACTTACATTTATTACGGCGATCTTAGCGGGATCCACCAAAATTTCATTTTTCGAAACTACATGGTCAAGAAATCGAACTTCCTCCTGCCAGAAATGACATTTGGAAAATTTTGCCTTCAACTGATGGCTTCTCAAAGTTTCAAGCACGAACTTCAAATGCTGCTCATGCTCTTCTTCGGTTTTAGAAAAAACCAGAATATCATCGATAAAAACAAGCACGAATTTGTTAAGGACATTTCTGAATACTCTGTTCATGAGATCTACAAAGTAAGCCGGTGCTTCGTTAACCCGAAAGGCATAACGAGCCATTCATAAAATCCATCTTCAGTACGGAAAACAGTCTTGTGAATGCTATCCTCAGAAATCCTCAACTGATGGAAACCTGAAGCAAAGTCAAGCTGAGAAAACGCCTATGCTCCATAAAGCTGATCGAACATATCATTAATACGAGGTATAAGATATCGGTTCTTGTGTATGAGCTTATTCAATTCTCCGTAGTCCACACACATTCTCAAGGAACCATCAGACTTAGTGACAAAAACTACGACTGCCTCCATTCATAAAAACTTCTCTTAATCAAGCATCTAGCCAATAGATCATCAACTTGTGTTTTCAACTCCACTCTTTCCTTAGGCGACATCCTTCGAGGGGAAAGTATCTCTGAGAATAAGATCAATTTGAAATTCGATTTCTCGATGAGGTGGTAAACAAGTAACCTCACCAAAGACATCTGAAAAAGTTAAACAACTGGAATAGTGTCTATGTCACTAGAATGTGAATCAAGGAAGAAAACAAAGCTCTTAACAAGATCAAAATGCATCTTGCATTGGATAACCAACTGGAAACCGTTATCGTCAATCAAGGAAATGGTCCGATAATTACTAAAAATAACTGCATCGAACTTGGATAGCCAATCCATGCCTAACAACAAATCGAATCCACTAAAGCCCAAAATATTAAAGTCTCCGGTGAAACGGTGTTTGTTTTTAAAAAGACAATCGCCCTTACAAATCATTCTTAAGTTTGCGGGGCCACCAATGTGATTAGAAGCACACAAGGATTTAGAAGCAGGTTCGGGTTTCAAAATTATGCTCAAATTTCTTACATAAATCAACATATATAAAACTATGAGATGCTCCAGTATCAAATAGAACACGAATAGATATATCATGAAAGGAAAGCGTACCTTGAAGTACGAGATTGGTCTCCTCAACCGGAGGGGTGAAAGCAGTGACAACAAAGATACCAGATGGTTTGCCTTTTTTCTGAGTAGGACAATCTTTCTTGAAATGGCCAAACTGTAAGCAGATATGGCATAAGTCACGCCTAGTCATCTGGCTGGAGGAACGGCTTGTAAGGATGTTGGTGGACAATCTCTGACATAATGTCCCTTTTTATCGCATTTGAAGTAAGTGATGTGCGACAAGTCCTTAGTCTTTTTCTGAGGAAATCCAACTCCTTGATGGCTTTGCCACTTCTTCTTCTGGCTACTAAAATTTGACTTTCTCTTGCCAAGGCTACTGAAGCTAGACTGGGCTGGGGTGTCTGAAACTTTTGAAATCCTATTCAGCTTCAAATTCTTAAAAACGGATCGCCAAATCAATGATATCAGAAAATGACTTATGGATATGACCGATCAGCTGCTATCTATACTCCCTACGCATGCCAGCAATAAATTTCTCTTTCTTCTTAAGGGGAATCTCAATCAGGTGAGGGCCAAACTTCGATAGCTCATTGAATTTTCTTTCATACTCTGCTACAATCATCTCGCCTTGCTTAAGCTTCATAAATTGATTATACAAATCCATCCTCCCAGCTTCGGATATCCACTGGGTAATAAAAGCTTCCCTGTGAATTCGGAGAATACAAGGCTAAGCTAAACTTCCATGAGATAACCATAAGAGCATAAAATTCTCATTTAGATAAACCTCACCTAAACTGGATCCATGAAATATCTTCCTCCGAGGTATGAGCTATAAAAGCATCCTACCAATCAAAAGCGGCTTCCTGAAGCTGCCAAGCTGCTAATTGACACTTCAGAGCGTCAGTGATACCAAGTCTAACAAAAATCCTTTAGGCATTCTTAAGCCATTGTTGTGCTACAACAATGCCCTCAGCACCTGTGAACATCTTTCCTCCAAGCTGGGTATACTCTTTACTGAGAGTGGTAAATCTCACTTTCGGGGCAACAACAGGTGCAACAGCTTCATTTGGGATATTTCCCCTACCTCTGTCTCGGGTACTACGATTACTCATCTGGAATGGGCAAGAAAATTAATTAGAAGCTAAATCAAATGAAGAAACCTAGTCAAAATAATTTTACTAAGGATGGACACCTTAAAATTTTCAATCTCACTTAAGGTTTTAAACCATTTCTTTTTCTTTAATTTTTAAAAATATGTTCTCTCAAGAAAGATTCTACTCATTCTAGGGTAATCAGTTACTCTATCTATAATGAGTTTACCCCACAGACATAGGTGTTTACTCAACCATAAGCTCTGATACTAACTGTAACGGCCCACCATTTAAATAAAGACATTTGCTTAAATGATGGATAGTTATTTAGGGTAAAATAGAAACAATCACAGAACACATACCAGAAATAAATACAACTCAGAATCTCGCAGCGGAAAATAAGTACATAAGTAAGTCATGAAACTTCAAATAAGTTACATTATTCACACACTAAATAATTGGAAAGAAATTACTGAAAATGAAATGAGTCTAACTGGCATAATGAGCTTAATTGATGAAATAATAGAAAATAGAATAGAATCTTCAGCAATGCATTCGTCTTCACAACAAGCTCTCCAATTGGAAATACTCAGGTTGACCCGAGCATAGTGGAAAAACACAATACTCGAGTCAGAACTAATATCCTCATGTAAGTCAATAAATCAATGCAAAATAACTTAAGAGATGTTACAGGTTTTTCCATCTCCTAAGGATTCGTCAAACTATCTACATACAATAGTGTACGCTACAATAGGTAATGTCTATCAGTAAAATAAATATTAAAATAACATTAAGGCTGTATATTGATTCACCTTAACACATTTACACAATTTAAACCAAAATCGTAATGGGCTCGTATATGGATAAATATGACAAGACACGTGAGGCAATGCTGAAGGTAGAATTATATTAGTTTACCCTTTCTGGCTGGTTGTAACCCATCCGTGGCCGACCGCGACTATCAATCTACACAGAAGGGTGCACCCATCGAGTTCAAATCACGTCAGTAAAAATACAAAAGATCAACGCCGCTAGAGGTAGCTAACCTCATTGGCCAGACATAGGCTTCTGTTTTAGTCATTTTAATTATGACATGAGTGTTAAAGCTATCCATCATCGTTCTCTTATTTCATTCCAGTAAACACCAATTCAACCACTACATTTTGGATATCATCCACCGCGTACACGATTATCAAAGTGGTTCCGGAATTGACCGATGGTATGTCAATATCCGGTCCCGGTCTCTTTGACAACCCAGCGTATGTTTTACACACCATTTGGTTAATTATGGTTTAAAACAATTCATATTAAAACGAACAGAATTTTATTTTTCCAAGTTCCTCAAATTCAATTCCACGTTTCCCAAAATTTTCAATTTTAAAACATTCCGATTTCAAAACCCAGTTTCCTTTGAAACCTTAAATTTTAAAGTCCATTTAAAACCGATAAATCGAATCACTTGAATCAAAACTTATTTCAACTTAAATCTTTAATTCCATTACAATTTAACCAACCAAATTTTCAATAAATTCCAAAAATTTATAAAAACAATTTAAATCTCCATTCTAATTTATCAAACAAATTTCTAATAAATTTCTAAAAATTTATTAAACAATTTAAATCTCCATTATAATTTTATCAAACAATTTTCTAATAAATTTCAAATCTATTAAACAAAACTCCCTTTTTGGTTAATGTATAAATTTAACTCCAAATAGATTTAGTTTACACAAATTTCAATATAGGAAAACTAGTTACTAATTTAAGTTTAAATCTAATTCAAAATTTAACTTAAATTCTTATCTTCAATACCTTCATTTCCAAAATTTTGCAATCCTAATTTAATCAAATTTTTACGGAATTAAATCCAAAAATCAAATTTCTTTAAATAAAACATTTCAAACATTTATCTCTAAATTACCACCTACTTAATAAAATCACTTATTTCACCTAAATTTATTTAAATAATAAATACCAATTTAAAACATAATTTAAAATTTCAAATCATTTATATAGATAAATTTCCAAACGATCTCCGTTTATAAAATATTTAATTCGACCAAACGGTGTTTTAAATTTAATTTTCTACCTAGGTCAAGTGGAATAATTAAATTTTAAATATGTGTATATATCATTTCAACCCTTTGCAAAATCATAATTTCAACATACAGTCATATCCAAATATCGATGGAGAAATTTCAACGAATCATAACATAGTGAATATCAATAACATGATGAAATGTGACGTCCAATTTTCTACACTTGTGTACATACATAAGACGTGTATATCGTGTCAACATATATACATATCATTCAATAATTTATCCAATGACTATATATCAATCCAATTTCAACTACACACATATAATAGTGATAATTTCAGATTTATTAACTTGCATTATGATATTAGTTAAGCGTGAATGTAAAACACTCACCTAAATGACGATAACCCGATACGATCACGAATGGCCTACAACGCGCGACACGATCTGACTCAACTATGGATCTTCAACTCGGATCTTCAACTCGAACACGTCCTGTTACTAATCCGGACAGCGACTCCTACTTTTTTTTTGTAAAACACTCTTTTCTCTTCTATAAAAATATAACTACATATAAATATAGTCACGGCCAAGCACATGAGAGAAGGGGAAGAAGCAAGCTGGTCGGCCAGGGAGTGCCAAGTAGGTGCGGTGACGTCAGGGAGGTGCAGGCGGCGGGTCGGCAACAACATTTGTTTTTTTATATATGGTGGAGGTGGCGGCAGTTGGAGAGGAGAGGAGAGGGGGAGGAGGCGCGATATGGGTAGTCTCGGCAGCAGTGGCTTGGGGTCGGCGGTGAAGGGGAGGACATGCGATGGCAGCAGGCGGTGGAATGAAGGGGCATGGCTCGGATGTTGATTTTTTTATACGGAGGTGGTGGCGGTGGCTGTTGGCGGAGTGAGGGTCGGCGTGGTGTCAGGGGATGGTGCGGTGTGGGGAGGGGTCAGAGTTGGCGAGTGGAGGAGGAAGCTCGTAGAGGAGTGCGGTGGAGCTTGGCCGAAAGGAAGAGGAAGATGTTATAATTTGAAGACTCTGGTTTGCTTTCATCCGTTCGTATATAATTGTATATGCAACAATAAAAATAAAGCAGAATGAAAAAAGCAAGGTGGCCACGTTCCTAGATAAAGCAATAGACCAATTATTACTACTAGCCTATTCGAAGACGTGTTATCTTACCAATCCAAAACTCTTTTTTTACCGTGTACTACCATTCATATCCAACTTATACGTGTACCAGCCTTCACGTGTACTACTTCATAGCTATAACGTGTGTATTACTTATCATTTTTTCTTGCAGTCGTTCCTTGAATTTATATAAGAATCTAACAAACGAACCCTGTGTGGCCACGTGCGTAGATAAAGCGATACACCAATTATTACTACTAGCCTATTCGAAGACGTGTTATCTTACCAATCCAAATCTCTTTTTTTTTACCGTGTACTACCATCCATATCCAACTTATACGTGTACCAGCCTTCACGTGTACCACTTCATAGTTATAACGTGTGTATTACTTATCATTTTTTTCTTGTAGTCGTTCCTTGAATTTATATAAAAATCTAACAAACGAACCCTGTGCATATATATGTATATAGCAACCACCGTTACTCGGACAAAAACACTGCACTGAACAAACCGAAAGTCCAAACACGCAAAACGAACAACATTGTGCTCAGTGTCGATACGAACGCGTTAGCATGCAGAAAACTGGTCATTTAACACTCGGGTGAAAATTCGTTGTTTTCGCAATGTCGGTTGTCGTTACCGTAAATCGATTAACTCGGAGCTAGCGAAATCAGAATTCGACGAAACGAACGTCGATGTTTTTATTATAAATCTTCAAAAAATACTTTCATGTAAAATATTTAAATTTCTGAAACCAAAATCTCACTCTTCTATTAATGACTGATTTCTACATTAAATTTCAAATTGTTTAAAATTTTCGTTTCATAATTCAATCCACGTTTAATTCGTATTAACTAGCCGTACGCAACATTAATTTAAACTCAAATTTCAAATTCTCAACTTAAATCAAAGTAAATTTAATCGAATTACTTCCTAAAAGAACGTTAAATTTCGGAATCGTTACAATCATAAATAACTCCTAACATCAAATAAATTAAATAATAGTCAATGTTTCTCAAATATTAATCAATTCAATATATTTTATAAATTAATTAAATAATGTGGTTTTTTGAGAATTCACAGAAACAGTTGTGTGACTCGGAGGTGTGAATTTAATCAGCAATTAATATTGAACAATTCAGTTATTTACATTTACACGTCACCTTAGCCGGTGGTATGATAGTTTGATCGAATTCACCACTTATCGATTTTTTTAGTAAAATCTTATTATATATTATTTTAAGCGATACCATTTAGTAATAATAATTTACCCACATTCTTCATCCGCAATATCACTTTAGGATTAATGAAATTTGGTTCTGGTCAAGATTCCTATCTCATCCATATTCAAATCAGTTAGTTCACAAGCAAAGTCTTTGGTTTAATAATAACATTTATTATTAACTGTACCCTATGTCTAGAGATTTTGACTTTGAATTGGCTACCATTGACTTTGATATTAATATCATATAACCGATGAGACAAATTCCCTATTGAACAGTGTTTCACTTTTAATGTTTAACTTAAATCTAACTATAGTCGCTCAATGGATCGACATGCCATAATTTAACTATAATCAAAGTTGCGTATTCACATTGAAGTTCCAAGTAAGTCGATAAAACCGTATGGCATCCTCACTTCAAGATTTCATGTTTGACCTAGTTGTTATTTACCAACATGAAACTCTCAGACGAGTCATTGCATGATTATCCAATAACTACGAGTACGCAACCTCTTGGTGACTCCAACAGCCATGAGCAATACAGTGCCCGACATTTGGATAGTGTCACACATTATGATCTCAAGATTCTCAACGGATGTCTCACTTGAAACATCTTGACCATAATATTTAAAACAATATGTTATTCTAAGTTGTGATAATTTTCTCATGATTAAAATAATTTGTAACTGTTATCACACAAGATATTATTTAATGATTTTCTATTTATATATACTTTGAATTAATTACTTAATTAATTATATCACTATATAACAAAGTATAGAATAAAAATTAAATACCTTGATTACGAACAAGATTGGTTATAGAGTTGGATATATGTGCTAGATTGTCGCAAATATTTACTCTGTTAATTAACTCTCTCTGATATCGATAAACTGCTTTTATCATAATGAACTTTCGAAGTATGTGTCTCAACTTCTAATGGGCTCTAGGTTCTTTCACGATCCTTATCGCAACATTATTTTCACAAAACAAAGTTGTGAGATTCTCAACGTTTAGAATCATCCCTAGCTCAGTTATAAATTTGTGCATTATATGTACATGGAACCTTTGCTACTGCATTATTCAAGGTGATGTATTTAACATTTTGGTTGAATCTGCCCTAACATTTGTTTCGAACAGTTCTAACTTAAAGCTCATTAACTAAGATTGAAAATTAATTTAGGATCAACATACCATACTCGATATCACTTATGAAGTTCGAGTTTGAATACCCCTTCATAAGGAGTTTGTTATTTTTATAGATATTTCTTTTGTATTTTGTAAATATTCGAGAATACTATTAGTTATCGTTTAGTGAGCTTAATTCTAATTTGGTATTTGCTTAGTGTACCAGGTATACATGTGAAATGTGATATAGTAGACTATATAACATATGTGATAATTTCAATTATCGATGGATGAAGAGTCCATCTCATATGCTGCACGTTAAACGTTTTAGTGTTGTGTCTATGTATATCATATGGAATTGTTCCAACATCATTTTATACTGAATATAGAAGATGTCATTCTCAAATCCAATGTCGAGGATTAAACAATTAAACTAAAATAGTTTTAACACGGGTAAATCGTTAATCATTATAAATTTGTTGTTTACTTATAGTTTAAAAAATGTTTTAGTACCTTTATGTTCTTTTTTATAAACACATGTTTTCTCAGCATTTTGATTGAAAACCAAATTATTTGATTTCTCTGTTAAAATACTTGTTCAACTCTGATGCTTATTGCACGTCATCGTTGTATCCCCTTTTGGATCATATCCAAAACATGCAATCATTATTATCGCTTTCATCGACTTCGAGATATGTTGGTTGTTATGTGCAAGCAGACTCTTTTAAATCATTATTTATAAGCTATGTTTCAACATCAAAGTACCAAACTCAAAATTAAATTGTGCGACACTTGCGTGTAGAATTCAAATGGTTTTGAGCATATTGACTAACAAAATTACATCACTAATTTCAATATTTGAAATCGATCAAGTGATTGCGTACTTTGTTTTATATAATTGCAACTGCATTGATATTTTTGAAGATACACTTTCAGCCGACGGATCGTATCACAAATACCAAAACTGTATTTTACTTGAAATTCATTTCGGATTTAAAGCATCATGTCATATGGCAAAGTCGCTCTTTATGGCTTTATTGACAACTAAGGATTGTTACCGCTGACAATTCTTTTTCTCGACATTGATGAGACTCTAATTTCTCTTCAATGTACGAGAATTATTATTAGACATTTTAATATGTCGCGTGTCCGTTTTAGGTTCATGCAATTTTATTTCATCTTATGTAATCATTTCTATGTTAAAGTCCCTGGATCATGTCCAAATCCATTGTACTGTCACTAATTTTTAAAAGAACAATTGTTTCTCAGTAAGATAGAATATGCATTTAAAAATATTTTGTAAACCGTCTTTTATATGTGTAAGAAACTGAATTAATTTTAAGTTTGCGAAACTTATGTTCATAATATAAATTTGACAACCACGTATCTTAAACTATTTAAAATCGTGATTTTCCATCAATTCATATCTTATATGAATATGATTTCATAAATTATGCTTCAGATGAAATTAAATTTAACATATATGTGTATGTATGTGTATAAACACACTTCATTTAATTGAACATTAATCCATGTTTGTACGTGAATTAAATTGCGATAATGAAAGTAAAATTTGATTACAGCAAATTAGATATACACAAACCAATAATCTCAGCTTTAACAAAACATATTAGTACACAAAATAAATCAAACACAAATTGATTTTGAATTAATTAATTAAATTGTGATAGCAATAGTAAATTTTTGCAGCGTTAACTAATGATTTCAAATCTAACAATAGCATCAATACACAAAACAAATCATACACAGGATGTATTTTTACATTCAAATGACAATACACAAAAGGTTTAAAATAGATTCAACGAATAACAATTCAATAGACACATGCGATTTAGGTCATGTTTAAATACCACGAATGAGTATAAATAAAAGGAATACACACCCGAAAAGTCTTGCCATATGTAACACCTTGATCTATGATTTCTCCTTAGATCTCTAAATAGATCCACCTCCAGCTTTGCTAGAGAAGGATGAACTACTTAATTTTTATTCTATTTGACATTTTTATTTAATTGGGAGTTGATTTTATTTTAGAAGAGATGGATTAATTTTCAGCCATGGTTATGGAGATGATGAGAGAAAAATAAGAATAAAAGAACGAATCAGAATAAAATTAATGATTTGTTTTATTTGAAATAGTGAAACCTTTTGCTTTCTTTCAATCAAAACATTCCTAATTGATCTCTTAATTTTCTCTCTCTTCACCTCTCGCTCTTCCAAGATATAATCGGCCATAGATGCCATTGAATGACACCAAATTTAGATAAATTCGTTTTGCAAGTATTTTTTATTTAAACCTGTTTAAAGTTATACCGACATCGTATATCGATGCGCAAATATAACTTCTACATATGCATTTCAATAATTACAAATAACTTTCAAGCATCAAATAAATTAAATAATAATTAATATTTCTTAGATATTAGTTAATTTAATTAATTTATGATATTTTATAAATTAAGTAAATCATGCGATTTTATGGAGAATTCACAAATACGGTTATATAACTCAAAGGTATGAATTCAGTTAACAATTAATATTGAATAATTCAAACGTTCGCATGTCACCTTAGCTAGTGGTGTGACAGTTTGACCGAATTTATCATTTACGGATTTTTTTAAGCAAAATCATATTTTATATTATCTTATGTCATGCCATTTAGTAACAATAATTTACACACTTTCTCTTCGTCAATATCTATGCAGTTAAAGCGCTTAGAATTCCATAGCGGTGGACATGTAAAAAGTTATAGCAATGATATAGGGTGATATAGCGGAAAATAACGGAGATGCAAGAAACTTCATTTGATATAAAATCAAATATTTAAATTTAATTTATTCTATTTCTCATATCATTTGTGTAGAAAAAAGAATATTGTTTAATCATGTCAAAATTAAAGAATATTATGATTTATGCTGCCCATATTTAATGATCATATTAGCTTTTTAACTTATATTGAGCACTTCTGCATTGAAATTAGGTTTCTACCTTAACTTTATTGATTTGATTCAAATGATAACTAGCTAAATCCAACTTTTTATATTAATGTTGCTAATACGAGTTCCTAAAGCAGGCACTAAAAAAACCTTAATTTAGCGGGTATAACAGAAAATAGCAGAGCTTAAGCGGATCTACTGTTTCATAAAGCTATATGAAAAAAATATAGCGGTCGAAGAATGCTATGTGCCAAAGCGTGAATTTTACGAGGCTTTATTGGGGGTTTAACTATATAGGTCGACACCATATCATTTTAGGATTTATAGAGTTTAGCTTTGGTCAAAATTTCAAGTTCATCCTTATTCAATTCAGTTAGTCCATAAACAAAGTTCTTAGATCAATAATAAAATTTATAATTAATCGTACTACTTTAATTAGAAATTTTGATTTTGAGTTGATTACAGTTGACCGTGATACTAACCTCATACAATCAAATATGTGAATTCTCTATTGAACAGTGTTTCACTTCTTATGTTTCAACTCAGATCTAAACATAGTCACTCGATGGGTCATCATGCCATGATTTAACTATAATCAGAGTATTCACATTGAAGTTCTATAGTTTCTCAAGTTGAGAGAATAGTGTAACAACGTAATTTTAAGATTTCCTGTTTGAACTAGTTATTAACCAACGTAACTCTTAGATGTGTCATTTTATAGTTATTCAATAACTTCGAGTGTATAACCCCTTGGTGTTTCAGTAGTCATGAGTAATATACTACCCAACATTTGTAGAGCGTTGTACACTTTGGTCTCAATGAATGTATCAATGTCGTTTCTCGAAATTTTTTGACCAGATATAATTAGAACAATACGATATTCTAAGTTATAATAATTTTCTCACGATTAAATAATTTGTTAGTATTATTGCACAACATATTATTTAAAGATTTTCTGTTTATATATTTCTGATTAATTAATTAATTAATTATATTATTATACAACAAAGTATAAAATAGAACTTGAACACCTTAATTATGAACAAGATTGATTATAGTGTTAGATATATATAACACATAATTGCCCATTTACTATCATAACTCTTTCAATTTGCAGACCTTATTTCAAGTTGGAGTAAAATACTGTTTTTTTTTACTTTCACGTTGTTTTAATTAGTCTAACCAAGGATGTTTTTTAACTACATGATCAATTGATACCAATGAGATTTGATTACAAGAACTATAAATAAACAATATAAAGACATACCACCGTTGGGACACCTCAAGCCATTGATTTTTGGCTCTTAGTTATGTTTAAATTGATGATATTTAATGAAATTAAGTACCAATAAAATAATCATTGAGTAAAATAAAAGCATAATCCAATACAAAGGTGAACTAGTATTATCTTCGATACGCACTCGCACATATCAAGCGACCATTGCAAAGTAGAAGAATTTGTAAATTTCAATTTGATTTATTCCATTACTTTACATTCAAGTACATATAGTGTATAATTTCTACAATTATTTAAAAGATTATCCTTAATTCTCTCATTGTATAAATTTAATTATTTGTAGTTGTAACTTTTTACAAGTATTTACTAGGTTTTCCAATTTATTTTCCACCGTTATATATTCAATTCTAATTTTTTTTTCTTTGAAAGTTAGTTCTTCCTTACAAAGAAACAAATAATATGTCTATTAAATTCTCAAATAATAATAAAGTAAAATTATACACTCTTCTTAATTATCTTTGGCTATTCCGTATTAAAACCACTCTCAATTTATTGTCATAATGTTAGCATACATATTTTCTTATTTATTCCTACATCAAGAATATTTTTTCAATGAATCATAGAAACTTGATCATATACTTATATACATCTCGCTCCTTGCAATTTTGAATTTACACAGTTTATTTTTAAATAAACAACAAATACAGTAAATTTGTACTTAATTTCTCTTGTTTTGAGATAGATGTAAGATGATCACATTTTAAAAAAAAAATTGATCATAAATCTATGAAATAACATGTTAAAATCAAAACATTTTTCAATAAACTACATGATTTTCATCAAAAATAAACTACATAATTTTCATAATCCAAGCCTAATCTCCCCTTACCATTTTTTGATCCATGATTGAATATTTTGTTTAAATTTGATAATATATGATACTTATTTTGTATGCATATTTTTTATTGTTTGTTGTAAAATTTATGGATTCATGAAAAATGTATCAATTCCCTGTTATTACGTTTTCAGTTTTAGATATGCTTATCATACTCTAAGCTTTATGTTTTATTTTTGCACGCTTAAGTCTTTTAAGCTCATTTACATTTATTCTTTGCATAGTACCATCAGAGAAGATTAAGGTTTCAAATCTTGGATGTTGATCATGTTTCATTTTAGGATTTTTAAACAAGATATCTCGTATCGGGTGTATCTCGTACCAGTTGGGACCTCGAACGAGATGAGTGTATTTCGTATCTACATCTTGGATTGACATGTATGATTTTAGAGTACATCTTGGGAGTATATTGGAGTAACTTATGTGTCCAAAGTTGATATTTAACAAATCTTTTTTAAAAGATAATTGTTATCTAATGTAAATGTTGAGATGGTAACATGTCCAATTTGCATAGAAAGTAAGTTGAGATGAATGTGTTCTTAAAGAAGAGGGATAACTAGATTAGCATGATTGGTTTGGCAGTGCTTGAATGGTATCTATTTATTTGAATTAAAAAAAGGCGTACCCAGTGCACGATGCTTCCGCACAATAGCGGACTCTAGGGATCTATTTATTTGAATGTGGAAAAAAAAATCTTTCGTTGTTACTCATTAATATAAAAAGTAAAAATACGATCATGTGGTTACATAGTAAATTAGATAGAGTAATTTCTTTTAGACCCGTATATAATGTAAAAAATGTTAAAGGAAAAGAAAAAATGTATCATTTCGACCGAGATCTCGGATTGAGATTTCCACCCATATTTCAGTGGGGGTTTGAATATTCCAGAGGAGATGAGTGTCAAAAGAGATATGAACGAATTTTAAAATCTCATTTTATCAAGATGTGAAAGAGCTATGTTACACATGTTAATGTCGAAACAAATTTTTCTCTAACTCTAGAAATACTTTGCATGAAATGTTGGGTATTAAAAGAATTATTTTCTTGGAACCTTGCAAATGAAAGTCATAGCCATTTAATGAGCTTTCAAATCAATTTATTTCATTGTAAATTTGAGTTATATTCAGTTAATTGAAACGATCTATAAATAGCTTTACGCCAAACATTGCTTACTATATTCAAAATGTTAGGATAATAATAAACTTCAAAATCTTGCAAAACTCTACCAAATGATCGTTATATCCAAGAAAATAAGCTTTTCAAAACAATCCCGTTCATTGAAATCCAACCAATAAAACTCACATTTATGGTTATTTTAATCAAAGGGGTTCTGATTATTCCAAAATAACGAGCATAGCTTCGACCATTTTTGAGGCATTAGGTCTAAAAATATCACCGTAACATGTTTTGATTCGAACTCTGGTCGAACATGCCCTATTAATACTTGTACGGATTTGGTTTTGACTTTTTAAACTTGGATCTGAGCTCGAGTCGATTATTGTTAGGGTCAGAGACGATTTGATTGTTATCATATTCGACGTGGAGTCATCTTGATAATTAGTTGTACATCGTACCAAAATATGATTGTGTATATTGTTGGCATCATTGCATGTAATATTTTTTTGTAATTTTGTTTTTGAACTTGGTTTTGTCACCATTCAATTTATTTGCAAACTTTAGTTGTGACTTTTTAAAAAAAGTTGCAAGTTAAAATGATGATTTTTAGCATCAACATTTTGGGTTAGCTTCAATTTACCCCAACAAGCTTGAAAAGTTTAACATGCGAGACTTGAGGTAATGAGTTTGAATTCAATGGTCACAGGTCAGGCTCAGGTAATGAGCCGAATAGTACCTACGAATGAATAGTATGAAATAGTACATTTTCTCTAGGGCTTTTAAGCCTAAGCAAACCTAACTCCTACTCCCACCTGGCTCTGATACCAAACGCTTTCGGACCTTCGTTTGCTCCTTGCTTGCAGTGGATGTTGATGATGATAATAATATTATACTTGAAGATATAATAATAGAGGAGAGGATTATATTATAGTAAAAGAAATTTTATTACAGTAGACTATATAACAGAAGGTGGCTTTCCGCCATCATAAACATTTTTACAAGCTTTTATTTTTTCTAAAACTTCTCCCTCATTTCATATATTACACACATATATAGTAGGATATATTCGGTTACAAGGTGAATATAACGGGCATGTGCAATCTTTAAAGATTAATAATGCATCTTATCTTCTTTGCTGGCATTAATAATGCTTTCTACTTTCGTCCTTTTATCATGATTAAAATCACATTTATTGCCGTCAGGATGAGACCTTCAGCTTTTGCTTTAAAAATATAATTCATTTTGTTGGCATTTTTTAAAGTAAATTTCTGCTGGCCCACTCTTTCAATATCACCTTATCTTCTAGAGTATTCTACATTTAAACAATAACATATGTAGCACTTATCTACTAGATATTTTGTGCCTCGAATTTTATCTTGTTGGTGGAGGGACTTCTAGTGGATGTGTTAGAGGTGGAAATCCTGAAGGATGTGATAATTGTATTTCATCCATAATGAAAATTTGCTGGGCTGGTGGAAATATACGTATAGAATGCAAACGTCATTAACCTTCTTCTTAAAGCATCTAACATTGTGGCTCTTGCTTTTAGCATACAGTCTTCCATTCCTTTTAGGTCTTTTTACGAGCTTTGATCTATAGACATGCTCATAAGCTCATCGTCACTATCTGAATCCAATATAACTTTAATCTGTATTTTTAAAAGCTTGTCATTAGTTCTTTTAATAATTCAGATAAATCCTCTTTCGAAGAAGGTGAATCTGATATTTTTTATGGTTCATGGCTAATTAAACCCTTTTCTGAGAAAATTGAATCTTTTAAAAATTCAAATTGTCCTACCATTTTATTAAAATTCTTCTTCCTAAATAAAAAAGGTTTTCAACTTTTATTTCAAAATTTTGAAGCGTTCATGGAATAACAACATTCCATTTTATAATCCAAGGCACTTGATAAAGTGCTGCAAATCTTAAATTAAGATATTTCATAGAAGTATTTATTTGAACAAATTCATGATTCATCGTAAATATTTTTTATCTTTTATGGTAAAATTATTGGACATAATCCAAAATTTGAAAATCAAATCAAATTTTTTATAGTGCCTTGAATTTTAAACTGAATAAACCAACTCTGTTTTCTCTGCCTATTTTCATAATAGAAAGCAAGATCTTAGGCTTTGACATAGTCAAAGTAATTGAAATAAAATTTGTTTCTGTAAGGATTTTTTGAATTTGTAATCAACTTCTTAGGTTTGTATAAATCGTTTTCCACTGTTTTGGGGTAATTATTTTAATAATAAAGGCTCTTGAGAAAGCCTATTCGTCACCTTTTCTCACGGTATATTCAAATTGCGCAGAACTTGTGTAGGTTAAAATTTCTTGGTAGAAATTTAAATCCTTTGGGTAAAGGTATATGCCAGTAATTTTTTTAGTAAAAGGTCATAACATCTTCAGTAGAAATGTGCATGTATTTTTTCTCCATAGGAGAAACCTATATGGTTGATATTGAAATATATGGATATACGTATTCTCTTGCTGATACGGATTTTACCGCTAACTCATAAGTATCAGCTCTGAGTTGTTCTTCAACTGGAGTAGTCTTTAAGACCTCTTCTCTTAAAGTTTTTTCATCCTTTTGAAACACTGACTTCTAAGTCGTAATATGACAAGTCAATGCAGTTTTACTGCTTTCTTCTGTTTCTTTTTCTTTATTTATTTTTTCTCTATTAAAATTGTCGAGTTAAGAAATCTGGTAAAAAATCATCAGGTCCTTTAATAAACTCAATATCAAAATTAAAATCGAACACCGATAAGATTGTTTGCCATATGGCAAATATTTGTTTTGATGCAATGTTTTTAACATTCTTATGCAAAATTTCTTCGACGGACTTACAATCTACCATTAGTAGAAACTTTTGATTTAATAAATCACTTTCAAACTTTTGTATGCATAATACAATTGCTAATGCTTCTTTTTTAATAGTAGAGTATTTAACTCTTGGTCCTTGCCAGATTCCTAATATAAATATAAATTCGACTAAAGATTCTTTATTGGCAGCTAGGAATTTTCTTTATTTTTGCTTTTATTTTTATTACTGCCCTTGTATGTTCTTTTATCCAAACATGTGGATTTTTTTCTCAATCTTTCAAATAATATTTTAGCACCATAAGCCAAGTCTTTGTAAAATTCAGAAACGTAGTTTAAGCTTTCTAAAAACCTTTGTAATTGATTTTTATCTTTAATTTTATTTGATATTTTTTTTACAAATATGATTGTTCTATCAATAGAAAATATTGTTCCGTCCTTTATAATATGTTCAAGAAATCTTATTTCCATTTGAAAAAGTTTTATTTGTTTAACTGATACAGCTAACCCAACTTTTTCAGTAATTTTTATAAAAATATTCAAATGTTTGAAGTGTTGATCGATTTATTTTGAGAATATAAGAACATCATCAATATATACTATCGTAAATGCTGAATTGGATATCTAATTCATCTCAAAGCCTTGTTTAAAGGTTTATAATTTATAACCAGTCTACCTTTAAAACCAGCAACAAGATTAAGACTAAATATGTCCGCTATAATTCCAGTTAGTGACAAAAGACATAATAACTTTCACGATTTCTTATTAGAAATAGTTGAATCAACATTATGTGATGGACCAATATATTTTTCATGTTTTTCAAATTTTACTATGTCTTTAATAGGCCTAAGTTTACTCCAGTATCTGGATATAAAAACTTTTAATATGAAACCGGAAACACAAAATGTTATTCTTATTTATAAAATATGTTATAAAGTAATGAATACTATTGTCACTGATACAAAAAATATTTCGATTAAAAATTAAGGTACACGCTGTTTATAGCAGACATTCGTAAAAGTAACGTTGTAATTCTAAAACTAATTAGTTGGAATGAAATTAATTTACCAGATAAATGGCTTCTTGAAGAAGCAAATGAATCTACTAAAGTATAAAATAAAAATTAAAAGAAATTATTGAATATCATGATGATGACGTTGAAATTAGATTTTCAAAAGCAAGACACACACCTAAAATTAGGTTCTAATTCTAAATCAGAGGAATCAAGATTCGGTAATGCTGAAACCACTCCTTTAAGAAAAAAAAGAAAAATGTAATTGCGAGAAACACAATGGATGGAGTTTGTCAACCTGAATATAGAGTTGAAATTTCTCCATCAAATTCTAGATCACCAACTGCTTCAGATATGGGATATGATGAGGATAGACGTGTTTGGTATAAATACCATAACTCTTGATGAAGAGTTTGAATTTTCTTTTTCAGAATCTGAAAAAATAAAGTTTTATTCAAAAGAAAACAAATATAAAAGAAAATGATTATTTATGAAAAATCCTAAAGAACAAGAAAAATGAATCGAAAGATATAAAAGGTTTTTAAAAAAATGGAAAATGATCTTCCAGAAGATTATGATATCTTCATAATGATAGAAAAAATGTATAAAATAAAAAAGCAATAGGATACTTTTTTTGATTTTGATGACTTCTTAATTGTTGCTAATATAAATTGTGCTTATAAAGATTATACTACCAAAGCAAGAAAAACAACTAGGAGTATTCATCCTCTAGAGGCTGACTTATCAGTTAAAATTGATAAAGAAGAAATTATTGCTACTTCTTATAGGAAAGACAAGACATTTGAAGCTATTATAGAGCAAAATAATTTTGCAAATTTAACATTGTAATCAATAGGTAATCAACTTACAAGAATTGAGTAAGGGTTTAATAAAGATCAAACAAATACAACAAAAATCTGCGATACATATGAAGTTTTATTCAAATCCTGGTCCGCACAAAATTTAGAAATGAATATAGATAAACCAGAAGAAAACTCTGAAATGTTAAAAGAAATAATGAAAAGGCTAGACGCTTTAAACATTAAAGAAAAGGAAGTTGCGCCCATAAAAGAAGATAAAGGGTCCAGAGAAACTTCGGAATCAGAATCTGATAATAATTCAGATGAAGAAATAAATAATTTACAAAAAATGTTCTTGAACATAGATTAAGATAAACCAGAGAATAATTTTGAAGTTAATAGGACCGACGTCAGTCGACCTCTTATTTGAGGAACAAAACAATTATGAAGCTGTATCATTTGATGGTACCTCCATTGTAGAATGAAATACTGATGGTTATCCTGAATACCAAATACAAGCTAGTCTGAATTATATGACAATGTATGCTACTGTATGCGTAATTAAAAATAATTCAAACGATAAATAACTAAAGCTATTGTACAAGTATTTATAAGACAACTAAAAGGTTGGTGGGATTTTCATCTTTCTAATGGATCAAAAGCGCATATATTTACTGTGACAAAATTAGAAGATGGAATGGCTAAAATTGATTGCGTAAATACGCTAATATATACAATAGCTAAACATTTTATTGGAGTCATTGCTCTTCAAACTGATAGAACAAAAGAGCAGTTATTAAATTTAAAATGTGAGAATTTATCTCAATTCAGGTGGTATAAAGATGTATATTTTTCAAAATTATTTACTAGAAGTAATTGTAATCATGAATTTTGAAAAGAAAAGTTCTCATCAAGGCTACCACATTTCTTTACAGAAAAAGTTAAAAACCATTTAAAACAGAAAAATAAAGGAACTATCTCTTATAGCCAATATACTTATTACGAATTAGCAGCAGAGGTTGTTTCAGAAGGAATTCATTTATGCAATGAAATAAAATTACATAAACAAATCCAAAGGACGAAGATTTATGGAAAAGAATCTTAGGAGATTCCTATGATCTGCTCGGTTTATTACCAATAAAACCAATGAACGAAAACAAAAGATTTAGAAAATCATCTAAGAAAAGATTTTATGAAAATAAGAATTTTAAAAAAAGAAAATTATGCAGAAAGTAGTAAAATTCCTAGAAGGAAACTATATAAAAGAAAAGATTAAAATAAATATGCTCAAAGAATTTTTTTAATATGTTGGAAATGTAAAACACCAAGCCATTATGCTAATAAGTGTAAACTAAAAAATAAAATAAATAAGATTAGAATTAAAAAATTCATTTAAGAAATTATCTATATCAAGCTCCGATTCAGGGAAAGAAAGTATAAAATTATCTGTTATTATAGAGATTAATTTAGAAACTGAAAATGAATCAGAAAATAGTTTAGATAATAATTCAGAATCTGATAGTTGTGATGACAATTGTGACCACTATAAAGCTTTATGTAAAGCAAATGGATTGTTTATGTTAACAAAAGAAGAAAATTTTATTCTGGATATGATAAATAAATTTTCAAATTTAGAAGAAAAGAAAAATATGTTAAAAAATATATTTAGAATCACATAAAAACGAAAAGAAGTTAAAGCTAAAAGAATCAAAAACTTATAGTTTAAAAGATATTCTAAACAGAGTAAAAACCTCAAATAATATTAATCCAATAAACACTGAAACTACGATTGTAGAATTACAACATGAAGTTAAAATACTTAAATAAGAGATAAAAGAATCAAAAGAAAGAATATCTTAATAGAGGCAAAACCTCTAGATGGTAATATTCTGAGAGAAGAAGAATTAAATTCCTTAAGATTTATCAATGCAGTCGACAAGGTAATTACCCATAAATGACACACTAAGGTCACTATTGTAGTTCATAGAATATTATTTTACTACAATGACAATGATAGATGCATGTGCAGATTTAAACTGCATTAATGAAGGGTTGATACCTTCAAAATATTTCTCTAAAACTTCAGAAATATTAAACGCTGCAGATGGCGGAAAATTATTAACTAATTATAAGTTACAAAATACAGCCGTTTGTAATAAAAGAATTTGTTTAGAAATTTCATTTATAATGGTTCAAAATTTATATCATAGCGTTAAACTAAGAAATCTCTTCTTACATTTGTTATATTCTATAACGAATATATCAAAAGAAGGAATTACTAGTAACATTAAGAATCAAGAATTAATATTCAAATTTATATGTCAACCACAACATTATAAAATTGATATTAGACAACAAAATATTAGAAGAAAAGAAAATTTTCTAAACTCTTGCAAAGTTATATTGAATAAATTATAAAAGAAAAATTGTTACAACCAAGTTTACAAGAAAAAGTTAAAGACCTGCAAAGTTATATTGAAAAAACTATTTATACGGATGCTCCTAATGCCTTTTGGCAAAGGAAAAAACATGAGATAGGTTTACCTTACGAACCCGACTTTAAAGAAAGCCAAATTCCAACTAAAGCTAGATCTATAGTTCAAGGACATTTAGAAATTTGTAAAAAGAAAATTGAAGAATTATTACAGAAAGGTCTTATTACATCATCCAAAAGTTTATGGAGTTGTTCAGCGTTTTATGTTGAAAACGCAGCAGAACTAGAACGCGGAGTTCCAAGGCTAGTTATAAATTATAATCCTTTAAACAAGGCTTTGAGATGGATTAGATATCCAATTCCTAATAAGAAATATTTATTAGCAAGGCTTCGTTCAACCAAAATAATATCTAAATTTGATATGAAATCTAGATTCTGGCAAATTCAGATTAAAGAAGAAGATAGGTTCAAAACTGCATTCACTGTTCCATTTGGTCATTATGAGTGGATGTAATGCCGTTTGGGTTAAAAAATACCCTCGGAATTTTAAAAAATTATGAATGATATTTTCAGTGCTTATACAACATTGACGATAATATATATTGATGATGTTTTATATTCTCAAAGTCAATCGATCAACATTTCAAACATTTGAATATTTTTATAATATTACTAAAAAATGGGTTAGCTGGATCATCTAAAAAGATAAAAAATTCAAACGGAAATAAGATTTCTTGAACATATCATAAAGGACGGAACAGTGTTGCCTATTGATAGAGCAATCATATTTGCAGAAAAATTTCCAAATGAAATTAAAGACAAAAATCCATTACAAACTTTTTTAGAAAGCTTAAACTATGTTTCTGAATTTTGCAAAGACTTAGCTTATGATGCTAAACCATTATTTGAAAGATTGAGAAAAAATCCACCTATCTGGACAAAAGAACATAACACGGCAGTAATAAAGCGAAAATAAAGGAAATTCATTGTCTTGCAATTCCTAACATGATGCATTTAAAATAGCCGAGATTGATGCATCAGATAAATGTTATGGTGGTATTTTTAAAAAAAGAACCGACAATAGAGAATCTTTAGTGGATTTACTTCATGAATCTGCCAAGGAAATAGAGTTAATTACTCCACTGTTAAAAAAAAATATTAGCAATTGCATTATGCATATAAAAGTTTGAAAGTGATTTATTAAATCAAAAGTTTTTACTAATGGTGGATTGTAAGTCCGCCAAAGAAATTTTGCAAAAGAATATTAAAAACATTGCATCAAAACGAATATTTGCCAAATGGCATGCAATCTTAGCAGTATTTGATTTTGATATTAAGTTTATTAAAGGATTTGATAATTCTTTACCAGATTTCTTGACTCGAGAATTTTTACAGGAAAAAAATGAATAATGGGAAAGAAAAAGAAAAAAGCAGTAAAACTGCGTTAACTCGTCCTATAACGACTTATGAGTCAGTGTTTTAATAGAATAAAAAAACTCTAAGAGAAGAGGTCTTAAAGACTACTTCGGTTGAAGAATAACTCAAAGCTGATGCTTATGAGTTAGCGGTAAAATCCGTATTAGCAAGAGCTCATATATTCCAATATCAACCATATGGATTTCTCCAGTGGAGAAAAAATATATACACCTATCTGCTGAAGAGGTTATGATTTTTTACTTAACAAATTTTATTGACTCATACCTTTATCCCAAGGATTTCAATTTCTACCAAAATTTTTTAACCTAGACATGTTCTGTGCAATTTGAATCAGCCATGTGAACAGATGGCGAATAGGCTTTCTCAAACGCCTCTATTATTAAGATAATTACTCCAGAACAGTGGGAAAATGATTTATATAAATCTAGGCAGTTGATTACAAATTCAAAAAATCCTTATGGAAACACATTAAATTTCAGTTATTTTGACCATGTCAAAGCCTGAGATCTTGCTTTCTTTTATGAAAATAAGCAGAGAAAGCATAATTTTGGTTTATTCAGTTTAAAATTCAAGACATCACAAAATTTTCAAATTGGTTTTCAAATTTTGGATTATATCCAATAATTTTACCATATAAAATAAGAAATATTTATGATGAATTTGTTCAAATAAATACTTCTATGAATATTATAATTTAAGATTTGCAGCAATTTATCAGGTGTATTGGATTATGAAATGAAATGTTATTATTCCAAGGACACTTTAAAAGGTTGAAATAAAGTTTGAAACCTTTCTTATTTAGAAAGAATAATTTTAATAAAATGATGAGACAACTTTGAACTTTTTCAAAGATTCAACTTTCTCAAAAAAAGATTTAATTAATCACGAACCACAAAAATTACCATATTCACCTTCTCCTAAAAATGATTTATCTGAATTATTAAAAGAACCAATGGAAAGCTCTTCAAAAAGAAATTTAAAAATACAGTTCAAAGCTATATCGGATTCAGATAGTGACGATGAGCTTATGAGTATATCTAAGATCAAAGCTCATGAAAAGACCTAAAAGGAATGGAAGACTATATGGTAAAAGCAAGATGCACAATGTTAGATGCTTCAAGAAGAATGTTAACGGCGTTTGGATTCTATACGTATATTTCCATCAACCTGGCATTGTAATTTTCATTATGGATGAGATACCATTATCACCTCATTCGAGATTTTCACCTCTAACACATCCATCAAAAATTTCTCCACCGACAAGATAAAATTCGAAGCAAAAAATATCTAGTAGATAAGCTCCCAAATTTGCACTATTTCCTATTTGGAAATTTCATCGACGGAGAATTACAAGTGATGCAACAAGATAAAATGGACAGCTCAAGACTAATGTTGCTTCTAATCTTGGGGGATTGCTGAGCTTACGACGGTAAATGATGGGCTACTGTGAGAATCTGCTGCTTGGAGCCAAGCTGAGAACACGAGGTAATGAGTGATCGATAGATCCTTTAAATAAATAGAATCTTGCGAGTGGCGACCAACGACAACCAAATGGTTGAATCCTAGGTGGGTGTCGATTAACAACAACCCAATGATCAACCTAGGCAGATGGCGACCAATAACCGAATTGTCGACCCTAGATGGGTGGTGACCAACAACCTGTTGTCACACATGGGGTATTTATATTAATTCAAATTGATACTGGGACGGATGAGATGGTGCCGTAAAACCAGCTGGAAAGGCGCTGTGTTGTAGATTTGATTAATGAGGGACAACTGGCGAAGTGAAGGGAATCATCGATGGAGGTCAACATCAACAAGGAAATTATGCTCTGTCCTTAATGTTCAGAAAATGTTCATGCATGGCAGCAGCATGTTGCGCAACATGCTTTGTGTCAGAAAAGGACACTTGGTTGTACTTATTTGTCGGCCTTGTATGTATACTGATGCGGCGAGACGGGCCCAGGCAGGCTAGCCTTTTTCCAAGGATATCTAAAGAGATGAAAAACCGCTAGAGTTTGTGCTGAAGGAACAGACCGAGCCGGGCATGTTCGATTACGCTGCTCAGAATGATACGGGGGGGCGGCTATAAAGTTGCTTGTGGGGACCCTATCGGAGCCGGGTTGGCAGGCCATATTGGAAGCAATCTAGAGACTCGTTGATCGGTGTACGAACCAATGGATGTGCTCGATCATACGTATATCTTAGGTCCAGCTGATCATAGGAGGGGGAGGACGATGGAGATCGGGCTGAGTAGCGTGGACACCTTACTTTGCTTGTTGAGCTGATAGTTGGTAGTTGTCGTGGGTGCATTGGCCGGGGGACCGATCTCGAGCGTAATGGAGAGGACGAGCCGATAGGGGTCCAATCTAGACGGCAGTCGAGGGAGACTTGCCGTTCTGTTTTTGATTCTCGAGTAGCTTGGGGTAGGCTGATCTGGGCCTAGGCCGGTTCGGACAGAAGCAGATCAAGCTTAGGAACTTTGATTAAACTATCTTCTTACTTACGAAAAATTTGAGTAACATGTAGTCTTAGTGGAATGCCTTGTCATTCTACGGTCATACATTTCGTCGCATACAATTCAAATGCCACTTAGAATGGATGACAGCTTAGACGGCTATAGCAGCATCAGAACCCCTAATTATAACATACTTTGACATTTGCAGCCTGACAAGAGCAATGCCGTTGAAGACAGTGACCCATGCCAATCTCTTTGCAAATAGCTCAACAGCAGCAGATGGTTCAGAAGATGGTGTTTGGACCAATAGCTTAACATTCGACGATTTAGGGGATGCTCGGAAAGTAAGGCATGCATCCGGACCGTCCAACCCTCACCTAATTTGATAGTTATAGAGCAAGGTCAACACTGGCACAAGAAATTGATCAGTGGACAGTTTTAGCAAGAAAGCTCTTATTTTATATCCTCATTGCAATCAAATTGTAAAAGCGATAACAAGAGAACTGTAATGATGCATCTCCACAAACAACCCAGACAACATTGCAATAGCCAATTTAACTTCACTACTGCCAACATACTACGCACTGTCAACATAGAACAGTGAGGACACACTAGTATATACACGACGACCCGAATTAATACAAAACAACCAATATCTCTATTCCTTATATTCTACCCACAAAAGGATTCCTAATGACCTGAGAGGGTATTTTCTTGAGAGGACAGGGATTTGCAGGTGATAGGTTCTTGGTCAGATGTGGTTGTGAGGATGTTCTGCTATGGGAGTTTTTGGGTTGTTTCGATGTTGGTGGTTTTGGTTTGTGCAGTAGGTGGTGGAGGGTTCTGGTGGGCTGATGGGGCTTTTCCAGGTTAGAAGTTATACAGGCGATGGAATTGGTGGACGATAGAATTAAAGAGGGAAGTGCTTGTGATTTTTAGAAGCGGAGGAGGTGAAGATGATATGTGCTTTCATGATTGGGCTGGAATTCAATATGTCTGGATACCCATAATATCCAAAATCCGTATTCAAAAAGCGGATAAATATCCGATATCTAGGTAACAGATACGGTCCGCATTCAAAAATTATCTGTTCGGTTTTTGTCAAGATAATAGTTAATATTTCATTTATTTTAGTACAACGATGGACATGTGTATATTTTTTTATTAGGCTAATAGTTTGTATTATATGAATTTAATGCTTTTTAATTGCTCAGAATTATTTATTGTCATTCTATTTGTTTAATTTTCACACTTGTATAATCAATAAGATTGAGAAAATTTTATGCTAAACCAAAATTTTCTATTTATATTTCTTGATTTACCGTTCGCAGCGGATAATATTGTTATCCGATATCCATCCGTATCCGCAGATGCGGATATCCGATATTCGAAAATGATTTTAGATGTAGATGTAGATATAACACTATCGGTATTCGATAGTATTCGTTCACAGGTCTAGAATTTAATGGATTTAATGTAGGCGCTGTTAGTTTTAGAAGAGGAGACATAAATTTTTCTTGTAGTAGAGATGATCGTATAAAAGATGTTTAGGGTCGGGTCTGAAATAGAAAAGTAATGGTTGAGTAGTGATGAGGAAGGTGCCATGTGTGCTTTTCTTGTGCTCAAAAGAGAGAAAAACAAGCGTGCTCTCCAAATCACAATAAATATATCGTTTCTTACTAAAATGGCTTGTCAGAAAATTTGATATGAATGTTTTTTCTTCAGAATTGGCCTCGTTATATATTCCTTCACCCAAATATGAACATCGTACTCCGATGCTTGATTACACACGTCCGCTTACTCTTAAATAAACGTATTTAAGGGAATACACCACATTCAGTATTTAATAATTGTCCAAAATACAGTTTTACATAATACATGAAACTACCAATATGAGATCGTTATATGGCTCTAGATATTACAAAATTTAATGAAATCTTGTACACCTGTCTATCCACATTCCACTCGTAGCATAGTACTTAGTTTGGCCTCAAGTTCAACACATTCTTACATCAAACTTTTGGTACTCCAATTATGTATTAAATGATGTTTTCGTTCATATTCTTACTTCCAAATTATGTGTTCTATTAAAATATTGTCTTAGTACATCCATGGATCCTTGAATTGAGAGCCTATTTGCAACATCATGCGAGTAAACTGATAAAATAATTGGTAGACGGTACCTACATCTGATGGTTTGATAACAGCTAAATTTGTTGAAACTCTGTTACATAATCAACAAAAACTTGCCTGTGTTGGTTTCACTTTTGAAATTCGACTCGTGCCACAAGGAAAATTTTATTTTATGTGGATTTAAAACTCGATAACACTGTATATGCTATTTTTTTTCTCTTTTAATTTTTATAATTGGATTAAATCAAATATAAATCTATCTCAAATACCAGATTTCTGTAAGGGTTGATCTATAGTCAAATGATATATATGATTGCTGAATAACCAGTTTAATGCAAGTAGAAGGCTGAATGATGGTATCTATGGCTGTTTTGATAACAAGAAATTCCTGCTATTATACTATCACCAATCAATTGATTACCATTTTTGAGTTTAGCCTATATAACGGTACAATCAGTACAGTGGATGTACCATTTTAAATGGTAAAACATTGGTAATAGTTTTTCAAATTTGACAGTAACATTAATTTACCAATCCATCTATATACATGGTATTCATATAATTGACTGTATTTTATGTATTGAAAAGCAAGCAAAGAACCATATTCGTTTCAAGAATTCAGTTCAAACGATGCTGATTGCATTTTTCTTTCTTTCTCGTGTATTTTATTAAGCGACACCATGTAATATATGATGCAACACCACAAGCTTTTGATTTATGGACTAACGGTGGTTATCATTACAAGTGTAACGGTTACCCATTTATTGGTATATCAACCTTTGATATACCAACGAATCGATAACGGTAGCGATCTGCAATTTGAGCTTACTAGTAAAAAAATAGTACGGTAACAGCGTTTACAAAATGGTAGCAGTAACTATTACCGTAACAGCTTACTGGTATAAGTTTTTGGTCTAGTTCTATAGCAGTTTTGCTGACTTTAGATACTTCTCACAATATGTGAATGTACTGAGCTTGTTCATATTGATTTTAGCATTAAGCACTATATGGTATCTTGCACTTAGGTTACTGCCCATTCACTCATATGGCTATTTGATCATCTATGGATTACTTACTGCATTTCATCTCTAGGTTACATTCAATTGAACATATATGGGCGTTAGTTCATTTCACCATAGACGTGTTACATGGACATGCTAGGCATGTATTAAATTTGTATCATCTGTGCAGATGACTATCCAATTGCTTGGAGCAATTTTAGAGGAGACGAGCATAGAAGAGCTTCAGGTCATTGGTTTAACAACTTCTGGAGTCCTAGTTTTATAATTTTGTTAGATTTGAAATTTATTTATTATTGTTTTGCTCTTGCAGAAACAAGCTACCATTAAGCTTTCATCTTTAAAAGCGCTTGTGGAAATCTCCCAAACTTGTGATGTCTACCTAATGGAAACGGTGCTTGATGACGAAAGTGAGGTATGCAGTAGATTGCTCTAAAGCATTTTTTTGTTTGTTTGTTTGTTTTTTTCTTCTTCCATATTTAGGTTTGAATGAATGGTTTCTCGATACCATAACATGAGTGGTTCAAGACACACGTATTGTTAACTATTTCCTTTCAACCAGCTTTTGTATTCTCATATGTTATCTTTTATCCCTGTAAATTCACAATAAGCTGGTATCATCCATTGCCTTTCAGCCTTTGCTTCGTAAATTCTAACACTTTAGCATCCTGGTAGTGGTAGCTCATGAAAGTCGATCTAACCTGTCGAATCTTTGAAAGAATTAACTCTTGTAATTCTGTTGCCTAGTATGTGAATAAGTTTTATCACTGTCTTATACTGTGATCTCTTTAGCCGGCAATGGTGGTATATTTGCAATATCAACATCTTTAGCATGCTACATGGGAGACATAGATGCAATTTATGTGGGTTTTTTTTCTTTCATTTTTGTTTCCTTTTTTGCATTTCCTTTTTATTTGTTAGGTTTAACGATCTTACTCTCTTTTTGCGTGCATGTTACAAGTATTCTTGCTTAATTTATATTATGAAAATATAATTTAGCGTTTAATATTCAACTGTAATCTGAAGTTGGTAAATTGATGGTTGATTATTAGCTTTAATAGTATGGTAGCAAGATGAAATTTTGTATTAGTAATGTGTGTGTATATGTATATATGTATGTGGATGCATGCCTGTATGTAGGTATGTTTTTCGAATCGAAGAAAATGAAAAAAGAATACTTCCGATTTAATAAGGTGGCTCTAAAGATCTAAAATCTAATTATAGAAGAAAATAAGGAAAAAATAGTTTGTTCGTTTCAAATTTAATATTACTACAGAAAGATGTCAGGCATAACAACCATCAGTTTTAAATTGTGAAAATAAAGGCCAGATCATCAAATTTTTTTATTTCCATTCCATTTGAAGGTTGGAAGACTGTTATCATAACAAATCTTGATTTCAATTTGATATTTTAACCTTATAAATAGTTTAAAACAACCTTTCGTTGATAAATTTAAAAGGACAGTGACAAATAAAAAAACCTTACAAAAAATCTTGCAAGTTTTTGTAAAAAATGAATTTTCACATGTTATCTTAGAAGAATGAGAAAAATAATAAATTAGTGGGCTCTTTGGAAAATTGATTAAGAATTAGTGGGACCGAAAAATAAATATTATGTAGAGATATATGAAGAAAAAATAAGAGATAGTTAGATTTTCAAATCAAAGAAATTGTTTATACTTTGTACTTCCTAGTTTATTTGGTATATTCTATGATGGATACGACCAGTTCTCTAAATTAGTGATTAGCATAAAACGAGCATCTATCACTAATAGCTGCACCACAATTTTTCTCGTACACATCGATATAAAAAACTGATGGCTGCAGGAAAGGATCCTCATGGCTTTGGAGAACGCTGGCCTTTTCCTCACCAGGAGTCTGAGCAAGGAGAAGGTATGCTAGGTCTATTTTGAATTTTCAGTACAATACTTGCACAATTTAAAGTATGCCATGCCTTATCCTTAGAACACCTATATCTGGCACCTATTATCTTTCTCCCTAGTAAATGGGGCAGTTTAATAAAAAGCCTCATGTGTTATAGCATGTATCTTTCATCTAGTGATCTATGTATGTACTTGCTCTAAGTGAATGTAGATTTTTCATGTTAAGAAAAAAGTAAAGTGTGTGCTGATAATTTTAGTTCATAAGTACCATTGTAGCGACGTATCTATGAAGTTCCCAACTTCCCATTAAGCTATCCTCCCCGTGGAAGAAAAGTGAAGTGTTTCCTGTTAATTTTAGTTCACAAATAACATTGTAGTGATCACAGTGAATCAGGAATTAAAGATTTTTAGCTACAGAACCTAGATCAATACATTCGTGACTTGCATATTGCATGTCAAAAATCATGTTGCAATTCATAGTGTTAAAGATGTCAACTTAGTGCATTTAATTACCTTCTCTAAATTGTAACCGGAATCGGACCTCGACCGCATTGTAGTTTTTCCTAATTTTTCACATTTGGAAGTGGCAACTTTTGGTCAACCCTTGTTTATCTTTCATACTTAAATCAGACTTTGTCTATGTTTATCGCTGACACCTTTCTCTCTTTTTTTATGATTTTTAACTTACTTCGCTCAAGTTTTCATCCTTTCAGGCGAGTAATAAGGTGTGTTTCTGAGACTGTTGCGTCAAAATTCCCATATTATAGTATCAGCATAAAAAACAACCTTAACATTCCTCGTTAAGTAGTCTATCTCATCAATATCGGAAACCCAAATCGAATCTGCATCAAGCGAATGAATATTTTGACACATATGGTATGCAACCATCAGCCGAGTATATGAAAAATACACTAGTTTGCTAAAATTATAAGATGAATTTATGGTTGCTTTACCATCGAGCTTTGGATTTTGGAATATAACTTCCTGTGTTATCTGAGTTAGTGGCTTTTTCTGCATTTTCAGGTTCTATTCTGTAGCACTGACATTGGCAGATCATCTTTTGTTCGACAACTGGAGCCAGATTGGCATGTAGATTCAAATTTAGAAGTAGTTTCGCAACTAGCTGTAGGTTAAATTTTCAGTTCTTATATTAGTCCTACTATGTTATCCACTGCCAATTTCTGTTTGCATTGCTAACTTTGTTGTGTACTTTTGCTATCAGAGATTTATCAGGAACCAACTTCACATATCGCAAATCGACACAGGTTCAATTGGACCAAACGTGTTCACTTCCCCAAGCTTGGAGCAGTATTTTTCCTGCCTGTAGTTTACGACATACAATTTATATTGTAAGTCCCTGCATAATATACTAGAAGAGTAGATGTTCAACACAGAAACAGCTTCTGTAAATGGTTTTAAACTAAAAAAAGCAAGTTACAAATTATAGATATCAGAAAGCTAGATAAAACATTTTATTGAACCTGTTTTTTTTTTTTTTTTTTTTAACGTGCAGGATTTGCACCAGATCTGACTGTGACTGCATATAATGATTTTGATTGAGGGTACTTCACCTTATCATATTTTGAACGCTGCATGGATTAAAAAATTCATGAATTCAAATGCGTGGTTTGTAACCATCTTTATACATTGACATACAGACTGTGGTGAATACATGCCTTACTTGATGAAATTCTTGGACATGCATCCATCTGAATACATGTATCATAGAGGAAATTAATGTCACCCCCAAGATTTTCATTATATGGATCATGCACTAAAATAGAGAACTACAGAAATTAACATGAAGGTTCGGTGGCCCAAGGCAAAATCATTTGCTAAGTAACAGTGTTTGTACAAAGCTTAAGCTGGAAAAATTCCAACTTCGGGGCTCCCAATTTGTACAACGCAGGACTCAAATTCGGGCCTGCAAATTCCAACCGCTCTAACCACCAAACTGCACGAACTTTTGATTAATGTTAAAAAAGGTTACTTTATATTTGTGCAAAATGGAAAATTTTAGACCGTTGGAAATGGAAGCTCCCACATGGCCTAGGGTCAGGATCGAAAGTAGGTTTAATCAGGGCTGGTCCTAGAGTAAGACGATCAAATCAATTGCTTAGGCAACCACCAAAAAACGACAGTCTTCCGTTCTAAAAATCAGTATATAATAGAGTGAATGTAGGACGGATATTTGAATGTTCGTTCGGGTTAGCAGGGGATATACTAAAGAGGCATTATAGAATAGCACTTTTTGATAAGAGATATGAGCAAAAGGTTTCGAGAAAAGTAGTGCTTTTTGAATTATATGCATCTAGTAAGCAAAGTTTACAATAGTTTAGTGGATCAATTAGATGTTTAATAGTTATGATTTTGCATTTAAATGGATTTGAAAACCTAATAAGATACATTTTACTTATCATTGCCTATTTTGATTTTAGCATAATTATTATTATATTCTATTATAGACAACATAATTGCAGTCATTGTGGACAGCCCAAGTGATAGGATCAGCATTGGATTCAATCATGCATATGGTATATTTGTGTGTTTGGTATAGATAAGGTACGTATAGATCCTGTTGTTATGTAGTGGATAAGGATTAATATATATATATATATATATATATATATATATATATATATATATAAATTTTTGTGGGCTTAGGAGAAGAGGTCTCGTACCACGTTATCATTATAACATCCTACTGCTATATGCAAGAGCAAGAAAATGGTCATTTCTTATGCTTTTGCTTCTTCGGCTTCTTCCCATCGCCAGAGGACGACTCATTGAGTTGTCGGGCTTCTTTCTTCCTCTCACCCTGCTTCCTTTGCACATTTGAAGGCGTGCTATGTGATGATGTGGCATGCACGGTTTGAGAAATTCCAAGCAAAAGTAGAGAGGCCGGAGCAAAAATGGTATCACTAGGCAAAGGAATAGATAAAGGAGGGAAAAAGTCAATTGGCTCTTGCTTGATCCCTTTGGCTAACATGTCTTGGGACTAAAGCGACTCTTGCATGCTGGGCCATAGCGAAAGATCAGAAGTCCCAGTTATAACAACATCATCCTCAACTTGGTCTCCAGGAGGTCACTAATCATCTCTTCTTCCAAGGCGTGAATTATTTACACATTCGAGCCTTGAGTATCACCAACTGGAATGTTTGGTATTGCCCCAGAAATGATTTACGACTGTTGACTCAGTCGTTGTTGTTTGTTGACTCGGCTGAGAACTTTCCTTTGGGGGGCTAGTGATCGTGGGTTGACTTGAAATTTGAGAAAGATGAAAGAAGATATTAGTATAACTAAATTTATACAGCTAGAAAATCCTTAAGAAATGTATTTAACTGATTGCGGTTACAAATGTGTTTGTAACCATGAGTTTGGAATCAAATGTTTAAAATATTTATCTTTAAAAAATTTCTAGTCAAGATGTATCAATACATACGTTGAGACTAGTAACTGTAATGTTCTTCATACGATAGACGGTGGATTACTTAATCGTCAAGGATACAAGGAGATTATGTACTTGCGGTTATTTGAACCAATCACAGAATGACTCAACAAGAGTCTTCTATAGGTTAATGCAACTACGTCACAGTAGAAAATCTCATATAACAATGTGCAATATTCTTCAAATAGTAATATTGATCTTTAGTATCTATATTGTACTTTGATCATAATAAATGACATCACGATCATGTTACGACCATAGTTGGGTACTCGTTGAACTACTCAAAGTGAAACACTATGCAAGAGAGGATTCATCTTTTTCGTTGTAGAAGATTGTTATCACCGTAATTGATAGTTAACTTAAAGTCAAAATCTCTGGTCTGAGTAAATTGCTTAATCAATAAATGCTATCGGATTTAAACCAAGAGTTTTAAGTGACACTAAGCAATTCACTACAAATATTACTGTAGTTTTTCGACCTTTGATCAAACTCTAGATATTTTAATGCTATAGTGATGATGAAAAGTAAACATGCACACAATATCATTACTTAGGGCGTAGCATAGTAAAGATTAAAAATGAGATTTTATAGAGATGATTTGTATGCATCTGATATTACATTCGATATTGTACTTTAGCAAAGTTCGTACATGCTTTAATATTTAAGTTGTCTAAACATTACTAAGAATCAAGTTCCCATCAGGGATTCAACACAATAGGGTTAGAAATTTCCCAAATTCAACTCGTTTAAATTAATATTTTATAAATTGATAGTAAAATTTAGCAAAAACGTTGTATTAATTATTTTTGGCATTTAGTTATTTACTTATGGCCCAAATATTATTTGAAATAATATATAATCATTTTATATTAATTTAATATATGAGCTAAAAAATATATTCATTTAATTATAATATGTGTGGTTAATTAGGTTTAATATTTTGAAATGATCCTCATAGGGGTGGCCGACCATACCATGGTGGAATGGGGAGTTTCCATCCATGTCTTTGACTAGATGAGATCAAAAGAAGAGATACTTGTGGTATTTGGTGGTTATAAATACCACATTATTTTACCATTTTAAACACACAATCGAGCTCATACCTTAAAACCCCATTAGCAATAATTTGAAGTCTATAGTTGGGATTTGCAAACCAAGATAAAAAGGCCATACTTCAAAAGGAAAGGGTAAAATTACGACACATCGACAAACAGTCGGATCTAGAGGTAAACTACTAAAATGGATTCAAATTATATATATAAAAACACTACATTTTTAGGCGGCATCAGGTAGATGTGAAAATTTTCCAAGCGACATCGATTTCAGGTGGTGGGATCATGGTGAATCTCTGGCTAAGAAGTGTTGCGGCGCTGTGAATTTGGTTGCTGTGAAGTAGATTTTCTGGCATTGGTTTTATGGGTTGGTGGCTCAAGGATTGGCAAAGCCGATTTGAGAAAGGTGAAGTCGATTTAGGAAGGAGAAGTCCATTTAGGTTCGCTTCGTAGGAGGAGGTCGATTTTAACGGGGCAAGGTTTTTGAGCATGTGAAATTTAAAAGGGGGAATTAATTTTTATTTTATTTACTTATTTTTTGTGTTTTTTATTTTGAACTCTAGAATTTTCTATTTGGGCTACGTATTGTAGTTTGAGGATTCTGATCTCAGGATTGTCTAACGACTCGCCTTTTCGACATTCAAAAGTTGACAACTTAATACATCCACGGTATTATAATGTCGAGCATTCAAGTTCCGAAAAGACAAGTTGTTAAGGTAAAAGAAAAGGAACAGAGGGAAATAAAATCCCATAGCGGAACGATCACATATAATATAATAAAGATAGTAAAAACTATCTCTTTAAGATACAAGATATACCAGAGTTAAAAACAAACCTCGTCTGTTTGGATAGTTATAACTTCCCGACCTTACAATTGCTTATGGGTATGCATAATAATACAACGAAAAATAAAAAAATTATGACAGGTAAACATCCTGCTCTACTTCATAAGCTCCATATCCTACCAACAGCCTGAAAAAACTCGATTTGATCCAAGCATTATAATAAAATAACACCTGAATCAGTCTAAAAAACCAACGTAAGAAAACTCAAGAAATATGATAAACATATAATAATCCGTGAGACCATTCCGTTAAATACGAAATGAGTTTTACCTCATAAGAACAACATCCATGCATGAAAGAATGAGAAACAAATCAGAACAACAATCCAAACTAGAAAGGATGGACATAGACAAGATCAAAATCCAAACTTAAAGAATTGACGGAAGTAATTAAACATATAAAAGAGTACATGATACTTCTCGATGCAATTAAGAAAGGATTAACTCCAAGGTTTAAATAAGAATAAGGAGAATGAATTAGAATGAATTCGTCCAACGTGACTAGGAGAATGCGTACACCTACACAGAAAGTATAACTCTAGGGAAAATATAGTTGACAGGACATGCGTCACTCTCGGGAACTTTCAAGCTAGATCTTCGCCAAACACATAAATTCGAATATTTCACATCAGCACATGTATGCAACCAAAACCTCTCTAGATAGATGTGAACATATCTAATGGGTGCGACCCATATAACTTGGCTCTCACTTGCTCTTTGGTTTTTGTTATCTCCGATGTTGGATGCAAATACTCAAAACGATCCACAAATCGTTTTAGATTGAAGATGCACAAAGAGGATATCAAAATCGATAGTCGATGAATCTACTATCGAGAGTTACAAAAAAGATCGTATATGGAAATTAAAATCTCATATACTTATAACCGCTTATCGATTTCAAGTCGTACAATCCCTCAGTTAACAATGAAGCTAGACAAGTTGGGCATTGTTTCCTCTCAGACCTTGCCTCGACATACATTCTTATCTTTCGAGATGGAGACAAGTTTCATACCTTGACGTGTAGTGTTAAGTATATGCCTAAATCTTTTCCATATAAGTCATATCACTTATAGAAATTAAACCTCTTGCACTTATCACTACTTGTCGATCTCAAACTAGTACTACCCTGGGGAAAACAATGAAGCCATACAAGTTAGGATAATGTTGCTTCCTACCTTGACTCGACATTCTTAAATTTAACAATAACAAGAGTTACCTCAACGTTTAGTGCTAAATGTAAGACTAAATATTTTCTATAAACTAATTAAACTTTTAGAACATTTGACTCACATTTATGCTTGATTTTCACATTACAAATATTTGTAAAACACTTTAAAAACACTCCTTAAATTTTTTTTCAAAGAGCTAATTATATTCTTAAGTTTATTAAAAGGAAGGTAAAAAAACAAAATCTACTACTACAAACTTAAAACCAATTACACTTCGCTCTATCTTGAAAACAATCTTTTTAAAGACCTTTTCATTTATGAAATATCATCTATAAATCAACTTATTATTATCTTTAAAACAAAACTCCTCAAAAGACTTAAGAATATCAGCACTTATTAAATCAAATAACAAGTTAATAACTTAACGAAATCATTTATCATAACAAAAGGGTTATAATCCATTAACTCCTTCTATTTTTCGAAATCATTTATCATAACAAAATGTTATAATCCATGACTTCTTTCTCCATTTTCAAATTTTTTTATTACAACAATGGTATTGTAATCCATGCTTCCTTCTCACTATCAATAAGCTCAAAAATGCTTGAGATAAAGTTTAAAATGTCCATTTCAAATATTACTTAAAAAGAAATCTAAAGTTTGATAAAATATTAAAACTAAAAACCATTTCCTTTCCTTATTTTCAAAATAAAAACTTCTTCTTTTAAATATTCAAATAAATTCCAAACTACTTTTAAAACGTTTAAATATATGTTAGAAAATTTCGCTAAAAGGATTGAAGAAGAAAGTCAAGTTTAAAACAATTTTATAAAAGTTGAAAATAATGCCGCAAAACTGCCGGTAAAAGAATATGGAAAATTCCTTTAAATCGGTTCTTTTCAAACTGGAATTTTCTCCATACTTTTACAAAGTACAAATACTATATTTTTAGAACAACATACTATGAGTCTAGTATGCATTCACAAAAATTTAAAGACTTTTAAAATCAACAAAATTCAAATGAAAATTATTTTAAACTTGGCTTTCGAACTACAAAAGCACGACCAAAACTTTTCTAATATTTAAACACTTTGGTGATGGTGTTATAACTTATTCCGAGCCATCAAAACTTGGTTTAAACGACATTTTAAAAGCGCATAAGCATGATCAAATATTTAATGATGCAAACACAAGCTCAAGAGAAACAGAGATAAAAACGGAGATTTCATAAGTGTCAGTATAGTGATAGTCGCTATAATGACACTTTCACAAACAACCAATAAATCACACATATATTTCAATCAAACTTCATTATAAGCAACATAAGTAATACGAAATCAACAATGGCGAGAAATCTCTTAGGGTCCCTATATAAAAGTCCCCTGTAAATCTCATATGTGTATGTTCTTCGTACTGTTTCATAGCGACCTCTTCAGTACGAATACACTTCGACTTCCTCTTGCTTTTGTTCCCTGCAAAATAATATTTACTTATGTCTTTCACTTTCAAGCGAGAATCAAATCCAAACAAGCAATATACACAAGTTTAAATAAAATAAGCAACAATGTATGTTTTACACATTTCATCGATTTTTAAACTATTTTAAAGTGAGTTTAACTCACTTTCTCTAGAGCTAAACTTCAAACAAAGACACAAGCTTCCCTCCTCAACCAAGAAATGACCAAAGCGACCTCCTTTCCTCATCGTAGCTTGACCCAAAGCCCGGGAATACACCCCTAATGCTCACAGCCCACGCAAGGAATGAGAAAGTGGCTCCAAAATTTACAACTTTGAGAAGGTGATGATGTTTGCAATATTACTCCAGGTTTATTTAATATTTTGGAGGAGAAAAGAGTGTGTTTGAAATAGTTTATACTTTAGAAAATAATGAAAAGAAGAGAAAATAAGAGAGCTCAAAATTGAAAAGAAATGGAAAGAAATGTAAAGTGAAAACAAAGTGGTACGGATGCTCTTTTATAGACTTTGTAAAATGGTAAATGACATCCTCTACCCCTTGGTCAAATTATCCTTATAACCTTAGATATTTCCACCACCGCATCATACACTCACGTGCTACCATGTGGCCTTAAATACTTTCCATCAAATCACATATAAATGATCAAAAGTTGATAAAAGTCTTCTCCCTTTTAATTACTTTCTAGACGTTCCTAATGATACTTAGGTTAATTAGTTCATTTAATACTATCTGAATTGTTATTATATGTGTACATATGCATACATGAGTGTGTAACAACATTGCGATAATTCTCGTTCGATAAAATATCGGTAATCCAAAAAACGAATTTCGGTCACATGTTCACCGAACTATTCATTTATGTAAACAATTTACAAAATGAGTTTATCATCATTATTTATTAATTAATTTTTTTAATAACATTATTAAATCCATTTAATTAATATTAAATTCACTATTCAATTATTTAAATAGTCCCTATATTTCACATTTTTTCAAGATGCTACATTCTTCCCCCTTAAAAGAATTTCGTCACTAAAATTTCTCACTAAGCATAAAGTGTAATATCCCTACTTGAAAATCAAATTACTTACTTGGATTTCAATAATCCGATTAGTTATATTTTTCATTATAGAAAATCCATATTAAAAGCTGCAAAATAAGTACAAAGAATACTCTAAAATAAAATACCACGCGTCCAATCTTTTCAAAGGATAAATTTAGATCTAAATGCTCGAGTTTTTATATTCAAAATACATTTTTTAATTCCTCCAATGAGAAATATATCAAAACCAAAATCAATCATGACAAGAAGGTGGCTTCTCCTACCGAAGTATGGTATAGCTCTAGAATCAAAACAACATGGAGCATCTGGTAGTATTCCAATCCCTCATAAACAATAACTAGAGTAAACAAATGTATCTGGCAAGTCTTTCAAATAAGAAAACCTAAAATCAGCCAACATTAGTAATAATAAAAAATATTTGAAAAACCACTTCACAAAACCTCTTTTCAAATATCCTAAAAGAATAATACTTGACCAATGTTTTCAAAATAATAATAATAATATTCCTTTCATTAATTCTTTCGAAATCACCTTTTCAAAAGCACCGACATTTAAGTCTTAATAAACAACAACTTAAAAATCCTTTGTTTATAAATTCATGCTTTATAAACCATAGTATATAAAATCACATTATCAATCAAATCGAATCTCATAGAGGAATAAACTCATACTTAACATTATTTAAAATGTTAAATGACTAACAATCAAGATTTAGAAATTTTCTTAGGTTCATAACTTTCCTGATTGTCCAAGGATATAGACAATTTCCTAACTATACCATTACGATTATCAGCCTTCGGTTATTGCTTAAAAGATTATCTAAGCTCCCTTAAAATTGAAAGTCGGTCCCCAAACTTTCTTAAGCCACAAAACAAAGAATACAAATACACTTAAGCCCGTATGATGTACATAAATCATCTGTATGTAATATCTGATTCGACCACTTGCTCGGATACACGAACTTTGCTTTCGAACTAGTATTACTCACTCAGCCTCCCTATTGCGGACTCTTACCAGATTTCTTGATTAGAAACTTCCGTTATCCTTACATTTCCATATACTATGATAGAAAACCTCAGTATCATATCAAGAATCTGAATCAAATTTTTGCTGTCAAGAATCAAGCGAGAAATCCTTTTTCGGACTGGTGTGGATCTTCCCGAACTCAAAACCTAAATCAAGAACCATGCAAATAAAATGATTTAGGTACAACTTACATACTTAATCTTATTGGTTTATTGACTTCACCAATCTCTTTCTAAATCACTTTCATTTATAGTATTCATTCTATACTATCTATGAATTACTCCATAAATTTTGACTTAAGTTTGTAAACATCTTATAAAGACACATCTTTATAAAACATCAAAATAAATACTTACTCCACTCTTATTTACTGGTATAATACTCTTCTACATCCTAAGAGTGTATACATATACACAAAATGTTATTATTTTTCATTTTACTTTTCAAAATTCAAATGAAGGTCCAAACAAAATACGAGGCTTAAAACTGAGTCGACTACTCTAACCTCTTTACCCATCCAATTTGATAAGTAGCTAAGAAGAGTACGATGCTAGTATCCAAACCCAATCCCAGAGTCTACTTTCCTTAGATATCCCTAAGGTAAAATTGTTTATTAGTAGGTCCAATAACATCAAATAGTTTATGAGACTTAGATGTTTAAATGAAATCAACAGTTTTAATGAAACAACGCTTATTTAAACCTTCTTATCCAGTTTAACCCATTCAAAACTTATGTTAAATTATCTCTTTCCTATCGAAGAGTTAAAATTTTCATTTCTCAAAACATTCTTTTATCAAAATACTTTTCATTTTAAATTAGTTTCCTTTAAGGAAACATAAGGACTAAATACCTGGTTTTTATTTCAAAACCCTTTTAGAAATCATACTACATATATTTCTATATATAAAATAAATTTTACAATTTATTCCCCAACACTCGCTTTGGGTTCGTTCGTATTTGAATGCATTTCAATCGCATAATGATGAAGAGAATAATCTACTAAGTGCTCTACAACATTCACTTAAGCAAACATTCGATCGTCACTTAGAAGATATTCAGATTGCCACAAAACTAATTGAGAGTTTTCCCCCGAACTATACAAAGAAAATGTAACTTTCTTAAAAATTCTTTTTGAAGTATTTAGACTTATAAATACTTCCAAGTAATACTACCATAACTTTTCTCAAAATCTTTTTGAAATCATTTCAAGCAATGTTGGGATTTAAATTCTCAAAAACCCTTTTTACTTATAAACACCATTTATAAATCAAGTAAATCATTTTACATACCTTACTCATATAAAATGTACCTTTAAAATCATTTTATATTATAATAACTTTCTTTTATTATAATAAAAATATCATAAATATTTATCCTTTAAATGTCTTATCTTTCCATTTACATTATATTAAACAATTTTATTAAAAGATGTCGTTTAACTTAACATTTTCACCAAATATCTTATAGTCAAAATGTGTAATTTAATTCACAAGGGGTTCGTTTTAATGTACTCATGATTATCAAAATAATAAATGCGCATAAAATAGTCGATCATAAATCAACAATTAACAAACAATAGTCAATGCTCAAAAACTACCCAAGTAGGACTAATCAAACAACAATGATAATAAAGATAATTATCATTAACAAACAAACACACCATAAATAACTATATAAATTTGAAAATTATTTTATATATATATATATATATATATATATATATATATATAAAGTATAATCCTAGATAAAATATTTTATTTACCAAAATTTCAAAAATCAAAATCGTGTCTGTTTGCCTTGTTCGAGCGTTTAGAAATCCTTATCGATACCGTGGCATCCAACATCTCGACCAGAATTCATAAAAAACTTAACAAACCAATTAATACAATATGTTTTCATAGCAATTACAAATACTATCTCGTATATATGATACTCTCAAATCATTCTAGGATGTCACTTACCTTATTTCTAATGAGTCATACCCTACAAAAGTCAAGATTCTCGCTTAACCTTCAGCTCTGATACCAAACGTAACAATCCACCTTTTCAACCCTGGAAAGTCAGCACCTAATACATCCATATGGTATTAGAATATCAAGCATCCACGTGCCGGAAAGGAAGATTCCTATTGTAAAACAAAAAGGAAAAGAACAGGGGGAAACAAAATCTCACAGTAGAATGATCATACATTGTAGTGACCCATCCTTTCGACCTTTAGAAGTCAATGCTAATACATCCACAGTATTGATGTGCCGAGCATCCGAGTGCCAAAATGACAGATTGTTTGGAGAAAAAAGACATAATAGAATCTCACAACGTGACGAGCAATCTATAATATAACAATGGCCTTTACAAAAGAAAAGCCGAACTTTATTATAGATATATCAATCAGATTCACCTAATCAATCAATAGCCTGAACAATTAGAACAACCTGTCCTTACAATTGCCGATAAATATAAACAATCAATGTAGTGGAAAATGGAATATACGTGAATACGACATGGAGGCATCCAGCTTGTCTCCCAAAGCTCCAGGTATCCAAACTGAATCTGTAAATATGCTTGGTCTGACCCGAGTATCATGAGAAAATAACGCCTGGATCAGTCTAGTATACTGGCATGAGAAACACTCCTCAACTAAACTTTAATGTTATAAAAATCTTTTGAAAATAAAGATATCTCGTAAGATCACGCCGCACACAAACACAAATGGGTTTTACCTTATGGTAACCAAAAATTTCTATAGAAAATCCAATGATATTATAATAATGCCAAGGATACAAATACATATTAGCCATAGCCAAAATTGTTGCATTATTAAATTCTAGTATAATACATTTACAATCAAGTTTGCATGACACTTATTGGAGAATGGATTCCAACAGTGGCAAGGTAAAAGACCGCCTTTCGTATAATACACCTCTAGACAAAACGTACTTGGGGTCGGACCTTGAACTTGGTCCACCCTTCCAACACTGAACCGGCCTACCCTAAACTTGGATAGTGCCGAGTATGTCATCACCCTGGTTGCTTTCCAACCTTAATCAAGAGCCCTTATGCACATCCAAATCCATAATATGATGATCTAGAAAGGTGATGACACACCCTAATGGAAGTGACCCACATAGCCCTGCTGCATCTACCTTGCTTTAACCATTTCCAGGGTGTGAGGCTTGAGGCTACGATTAACTCTTATGTAGAAATTTCACTTGGAATGCTAACACTTCCCTCCAGGTGCAATGCTAGCATTCATCCAAATAAGTTCGTTCAAGGTCTGAACGAAACCAAAGGCACTACTTCTACTGCATCCCTTTTGGAATCATCTTTAGGATTGGTGACAAGTAGACCTTGCATTTCAAAGAACGCTGCCTTTGCTTTCTTCAATATGTTTACCCTTCTAATGCTTATGCCGGTTCGAAGTGGTTTTCAGATAATATATCTGATCCCGGCCTCTCCGATCCGACAACGATAATTGAAAACTGCCAAGTTAACTATCAAATAAACAAACAAGCATCAATCAAATCGGGAATTTATTTCCATAAGAAAACCTACATTGGTTAAGCATACAAGCAGTCACTAACTTCTTTAATAAACCCTTTCATGAATTAAAACTGCTTTGTAAATACTTATATCAAAATACTTCCACAAAGATATATTTATAAACCCTTCATACTTCTTTCAATACTTGGATAAATATCCATTCATTTATCTCAACATTTAAGTATATTCATAAAAATACTACACTTTCATTACTTAGAAAATGTATATACAACTATAAAATCATTTATAAACTCCTTTTATAAATTCCAAAAAAACAATTTATAAACTCTTCCTATTAACTTCTAAAACCATTGATAAAACTCTTTTTATAAATTTCTAAAACCATTTCTAAAGCTCTTTATAAATCCATAAACTATTTATAAAACTTCGTTTATAAATCCAAAAACCTATTTATAAAACTTTATTCTTTTATAAAAGTCTTTTATAAAGATCCTTTATAAAAATTCTTTATAAAGCCTTTTTGAAAATTCTTATAAATTCAAACCCGTTTACATTTATAAACTCTTTAAATCTCTTTTATTAAATGAGATTCCTTTTATAAATCAATTTATTATTTATAAATAAAATTAATCAAATAAACTAATTTACTTTAAACACCCTAAATAAATAATAAATTAACTTTCCAACATTGTTGATAAAATAATTTATTTACACCAAAAAATTATTAATATGATAATTAATAACTTCAAAACATTATAAATAAATAATTATTATTAACTTCAAAACATTATTATATACTAATAATTATTAACAACAAAACCTATTGTAAATAATAATTATTAGCCTCAAACATTTTAAATATAACAGTTAATAATTCAAAACCTTATTAATGAACCAATAATAATTTATCTTCAAACATTTTATATAAATAATAATTATCTTCCAGAACATTATTATAAATAATAAGTATAATCTGAAATGTTGTTAATAAATAACTTTCCAAAACATTATTTTTATTAACTATTAACTTCAAGCAATACTACTTATTTGACAAATATTTTTTCACAACGTAAAATATTGATAAATAACTTTAAACAATATCAAATATAAATAAACAACTTTTAAAATACTATTAAACAATAGTTAATCCACTTAAAATCATTATTAAATAGTAGTTAAACAGCTTTAAAACATTTATAAATGATTTAGAAAAGAAAATTAAAAAGAATTTGGGTAAAATAGAGAAGTTCAAATTTTTGCTTAAATAAAAAGATTCCAAAAACCCAAAGGTTAGATTTAAAATCATTCTCCCAATCAAAAACCCTTTTCAAACCAAAGAAGAAATTAATAATATTTCAAAATACTCAATTGAAGCCAACAACCACCACATGGCTTAACAAATGTTGATATTGAATTTTTATCACTATATAGGTTAAGTTTTCAACATATAGCAATATCCTATCTTATAGGGCCAAACAATTATGTTTGGTATTTCATAATTCATATAACAAGAATATTATGGAAAATAAATCAACAAAGGCGAAGAATCCCGTTGAATCCCTCTACGAATTTCCTTACATCAATTATGTCTCTGCAATTGATTTCATATATTAACCGCTTTAAAAGCGACAATTTGTCAAAACCAAACAATTAACTAATAAAGCATCCAGGCAAAGAATCAACAATTTTTATCTACTATAAAACATTCCTGATTAACCAAAAGGGTGAGTTAAACTCACCTAAATTCTAAATATCACCGAAACGATTCAGTTCCGTCTAAGATCGAAAATCGTTCAATTTTAGCTGAAATTTCTACAAGCTCCGATTTAAGCCAATCCAATTTCATAACGTAGATATCGTCGATCGAGCCTAACGCGACTTACCGCGTTCAATTTTTAATTTGCATTTACGCCAACTTCTCTCTTCCGATTCTCTCACTTCTCACCACGATAACTAAATCCATTGAATTCTAGCATCTTCTCTTCGTGTGCTCTTCTCGACCAACCCAAACAATCAAAGCTCGGTCCTCCACTCCTCGACGCGACCCTTATGACCTGACCCATATATGGACGCGTTTACCAAACAAGAGCCGCACATGACCAAAACATGGTAACCGATGCTCCTCCACGCCATAAACTCAAATCCAACGACCTAATCACCTAATTCGCCTTCAAACACACAAAAATCACAACCCTAGTTGCTGCCCTGAATGTCGATCACCAGAAAAAAAATGCTGCACTGTACAAGCTCCTACCAAAACAAAGATCTTAGTATTTCGAATATCCTTACTTTGCATTTTTCCATTGAGTATTAAAGGAGAACTAGATTTTTAAAGTTTTCAATTTTCTTTCTTTTGAGATTTTGAAAATGAAAGTGATTGATTTCCCCCCTTGTCTATACGAAATTAAACAAAGGCAGATTGGATAAGTGGAAATGTGTACATAATGTTTAAAGTTTATAATATACTAGTATGGACCAGTGCTCCGCACACGGGCTGTTTGCGTACGGGCTGTTTGTGTTATTGTATACGTTGATATTTTGTTTGAACGTAAATATATAAACGGAAAGCAAGGGAATTTTAGTTTCAAAAAGACATCGAGTAAATTGGTTCAACAAATTTTCATTATTATAGTAGAGATATAACTTGTGATTTCGGACATTTCGCTACATATATTTTCGTTCACGTACGATCCCTGAACAACAGAACCAAAATATAGTCGCGCTCAGAACAACAATGCGATCCTAAAACAATAATAATCTACACTGCTTATTCAATTCTGAAAAATAACAAAATACCACATTTGTCGATTAATTGTCAAATGATGATTTAAATATTTTCTAAATTAAAATACGTAGAAAAATCAAATAAACTAAATTAAAAATACGTCAATAGAAATTGAGTCGTAAAGATAAAAATAAAATTTTTGATTATTTATTGAACTACTTATTACTGTAATTAAATTTCAATTGAATTCACCGTAAATACTTATTAATTGAAAAGGAGTTAAACAAGTCCATTAAATCTATAGCATTGATATTCAGTTTAAATTTCCAATATTTAAATAACTATTTAAATGTTTATTCACAATTCAATGGTTTTAAATAATCTCTGTAATTTAATTGAAGTTTTAAAGCTTTTAAACCAATATTTTAATAATTAAAATTAATTAGATATTCAAAATCAAATAAGTCAAATTTCGGATCATTGCATATATAATATAACAAATACAGTAAAGACAGTAAAGGTTGTCTCTTTAAGATATAATGTATATCATAGTTAAAAACAAACCTCATCTGCCTAGGCTGTTATAACTTACCGACCTTACAATTACTAATGGGTATACATGATAATACAACGAACAATAAAAATACTACCGTAGGTGAATATCCAGCTCTACTCCATGAGCACCGTGTCCCGCCAATGACAACCTTAAAAAACTTGGTTTGACGCGAACATTATAATAAAATAACATCCGGATCAGTCTGGAAAACCAATGTGAGAAAACTCAAGCAATACAACAAACATATAATACTCTGTGAGACCACGCCACTAAATACATAACGGGTTTTATCTCATAAGAACAACATTCATACGTGAAAGTATGGGAAACAAATCAGAACAACAATCCAAACAAGAAAGGATGAACACAAAAAAGATCAAAATCCAAACTTAAAGAATTGATGTAACGACCCAGAATTTTTATTAATTTAAAATCATATATTTAATTGATTTTAAATATTAATAAGTGAAATTTATAAATCGAATAAATATTATTTCGAATAATTAGATTTAATTGGATAATTAAATCGATAATTTAATATGTTAAATTACAGAAAAAATTGAAAATTGGGTAAAATATGATTGAAAATGATTTGTAAAATTTTATTTTATCATGTTGGAGTTAAAACGATGTTATAGAAATTTTAAAATCGAATTTAGAGTTAATCGAATTTAGAGTTAATCGGATTTCAATTTTCGTAGCAATTGGAGTTATCGTTTGACCGTGGCAGCTCGAAACGCATCGAAATTGTTTTAATATTAATTTGGCGAGTTAAAATAGCCATTTTTCAAACAGTCTCGGATTTCGACGAAACCAGTTTCATCGAATCTATAATGTTATATTATTGTATGGTTTCAAATTTCATGTCAATCGGATTTACCGTTTGTCCGGAGCAAGCTAAAACGCCTAGAAAATCGTTTAATCGGTTTAATTTTAAATTGAACGTTTATTGCCATAACTCGTATAGATGACCGAATTAGCTCCCGAAACATGTTCCATTATGTCCGGAACGCGGGGTAAACCTTAGAAACGCCGGTCACCGCGCGTAAATTGGAGTTCGAAAAACCCGGGATGAATATTGTTCGTTTTATTTCCTATAAAAGCACCTTGATTTTTCATTTTTTGGAAAAATAAAATAAATTAGGGTTTTATAACCCTACCCTCCATATATGGTTTCAAAGGCCAGAAATTAACGATCTTCCTCCCTCAAATTCGTCAAATACGTTCATCAGTTCAAGAAATGTTCAACATGGAAGTTGTAGAGGGTAGTAAGGTCTATACAATCAACGGTTATGATCGAAAATCTCGTGATGGATCAAGGGGAAATCGAGTTTGAAGTGCCGACATTTGATCATTTTTTCGAGGCCGATATGGGGCCGAGCTTTGACGGAGGTGGACCGTGGGTGGTGCTGGAGCGTGCGCGCGTGGTGGAAGTGCTTGATCGTCGTGGAGATCGTTGGAAGGGGGGTGACAAATAGGTTTACGATGTGATTCATGGGTTTGCACGCGTGAAAAATGTTGGGGAAGAAGGCAATGCACGGCCGTGATGGAGTGCTGGAAATCTAACGGCAGAAGTGAATTAGGTTTAAAAATTTAAAAGGGATTGTAAATAAAATTTTAATTTAAATTGTGGAAACTTTGTAACATCATAACTTTTTCATACGAGGTCGAAAACGCGCGAAACCAGTTGCGTTGGAATCGTATGGACGAGCACTATGCTATGGAATTGGATTGGAGTCGTTTGGAGTTAGTGAGAATTTCGGGTAAAATTAAACTTATTCGAAATAAATCGCTAAAACGAAATTGAAATCAAGGTGAGAACTTCTCACTCAATCGAATCGGTTTCGATTTATATTTTAAATAGTTAGATTTAAAATTCTTGAATGCATGTTTGAATGATGATTGTTACCTATTGATTGTTAGAATAGACATTATACGCCATTAGTAAGCGGAGGTTATTTATTAAAAACTTATACCGCGAATATTTCACAGTACAGTGAAATTGGTATTATTTATGTACTTGGAGTTGATTTCCCGCACTATATAGCGGATGAGACCCTATTACGCCGTCTATTAAGCGGATAATATTTTATAAATCCCATATACAACGATAATTCCGTACTGGAGCGGAATTGGTATTGTGCTAACATCTGTGGATGCAGGGAAACAGGTTGGAGGGATCCAGCTGGATTCCTCAACTATATTTGATTTATTTACATATATTGTGATATTTGTTGATTATCATATCGATATATGATATTTGGAAGTCGTGATTGACTATGTGGTGTTGTTGCATCATCATATCCATTTTTAAAGTTTAAAAGTAACAATTTTGATTTTAAAAGGATTTTTAAAGTGATTTTCGAAAGTATATGTTTTTATTAAATTTTGAATTGATTCATTTTAAATAATTAAAACGTTATAAATTTTTATGTTATAAAAATTAAGATTTTTGAGAAATATAACCGAAATGAGATTTTTGGAAATAAATAGTTAATTAACTTATAAATTGGTTTAAATTGGGATTTTTGAATTATTAAAAACGATGTGTATAAATGACTTATAAAATTGATATTTTATAAATTAAAAATATTAGAATATTAAAACGAGTTTTTATAAGTGTTAAAAATGAAATAAAAATGGATTTCATAAGTGAACGGAATTTATAGATTTATAAATTGTGAAGTTATAAAATGAATAGATTTTGTGAAATAGAAGATTTATAAGTAATTATCTTATAAATCGGATTTTGGCATTTAAATGAGATATAAATGGAATTTGTTAATAATGAGATTTATAAATCGAAGCTTATAAATAGAAAAGGAATTTATAAACATTGTTATAAATTCGAAATCAATTGAATTTGATAAATTGAATTTTGAAGTTTATTAAAGGAAATATATTCACGATTTTGGACAGGAAATATATTCCCAGTTAGGGGTAACCCGGCCTTGTGTTGGCAGAGATCCGGTTTGGTTCTCGGAACGTCTTTCCAGAGGCGTTTCCATGTGGCAATGGGAAGTTCCTTGGCCTGACCATTTGTTGGAAATCCAAAGAAACAATACGAGCCTTGTACGGTTTTAGTTGTAGAACCTGCTTCCTTAGGAGGTAGCTATAGCAGGTATAATATAATGGTACCTATGCTGGCTAAGATTTATATTCTACTTTCGAAATATTTTCTACACTATACACTAATAATAATACCAAAAATGATTTGATTTTACGTAGTAAGCATATTTGACTAACATAAGAAGAAATCTCCTTCAGGTCTGCGTTTGCATTGTGTGTGTGGTGGGAGGTCTTATGGTAGTCTCTTTTTTAAAAGCATCGCGAATTGACTTTAAAAATATTCCTCTATTTTGATTTTAAAGATAAATAAACTGTTTTAGTTCTCACACCAGTCACATGACTGACTCGGAGTTTATTGTTTTCCTTCCTAAACTCTGGGTGCCCACCAATTTCCACACGGGCAGTCAGGAGTAAGGTTTATCAGGATATTTTGGAATTTAGGAGTTGCTAGAAGCAAGATGGATGGCATGGCGTATTACTAGTATATAGTATTTCCTTTCCGATGTTTGTTGTTGTACACTCTGATAATGTAATGTAATGTAATGTAATGTAATGTAATGTAATAACCGATATAGTTCTTTATTTAAAGATTATTCATTTATCTATTATATGTTGTTCTGCTGCGAATTGTGAGATTCTGATGTTGTTCTGTTATTTCTTTCTGTTCTGTTCTATCTTTTTCTATCTTCTTCTACCTTTTCTTCTTCTTTAACCCTAACGGTACGGTTTTCCGGCCTTCGATTGCTCGACAGTTGATACAGTGGACGTATTGATGTCGGCATTCGTGGACGAAAAATCGCAGTCGTTACAATTGACACAAATAATTAAACATAGAGAAGAGCACAAGGTACTTCTCGAATCAGTAAAAGAAGAAATGAATTCATCCTACATGACTAGAAGAGTGTATCCGCTTACATTGAAAGTATACCTCTAGAAAAAATATATTTGAGAGCACACGTGTCATTCTCGGAAATTTCCAATCTCGACACTCACCAAGCACGGGAATCTGAATATTTCACATCACCGCATGAATGCAACCGAAACGTCTTTAGATAGATGTGAACATACCTAATGGGTGGGACCCACATAGCTTGGCTCTCACTTGCTCTTTGATTTTAGTTATCTCTGTGTTAAATACAAATACTCAAAACGACCTACAAATCGTCTAAGATTGACGAGGCACAAAAAAGATATCAAAATCGATAGTCGATGAATCAACTTTCGGAAAACAATAAAAATATATGTATATGGAGAATAAAATCTCATATACTTATCACCACTTTCCGGTTTTAAGGTTGTACTATTCCTCGGTTAACAATGAAGCCAGACAAGTTGGACATTGTTGCCTTTCAGACCTTGCCTTGACGTACATTTTTATCTTTCGAGATAAAGACGAGTTTCCATATCTTGATGTTTAATGTAAACTATATGCCTAAATCCTTTCCATATAAGTCGTATCACTTATAGAAATTAAATCTCTTACACTTACCGCCACTTGTCGATCTCAAACTAGTAATAACCCGGGAAAAACAATAAAGCTGGACAAGTTAGTGCAACATTGCTTCCAACCTTGACTCAATATATATTCTTAACTGTAAGCATAACAAGAGTTACCTCAACGTTTGGTGCTAAGTGCAAGGGCAAATATTTTCTATAAATGAATCAAACTTTTAAAACATTTGACTTACGCTTGTGCTTGATTTTCACATCATGAATATTTATAAAACACTTTTAGGATCACTCTTTAAAATATTCTTTCAAAGAACTAATAATATTCCTAAGTGTATTAAAAAGAAGGATAAAAAAAATGTGATTGAAACATTGTTTACTATAAATCCAAAACCAATTACACTTAGCTATATCTTAAAAAAAACTTTTTAAAGACCTTTTCATTTATAAAATGTCATTTATAAATCAACTTATTATTATCTTTAAAACAAAACTCCTCAAAAGATTTAAGAATATAAACACTTATTAAGTCGAGTAACAAGTGTTCTTAATAACTTAATGAAATTATTTATTATAACAATAATGTTATAATCCATGAAGTCCTTTCTACTTTACGAAATCATTCATAATAACAAAACATTATAATCCATGACTTCTCTCTCCATTTTCGAGACATTTGTTATAACAACGGTGTTGTAATTCATGCTTCCTTTTCACTTTCAATAAGCTCGAAAATACTTGAGATACAAATATTATTTAAAAAGAAAATCTCAAGTTTAATATATATTAAAACTCAAAACTGTTTCCTTTCCTTTTTTTCAAAATAAAAACTTCTTCTTTTAAATATTTAAATAAATTTCGAACCAGCTTTAGAGCACTTAATATATGGAAAATTCCTTTAAAACGGTTTTTTTACAAATTGGAATTTTCTCCACATTTTTACAAAGTATGAATACTATATTTTATTTTAAAACAACATACTATGAGTCTAGAGTGTATTAATAAAAATTTAAATACTTTTGAAGTCAATAGAACCCAGTTGAAAGTTGTTTTAAAATTTGACTTTCTAACTGCAAAATCATGACCAAAACTTTTCTAATTTTTAAACACTTTTGAGTTAAGTGTTTTTTTCCCACCCATCAAAACTTGATTCAAACAACATTCTAAAAGCGCAAAAGCATGACCAAATATTTAATGATGCAAACACAAGCACAAGAGAAACAAACAAAGATTAAAAAATGGATATTTCAAAAGGGTCGGTATAGCGATAGTCACTATAACAACACTTTCACAAACAACCAATAAATCATACATACATTTCAATCAAACTTCTATATAAAGCAATATAAGTAATAAGTGAATCAACAATGGCGAGAAACCCTTTTGAGTCACTGTACAAAAGTTCCCTGCAAATCTCATATGTATATGTTTTTCGAAGTGTTTCGTGGCGACCTGTTCGCTACAAATGCACTTCGACTTCCCCTTGCGTTTGTCCCCTGCAAAACTATGATTGCTTATGTCTTTCACTTTCAAGCGAAACTTATATCCAAATAAGCAATATACAAGTTTAAACAATATTAACACCAATTTGTATTTTACACATTTTGTCGATTTTTAAACTATTTTAAAGTGAGTTTAACTCACTTTCTTCAAAGCTAAACTTCAAACAAAGACAAAGCTTCCCTCCTCAACCAAGAAATGACCAAAAAAACCTTCTTTCCTCATCATAGTTCGAGCCAAAGCTCGAAAATACTCCCCTAATGCTCACGGCCCAAGCTTGGAATGGGAAAATGGCTCCAAAACTTACAACTTTGAGAAGGCGTATTCAATATTTTGGAGGAGAAAAGAATGTGTCTTGACATGGTTTTTTACTTTAGAAAATAATGAAGACAAGAGAAAAGAAGATAGGTCAAAGTAGAAAAGAAACAGACAGAAATGTAAAGTGAAAACTAAGACGCATGGATGCTCTTTTATAGACTTTGTAAAATGGCAAATGACATCCACTACCCGTTCTCCAAATTATACTTCTAACCTTAGATATTTCCACCACACATCATACACCTATGTGCTACCTTTATCCTTAAGTATTTGCTATCAAATCACATAAAAAGGAGCAAAAGTTAACAAGTCTTCTATTCTCTTTTAATTACTTTCTAGAAGTTCCTAATGATACTTAGGTTAATTAATTCATTTGGTACTATTTGAATTGTTATTATCTGCATACATATGTGTACATAAGTGTGCGACAACTTTCGTTCAATAAAAGGTCAAAAATTCAAAAAATGAAATTCGATCAGATTTTGAATTTTTCACCGGACTATTTATTTAAACGAATTTACAAAAATGAGTTTATCATCATTATTATTAATTAAAACGAGTTTAACAATGTTATTAAATTCATTCAACTAAAAGTAAATTCACCATTCAATTATATAAACAATCCCTATATTTGAATATAAAGTGTTCGTATTTTTTCAGGATGTTACATGTTGAGTTTCAAATAAAGTTATTAGGTATAGAGTTATAATATTTGTTAGTAGTGTCTTCGAGTTTACCAGTTGCAAGCATTTGAATATCTAACTCTAGTAATTGCTTGGTGAAAGTAGTAGACACTAGGTCAAAGCTGAGTATATCTTGTGTTCTTTATTTTTTGCATTTACGTTTCTGCACTCTATTTTACATTTTATTAGTAACTGTGTGAAATGATGTTAAATACTCTATTCACTCCCCATTAAGGTATATTACTCAACCCTAATTTTTTATATGTATGTGTGTAATTTAATAAAGTTAACAAGTTTCTAAGTTTAAATTTTAAATACACATGTGCATGTTCGCATTATATACGAATTTAAAGTTAAAATTCGAAAAAAATAGTTATTCTATGCATGAGCGAATATAAAATTATATATATATATATATATATATATATATATATATACATGCGTGCACTAATATATAATTATTATGTGGAATTAGTAAATTTCAATATTCCTCATATTTATATCTTAATGGGCCTATGAAGTCTATTAATTAACATTATATCCAATCTATTTATTAAATAAAATCATATTTTATATAATATTATTACATATATATACATACATATTAATTAATCCTATTAACTAATTTAATTAGATGTTTATTTGAATATATCATGTATATATTCGATACATGACAAGATAGTATAATGAAGTATAAACATGTGTATAACTATATACATGCATATAGTTATGAGATTTATATCTATCGTATATACATATATATTATACTTACATATGCATATGACAATTAATATGAACATCGAGAATATAAATACATAAGTATGTGTATCTACACATACACACATACAAAAGATCTAATTGCACGCGCCACGCACCACGCGTGCAATTCATATAATTAATAAGAATGATATATAAAATAAATTTACAAATTACACGTGCCCTACGTGTGAAAGGCATTAATAAAAAAATAGAAAGCGTTCACGCTTTACACGGGAAAGGTGAAAGGTCACAAGTTGAAATTTAAAAGCTTCAATGTCATTTTCATCAAAAAAAAAAGTTTCAATGTTAAATTTTGAAATCACAACATCAGCCAAACATTAACATGTAGTTTTAATTATTTTACTTTGATGATTTTTTATAGAAAAAAGTATAGATAGAAATGATTTCAAAATAATAAACTCTACACTAAAATAATGTAAATACACACATACACTTAATTTTTTATTGAATTATTGTTTTCCAAAAATTATTTAAGTATGAGAAAAAATCGAACGTTCAAATTATTATCTAAACTTGATTTTATATATGATTAGGTGAAATAGTTTTATTTTCAAATTTAAAACAATCACAAATAGCTGAAAGTTGAAATTAGTGTTTTCATATAGCTTAAAATTCACTAAATTATTTATTAATACTTAGACATGAGAAGACATTACAAAAAAGCCCCAAAAAAATACATATGAATGATTGTTATTATTTAGGTTCCAACTAGTAACCTTAATAATATTATAAACTTTATAGATAATAATGTTGACAAAATTTCGCAATGAGCGCGATTCGAACTTGTGACCTCATGGTTCTTATTTGTCTATAACAAGAGTATTTGTGGAACTTCATGGTTGGATTAAAAAATAGTGTTTCTATTCCAACTATTAGTAAAGGTATGGTACTAGGCTAAAATTCAGCAAAATAACTTAATTTTGGCTTAGTATGGTAAATTCTTTCATTTTCTTCATTTAGTTTTATCAAAATCAACTTCAATTTTAGAAAAAAAATTAAATATTTGTAAACTAGAGCTTTTAGTTTCGATGGTTTTCTTAATTAACATTATATGTTTCATGAACTTGATCAAAAATGTATAGATTTGATCAAATATCATTAATTTTAATGCTTTAATTTAATGGATTGCAAGAAAAAGAATAAAAATTGCATTTAAAAAGAATGGTAACTTAGTTATATATTTTATTGGAAAATAAAGATATATGTTAGGTTATTTTTAGTCAGTGAATAGAATTTGTCTAAACCTTCCCAATTTTACTGCCATTCAATTAGACTGCTTAATCAATTAGATAATAATAAAGTAAAAGAAATTCTAGCTCTCACGGTGATTTTAAGATTTTCAAGATTAAACTACCTGCCCCGTATGATATCTACTATTATTTTCAAAGTTCTTCTTAATTTTTACATTTAATTTACACTTAAGTTCGTATATTCAAATTTATTAAAAAATCTTAAATAAAAACCGTTTAAAAAATTATATTAACTATTATATATTAATTCGTGTAATAAATCCTAAAAGTAACAATGTTGACATGTAAACAACATTCGTAGTTACAAAATGGTAAAAAGTAAATTTTCACTCGGATATAAATATGTATAAATCACATAACAAACAATATTAACAACTTTAATGCATAATTCATCGATCTTAATAAATTGTTAGTTAAATAAAGGAATGTTTAACTAGAAATTACAAACCACCTCAATAATTTTAGAAATATTCACCCCACTCCTTTATTCTCTTCGATTTTTTAATATCCATGCAAATATCAGTTTACAATTATCCAAAATATTGCATTAATTCTTTCCATGATTTTGTTAGCATATTGGGCATTTTAGCATATTGGGCTTTTTAGCTTTTTTTCTTGTTTATGCTTTCTATCTATATAAACCTATCTCTGTAACCCTAATGTAATCAATCACTTTTTTGCTCAGCCGTCTTGCTGAATAATATGAATTATCCTTTTCTTCTTATTTGATTATACAAACGTTTTACAAACGTTTACATGGTATCAAAGCCTCGTTCCTGTTTCTGCCTGCTGCCTCGTCGCTGCCTTATCGCTGTCTAGTCTTCTCCGCCTCAACCCGAAACCCTAGCCTGGTATCATCATCTGCTCCAAACCTTAGCATCTAGCCTATCGTCGATTTTGTCCCAAATCCTCAGAGCCCCGTCCCCAGCCTGCCGATCTCCCTGCCTGCCCCCAAGTCCCCAGCTGCCGATCCGCCTGCCCCAGCTGCCGGTCTCCCTGCTGAAACCCTAAAACCCCAAAACCCTAGCCTGCCGAAACCCTAGCCTGCCGATCTCCCTATCCCGAAACCCTAGCCTGCCGATTAACCCGAAACCCTAGTTCCCAAAACTCTAGCCCAATTGATACCTGTCTCGACCTGAAGCAGTTGCTGACTTCAAAATATGGCAGGAGGTGATGATTCATTACAGGCTATTAGTGTTCGTTTAGAAGGAAAAAACTATTCTTATTGGAGTTATGTCATGAAAAATTTTCTGAAAGGAAAACAGATGTGGGGATATATTTCTGGTGTTATTGTGGCTCCTAAAGATGCTAATGTTGAATTGATGGAGAAATGAGATACTAACAATTCAAAGATCATCACATGGATTAATAATTCTGTTGAAAATAAAATTGGCATGCAATTGGCTAAGTATGATACTGCTAAGCAAGTTTGGGACTATTTGGAGCGACTTTTTTTGCGTTCTAACTTTGTCGTTCAATATCAATTAGAGGCTGATATTCGGTCATCGTCTCAGAATGATCGAAATATTCAAGATTTTTATTCTGAAATTACTGCTCTTTGGGATCAATTGGCTATGACTGAGGTTGCTAAGCTTAGGTCATTTGCTCCATATATCGCTCGTAGGGAGGAACAACGTCTTATTCAATTGTTGATGGCTCTTCGACCAGAGTACGACCATTGTCGTGCGTCCATCCTACATCGCACTCCTTTACCTTCTGTTGATTCTGTTCTACATGAATTATTAGTTGAAGAAACTCGCTTGAAGTCTCAAACTGTGAAAGTTGCACAGACTTCTTCTGCATCTGTTTTTGCTACAGGGATTTTACCAATCCCATCTCAACGCAACAAGGTAAATATCAAGAATGGTCGTGATTATAATTATTGTAAACAACCAGGCCATTGGAAAAATCAATGTCCTGAATTATTGGCTCGACAAAAAAATCAAAGTTTTAAGCCAGGTGATAGATCACAACAGTAACAACGTGGTAGCCAACAACAGTCCCTCTCTACTGCACAAGGACATGGACAGTCACGAGGTAATTCCCAGCCTAAGACTGCTGCATTGGTACATCCTTCTTGTGAATCAGTTGTGGATTCCTCTATGGACTCTCTTGCAGAACAATTTCAGAAGTTCCTTGCTAGCCAGTCTTTGTCTCAAAACATGACTGCTCCTCAATCTTAGCACTTTGCCATGTCAGCTTCCTCCATATCAGGTTTGAATTCTCCTTTGTGGATTTTGGATTCTGATGCCTCATATCATATGTCCCATGATTGTTCATCATTTATATCTATGTCTTTTGATTCTCGCTCACCTTCTATTTTGACTGTTGATGGAACACCTTTGCCACTAACAGGAATCGGTATAATTCAAACAACACACGTTTCCCTCCCAAATGTTTATTGTATTCCTAAATTAACTATGAATCTTGTGTTGGTCGGACAACTTTGTGATCCTGGATATCTTGTTCATTTTTCTTCTACTACTTGCTCTGTGCAGGATCCCAACTCCAAGAAGTTGATTGGGACAGGCCGTAGGCAGGGCGGTCTCTATGTTTGGGATGACTTGCACATTCCAAGTCATGTCGCTGCTGCTAGTATTGACCTTTCTTCTTTTCATTTAACTCCATTATCTTCTAAGTTTTATTTATGGCATTCTAGACTTGGTCATATTTCAAGCTCTCGTCTTAAATTTTTGTGTAATTCTGGTGTTTTGGGAGATTTACGTTCTCATGATATTTCAGATTGTAGTGGTTGTAAACTTGGAAAATTTTCTGCTTTGCCCTTTAATCAAAGTGTTTCTACTTCCACTGCACCTTTTAACTTAGTTCATTCTGATGTTTGGGGTCCAGCACCCATCCCCACAAAAGGTGGGTGCAGATATTATGTATCTTTTATCGATGACTAAACTCGTTATTGTTGGGTTTTTCTGATGAAACGTCGTTCTGAGTTTATTGATATATATATATATATATATATATATATATATATATATATATATACTGCCTTTCAAGCATATGTTAAAACACAACACTCTGCTATTGTTAAATGCTTTCGTTCTGATTTAGGGGGGAATACACTAAGGGAGACCTTTCTAACATATTCACGGTTGATGGTACTTTGCATCAGACTTCCTGCACTGATACCCCGCAACAAAATGGTGTTGCTGAAAGAAAACATAGACACATTGTTGAAACTGCCCGTTCTATGATTCTTTCAGCTAGCTTTCCAAAAGAGTTTTGTGGCGAAGCTGTTCTTACTTCCGTTTATCTTATTAATAGATCCCGATTTCTCGTAACTCTGGTATTTCTCCTCATGCCAAGTTGTTTGGTCAAACTCCTAATTACTCTCACCTAAAAGTGTTTGGTTCCACTTGTTTTGTTCTTCGTCCACATGTAGAACGTACAAAGTTATCTTCACGTGTTGCTATATGTGTTTTTCTTGGGTATGGTATTGGACAAAAAGGCTATCGCTGTTATGATCCTTCTTCAAATAAACTATATGTTTCTCGTCATGTTTCCTTTATTGAACATATTCTCTTCTACTCTATTCCAGCTAGTCCTCATAGTATGACTAAGTCTGATCTTATTCACATTGATCCATTTCCTGCTGATAACTCCTCTGATTCACCACCTCTTACCATTGATACTCCGTCATCCATACATTCTGTTCATCCTCCTTCTGCAGGTGACACTTTATCCCCTGCTACTACGACTGTTCAAACACCTCCTGTGATGATTGATCCTGTTCAACCTCGCTATCCCACTCACACACGTAAATCTACTCAATTATCTGATTTTGCTTACTCTTGTTACTCTCGGGCTTTTGCTTCATTTCTTGTTTCCATTGACACTTTCTATGAGCCTTCTTCTTACTCGGAGGCTGTTCGTTCTCCTGTATGGAAACGTGCTATGTCTGAGGAAATGTCTGCTTTAGACAAAACTGGTACCTGGGATCTTATATACCTTCCTACTGGGAAGAAAACTATTGGTTGTCGATGGGTGTATAAGATTAAAACCAAGTCAGATGGTTCTATTGAGCGATACAAAGCTCGTTTAGTTGCTAAAAGATTTGCCCAAGAGTATGGCATGGATTATGAGGAGACATTTGCTCCTGTGGCTAAGATGACATCTGTTCGGGTTCTTATTGCTGTTGCGTCCAGTCGTCAATGGGACATCTCTCAAATGGATGTTAAAAATGCTTTTCTTAATGGAGATCTTAAGGAAGAAGTTTACATGGTTGCTCCACATGGTGTTTCTCATGCTCCAGGTCAGGTTTGTAGACTTAAAAAAGCTCTATATGGTCTTAAACAAGCACCACGTGCTTGGTATGAGAGATTTTCGACTGTTGTCACATCACTTGGTTTTACCTCTAGCCCCCATGATTCAGCACTTTTTGTCAGATTGACTTCTGCAGGCCGTATTCTTCTTCTACTATATGTAGATGATATGATCATTACAGGTGATGACAGTAATGGTATTGTGAGTATTAAAGCCACATTGTCTCGTTGCTTTGATACGAAGGATTTGGGTCATCTACGTTATTTTTTAGGCATTGAAATAGCTTTCTCAGAAAAAGGCTATCTTCTTTCCCAGTCCAAATACGCCACTGACATCATTCATCGTGCTGGTCTTACTGATACACGTCATGTTGATTCACCACTTGAGGTAAATGCCCGATATACTCCGACCGATGGGAGTCTTCTTTCTGATCCCACTTTATATCGTTCTATTGTTGGTTGCCTTGTATATCTGACCATCACTCGTCCAGATATTGCCTATGCTGTTCACATTGTTAGCCAGTTCGTATCTTCCCCTACCTCTGTTCATTGGGCTGCTATTATGCGCATTCTTCGTTACTTGCAAGGAACACTTTATCAGAGTCTTTTGTTCCCATCGACCTCATCTTTGGAGCTTCGTGCCTTCTCTGATGCAGATTGGGCTGGTGATTCAACGGATAGAAAATCCACAACTGGCTTTTGTATATTTTTAGGAGATTCCCTTATTTCATGGAAGAGCAAGAAACAGGATGTTGTTTCTCGGTCTTCTACTGAGGCAGAGTATCGTGCTATGGCCTCCACTACATCTGAAATTATTTGGTTACGTTGGCTGTTGGAGGATATGGGTGTTTCGATTTCTTCTCCCACTCCTATGTATTGTGACAATAAGAGCGCTATTCAAATTACTCACAATACTGTTTTTCATGAGCACACCAAACATATTGAGATTGACTGTCATTTCACTCGGTATCACTTGCTGCATGGAACTATTTCTCTGCCTTTTACTTCATCATCGACGCAACTTGCTGATTTCTTCACGAAGGCTCACACTATCGAACGTCATAGATTTTTCATTGGCAAACTCTCGATGCTTCTTGCCGTACCATCGCGTGTTTGAGGGGGGATGTTAGCATACTGGGCTTTTTAGCATATTGGGCTTTTTAGCATATTGGGCTTTTTAGCCTTTTTTCTTGTTTATGCTTTCTATCTATATAAACCTATCTCTATAACCCTAATGTAATCAATCTCTTTTTTGCTCAGCCGTCTTGCTGAATAATATGAATTATCTTTTTCTTCTTATTTGATTATACAAACGTTTTACAAACGTTTACAGATTTTACATTCATATACGTAGATTTTATATGGTTATTTATAAACTTCTCATTGATTCTCTTTTATTATTTTACATTCAAATCCATATATTTAAATATAGTCAAACACTGTAGCTTCAAACTATATAAATAAATTCAAGTTTCTAATATTAAATCATTTGTCTGATAGTTTCTAAGAAATGAGAATTTCAATTTGTATACCACGTTCATACTAACAAAATGTAAAATAAATTTCTCATTCAAACACAGAAATATATAAATCACTTAGCAAAAATCATATGCATAAGCAATAATAAAAAATTTAGTCTATGATTGATATACTGTATATTTCATAGCAAATTTTATTTTAACAATGTTCAAAGTAAGAATGCCGAGTTTTTTCCGATATTACCGCGTGCAACACATGGATTACACACTATTATTAGCTAGCACCCACAATTTTAGTACATAAAAAAAGAATTAGATTTCCTTTTAATTATATGATATTTAAATTTAGAATTCTTATTGTGGCTAATTTTGTTACTTAATATTCAAAACTCATCATCATACACATGCGTGTGTGCACGTGCATAAGTACACTCATGGTTATACTTTTTTAATATTATTTCAAAACAGAAAATATTCCTTAAGTATTTAAACTTTTAAATTTACAACATAAATAATTACTTGCAAATAATTCACTTATATACGTATATCGGCTAAATAATATATTTAATATATAATTTCTTAAAATTCATGAATGTTATTTAAACTTATTTTAAAATTAGAAACTAATATTTCAAAACATAAAATTTTGGAAACAACAACAAAATATCTTTCTAAAATTTGTTTACATTTATTTGAAAGAGACTTTTTGGCACGTGCAGTATACGTGCATATAAAAACCAACATATAATGGTATAAAATTGATAAATTTTGATTTTTTATATAGCTTTGATAAGCAAAAGTTGAAAATTATAAAGAAAAATATAATTAACATTACGTTGAAATTAGGATTTGAACTTCTGACCTTATTTACGTATCAAAATGTTCATTTGAAAATTGATGTTATTTTTGTTTTAAGCGGGATTCGACATCTTGACCTCTTGTTTATACTTATATATAAGAACATTTTTGGAATTTTACGGCCAGACCAAAAATTTGCAACTATACTCCAACTTTTAATAAAGATATGTCTAGATATATTATAATATATATGTATATTGTTTGTATACATGAATTTATAGTCTCACTCACACACACAAGCGCGCGTTCGCATATGTACACACGCTTATATAGCTTAGACATATATATACATATACACGACAACTATATTACTATGGGGCGCGTACACACATGTTATACATATACACAGTATATATATTGTCGCGTATGCACGCACGCAGACACCCCCAGACACACACACCCCACACACATACACACACACATATATATGAGAATCAAATTTGTATAATAAAAATCAGATTTCTTCAAAATAGTTGAATGTTTGGTGTTTAAGAGAAGATGTGTATGTGTGTATGTATATTAAATCTATACCTAAGCAAATCAGGATCTAAAGAGAAAAGAGAAAAATGTGACATATTTTATTGATTTCACCATCCTCTTTTACAGACATCCAAATTTCCTGTTAAAGGGAATTTTGTCTAAAGAACAAACTTTCAAAGTTTTTTAACCTCTGGGGTAGCCTTAACTTTCAAATTTTTTCTAACCTCTAGGATAGCGTCTTCAAAATTTAGTCCTAAGGACAATATGTAAAAATAATATTGTACAATGTCATTTTATGAAAACATTATGCACACAAAAAAAACTATCAAGTATAAAATGCTCTAAATAGCATCATTTGAAAACAAAATACTACCATAAGGTAAGATCAACTATTACATGATAATATTGAAGTATAAGTGCTTTATCCTTCTTTTAATTCAGTAAATACAAAACTGATACTACACACAGTAGCACCATCCTTCTCACCGATTTTTTGTCCTTTGGCTATAATTAGTTGAAAAGTTTGTCATTCTTACTAAAAAATTGAGGGCTTGTCCTTGAAATTTAAAAATTGATGAATTTTGTCCTTTATACTATATTTATGTTAATACTACATTCATTCTCTATATGAAACATGATTCTATACTTATTCATAATCAAAATTATCTTAGCTTTAATATTTCAAATCTAAAATATCATGTGTGTGCTTGTAAACAATCTTCAAAGCATTGTGATAAATAATACATTGCTCCAACAACATGATTAACTTATTAAAACATCGCCCCCCTCCACCACCACACATTCACTCACACACACACATATAATGAAATTGATTAATTTTACTACTGAAAAATATAGGCCTAAATCAGCCCAATGTACATAACAAAGCTAAATAATATTAGGCTTTTACGTGTGAAGCGCAACAATGAAATGAACTCGAAGCCCGACCCTTCTTGAGATAGAAAGTTTCGTGTTTTAAAGGATAATACACATATAGTTTTTGATCAAATAAAAAAATGGCAATATAATATACATATATGTAAATTTAGGTCAAGGTTAAACATTATGAATGCATAAATAAATTAGAATTGAACCTGAAAGGTTTTGCTCTTTGTAGCACTTTGATTTACAAATCGCCTCTTAGAACACTTGATTCACCATCCAAACTTGCTAGAATTGAATGAACCACCTTGTTTTAATTTTCTTTAGTGTTTTTCTTTTTCTTTTATTTGAAAAAGTAAATTTCTGCCTTGGAATAATAGAGATAGCAGCCATGAAAGAATGAGCGGGAAGGAGAAAAGAGATTAAACATGCCAATGAGGTTAGTTCACTTGGTTAGTAGTTTAGATACGAGATTAAATGTCATGAGTTTATATCTGAGATAGACACTTATTGGCACTAATGCACCTTGTTTAAGAAAAAGAGTTAAACATGAAGTGAAGGAGAGGATTTTGTTTTAAAGATACATTTTTTTTCACATTCTCTTTCTAAAACTATCTCTTTTGATTCCTTAATTAATTCTCAATTAGATCCCATACAAATCCTTTCCTCTCGCTAGTATGGTCAGCCATATCTTTCCATTACATGGATCAATATTTCCATAAACCCGTTAAATAATTAACTATATGTAAAATCCATTAGAATATATACCGTTACATGTATTTATAACTTTTATGCACACACACCAAATAATTACTAACAATACAAAAAACATCAAATAAGTTAATAATTAATAATGGTTTTTAGGCTCATGGAAAAAGTTGAAGAAAAATTTAGTTTCAAAGACAAAAAAATTTCCTTTTAGGCTAAAAGGCACTTTTTAGTATAAACCATAGAATGGTAGCTGTAACTATTATTTTCTGTTTACATTAAAAAGTGTCCTTCAGGCTAAAAAACAAATTTGTTGTCCTTGAGAGTAAATTTTTTTGCAATTCTTCTCCGTGTCTATTTTCTTGTAATTAATATTTCTTAAATATAATAAATTTAATTAACTTATAACACTTTATAAACTAAATAAATCATGTGGTTTTTCGAGAATTCACAAATGCAGTTATGTGACTTAAAGTTGTGAATTTAGTCGGCGACTAATATTGAACTATTCAAATATTAATGTCCACACGTCACCTTAGCTAGAGATGTGACAGTTTGACCGAATTCATCGCTTACATATCTTTTCTATAAAATCACATTTTATATTATATTAAGAGATAGCAATAGCGTAAATAATTTAAACATATTCTCTTTGCCAATATTATATCACTTTAGGACATATGGAGTCTTGTTTTGGTCAAAATTCCAAATTGTCCACATTCAACTTGATTAGTCCATAAATAAAGTCATTGGTTCAATAATAACATTTATTATTAATCGTTTTACTCTAGCTAGAGATTTTGACTTTAAGCTAACTACAATTGATTGTGGTGTTGACCACATATAATCGAGAAGACGGATTATATATTGAAAAATGTTTCACTTCCAATGCTTCAATCTAGACCTAACTTCAGTTGCTCGATGGATCGTCATTCCATGATTTAACCATAATCAAAGAGGAGTATTCTTAAGTCAATGGAACTGTATAACATCATCACACGAGATTTTATTTAATCTAGTTATTATCAACCAATAGAAAACTCTCTAATGAGTCATTCCATAATTATCAAATAATTATGAGTGCATAACTCTTTGGTGTCCCCAACAGCCATGAGTAATACACTACCTACTTTACTCTGTCTGGATAAACCAATATCCTTTCTCGAAACATCTTGGCCATGCATGTTCAAAACAAAATGTTATTTTATTTTGTAATTAATTAATCATGATTGCAACCATTTTCAACTACAGTCACATGACATTTTATTTAAGGTCTTTCTTATTAACTCTCCACTCCATATATTTTATTATATTTATTTCCTCTAAATGTGATATTGTATTACAAATCATTACACATCATCTTGATGCAAAATCTCACCACTACAATTCATATTCAGTTTTCAACTTAACCAAAACACCAATTTTGCATGCCTCCAATTGAATATGCGTATCATCAATAAATTAATAGTAGCATAAAGGTATCCATGTAGTCTTTAGGGCTTTTCCACGATTGGCTCATCTTGATTTAGACAAATTTCTCTCTTCAACGGCACTCTGAGAAGTTCATTCGTTCTTCGTCATTTTTTAAAGCAATTTGTACACATTGTTCATGTCCTTTTTGCATGCAGCACCTCTCTATTACCCTTCCCGAGTTTAAAAATTGAAGCATTTTCCTTCCAACCATCCTACTGAAACAAAATTCTTCTTAATTTTGGGGACACGTCCAACTTCCGTAAGTTTCACTAGTCTTCCATCGTGCTTCTTTAATCTAACCGAACATATACTCTTCACATCGACATCTCCACTATTAGCGGACTTTAGCTTGCTTTCTTGCTCCTTATAGTCAATGAATGCACCATTTTGATTGCATGTATGGAAACATACACCAAAATCAAGAAACCACTCATCTCCATTTCTTCCATCAACACAGAGAATATGATTATCAATACCAAAATTCACCTCGTCGTCACTTCCTTCCTCAAACTTGTCTTTTCCTTTCTCTAATGCTTTTTGCAAAATTTCAGCCGCTGATCAAGTTTTTCACCGTAAAAACAGATGAAATTTCTTTCCATATAGATCTATTTGATCGTCTTTCCATATTTTGACGGTTACTAGTCTACTTAATGAGGAGATTGGGAGGACGAACCTAATGGAAGGAAATGATAAGGAAAAAATTGAAAGTGAAAAAATTCAACTGAAGATGTCTTTTTTGCAGGAAGTGGTAACATAATTACATTTGTGAATATTGAACAATTCAAATATTAGATCTATTTGATTGTCTTTAACTGTCCTTGAGTTGAACCAAATGTTGGCTGTCTCATGGTGTAACAATATATGCGGTGATCGAAATTAGCCATTTTGACCAAAGATGGCCGAAATTTGATTATCTAAAAATAGTAATTGTTGAAGCTTAGATGGATGCAAGGTGTGGATTCCAATGAGAATCGGCTAATTGTGGTTGAAGAGGTTGTAGATGATTGAAAGGACATGAATCAACAATCCAAAATTGGTTAAAATAAAGATTTTAGTTGATGTTAATTATACGGACAAAATAGAAAAACTATGGGATACATGTTTTGTAGGATAATTAAAAAAAGAAAATTCTATTTGAAGGCAATATGTGACAGAAAGGATGACAGATATCTTATCCATTAGATTTCTGAATTTCACCTTCTATGTAAAAACGAAAGAAAATCCAACGGTCCATGTACTTATCATGTTAAATTTTATGTTTAATTTTGTATCCCAACAGCCACTCCCACTAAAATAAAGGCACGTGTAGCAAAATTCCACTTTATTTGTAGGCTTGATGAGTTATAGGAGAAACGAAACACCAAAGATTTTTGTATCTGCATCTGTACTAAACCTATATGAATGAGCTTGGAACATACGTATATATTTGAGTAGAAAAAATATGCACAGTAGTATCGACAATTGGGTCTGTCTAAAATGGAGGCCTAAGTGGATTTGGAATTACGTCGGATGAGCATTAATAAACAGCCCAAAGAATTAATTGTAGCTGTACCAAACCTTACAATAAGCAGATATCTTGACTCAAAATTGAAAGCAGTTAGCTTGTCTGACATAAGCACAGACAAACATAATCTGAAATAATACATATTACAAAAGAGAAGACCAAACTTGAAGGTTTAAAGACCTTTTTATCATATGAATGTTTCATACTGGTATGAAACTATGAATATGTTTCATCATATACCAAAACAGGATCCCCCATTATGTTGATGTTCATAGGTATCAATCTGGAAGGGGAGATCCAACTAATATCACAATTATACCATGATATTTGCAAATACATCCACAAAAACAAATTTAAAAAAAATAAAAACTAAAAAAGGGAAGGAAAAAAAAAAAGAAGAAGAAGAAGAAAAGGTAAAAAATAAAATAAAAAAGGCGCACCCTCTTCTATAATAGATCCTTGTGTAATGTTTGTTGGTCCAAAAGCATACCAGGATCATTAAACATGAATGCCTTCAAAAAAAAAGAGAGAAGAAAAACATGTTAATTTTGCATTTTATCATAAATCATTGTTTTGTTGTGGCTTACTACAACACCATTAAAATGGGGTAAGAAAAATATATAGCCAAAATGCATCTGAAATGGCATGCATACAGAATCTACGACTCAACGATGTCGCTAGTGTTTACATTTATCAACCATTGTTCTTCTTATTTTTTCTTCAAATATATTTTTGCACTTATATTGCATGGAAACATGTATAATAAGAAGTGAATTTCGGGCAACGATATATTTAGACTAAAATGCTGTAATCAACATGTCAAGTCTTTCTTATATTCATGCAGTGAATTTTATTAAGCGGCCGCTAGAAGCAAAATAGCGGCTGAAGTGTAGCTTCTGAAAAAACGAAGTGACATTTTGCAACATATATCATATGCAGATCGAGTAAATGGCTCATACTTAACAACCAGCTATCAAACTAAGGTATAAATTATTTTGGTACTAAAACTAGTAAATATAATCAGCAGCATAAATAATATGATAGTTTTGGATTTCGATTTTAAATTTGACACAGCACCAGCAATTTTGTACACATAAACAACAATTAATCCATCAGATTAGACTAAAGCAAGAAAGAACACTACGTAATTTAAGCGAAATATATTCATGTGAACAACATTAATACGAACTTTAAAATTTTCAAATATAAGATGCTTACTTGATTTTGAGAGGATAAAAGGACATTGAGAAAGTCATCTTTAGCTAACTCTGGTAATGGCGGCATCTGACTCATGATGCCAGGCGTATTACTCATGCTGCATTAGAAAAAAAAATCATATTACATAAAATAATAATAAATAAATAAATAAATAAAGAGGGAGAAATTCCTTGGCATAATAAAAGATTTGAAATGCAGCATACTTTGTTTGAACGATTGAGATGTTGTTGCTCACATGACAGAATAAATCAACATTTTCTTGTATCTGCAATTAAAACATTTAATTTATTGTCGATGTCAGTAGTGTTAGTTATATTGATAAATTCTTTGTCTATTTATTTAAGGTGAACTCTATGCAAAATATAAAGGTACTATTAATGTAGGCTGATATCAAATGTAAAGGAGATTTACACACCTTAATATTCTAAAAATAAAAACTCTGTCATGGTTATATCGACAATAAAAGCTGCATACCTTATATGCAGCCAGATTATTTAGGATTTGATGAAGTACTCGGCTATTTTCATCCATTAGTTGTTGTGTTGCGACATCCAAAGGTGGGGCTGCAGACACAAAAAAGAAGAGGAAATGCGTGATCAGTTGGGAAACATAGAGCGTATGCAAGTTTCAGAGAGAGAAAAAGGCCAAATAAAAAGTAGAAATATAATGAGAGTTTTACTAAAAGAAAACAACTTAAGTGAAAATGCTCAAGATCCATGATGACTTTGGATATTATAAAATAAATTCGAGAATGAGCTTGTTAGTATACAAGTGACTAAGATTTCTTTTTCAACTTTGAAACTGAATTTGACATTAGAGATAGCTTATATCGAACAATCAGTGATACAAGAAATCAAATACACCGATCTCTGACTGACTTTCACAATATCAATGTACTTGAAATATATCAAATAAGGTTTGTTGCCTCATCATAAAATAGAATATGCAAGAATTTTCGTTCACGTGAAGGGTAAATAAACGTTTAAATAAAATGATATTACAGTATATACGTCTTTTGATGCTTATAAAAGGATGACTTAGTGGTAAAGGAACTAGTGGATGATAAAATGTCATGGGTTTGAATCCTGGTAACAACAATGGGTATATAACATTTTGTGTATATACCTGGGGTATGTGTTGGAGGTTTGATGTCGGTAACGGCAATGGACGCATGTTTACTTTTTAAAATTTAACTTAATTCTTAAACGGAGCTGTCTCCATGGACACCGCCATAATTTTATTCTATCAAACTAAGGTAGCATGTTTACTTTCTAAAATTTAACTTAAGTCTTAAATGGAACTGTCTCCATGAACACCACCATGATTTTATTCTATCAAACTAAGGTAGCTCTTGTATTGTTATTCTTATAATCATTGCATTGCATACCTTTAATAACATTAATAGCAACGGCAATGAACACGTTTGCTTTCGAAAATTTAACTTAAGTCTTAAATGGAACTGTCTCCACGGACACCACCATGATTTTATTCAGTCAAAACTAAGGTAGCTTTTATATTGTTATTATGATAATCGTTGCATAGTGTATGCCTTTAATAACATCGTTTGCGGTCATAATTAATTGTGTTACTTGGCATTAGAATGATTTATTCACTAAAATACTTGGAGAGCAAAAACCTTACAGGGACAAAATTTGGATGGTTAACGTCAATACTTTGGTATCCTTAGTAAAGAATTCAAATTTCACCACTTCAACCTAAATCCACCAAATTAAAGTTACTTTTTACAAGATACATTCATCAGAAAATAATCATATCCGTAAACCTGTAGCTACAAAAGGTAGTAGATAATATTATTTCTTCGTATATGTTCATGGAATGAGCAAAACATAAAGCATGTACCAAATTTTAAGTGAAAAACACAATATGATATTCAGCATACGGAGATCAGTAGTCATGAATCAATTCATCATAGCACATAAGAAAAAGGCTTGATACAACCCTGGTAACTTATTACCAACCTTGAAAAGCAAATGTATCATTCTGGTATCCCTGATGCATTGTCTGAGAAGATGGCACACTGATTCCAAGGTTCGCCGCTTGTCTATTCATGTTTGAGCTTGAATCAAATGTCTTTGGGAAAACAAGGAAAAAATATAGTGTTAATGTCATAGCAAATACTGAAATCTACGAAGACTTAAATTCATGTATCAATGTACACGGTGATTTGTTAAAATGGATTTTACCTTCTTGTTGTATTGATTTTTACCAGCATAATATGCTTCTAACTTGCGTCTCTTACCATTTTCCTGAATCCATGGAAAAAAAAACATTAATTAGCTTCTGATTTAGTAATGCAGCCTGCTGATACTAGATAAGCAGATGATGTTAGTGCATGTATGAACTAAATTAGCATGCAGATAAATTTAAAACCAAAGATCGAAGCAGACCTGACAAGAAAGTAATAAATTAAAATGGAATAGGATGAGTTTCAATTTTCAGGATATAAATGTTAACAGTACAGAAATGAATGGCTGCATTGCGCGAAACCACACAGATGCAACATTAAATGAACAAGTGAAAGGAACATCTAAATGTAAAAAATATATTTACAAAGGAAATCAACTTATAATTCATAATTTTCAAAGTCGGACATGTGATGATTAAGAATACAAGTATGAACTCACAGCCAACCATCGGCACCTCAACGCAACATCTCTTACAGTCTTCTGCTTAAGTGTAGATGCTATCTTGATGTACTTCATAGTGCTGTGTTCACCAGCATGTCTACAAGTAAAAACTAATTCATTAAATTATATATTGAAGTGATATGTACAAAAAACTTAATTCATTAATATGTTTATATGCAATTAAAATGCAAGAAGCAAACGAGTATACAACTGTCATTGCACATCCGGATGAAGCACATCGAATTGTATACTAGTTGCACAAATATTAATCACTTGGACATGGAATAGCTAACAAAATATTTTATTCTATCATTGTTTTTTCTCTAAATATAGAATGGCACAAATTTGGTGTGTGAGCTGAAGAGCTTATCTACTCAAGGTAATAAGTTTATAGTATAACACATTAGAATAATTAGTCTCAAATACAAAAGGTAAAAGAAAGCATCATTTTACCGGAAAATGATAAACAAAAATATCCTTTTCGAATCACTAAAAAATGACAATTTCTTCAATTTTTTGTCTTTGAAATTAGAGAATGATAAATGAAAGTATTTCAGTAAAAGTGGTATTTTCTTTCCTTTGTTGTCTTTAAAAGTAATTATTATGTAGTGTTATCCTATAACCTTATTACCCATTGATTCCATGACTAAGTCAACATGCATATGTTTAGTTTGACACGTTTAATATCACATAAAATATTTCTTGTAAGTGGATATCAAATATCTAGAGGAAGATGATCCCAAAAATCCTTAGTTTAATAGTTGGATGATTCACCATTAGACTAGTGGCCTTCAGCTTAATACCAGAGACTAGTTTCCACAGAATAACTCATCATTCACTATATATATATGTGAGATAGTGATTGGGATGTTTGCAAAAATGCATGTGAGGGACTCTCCTTCTAATAGTGACTTTATTTGTATTTTACAGAAATTCTGTAACAATTAAAATAAAGAAGCAAACACCAAAATTTGCTAATTTTCGGTGTTTATATTACAACAACATAATCATTTGAAGTAATTATAACCAAACAAACTGAATGAGAAGTTCGCACAAATGACCAAGTTCACAACTATTATCAGTAAACATGCAAGCAATATGAGTAGTATTAACAAAGACAAAATCAACATACTTAATTAAGCCTTGCTTCAATATATGCTGCTCCTCAAGAGTCCATTCAGGCGTCAAATCGGATTTTTGTTGGATCCCGACAAGTGGGTCGACCCGCAAATTGCTAGAAGAGGATCCACTCTGACCGATTGATCCAACGTCGTTATTAACAAAACCAGGACTCCTCTGAAAATACGCTCCATTTGAAACACCAATAGAACCAGAAGAATTCGCCATATTGACGGCCCTTGCCATTCTTGGATTCACATTTAAACTACTGTTTCCACTATTTTCTGATTGAAATGAAAACATATGTCTGCTTTGTGATAAAGATGGCCTAATTCCTTGATGAAAACCCATGTTAGAATCAGCTGCCATGACTAAAAAGTCTTCGAATTTCTCTAATATTCAAACTTTCAATACTCAGATCACATAACTCCGAAATCCCAGATGAAAAAGAAAATGAACAAAGTTAAGAGATTGCACTAATTTAAATGGATATCTCGAAGATTCCAACTTTCAATGCCGAAGATGTATAACTCAGAAAACCCATGTAAAATAATGAGAGGTCGATAAAAAGCAAGAAGGCTTAGTGGAGTTTCCAATATGAGTATTTGAATAGCATAAATTGCTTTAGAAGAATGAATTGATTTTTTAACCTCAATGAACTGCAGAAGAGGTCTAGCAATAGATATTAGATTCGCAAAATTGATATTCGCTGCTCTATTATATTTTGCAAGTAGCTCAGTGCCCTTTTAGTTAAATTCCACCTAGCCTTCTGCTTTCGGTAACAAAGTCGCGTATAATTGGGCATGTTATTGCTGTTTATTGCACCACTGCATTTCCTTGAAAAAGTGGGTCCCCAGAGGAAAAAAATTAGATGTATGAGAGCGTCTTCCTTTTATTGGTTGCTACAATATACACAATCAACGGATTTCATGAAGGTTATTTATGGGGTTGAATTGGCACATCTAGAGGTGTGTTACGGTCGCGCTAACCGTCATTATTACCACTAACCGTAACCGTAACCGTTGTTGACGGTTATAAATACTTAGAACCATTACCGCAACCGTCTATGATGGTTAACCGTTATATTTTCAGTTTTGAAGCATGTTGTACATATATTATTGATATTGGTGATAAATTCATATAGCTCTAACTCTAACTGTTTTTTGCAAATTTAGTTATTTATTTATAAAATATCCAATATGCATGCACATATTATTAGTTCATGATCACATATATTATTAATGTACAAGTTATTCATCTAATTTAAATTGCTAATTCTTATATCTTAATGTTAAATATTATACAAAACAATCATATATGGTTGGATGGTTAACCGTAGTTATCTGATTCTTCAACCGCTATTGTTATAGATGGTAACCGCATTAACGGTTGGTATAGTTGAGCGGTTGATGGTTCAACTGTAATAGCCATACGCACGGTCAAAGGTGCTCTTAGACTTTGGAGTGAGCATACTCAATAGTACATGACCTCCTGAGTCTCTCTAAACTAACCGGTTCCCTTCAACCAAGTTTCTGAAATCAACGCATTTCACGCTGTCAAATATGTAACCCTAACTAGGTTTGTCATCCACTCTTGATCTTAGAGGATCTGAATTCCTTGAAAAATCTACTGCGACAACATCTTTTGATTTTCAACATTCAAACTATGTTTTATACTTGTTTCTAAATTCTAATTTATAAATTAATTAAAAACCCTTCGGAAGAACTAACTCAATTGATCAAAACCTCGAGATGCCACAAGGAGGTGCATGGATGGATTATGTTTGCTTGTATATAAGAAGATTAGTGCTAAAAAGAGAACAATAACATGTAATGTTATAAAAAATAAACAAGATAACAAGTCATTATAGAAAGTATATATTTCAATTTCATTCATGTTTAGTGTGTATTGAATATAATACAAATAAGCTCTATTTATAGACTCGAGATGAGGGTCTTTAACATTTAGCATATTCATCTTTATAAATTATATAAATTATAACGCTCCCTTTAGACATGCGTACGTAAAGATGATAAGAATAATTATATCAATAAAATACCAAATGTTATGAAAAACTCAATTGGATAAAAACCATAAGCAATGAAAAAGGGACAACTTTATTTCATCTTTAGGTAGTAAGTTCAATAATGTTATTATGATGGTTGATACGTCTGAATTGTTGATTGTGAAAATGCCTTCGTGGGTAGATCTATCGGATTTTCTTTGGACTAGATTTGTTTCACTTCTATCTTATTATATTATAATTTGTATGTTAGGATAATTTAGGAGAAATATGTTTGATCCTATCATCCTTGATGTAACCTGCTTAGGTTTGTGCCATGCAAGCTGCATTGTCTTCATAAATAATAGTTGGTTCTTCTATAGCTGAAAGGAGTTGACATCTGTAACATCCCAATTATTATTAAATTTAAATTTAGAAATTAATATAGGTTCTTAAATTAAATTTTTGGATTGAACTAAAATTTATTTGAAAATTTTCAAACGAATTAGATGAGTATTGATTTGTGTATATGAATAAGATTGCAATTTGTATTTGAGTTTAAAATTCAAAATAATAAATGTTTTAAAGTTATTTGAATTCAAATATATATACATATATATGGGTAGATTTGAATTTGAATTTGAATTTAAAATTTAAATAAATGTCTTAGTGAAATAATTTGGATTTAAAAATAATATATATGTAATTTATTTAATGTGCAATTAATTTTAAAACATTTTCTTTTAAATAGTATATAATAATATAAAGGAAATGTCTTTATAAAAATAAGGAAATGTAATATGAAAATTTATTTAAATATTTAATGCATGCACAATCCAAGTGTAAACATTAACATGAACAAATTAACAAGTGTTGAAATCTTAACGTATAACTTAACAAGTGTAATAATGTTATCATTAAGATTTACAAATGTCACTTTGTTTTCATTTTTGAGAAATTTTATAAACATAGAAAATAAGATTATATAAACATAACATTTCCCTCTTTCTCATCTCTTTTATTCATTTCCAAAGAGAACAGAAACCTGTACAAACTCTAACATTAGAAACCAAAAAATTAAAAACAATCAAACCAGAAAACAAAAGGTTCAAAACAAAACCAACTATTTCAAAACCTGGAAATCAAAGAAAATCAGAAAAACAAAAATCAAACAACCTCTATCAATTTTCAAACCTGAAGCCTGAATTCATCTCAAACCTGAATCAAAGTATAGATTCAACCAACATCAAGTAATCAAGCAAGTTACAGATCAAATCTCAACAACAAAACATTTTTCCAGACTTTCAATTTTATAACAAATTCTATGTTACAAAAAGCTCTCTGTTTCTTCTTTACAGGTGGGTAAACCTTTATAAAATTTGGGTTCTTATATGTTGTTTGTAATAATGCCTGAAGTGAAGTTGAAAATTACTTGCATGTGTACAAATCTATGTATGTATGTATATGAATGTGACTGTGTATGTCTGAGAACAAACATGCATCTCTGTTTCCAGGTTTATAAGAGTTAAACCTATTCAAAAATCGAATTCTTCTTCTCCGATCCTTGTTAGATCCTGGGATCTAAACAAGATTTGTTTGGTTAACCATGATTTAAGTTTTAAAAATATATTTAAGTAAATTAAGTTTGTAATTTTATGGAAATCAAGAAGAATAGTGGAAAAACTTAAGAACATGTTAAAATCAAACCTTTTGATTTGCTGATTCAAGAATATAACTTGAATCGACTTTGAAAAATATGGTTTGTAAAAAGGAAATCACGATTTTTAGTGCGGAATCGAGTGAGAATTTCAATGATGACCAGAAAGTGAACTTTGGGGTTTTTCTAGTGATGAGTGAACTCGAGGTGGTCAGGGTTTCGACTAGAGGTAGAGGGAAGTTAGGCGAGCTCGAGAAAAATGCCAAGTGGATTTATCATCCACTGTGGCGGCGAACATAGATCGGAGTAAGATTTGAACCCTTGTTTTGGTCGAGGTCGGAATAGTGGCGGCTGCGTCGCCTCTGGAGCATCGAGTTGCACGGGACCTAGGAGAATCGAAGCGTGGGGTTGTGGAAAAGGTCTGGTTATGATCGCGAACACTCAGGTGGTCTGAGTCGTCGGCGCGGGAAAGATTTTTTGATCGGAGTTTGTTCCAGTTTTGAGTCGAATAACTTAAATTCGATTTCGCCAACGTTTCGAACATTTGGGTGGTCGTGAGGCTCGAGGAGGACATCGCTGACTCATCGATGGCCGAAGCTTGGTCAGAGGTGGCCAGAACTCCAGTGCACGTGCACATACTTCTGGTGTGTGTCAGTGGTTAAGTTTGGGAAAGAAGGGTTTTGACTCGAAGTAGAGATCGGGGAAATGGGTGGATGGCTCGAGTTTTGATTCGAGTATTTTTTTAGTATGTAACGGGAATTTAAAACTCAAACAAAATTCTAAGTTTTAAAATAAAAATTTGGGGTTAGCTCGGGGACGACTCGAAGTAAACATGCATTTGTCTCGGGAAGCTCTCGGGGAGGTCTTGGGTGTAACATAAAAACAGTTTTAACTTTAAAACCAAATTTAATTTTTAAAACATTTTAAACCCATGTTTTTTAATAATTGTTTTGATTTAAACTTTGGATAATTAAATGTTTATGTAAGTTATGTTTAAAGTAATTAATTTTATTTTAATTATATAATCATTATTTATAAATAAATTCTTAATTTATTTTAATTAAATAATGTAATTAAAAGTTAATTAAGATGAAGTATTGTTTTTAATTTTAATTAACCTTATTCTCTTAAATTAATTTATGGGTTAATGATGATTAATTTTGGAAGTTTATTAATTAAATTTTTTTATAATAATTTAATGATTAATTAAGATAAATGATTTATAATTACTTAATAATTAAAGAATAATTAATCAAAGGTTGATTAATTATTAATTTAAGGTTAATTAATTTATAGTTAAGGATTAATTAATTAAGGAAGAATTAGTTAATTAAAGTGATTAAGATTAATTAATTAGTAAATAAGGACTAATGAATTTATAATTAAGAATAATTAATCATTAATTAAGGATAATTAGTAAAAATAATTATGTGAGTAATTAATTATAATCATACGATTAATTCATCTTAATTGTAGAAGATTGATTATTATTGAATGCTTTGTATTGATTGATATCTCTGATATGTGATTGTGATATTATGTGATATGAATTGCTTTGTGCTGAGCTGTGACATTTGTGAATATATTACTGTGTGAATGTGAAAACCCCTTTGGCCCGTAAAACGGCATTTAAATTTCGATGCGACAGGGAGTTGGATTCCAGTTGGTTATCCGAAACCCACATCGAATCTTAATAATGAATCTATGTGATTGATATATCTAAGTGTTTTTAAATTAAACGCTCACTATTCGGTTTAGCCGGAGGAGGAATTTGTGTCATGTAACCCATTTCGAATAATGTTACGACGAAATGGATAGCAATTGAAGATGGTGGTGAAGATCGGGTGTCTTCGAGAACGATAGGGTAACCTATCGAATGACTCTGCACTGAGTTGCTCCGGTATAGAGATCTTCATATGTGATGGGGAGTCTGATCGGGATTGTGGATACTCAGATTGCAAGGGCTTCTTCCTTTATTGGATGAAGTGCCTTCAGTTTTGTTCGAACCCAGAACGGACTTGTAAGGTTGTATGTCTGACATTACCCTTTGAGATATAAAGCTGGTTTCTTCCAAATACATTTCTTTTTGACGCGGAGAATTTATTCTCTTAGCTTAACACCCTTCTCTAAGACGTACGAGCTTACGAATTATGTAGTTGATGATTATTAGTGATATACTCCCAATTTGGTAGTGTGGCATGCTGAGTGATGTTGATCATTTGTTGATCGAAGCATGGATTTTGTGAAAAGCGTAGCTTTGTGAACGAGACTTCGCCGAACCTCACAACCTGGTAATGGCCGAAACAGAAAGGATGCGGCAAGGTTATTGGGGATAGTGCCCCTTAGGGTATGTCCATTTCCTTCTGGATAAAAGTGGTATCATGGTATGGAGCCCAGATACTTAACTTATGTGTTTGTACAAATTTATTGCTTTGTGGTCGTTGTTGTTGGGGCCCCGGATAAAGGTCAATTACGACTGGGGGATAGCATTCTCGTGTAGTAGTTACCTAGTTACAGAGGTAACTTGACCTTGGGTTGGCAGAGATCCGGTTAGGTTCTCGGGGCATCCCTCTAGAGGCGTACCCACGTGGCATAGGAAGTTCCTTAGCCTGACCATTTGTTGAAAATCCAATCACCAATACGCGCCAGTATGGTTTTAGTTATAGAACTTGCCATCTAACATGGTAGCTATAGTAGGCATACTCTAATGGTACGTATGCTAGCTAAGATTAATATTATATTTTCGAAATGTTTTCTACGCTATGCACTAATAATAATATCAAAGAGTTTTCTCGTATCAAGCATATTTGACTAACATAAATAGAAATCTCCCACAAGTGTGCGATTGCATTATGTGTGTGCCGGGAGGCCTTATGGTAGTTTCATTTTTCCAAAAGCATGAATGGGTTTCTTTTTAAATTTTTTTGTACAAACAACTATTTTTGTTTACTCATACCAGTCCCATGACTGACCCGGAGTTTATTGTTTCCTTCTTAAATTCTGGGTGCCCACAATTTTCCATCGGGCAGCCTAGAAGCAGGTTATCCGTGTTTTGGAACTAGCTTGGATTTAGAAGCCTTTTGGAAGCTGTCGGATTTTGGAAAGCCTTTGGTTTGGAGATCTTTTGAAGCCTTTTGGATCTAAAAGTGTTGGAGTTTAGAAAACCTATCAGAGTCAAAGTATGTTGGAAACCTTTTTGAAGACCTGTTGTTATTATTCTGTTGTGGTGTTACCATTTGTTGTTGTATCACATGTATATCACTCTGATGTTGGTGATCGTAGTTGTAATGAATATTGTATCAAATGCTATATCTGTGTTTTTCATCAATGATAATTCATTTTGTTTCAACTGTTTATATTCATCTAATGCTGTTATAAGCTCCACCGAACTGGAGTTCAACGTTTGAATCTCCGATAGTCGAATACAAGTGAGGTATTTGATGTCGATTTTTGAACGCTGGATTTCGGGTCGTGACAAGTGGTATTAGAGCTAAAGGTTGAGTAAGAACTTTAGCTTCAGAATATAACACATTAGATGATTCATTAGAGATAGGGTTAGAAATACCCTAGAAAGGTATGTCCCTAAGATATCTTATCCGTATACCTAAATCAAGTTTTCTTACTATTTACAGATAGTGAGAATGAGCGGAAGAAGATGATAAGTTAGGGGACGGGGAAATACGACTACAACTGGTCAAGTCCCTGCAACAACGGAAGTAGCTATTCCCACTCAACCTCAGCCGAATCTGGCTGATCTATATAGAAGTTTTTTCTGACTTGGTAGAAAGCCGTTCACAGGCAAGGAGTCTATTATCGAATCACAAGCCTGGATTCGATCGTGTGAAAGAATTTTCAGAGATTGAAGTTGGAAGATGATCAAATGTGATTGATAGCTTCTTGGAAACTCCAAGAGGAAGCTTTATCCTAGTGGGAGAATATTACAGTGGATGAGCCGGAGGATGAATTCACTTGGGATCAATTTAAGGAAGTGTTTGAGCAGCGATATATGTCGTCTGCTAGTATCTCCAGAATGTGCCAGGAATTCATGGATTCGAAGCAGGGTAGCTTATCGTTTGAGGAATATTTGAACAAGTTTAACGAATTACCTTGATTTGGTCCGGAGTTGGTAAATACACCCTTGAAAAAAATGAAAGATTTATTCGAAGGATGAATAGGAATTTCCATTAGAGAATGACAGCACACGTGAAATAATATTTTTCTGATTTGATCGATATGGGTTATAGATATGCTACTTTGGATAAGCAGGAAGTTCCGAAGGGTAAAGGAAATGCAAGCAATTCAAATTAGAAGAAAAGGAAGTTCGGAGGGAAGAAACCATATCAAAGCAAGGAGAAGAAGAGTAATCAGGCAAACCCGGCTAGAGATATTACTTGTTACAATTGTTGGGAAAAGGGCCATTATTCAAACAATTGTAAGAAGCCAAAGAAACAAGTGAAGAAAGATCAACCTACGAAGACAAGTCAGGGAACCAGAGAATGCTATTACTGTCACAATCCAGGTCATGTAGTTAAAGATTGCCCAGCAATGAAGCAAGCTCAGGTAGCGAAGGTGTATGCGATAAAGGATGACCCCTCAACTTCAAAGGCGGATAAAGGAAAAGGAGTTTTAGAAGGTAACCTTATTATTTATGATAGAGTTGTTAGAGTTTTGTTGGCATGGGAGCTACATATAGCTTTATCTCCCAACAAACCGTAAACGAATTAAAACTTAAACTTGAATTTGTTGACGAGCCCATTTGCGTGAAATCCGGATGGTGGTCCTGCGAATCTTTGTCTACGATGTAGAGATGTTCCTATCTCGTATTCTTGTCATCAATTTCCTATCAGTTTCTTTGTTCTCGACTTTAATGAATTTGAAATCTTACTCGGAATGGACCAGCTAACGAAATACAATGCCAAATTAGATTGTGACAATCGAACGATTTGATCAGAACTAAATTTGGGAATTTCATTGAAATCTCTTGTGAGGGTCCAAGTCCTAAGAGAGATAAGCTGATGTATACTTTAGGATATCCCAAACCTAGTCTGAAGTCCATACCTATTATCCGGGAATTTCCAGACGTGTTCAAAGAGGTTAGATCTTTGCCTCCGCACAGAGAAATTGAATTCAGAATCGACTTGGTTCCCAATGCTCGTCTCGTTGTTCATGCAAGTTGTAGGATGGCACCCAAGGAAAGAATTGAACCAGTCAAACAAACCCAAGATTTGCTAGAGAAAGGATTAATATGCCCCAGTGTTTTCGATTGGGGTTCAGCTGTGGTGTTTATGGCCAAGTCTGACGGATCCTTGAGATTGTGTGTGGACTATCGTGATCTCAATAAATTAACTCTCAAAAATAAATTTCCTTTACCCAGAATCGATGACTTGTTCGATCAGTTGCACGGCGCTCGATTCTTTTCAAAGATGGATCTAGCTCAAGGATTCGATCAGCTAAAAATTGCTGAAGACTGTATTCAGTTAACTGCTTTCAGGGGTCCTGATACGTTCTATGAATGGTTAGTCGTGCCTTTCAGACTAACCAATGCTCTAGCATACTTTGTAGACTTAATGACCCGTGTATTCCGAGAAGTGTTGAATAAATTCGTTCTTGTGTTTATTGACGATATTCTGATCTATTCCAAAACCGAAGAGGAGCATGCTGAGCACTTAAGAATTGTTTTGGAAATATTGAGGAGAAACATTCTGTTCGTCAAATTTTCCAAGTGTCATTTTTGGGTCAAGGAAGTTAGATTTATCAGGCACATTATTAATGAAGAGGTAATATCTATAGACCCTAACAAGGTTTCCGCTATTCTAGACTGGAAGCAACCCACTACTCTAAAAGAATTTAGTAGTTTTCTGGGACTAGCGGGATACTACAGAAAGTTTGTCCAAGATTTCTCCCAATTGGCCAGTCCGTTGACTAAGCTAACTATGAAGAATGCTAAATTCGATTGGACTCCGAAATGCGATGAAGCATTCCAGGAGTTGAATAGGAGATTGACTACTTCTCATGTTCTCGCTATTATTAATGGGAATCAAGATCTATCTGTTTATACAGATGCATGTGGAGATGGGTTAGGTGTTGTGCTAATGCAAAATGGTAGAGTGATTACCTACGTGAGTAGACAATTACGTCCACATGAGAGAAACTACCCTACCCATGATCTGGAGCTTCTAACTATTATCTTTGCTTTAAAAATCTGGCGTCATTATCTTCTGGGTAAGAATCCCTTTTAGCTTGCCTAAAAATTTAAAACTTTAACTTAACTTAAGGTATATACTTAATAAATCCTTCTTGTCTTAGGTGAAAATTTTGAATTATTCACCGACCATAAATCTTTAAAGTATCTCTTTACCCAGAAGGATTTGAATCTTAAGCAACAACGTTGGTTGGAATTTCTAGCTTCCTATGATCTGGATATTTTGTATACACCCGGAAAAGCCAATGTGGTTGTCGATGCCTTGAGTAGAAGACATGTTATTCTCGCATATCTTGTTGTCACTCCTACTCTCCTTGAAAAGATCGCTAGCAAATAGAAAGAAGATAAGTTTCTTCGGGAAATTTATGGAAGAATCCTTTGAAGCGAAGATACCAGTTTTGAAACCAACCATAGTGGAATTATAAGACTAAAAGGCAGATTGTGTGTCCCAGATATTTCGGATTTAAAGCAAGAAGTTTTGGACGAGTGTCACAAGTATAAACTCAGTATCTATCCAGGAGTTAATAAGATGTATAGAGATATCAAAAGAACTTTCTGGTGGAAAACAATGAAGAGAGATATATCTATTTATGTCAGTCATTGTGCAACCTATCAGCAAATCAAAAGTGATCGATGAAAATGGTGGGTTTACCCCAACCATTGGAGTTGCCTAAGTGGAAATGGGATCAAGTATCTATGGATTTCATAGATGGGTTGTCACACACTCGAAAAGGTAATGAAGCAATTTGGGTTATTGTGGACCGTCTGACGAAGACTGCCCACTTTATCCCAGTTAAATCTGCCCGAACAGCAGCAAGTCTGGCTGAATTGTATGTGAAAGAAATTGTTCGTATCCATGGAATACTGAGTAGTATAGTGAGTGATCGTGACCCGATCTTCACTAGCAGATTTTGGGAGGCATTTCAAGCCGCATTAGGAACCAAACTGAACTTCAGTATTGCTTACCACCCGTAATCTGATGGACAGACAGAAAGGATTAATCGAATCTTAGAACCTTTTGCGTGCTTGTATACTTGACTTTGGTGGTTCACGAGAGGACCATTTTCCTTTGGTTGAGTTCTCATATAATAATAGCTATCAGGCCAGTATCAAAATGGCTCCATTCGAAGCTTTATATGGTCGTCCGTGTCGATCACCTGCATGTTGGATTGAGTCATGTGATAGACTCGTTCTTGGACCAAATATGATAAAGGAAGCTATTGAGAAAGTTGATTTTATTCAAAAGAAGTTGAAAACGGCTCAGAGTCGTCAGAAAGTTTATTACGACCGTAGGAGAAGATCTTTGGAATTCCAGGTTGGAGATTTTGTTTTCCTAAAGGTGTCTCCAATGTATGGAGTGTTGAGGTTTGGAAAGACTGGTAAATTGGCACCGCGATATATTGGTTCTTTTCCTATAATGGAGAGGATCGTTCCTTTGGCATATCGAGTACAGTTACCCAATTGGTTATCTGGCATACATGATGTGTTTCGTGTTTCTCACCTTCGAAAATATGTGCATGATCCAGACTGTACCAATAAAGAGGCCGCTCAGCAGGATTTAGAAATCACTCCCAACTTAGCAGTCAAAAGAGAACCATTAAAGATCATTGACCGAGATGAAAAGCAATTGAGGAATAAAGTTATGAAACTGGTTAAAGTGCAATGGGGTGGTGATCCAAATGATTGTACTTGGGAAACAAAGGATAGCATGCAAAAGTCCCATCCCAATTGCAGAGTGGATATTCCGGCTTGATTGGTAAGCGATTTTTTTATCTTTTTATGTATTCATATATTCTTTATTTGTCTCTCTCTCTCTCTCTTTCAAATTTCGAGGAAGAAATTTTCTTAAGTGGAAATCTGTAACATCCCAATTTTCATTAAATTTAAAATTAGAAATTAATATAGATTCTTAAATTAAATTTTTGGATTGAATTAAAATTTATTTGAGAATTTTCAAAACAAATTAGATGAGTATTGATTTATGTATATGAATAAGATTGTAATTTGTATTTGATTTTAAAATTCAAAATAATAAATGTTTTAAAGTTATTTGAATTCTAGTATATGTATGGGTAGATTTGAATTTGAATTCAAAATTTAAATAAATGTCTTAGTGAAATAATTTGGATTTAAAAATAATATATATGTAATTTATTTAATGTTTAATTAATTTTAAAACATTTTCTTTTAAATAGTATATAATGATATAAAGGAAATGTCTTTATAAAAATAAGGAAATGTAATACAAAAATTTATTAAAATATTTAATGCATGCATAATCCAAGTGTAAACACATAACGTGAACAAATTAACAAGTGTTGAAACCTTAACCTATAATTTAACAAGTGTAATAATGTTATCATTAAGAATTACAAATGTCACTTTGTTTTTGTTTTTGAGAAATTTTATAAAAATAGAAAATAAGATTATATAAACACAACATTTCCCTCTTTCTCATCTCTTTTATTCATTTCCAAAGAGAAAGAAGCCTGTACAAACTCTAACATCAGAAACCAGAAAATTAAAAACAATCAAACCAGAAAACAAAAGATTCAAAACAAATACAAACTATTTCAAAACCTGGAAATCAAAGAAAGCCAGAAAAACAAAAATCAAACAACCTCTATCAATTTTCAAACCTGAAGCTTGAATTCATCTCAAACCTGAATCACAGTATAGATTCAACCAACATCAAGCAATCAAGCAAGTTACAGATCAAATCTCAGCAATCAAAACATTTTCCAGACTTTCAATTTTAAAACAAATTCCAGGTTACAAAAATCTCTCTGTTTCTTTTTTACAGATGAGTGAACCTTTAAAAAATCTGGGTTTTTATCTTTCGTTTGTAATCATGCTTGAAGTGAAGTTGAAAATTACTTGCAACAAATCTGTGTGTGTGTGTGTGTGTGTGTGTGTGTGTGTGTGTGTGTGTGTGTGTGTGTATATGACTGTGACTGTGTATGTCTGAGAACAGACATGCATCTCAGTTTCCAGGTTTATAAGAGTTAAACCTATTCAAAAATCAAATTCTTCTTTTCTGATCTTTGTTCCGATCTTTGTTGGATCCTGGGATCTAAACCAGATTTGTTTGGTTAACCATGATTTAAGTTTTAAAAATATATTTAAGCAAATTAAGTTTGTGATTTTCTGGAAATCAAGAAGAAAAGTGGAAAAACTTAAGGACATGTTAAAATCAAACCTTTGGATTTGCTGATTCAAGCATATATAACTTGAATCGACTTTGAAAAATATGATTTTTAAAAAGGCAGTCACGATTTTTAGTTCAAAATCGAGTGAGCATTTCAATGATGACCAGAAAGTGAACTTTGGTGTTTTTCTAGTGATGGGTGAACTCGGGGTGGTCGGGGGTTCGCTTGGAGGTTGAGGGAAGTTAGGCGTGCTCCAGAAAAATGCCAAGTGGATTTATCATCCACTGCGGCGATGGAGGTAGGTCGGAGTAGGGTTTTAACCCTAGTTTTGGTCGAGGTCGGAATAGTGGCTGCTGCGTCGTCTCTAGGGCATCGAGTTGTACGGGACCTAGGGGAATCAGAGCGTGGGTATGCGGCAGAGGTCTGGTTGTGATCGCGAGCACTCAGGTGGTCTGAGTCGTCGGCGTGAGAAAGATTTTTGGTTGGAGTTTGTTCCAGTTTAGAGTCGAATAACTTAAAATCGAGTTCGCCGTCGTTTCGAACATCTGGGTGATCGTGAGGCTAGGGGAGGTCGTCCCTGACTCATCGATGGCCGGAGCTTGGATCAGAGGTGGCTAGAACTCCGGTGCACATGCACATACTTCTGGTGTGTGTCAGTGGTTAAGTTTAGGAAAGAAGGATTTTAACTCGAAGCAGAGATCAGGGAAATGGGTGGATGGCTCGAGTTTTGATTCGAGTATGTACCGGGTATTTAAAACTTAAACAAAATTCTAAGTTTTAAAATTAAATTTTGGGGTTAGCTCGGGGACGACTCGAAGTAAACTTGCATTTGTCTCGGGAAGCTCTCGGGGTGGTCTCGAGTGTAACATAAATATAATTTTAACTTTAAAACTAGATTTAAATTTTAAAACATTTTAAACCCATGTGTTTTTAATGATTGTTTCGATTTGAAGTTTGGATAATTAAAGGTTTAAGTAAGTTATGTTTAAAGTAATTAAGTTTATTTTAATTATATAGTCATTATTTGTAAATAAATTCTTAATTTATTTTAATTAAATAATGTAATTAAAAAGTTAATTAAGATGAAATATTGTTTTTAATTTTAATTAACCTTAATCTCTTAAATTAATTTATGGGTTAATGATGATTAATTTTGGAAGTTTATTAATTAAAGATTTTTTATAATAATTTAATGATTAATTAAGATAAATGATTTATAATTGCTTAATAATTAAGAATAATTAATTAAAGGTTAATTAATTATTAATTTAAGGTTAATTATTTATAAATAAGGATTAATTAATTAAGGTAATTAATTGAGGAATAATTAGTTAATTAAAGTGATTAAGATTAATTAATTAGTAATTAAGGACTAATGAATTTATAATTAAGAATAATTAATCATTAATTAAGGATAATTAGTAAAAATAATTATGTGATTAATTAACTATAATCACATGATTAATTCATCTTAATTGTAGATGATTGATTATTATTGAATGCTTTGTATTGATTGATATCTCTAATATGTGATTGTGATACTATGGATATGAATTGCTTTGTGCTGAGTTGTGACATCTATGAATATATTACTGTGTGAATGTGAAAACCCCTTTGGCCCGTAAAACGACATTTAAATTTCGATACGCCGAATGACTCTGCACGGAGTTGCTCCGGTATAGAGATCTCCATATGTGATGGGGAGTCCAATCGGGGTTGTGGATACCCGGATTGCAAAGGCTTCTTCCTTTATTGGACGAAGTACCTTCGATTCCATTCAAACCCAGAACGGACTTGTATGGTTGGATGTCTAACATTACACTTTGAGATATAAAGCCAATTTCTTTCAAATACATTTCTATTGGTGGTGGAGAATTTATTCTCTTAGCTTAACACCCTTCTCTAAGACGTACGAGATCATAGGTTATGTAGTTGATGATTATTAGTGATATATTCCCAATTTGGTAGTATGGCATACTAAGCGCTGCTGATCATTTGTTGATCGAAGCATGGATTTTGTGAAAAGCGTAGCTTTTTAAGCGAGACTTCGTCGAACCTCACAACCCAGTATGGTCGAAACAAGAAGAATGCGGCAAGATTATTGGGGGTAGCGCCCTTTAGGGTATGTCCATTTCCTTCTGGATAAAAGTGGTATCATGGTATGGAGCCCAGATACTTAACTTATGTGGCTGTGCAAATTTATTGCTTTGTGGTTGGTGTTGTTGTGTCACCTGATAAAGGTCGGTTACGACCGGGGGATGTCATACTCGTGTAGTAGCTACCGTGTTACAGAGGTAACCCGGCCTTGTGTTAGCAGAGATCCGGTTAGGTTCTCGGGGCGTGCCTCCAGAGGCGTACCCATGTGACATAAGATGTTCCTTAGCCTTACCATTTGTTGGAAATCCAATCACTAATACGCGCCCAGTACGGTTTTAGTTGTAGAACCCGCCATCTAATATGGTAGCTATAGTAGGTATACTATAATGGTGCGTATGCTGGCTAAGATTAATATTATATTTTCAAAATGTTTTCTACATTATGCACTAATAATAATATCAAAGAGTTTTCTCGTATCAAGCATATTTGACTATCATAAGGAGAAATCTCCCCCAAGTGTGCGATTGCATTGTGTGTGTACCGGAAGGCCTTATGGTAGTTTCATTTTTCCAAAAGCATGAACGGATTTATTTTTAAATTGTTTTTATATAAACAACCCTTTTTGTTTACTCATACCAGTCCCGTGACTGATCCGGAGTTTATTGTTCCCTTCCTAAACTCTGGGTGCCCATAATTTTCCACATAAGCAGCCTAAAAGCAGATTATCCATGTTTTGAAACTAGCTTGGATTTAGAAGCCTTTTGGAAGCCGTCGGATTTTGGACAGCCTTTGGTTTGGAGATATTTTGAACCCTTTTGGATCTAAAAGTGTTGGAGTTCGAAAATCTATCGAAGTCAAAGTATGTTGGAAACCTTTTTGAAGACCTGTTGTTATTGTTCCGCTGTGATGTTATCATTTGTTGTTGTATCATATGTATATCACTCTGATGTGGGTGATCGTAGTTGTAATGAATATTGTATCAAATGTTGTACATGCGTTGTTCATCAATGATAATTCGTTTTGTTTCCGATGTTTATATTCATCTAATGTTGTTATAAGATCCACCGAACTGGAGTTCAACGTTTGAATCTCCGGCAATCGAATACAAGTGAGGTATTTGATGTCGATTTTTGAACGCTGGAATTCGGGTCGTCACAACATGACTTTTGAATGTGCTCAATTAGTGATCATAGCCAAATGCATTCTCGACTTGCTTCATGTAGTGCTAATATTTTAGAGTAATTGGATGATGTTGTTACCAACATTTGCATCGTAGATCGCCATGTAATAGTTGTAATACTCTTACAAACCACATACCCAATTTTTGAGCTTGTTTTATGTCGGTCGAAGAGGTAAATTGCTTCAGCATAGCCAACTAAATTCAGATTATTGCATATGTCAGAATAAAACAAGCATAAATACGTCTTTCCATAAAGACATCTCATGATATGTTTTATACCATTTCAGTGTATTTTCACTGGTGCAGAACTATACCTTCCGGAAGATTTGCTAAGAATGCATATGTGATCTTGTGCGTTGTGCTAATAATGTGCCAATGGCATTGATATATAGTACTTCTTGGCTATTTCATCATCTTCTTTCGGGAGGTATGGGTCCATTTTAATATCAAAGGTCTGACAAGCATATATGTACTGAATAAATATACTTTGTCCATTTGAAAATGCTTTATGATTTTCTTAATATACTTTGACCGATGGATTACTATTCCATTGGTATTATACTCGATCTGTAGGTCAAGACAGTGTTTACTTTTATCCAAAATCTTTCATTTCAAATTCTTTCTTTAAATAATTTGCTATTCGTCAATCTCTTCTTGAGTCCCAATAACATTTATATCATGAACATAAATCGTTAAACAAGTAAATCCTTTTACTAATTTCTTTAAAGAAAAATAGACAAATGATATCGTATTTATATCTAGATTTAACCAAATATTCACTAAGATGGTTTTACTACATTTTTCCATATTGTTTCAAACATATAGTGACCGTCTCAATTTTAACGAGTACATTGACTTTAATTTTACTTTAAGCAACTTATATTCATCTTCAATTTTCATGTAAATATCGGTATCTGATTCACTATAAATATAAGCTGCCACAACATCTGTTAGCCATGTATCTAATTTTTAGAAATTAAAAGGCTTATTAAATATCAAAATGTTATTATCCATTGTTGAAGAGTATGTTTCTTTAAAGTCAAAACCCAGTCTCTGTAGGAAAACATGTGCGACAAGTCGTGCCTTATATCTCACGATTTCATTTTTATCATTTCATTTTCTAATAAATACCCATTTATAACCAGCTTGTATTACATTTTTTGTTGTTTTTATATTGGTCGAAACACATCATGTTTTTTGGGTGAATCTATTTCAACTTGGATAACAATTTTTCATTTTGTCCAATCCTTTCTTTTTCGACATTAATTTATACTAGTTGGTTTGGTATCATTGTTCCCATTATAGTCCTGACTTTCGACTATTTGAGTAGCTATTGCGAATAATACATCATCCATAATTACTTTACTTCGTTCACAACTTTATCCATAGTTTGTATGAAACATTGAGATCACATTATTATTGGGTACCATTTCACTTTTGAAAGCTTCTATTATTTATTCTGGGATAATAGTCACATATGAATTTTTAGAAGAATTGGAAATTTCATTTGAATGATATTCTTGATCATTTATGGCATCTTTGGGTGGTTTATCAATTGATGATTTTTCATTTGATTTTCTATTTCTATGTGCTAAGTCTTTTGAACCAATGGGTCTTCCATGCTTTTGTCTTGTTGTAGGTTCATTTGTTGCTATATTCAAATTTTATCCTTGGATTTTAATTCTAATTGGTGTGTTTGCTATTGGAAAGTGAGATTTAGTTGTTAGCACCAAATGCTTCGACCTATGATTTGTAATATTTTGAAGATGCAAACTTATTTTTACATCATATTGGCTTTGTTATGCATGTAGATCCAAATGAAACCTTGATGGATTATTCTATGATATTTCACATTGTTCTATTGGGGCTGTCTTATCTTCCCCTAACAGCTGAAAATTTATCTCATTAAATTTATAGTCTGAAAATCTATGGTGAAAATATCACTTGTAAGAGTTCAAACGAGGGTGAATCAAATCCGACCTAAATTCTCAAATACATCGGGGATCCATTTCAGTAAAAAATGGGGGAATAATGGGCACATGTACAACGCAAATCAAATTTTCATGAATATGGAATATTTGATTGAGATCCAGTTAAAAGCTATGATGGTGAATATTGATGGTAAGCTATTGGTATGATTTTAACCAGTTTAAACACTTGTTAAATTGCATTCCCCTGAGTAGAAACCGGTAACTTTGATTGTAAGAGTAATGCTTTTGCAATAAGCTGCAAACATTTGTTAATGATTCTGCCAGATCATTTTGAATGTGAACATGAGTTGGATGCTTAACTTTAGTTCCTTATGATAAGAAATAGTCATCAAATATTTGAGAAGTAAATTCACCTGCATTTCTAGTTGAATTGATTTAATTTGATTTTACCATAGCCATATTTGTTGTAAAAAGCAAACATACATGCAACCAACGAGTTGCTGCTTAAATTAATACAATAAAATATTTAAATGGTTCACTTTCATGATGGTTGGACCACATATATCACCATGAATTTTTTATAAAAATGTTGGAGATTCAGAAGTGGTTTTACTATATAAAAGTCGAGTGATTAATTTTTTTGTGCACATGGGTCATATAAGCAGTCACTTGGTAAACTTAAAATGGTTTGATAAATCATATCCATCAAAAAAAATAGCGATTTTACACATCATAGTTCACATAGGACAGCCTAAACGATCATGCCAAAGAAGTTTCTTTGTATTTATGAGCTTCTGGTTTATATTTATAGAGTATGATTCAACTATGTCAACATTTGCAAAATATAATCCTAATGAAATTGTATCAACTTTTTCCTAAAATAAACTTCTGCCTTTAAATTTTAGGAATAAAACAAAGAAATTTTTGTTGTTTTCATTCACAGATTCATTATGGTAACCACTTATTCTTATATCCTTAAAGCTTAGCATATTACTTTTTGAATTGATTGAGTATGATTCATTTTGAATAAAAATAAGTGTGTCATTTGGTAATACTATATGGATGCTTTCAAACCCTTCAATTATATTGGCAGATCTAGTTGTAAGGGAAACTTTAACCGATAAATTAATCAAGTAAGAGAAAAGCTTATGATTTTTCAAAATCTACGAGGTGTTGCGGTTTCTACTAGGCATATATATTCACTCGAATATTGATGATCCATACCCAAGAAAATAGAGTTGTATTATTGCTCAGCTTGGTAAGATGGGATAAAGTAGATAGCCCTTTTTCTTGTTTGGTAATCTTAGGACTTCAGATCACTATAACAAAGTACCCTTTTTACAACATGCAATACCCATTATAAGAGGGGTTTCGCAACGGGAAAACGTCCGTCTTGTTATGTGATATTATTATAGACCCAATAGATTTTACAATGGTTTAAAATCATTGGAGTATACATTTTTACAATGGTCTAGAGCCGCTGCAATAGAGCCTTTTACTAGGATCATGGACCGTTGCAATATTCCCTAACCACAACAGGCATTAGACATTGCAGTAGATGTCTATTACAACTATTTTTTCCCGTTGTAAAAAAGTGATGCAAAATCAGAAAAAAATTAGACCATTAATGCAACATGTATACAGATCGTACGCACTATTGCTAAAATGCCAAAATAAATTGTGCATACATATCATTTATAAAGTTGCACATTTAATTCTTCTCATACATATTGTCACACATTTACAAAACCAAGCTCATACATATTGTCACACATTTACAAAACCTATTTACGAAGAACATACTCCACGATAAATAAGAATATCATATGTAGTTCTAAGTTGAGTAATACTGCATAAACTTTGCTTTGACCACTAATGGAGTACGTATTTGTTGATAGTTTTCGTCCAACCAAACTGCTATTGCTTTTGCTTCTAATATGGGCTACGTTATATTTTCTTATATTTTAAGAATCTCACTTATTTGAAAAAATAAATAATTATTTGACCATTGATAATATATAAGTATTTAAGAACTAATCACCTAGCTATTGGGAATTCTATGTATGATATATTCAAAAATATGCATACTTCTATGATACATATATCTCTATTCTCTATTCTCTAAACTGTTTCACCGTTGATAAATTACAAAGTTATGAATTTCATGAACTTTACCTACATATAATTATCAATTGCATAAATTATACGTAACCAATGAATCATACCTGTTGGACCATAGAGTTGAGTGCATCTGCTAACAAACTAAATAGGAAGCAAAATTCTCCATTCTGAGCATCCAAGCTTTTCTTCCCAAAATATTAAAACCATCTTTCCTTCATATACTATTTCATTGTACCTTATGTCAAGATAACTTAAGAAATCGCTTTTGAATAGCTCATAATATGATTAGTTATTTGGTATACTTGTCTTTGCAATATAGATATTCCTCTTATTTAAAGGAACTCCACTCTTACTTTTAACTCCATCCGGAACCTGTAACATTTGAAGACTATAAATTTATTACAGCGTGGTATCATTGAGTAATTTGTAACAAATATTCATAATATACAATGTTTGTATATACTATACATATGTACATATATAACGTGCACACACATCTCTCATACTGGGAAACAAATAACAACAGAGCATGCAAATGTAAACAAGCATGCACATAAAAACAAGGGGCAATATATGTATGTATGTATGTATGTCGTGTGTGTGTGTGTGCGCGCGCACACACACACAAAAGAAGTGAGCATGCAATGAGTCAAAGCAAGTTAAGAGTAGCAGCAGCTTGCATGGTTAACTTACTAAATTAACAAAGTTAGGAACAAGGTAAATATAAAATAGACAAAGATGTACCATCTTATCACCTTTCTATTCAAAAAGGAACTAACAAAATAAAGTATGATTGTGTGTGTATATATATATATATATATATATATATATATATATATAAACTAACGAATGAAAATAGAGATATCTCAAAATCAGTTGATCAAAATGGTGAGCAAAACAAGACAAAACAATATAATAAATCACATATGCAAAACTCCCAAGCTTAGAACATGCTCATGCATGCATATTTTACCCTATAACCATCAAATTCACATGCTCCTGGTTGTAACCTCTGTAGATTAAAAACTCTCTTATTTGTCGAAGCTTAAGCTAAAACAAGTGCATATTAAATTGCTTTATTCCAAAATTTCAGTGCTACAGCATCAACAAAATTTACTCATTTCATTTACACAATAAATAACTTTGTTTTGTACACACTCCCTTTGTTGTCACGACTTTGTGATAGTGTGGCATAATATTTATTACAATACTCTGGCATTATATATTTTAGATATATAGGCCAAATATATGTTAATCATATTTTCATTGTAGGTTTTAATTTGAATGGTATTGCATGTTCAAACTTCTAAGCCATTAGTCATTCACATATATTACCGCATATATGGCTAGTTCAGGATTATACTCACTCACCCTAAAACACACTTGTACAAGCACACACTTATACACCCTTAAATACACACAACATACATTAGAAAAGTAGTATGAGCACTCAACGTCGATAACTCACGCACTCAACCTACACACACAATTTATATTTACACACTCATGCACACATCAACACAAACAGGGAGGAAACACACACTAAAACACTCACACATATATAGCTATACACACAAACACACTCTACACACTTATATACCCACATAATATTGTACAACCACACACAAGACTCATGCACACACTAAGAAGAGTGCACATACGAAGAACACACAAAAATAACTGTATTTACCCAATTAGAATTGCTGCCTTATTCCAATCATCAGTAGCAGCCATCTTGACTCCAATTGCCTCACCACTGTGCATGTCCCTTTATTCACAAGTGTCAGTTTGCTATTTAATGTACCCATAAGTCATAATAAAAATAATGTACCCATAAGTCATAAGAGTATGTAAACTGGTCAATATTGAAGTTATACTTAATGTACCGAAGTCTTCATCATTCAACATGAAATCAAATTAAACCAAATAGAAATCGAGTTAAGGTAGCTCACTATAAATTCAAAGAGTAATTAGACTCACTGTAAATCATAGAACAATCTATATTCAGACATTGCATATAATTCCATTAGAACTATGTTAGAATTGATTAGAAAAATGGAAGTTAACTCACTATTCACCATTAATGTCATCTTCAACTCTACCCTACCTTCGCCGGCCACCACACTACCACTACATGACGCACACAGCCTAATTTCGACCACCAGCCATGCATCGCCATCTGTATGTCATCTTCAGCATCCGAAAAGTGTGTGCACTAGCTCCTTGTCAACCCCAATACTCACGCCATCCATCCTGAAGTCGCAGCAATCGTTGCCACTGCTTTCTCCTCGTGTCGTAGTTCCAACATTGCAAGCTTCTATCGCTTACTCCTCCTCTCTCCCTCTTGCGCCCTTTTTTGATGAATGATTTGGGGTTAAAGGAATATGCACTGAGGAGAGAACTAGTGGTAAATAGTTTTTTCTTTTGATTTGGGATTTAGGTCTAGGGAGATAAAATGGGTAATGGGTATGGCTTTTTGGGAGATAATAAATGGTATGCGGAATCGCATAAATCTTGGAGCCAATATTTTGCTACTTCTCGCCTAAATTTCGTGCCCTTGCTGCCGACCTTTCTGGTTGCCATCAATTTTTCTTGAGTCATAGAAACTTTTTACCAAAATTTGTAAAAAATAAATATTCTGAGTTAGAAATAACAAGTGAAAATTTATATTAGATATGATATGAATTTCTTGACATTTAAATTTTATTAAAATATTTAATATTACTTCTTAATTTTTATTAATTATTACTTATTACTTCTTAATTAAATTGCATATTTATTATTAAAAGTTAATTATTATTTATATGTTACCAATTATTAATTACAAAATGTTTGATATTAATTATTAAAATATAATTACTATGTATTAATCATTAAGTATTAATTATTTAAGAGTAATAAAAAACACTATTATAAATTTTACTTTTGATTTTAAAGTTTCAAATTTTTGGTTCTAAATTTTATGAATATTTTAAATTTATTTTAAATAATTTTATATTTTATCTTATTTTTTGAAATATAAAATATTATTATTAATCATAATTATCAAATAAAAAATTATGCTTCTTAATTACTAAATATTAATTTTATTAATTGTTAATCACTAAATATTAGTCTTAGTATGTATTAATCATAAGGGGGAATTAATTTAAAGGACAAAGATTTGTATACTTTTTTCCTCAAAGACGCGACCTCAATATTTTACTACAAGGACAAACATTCTTCTAAAAATTATTCGTAAGGACAAACATTTTCCAAAATTATTCATAAGGACAACAAAACTGCTACCGAGCTAAAAAAATGATACCTAAAAACTACTACCGATAACTACAAACTAATACCTAAAACTGCTATCAATAACTAAAAACTGATAACTACATAAAGTTGTCCTTCAGGATAAAATATTGAAGGTCTGTCCTTGAGGCTAAAAAGCTGTGAAATTTTGTCCTTGATAATAATTTCTTGTAATCATAATTACATAATAAAAATTATTTTATAGTAACTATTAATTATTAAAAATTACGTTCTATTTGTTAATTATTAATTTTTCAGTTGTTACTTATTACTTCTTAATTATAATTAAATATAAATAATTGAATATCCGCTGAATATTAAATATTAAATAATAGTACTTAAATATTAATTAGTAGTAGTAATTATCTAATATTAATAATTAATTATAATTTTTAATTTTTAGTTTACTATTACCAATTATTAAATATTAAATATTATTTATTAATTGTTTAACAACAACTGTCATAAATTATTACTTATTAATTATTAATTATTTATGGTTTAATGGTAGTTATTATAAATATTAACTGTAATTAATAAGTTTATCCAACGGTAGTAATTTTTAAATTATTGATTATATTTATTTTATTATTATTATCATGATTTATATGATTATTATTGTTATTATTACTTTTAAATTGATGTTGACATTTAGTTTTGGATTCCATCTCTAGCCGACTACTTTGACTTGTTTGGGAATAATGGTTTAGTTGTTGTCGTTGTTTTATTAAATTTATAAAATAATTTTTAATTATAGATAATAATTAGTAATTATGAATTATTTATTAATAATCATGGTTATAAATTATAAATTAATAATGTTCTTACAACATTTTATGACAATTGGTAAATTAAAAAGTTTGTAATATGTACCTATTACAACTAGCAAAAAAAATGAAGAGTTATGGACATTTATTACAACGGGCAAAAAAAGGTTGTAATAGACATTTATTACAACGAGCAAATAGAGATAAAAACCAGTATCTAGTACAACTGGCCAAAAATCGTTGTAATAGAACTCTATTGCAAACCATTGTAATAGGACTATATTACAAAAGGCCATAAACCATTGTAATAGAACAATATTACAACAGGACAAAACTATTGGAATAGAGCTGAAAACTAGTATCTATTACAACGGATCGAAAACCATTGTAATAGGACCATATTACAATGGGCAAATTGACAACGTTGTAATAGGTGTACTGGATGATGAAAAATTAAAGCTATTACAATAGATTTTAGAAAACCATTGTAATAGGTTTCTACTACAACGGCTGTTTATGGCCCGTTGTAAAACAAACATTTTAAATGGATAGTTTTGTTGTAGTGGATCCTAAACAATACTCAACTTGAATTTCATTATCAAACTCCAAATTTGATCTCAAACAAAGATGGAATTTAAAAAATGTAAATTCAAAAGCTCGCATTCAATTTTATAAATTTCAATTTTATGACTAATCATTAGGAGTACAAAATTAAACACATAATTTATATGAAAACTTCAGGTCTCCAATATTGATAAACATGTTGAAAACAAGATAGCCCTTCAATAATTTGATAATTAACTCAAGCCTAATGTAAAAATTTCATTATTCTAAGATAAGAATATAAGAAAATACTTTTACATTATTTAACATGGAAAGAAAAACAAATCATCATTTTAATAGATAATAAATAAAATACAATAAATTATCTCTTCAAACGATTAAAAAGTTATGAAATGACCAACTAAAGAATAAAGATGGATCGTTCATCCTTGAGGGAGTATAGGGCACCCAGTTCGCACGAGTCCTATGGAGCTTCACCACATTAGGTTATTTTTCTTGGGGGGAGTAGTTTCTAGCGGGAATGTTAATCATATCCATCGCTAATTGAGCAAACAGTATGAACTCATTTATGTACTTCTTCATTGTCTTATTGCCTTATTAGAGATACAAAAACTTCTCATCATGCAAGCCCCTCTCGGCCTTAGAAATAAACTGAGCCTCAAACCTCCTTCAAAACTCTTCCCAAGTCATAGCAAGCTCATCCACCTCTCCAATCACAATATCCCATCAATACAAGGTTTCTTCTTGGGGTTTCCTAGAAGCAAGTCATCTCTTCATCAAAGTCTCAAGCATCATATCATTAAAAATCTAATCACTAGTGCGGAGCCACACCTGAGTATCGATAAATCACTATGTCCCTAAACAAAGCTCGCCTCCTGTACGATGGCAGTATGTACAAAGTTGAGGGAAATAAAAAATCAGTGATGAAGCTGGTGGAGAAATTGGCATCACCTCAATTGTTGTCAGCACAAATGGGACACCCACTAGAGGTGCGATAATTTACATTTTAGCCTAAAAGTATCTCCGGAACCTTGCAAGCATATGAAAATCTAGAACCTTGGCATCGTCCCTAGTGGCCATTGCACAATTGGCATGACTCGTAATAGCTATCTGTAAATAGGAGTTATCGATAACTTTTCATTAAGATAGTACAAGATTCTAAGAACTGGGTGCCTAATTGTTGTGCACATAAGTACATAAAATATAAATGCGCTCTCTTAACTTATCCCAACCTATGATGATCGGGTTGCTTAGGCTCTGATATCAAGTGTAATGATATGCCTCCTATAACACCTACAATCCACGCTGACAAGCAACCGGATTTTCCAACAATGTTACGAACAACTTTCGTTTAGAGTAAGATATGTAAACATCAAAATATGTCACAAAGACATTTATCACTACTATAAATTCAATTTCCCCGGTGGCAAGATATAAAATATAATATCGACATAACATATACATGACTAACGTATATCACATAAAGAGACATAAGATCTAACATCAATTTACAAAAATGGATAATACAATCAAAACCCATAATAATACATATGTTTACAAGTCAATATACCAAAAATTGGACAAATATAGTAATAGCGATAATACATTCATAGCTCTATAAATCACCTACTGCTAGTGGAGATCCCAATCTTTATGCCAACCTTCTCAAATAATAGACAATAAAGAAATAAAAAAAAGATGCCAAGATATAAAGTTTAGTGAAAGGGAACTACTACAAATCTACATGATTACCAATATGCTAAAATATCATAAATTGTACCAACTGGAAATACCTGAGGTAATAGAAACATATCTGAACCTGCATCTTGACCTACATCCAATAAGTTAACATATTTCAACCATCACGCAACACTATATGATAAAAATATCATATACAAAACAACCTGGCACCAATCGACTTAACCATCACACATATACTAGGGGTCGATGGTCACCCGAAAGGACAAAACCAGCTAAGTATAGCCACTAATACAGGACCAATAATTAAGATGCTCCCAATGCATCATCTACAACCTAAGAATCATATTGAACCTGAATTGACAAACACACACCCCTTACCAGTACAATTTATTTATCATAAGAACAAAATGATAATTATATTCCAAGCTTACGACCCTTTCTACAAAGTAGCCCAAGCTCATAGATCGAGCACCGAGATCGAACGATCCTTATCCCTAGATCGCCACTACTCGAAGATGCGCAAATGAAACAACAACCGATCATGCTATAAATGGTCTATAACTATCATATCCCAAAGCCAAAGCCGAGGTAAACAGACACAATCTGTTTACACAACATCGTATGGAATTTTATACCATAATACTCTAGTTGTCTCATCTAAAAACCACAACATGGCTTTATAAAAGTTACCGGACAAATCTGAAGCACCATCAATCATTAACTATTATCTCAATGTCAACTTAATTCTCTAATACATCCTCCTGGTCTATTTCAAAATTTATAATTTTTTAATATGTGTCAAAGTGGGTCCCACACGGGCTCCAATATTAGGTTACTTAAAAATGTACAAAAACTTCATAGATTATATCCCTTGAAAAATTATAAACATTAGTCCAAATTGTTTCTCAATCTGAGTTTATACACAAAAATGATGACATTTTGAAGTTTCAACTGAATCGGGCGACAAATACCCGAAACAACATTTGGGACGTTAGAGTTTAGAATCAAAACGTTCGAATATCCTAAATTTACATAGGACAATTTTTAGAAAAATTCCTTGAATCAGACGTTTGAATTTAATTTCAGACATCTAAAAAACTTATACATGCAAACCATGGACTTCAAATGGCCGTAACTTTTGACGGCTCGTCATTTCTTCCGTTGCGATTAATGTGACGTCCTTTTTGACAAAGAGACTAAAGATTCAAAGTATATCCACAAGTTTATTTCCCTAAACTTCATTAGTATACAACGTTGTATCATCGAGATATGTCGTTCGGATACTGTTTGATACAGATTCACACCTTTGCTATAAATCATTCAACATCGATAAAAGGCTTTTAAGGAAATGAACTAGTTTCACAACCATTCAAGCTTAACAAATTAATCCACCATTTCAACTCCATGCTTCCACCATTCAGTGACATCCACAACTATAATTGGATTATTACTTAACAATCCTATAATGGTCCTACTTATCACCAGAACCAACAATCAAAAAACACAATTCAATTCATACCGAATACCGTAGCACATCAATTTATATAATTTATATTTAAAAAACACTTATCTAACTAGATTCTTCTCTCCAAAATTCCTAATCAAGTTATATGCTTATCTAATGGTCATGTAACTTAGAGGAATCACCATAGTCCTTGGAAACCAAAATTCTAATGATACCCAACTTAAAGCTTTCCTTTGATTCCCAATATCCGACCTAAATCTTCTACAAAAATATGAACTTTCTCCTAACTTTAATTTAGAAATTTATTTTTGAATTTTTGGCTAGGAATTGAAAGAGTTATAAAGATTGGAAGCTAAGAAATTAAAATATTTTTTATCTTGGAAAGCAGGAAGAAAAGAATAAAGAGATAGAGAGGAAGGAGACTCATTTCAAAAGTGATAGAGGTGAATGGTGGTTAATTTCTAAAGGCTAAGGAATTAGTTTGCCTAATTTTCAATTAAGCGGTTAATTAAAATTATTTAGCAATCGAAGTTCTTTACTGATTTAAATTACTAGTTGTTACAAGAGCATGGGTGAGATACAGTCATACAAAACAGAAATGGAGTTTATATAAATAAACTATAAACATATGTCCCTATAATAAACAAGCATTGATAAAGCTCCACAATCATGCATAGTGGAAATAGAAATAAGCACATTTTGCACCAAAATTGGCAAAAACACCTAATAGATATTTTAAAGATAAATAAAAAAGAATATAAAATGATAATAGAGGATAATAACAAAGAAGTAGCAGTAAACTGAACGAATAACTTGCATATAAAGATTTATAATGGTTTGGTGTTGTTTGCCTATGTCCACTTTGAACATATTGCTTTATTAATCACTTTATAAACTGAGTACATTAGGGATTGGATGAAAGTCTTAGACACAAAGGAATATAAAGCAACTAGCAGCGTAGAAGTGCCCAAAATGAACAACTAAGCTTGTATTTATACGCGAAGATAGCCAAATATCTCCCTGAAATTCGACAGAAGGACCTTTAGACCCATATGGACCCACAAGAGGGATCGCATAGCCCAATTACCAAATAAGAGGGATCGATACCGGTCCCTACTTTAGTTAAGTTTTGGGGTGCGATTCATATGGTAGCTTCCATATGCTAAAATATATTTAGCCTCCAAATTTCATGCTAATTGGATCAGTAGAACTTGAGTTATCGCTTAACCTTTGCTTAAATATGGATTGCTCGTTGATTACTGCTGATCCCTACCGAGGAAAAAGTGTAGATTCCTACAAATTCATCTTCTTGAGATGCGATCCTTAGGGTCTCTATATCTTATCTACAAAATTTCATATGCATTGGACTCGTGAATTTTGGAATGTTACTTGTTTTCTATTGAAATGCTCTTATTCCCTGAAACATACAAATCCCTATGATGGAAGCCAATTTATACCGACCCCTTATATATGTTGCACCATATTTCATACTTCGAATATTCTACCTTGTATGTCTATCAACTTCATTCAACCTCAACTTCCTGTTATCATCTGTACTTGACTTCTGGGCCCCTAACCGTCACTATGGACTCATTGGCCTTGATTGGAGTCGAATCTAACTTGTGCGATTACTTTAGCCAGGTCAAAATGCCAAATAACACTTGCGTCTCAAAGTACATTTTGTGTTGAACATTACATGCTTTGAACCAAGGCAAGTTAGAGTCGTCGGAAAGAAACTCGTCCAATTTTCCGAATAGTTGCTATCACGTTATCGAATTAATTTCCCAAAGTGTTGTATCCCTCTTTGTTCGTTGTGACGCTTGATCGATATCTGAGAGTATAATTCTAAGGTTATATTCTAGGTTATATTCCATTAGTTGATAAATAAGTTTGGTTTCACCAGACTAATAAGCTTTGTTATCTAGTTTAGCCTCGAACTTGAAAGCTTTGGGTTTGATTTCAATTTCTGTCAATCTCAAAAATTGAACATTTTGACCATATACGTGCAAGTTTAGATTCATATTTTTTCGTTGTCTTTCGGACGCATTCGTATGCTCATAGATCATCGCTACTTTTCATTTAACAAGATGCAATTTCATTGCATTTTTGGCATACGTGCTTTGAATAATTTCCATGCCTATGTTTGTTTGCATGTATGCTCATAGCACATCCCCCTTTTTCCTTATTTTTAACCATTTTAGGTATCAGCATATGTTTAACCAATCCCTCCTCCTTCCTTTTATGTTTACAAGGATCGACATATTTATTGCCGATCTCTCCTTATTTTCATAACCGGTCCCTCCTTGTTTTGTCTTGATCTCGAAGACACTGGCCGATCCCTTGTCCCCATATATGAGCTAACTCTCCTTCCCATCGGCCTTCACTTCTTCATCTCTTTCCTATTCACTTTCATCTTCATATTTCCTTTAAGTCTAGTGCCGAACCCTCCCTAACTCGAAAGAAAACCTGACCCCTTCCTCTCGAATTAAACACTGCCTTCATCTATAATCTTGCCTTCTTACTTTGCTTTAGATTGCCATTTCGCCTTCCATTTGAATTGCAATCCTATAATTCTTCTCGCATAGCTCATCTTTGATATATATTTAGATAGGTTTTCTCATTTTTAATTTTTGATTTTATGACAAGACTATGGATTCTACTCCATTGGCGACAATTTGTTATGCGACGTGATGAATAATTGATGGAAGAAGCTACTGGGAGAAGATGAGGAGTGGTATGTGGTAGGGTTTGGTTAAAAAAAGTTTTAAGGGTAGCATTAGGAAGTGGAAGGAGAGGGACCGATCACCTTTGATTTGCATGGAGGAGTTAGTATTTTATGGCTTGGATGGAGGGATCGGTAGTATGGTGAAGGGAAGAGATACTGTTGGTTAGTGTGGAGGAATCGGTAATTTTGGCCAAGCAAAGGGATCGACAGGGATCACGTAAAGAGAGGGATCAATTGCATTTTGCTCTGGGACACGAATCGACATATATGTAGTTGGCTAATTATAGGCTTCGAATTGAACTTGAAAACAAATCCATAATCACTTTTTTGAGAAATTATAACTAATCCCATCTTAATGAACTTGAACATATGACGATGATGACCAACATGACTTGCATATTCACTATTGAACTCGAAATTGAACGATCAAATCCTTAGGACTTTGAACATGAACTAAAATTTAATATTTGGACTTTAATAATGGATTTCACACTTCGATGTGTCGATGATCGATCCAAAAGCTTACATAACAGATCAATCTATTTGCCAATTGAGATGGGCAGTGATGACAGTTGCTTTGTTCAGGATCCAAATCTCATCATATAACTTCGCTTTCTTATTTTGAGTTGCTTATCTTTGCACTACACTACGCTGCACTACACTAGCTCACACTTAGCATGGGGGGATAGTTAAAATTTTCTAATCTCGATTATCTATTGTGTATAGTTGACATGGAATTTTGATGTTCATAGTGTATAGATGCAATGTCTTCCAAAACAACTTCACAAAATAGTAATCCCAAATCTGAGTCGAGTTTTGCAACTATATCTGGTAGGCTTTCCCCTGGTCGTCAAACTGATCAAATGGAAGTTTCCGTCCCATCGGTCGACCTTTTCTTTGACGTCCCCATTCTTTCTCTTGAGTATATATGACCAACCACCGATGCTATATAAGGCGCTATATTTTTGGATAACCCAACAGATTCTCAAGCCTCCAGAATTGGTGAGGCCACTCTTTGCAGACTATGTTCTAGACTTGGGATTCCCTTCTAAGAAGTTTTGGTTCCTTCGATGAGCGATAGGGCTCATTCGCCCTTAGAGGAGCATGTAGCATGCAATAAGTTCATGTGCTGGGCCGAATGCCTGCCTCCCTTCAATTCTTTTATTTGAGAGATGCCAAAATATCTTGGAATAACTCATACTAAACTATACCTTTACAACTATGCCTTTCTCCTTGGCACTTCCTTACAATTTATGGACATCCTATTCCGTGCGCCAGCTCCTGAGGACATCATGTTTATTTACAACTTCAAACGATGAAAAGGGAGTCTTTCTTACATTTTCCCTTATTCTTCGCCAAATTGTCAAGTCTTAACGAATGTTTGGAATTTTATGTCGATGTCCGCTTGGCTTTGCAAGGCGATGGTTGGAAGGACATAAGTGTCAACTTCGCTCTATTATCAAATTCTTTAACCCAAGTCATATCCTGAATCAACTAAAATTTTTAAATTTTGCAGGTGTTGGCCACATCCGTAAGCCTATAGTTTTTCAAGGGAAATTTCTATGATTCATGCCGCTTCGATCGAAGACAGAGACATTTGACTTCTTGTAACTGATGAATGGTTATTCTTATCAGCTTGCTAGAGGAAGGTCACAACATTGGGCTTCTAGAAAGCACTGCACTACCAGGGTATGCTGCAAAACAAAAAGGTGGTATCAATAACCTATCTTTACCATAGTCGAAGGGACTTAGGATGATGCTGAAGAGGGAGAAATAAGGGGTACCAAGACCAATGAGTCTGGCGATGCAGATGCAGGACCAGGCAGTGCACCCGTGGTCAAACCATCACAAGGCGCGCAACCTCATGCACCAGCTAGAAGAAGAAAGAAACTTGCATATAAGTTCCATAGGAGAAAAACTTCTAAGGAGCCTGAGTTTGTTATCACTTTAATTGACGAAGAGTCATCTTTCCAAAGTTTAGAAAGCTCGATGAAAGGCTTTTCAAATCTCCAAATCCCTAATAACATCATGAATTCCCCAACATCAATATTGAGGGACTCAACTCTTCCACCAGAAGCGGTGATGGCATTCTTCCCACCAGCAAAATAAAGAAAAATCCTATGAGCAAGGCATCGGCTACTGATTCATCGGGGGGACACTAGGATACTCAAAGTCATGCAGACTTCACTACACGATCTCAATCCACCTTTTGCATAATGGTCATTATACATTTCTATTTGGTTTTTGCAGGTGCGATATCTCATTCCTGAGCTTTCGATCGCATGTGGGGCTATTTGATGTAATACGGATTCAAACGTGATTTAAAATTGGGTAGGCATAGAGAGAGGGATGACTATTGAGAAAGAAGTCTTCATTCGAGGGAATCCTTATTTTCCAAGCATAAATTCCAGTCTCGGTCATCCGATCAAGAAGTTCAACCTAATCTTCCTATGCATAGTAGAGACCAAACCACTTTCCATGGTCCCAAAGTTGTCATACTGCCTAAGTAGTATTTCAGTTTCTCTAGCTCTAAGCAGTCCCATGACCATAGGTTGAGCAAATGTCCAATTGTCGCTTCTGATCAATATTTGCCGACTGTGGCCCTTGAAGCTTCCATAGGAGAAAAATTAGTTGAACTTAAGGTCGATTTCCAAAGATTTTTTTTGACAGGTTTAAATTCCTCCCCTACATTCATATAATACAAGGGAATGCGAAGGCAAGTTCTCTTGCATGCATCAACGACGTTGTTGTGCAACATGAATCATTCCAGCACTTAGTAGAGAAGATCTCCGAGGTGTCTATCAAGAGACCGCTCGAAATTGATCATCTCAATTTAGAGGGAATCCATGATAAAGATATAATAAACATCAGGACACCGAGATCTCAGATTTGACGATGAAGTTGACCGAGGCAGAAAAAAGTGCTAAAGAAACATATTGGGAAGTGAGTCATCTAGAAGCTGCCCAAAAAATTAAACTTGATGCTGCCCTCAACCGCAACGATCTACTTGCCTTGGGAAAAGATACCTTACAAAAGGAGAAAAACATTTTGGCTCATCGCGTTTAGGAGCTTGAAGAATTTCTTAAGAAGGAGAGGGAAGAGAAATTTAAAGCTTAACTGGTCCGTAGAGATATTGCAAAGAGGTCGTTGAAGCCCAGACTTTGAAGATTAAGCTTAATGAGCAACTTGCTCAAATTGAAGTCCTCAAAGAAGAGGCAAGGGAAGGAGGCCGCAATAAGATGATAGAATAGATTGAGGCCTAGGTAGAGAATGCCAAGGAAGGTGGTCAAAATGAAATTAAAGACATTTTCAATCTCCTTATCTGTGTACAATGCTAAAGTCCTTATCCACCAAAATCTAAGCTTTCTTGGTGAGCATTATCTTGAGTCGCTTGCCGAGGCCCGGGAGTACATTTTTGAAATGAAAAGGAGAACCATCGGCAAAGCTGATTTAGACGTAGGTTATTTAGAGCGAGTCCAAGCGAACACGTCAAGGTTCTCTTGGAGAAATCCAGTAAGTCCTTTCATTATTGGGGGCCGAGCTATGATCCAATCTTTAGGACCCATGACGGGTCTTCGTGGCCGACTGTGATGTCAATCGTTAGCTCAACTAGTGCAGCCTTGGTCTCTATAGGCTCTCCTTATCATCTCTCATATCTATGTCTCTATAGAACCAATTGTGATGCCCGAGCCGAGGCTTAAGCGTTGGTTGTCAATCTTCAGTGACTTAGATGCAAACAGACTTGCCGACACCCTTACCCTTTTCCTTTCGTTGAGCATCCCTAAATTCAGCTATATAACAGGCACGTCTAGTCACCTGATCACCTTGAACTACTCTAACACATTGTTTGTCGGGAACTTCAAAGTCAAACACCATGGGGGCAAGAGCTACCAGGAACTCGGCTGGGGCCGGTCAGCCTAGAAAAGCATTGTATGGGGACTCAACATCCAAAACAACAAATGGGAAAATCTGCACTCTCCTACGCTCAATTTCTCCCAACTCCACAAGCAATTCAACATAACCAAAAGCTTTAGTTGCAACACTGTTAAAGCCATGAATGCGGGCTTTAAACAATTTCAAGTCCTTGGCTTCCATCCTTATCCAATCATAAGCTATTTTGAGAATTATATTTTCAAACTACCACAATCAACCAATATCCTTCTCATTAAAGTGGGGCCGATCATGGCCAAAATGACCACCGCGTCGACTATCGGAGCTTCCACCTTGTCCACATCTCTGTTTTTAAACACAATATCATATGCCATTATACATTGCTATTTTGCCGGAGCTCCATCTTTCGTATTCTGACAACATTCAAAATTCACATGCATATTTGCACTAGCATAGCGCTTCATCTCATGCCAGATATTATCGGCTAGATGCGGTCCTCCGACAATGGTATTGACTACTAATCATTTGCCAGCCCGCATAGGCTCTTTAGCCCCATGCAGTGCTTGCCTTTGGTTAGAGTCAGATGTTCCCTGCCCGCCATCCCGTGGGGTTTGTAAAAACTATTGTAACTTTCTTTCTCGAATCAGCTTTCTGATAATATCCTGTAGATTCCTTCATTCATTTGTATTATGACCATAACCAAAGATATTTTCTAGTCTGTTTATTCTTCTCCATTGATTCTTTCAGAGGCGGCTTCCTGTACTGCATGGTATTGCAAGTAGGCAACTAGATATTCTCCGGTGAGGTATTTAGTAGCGTGTAAGTATCGTACATCGAAATCCTAGGCTTTCCTCTTCGAGAGTCCTTCTTTCGTTCTCGACTCCTATCTCAACCTTTCTTTTGTTAATTAGGTTTGTTCTGGGCATTCACTTGAACTTTTCCAGAGCTATCATCAGACTGCTTCCCTGTAATATTACTTTGTACGCCCTCTCTGCTTAGTCCTGCAACACTTCTTCCTAGAGCATCTGGCTTCTTCCTTCCTTAGATACTGAGCCTCATTTGCATAAAAACACTCCAACGTTGCGAGTGGCTGGTCAGCTAACCAATCGCCAAAATTACACTCTGGATCAACCCCTCTTCTTACAGCCATCAACATTGCATGGTCATTTAGATTACTGATTTATGTGATAGCTATATGGAATCTCTCCAAGTAATCTTTTAATGATCCTCTCGAAGCCTGGATCATGTTGGATAGGGACATTACATCTTTTGGGGAAAGTTGTGTGCATACGGAACTGTTCCATAAATCTTGTTGCCAAATCATCAAATTTAGAGATTGACCATAGGGTTAAACTCATAAACCACATTTTCACTAGTCCAAAGAGAGCTATAGGAAAAACATCTACAGTTGGTTGCATCATCTTCTTGTGCGGAGTCCATTAGCCATTCATATCTCATGATGTGCTACCTAGGGTCAGTTTTTCCCTCATAGGCAGGCATCGACGACATGTTGAACCTCCTTGGATACTCGGCATATAGGATATTGTTAGTGAATAGGGTATGACTTATCGAGATCCCTAGTCGACAATGGTCAAGCATTGGCCCTCTCTTACTAACTATTTAACCATAGACGACAAGTCCGGCTTCTGGATAGTTGTTTCCAAGTGGTGGTCGAGTTCCACCTCACATGAATGGTCTAATCAATGTCTACGGGCCGTTCCATGCCTTCTTGGTTCACCATCCTTCCAATGTATACCACGTACATTCACTTTATCATCATTTAGAGAAGCAATTGGTCAACATTCAACTGAACTGCATCATCCAGATCAACCGCAGCAGCTACAACTTAGAACCCAGCATGTACAGGTAAGTTCCCTCCTCTAGAGGAGGGTTCGGTACCGATCCCTATGGAAGAATCGACATCAATCGGTCCTAGCAGACTAGGAAGGTCTGCCTGTTGACATCTCGGAGTTTCTGCACGATATTCGTGTATTCCGCAACGCTTGTGTCGGCTATACTCATCCAATAAACTAGAACTCTCTTATGCTGAGTAAGGGGTAGGGTCACTCCTTGCTTTCCCTCGTTGCTCCTGACTGAGTTAGTTCATTAGGTTGATATTGGCTTGAATCTGCCGACTTAATTGCCAATGGCTATCTACTAGTTCTCTTATCAGATTTTGGAATTCTGCTCTTGTAATGGAACCAGTTGGATTTCGGACTTCAACTAGATCAGCATTCACATCCATCTGTTGATTGCCCGAGCCTCCTTGTTGGATGCTAGCATTCTCATTTCCTTCTGTGTTCTGAGAAGTGGTTCTAGTGTTCCTTACCATTGTTGATAACTTTGCTTAGATTTTTGTAAATATGAATAGAACAAGCAAACGTCTTGAAGATAACCGTGGATCTCCTTTGAGGGGTTTATGCAATCTAATAGTAAGGATCCTAATAAGTTGAGAATCAAGGTTCTCAGTGAAAGCACCAAAATATTTGCAACAACAATGGGCACAAACACCCAATATAAGTTTTAAAGAGAAATAAATAAAGAATACAATGAAAATAGAGAATAATAACAAAGAAATAGCATTAACTGAAAGAATAACTCGTAAATAAAGATTTATAGTGATTAAAACTCTTATAATGAGCTTGGGTGATATATGATCCGATCTATATACTTGAAACTTATTCCCATGATAAATAGACTCAGTACCTAAATGTACCATAGACTCTGAGTCACATCTAGTGTGATCAAACTCTTGCAGATCTTATTGTAACCTTATAATGATCTTTGGTGATACATGTCATGCTCTATATACTTAGGACCTTTGCGGACCACTCCATACCCCTATAATGTGCTTTGTTGACATTTGATCTTATAGAAAATGTTTTTCATCATTCCTCCCTAAGACATTAAGGATTTTCAAATTAACCGCGTACACCTACATTAAAAATAGGATGACAAACAATACGCTATCATGACCACAAAGGAACACCGATGCCGTGCAATTATATATCTATGACCACAACGTAATCATATACGTTCATTACAGAGGAAGACCAACACCTCGTCAAAATCCATATGTTTCTATAGTCTCTTCCAAAGACCAATACGTGGTTCGGTCCACCATCTAAGACCAATAATTCTCATCCCGTCATATTTACCCAAAGCTAAAGCTAAAGGATGCAGATCGCTCTGGTCAATCATATACATTCGTTGGACATGATAGCATGGTATATCATTATGCCGATCCCATGCCCAATCGTTATTGATCATTATTGATCACATATAACTCGCTTTGCACTCATGTCCGGATCTCAAACTTCATCATGCCTTCCACTCGCTCAAGTAGCACAACATCTTCTTGAAGTTGTGCTAAAGCCTCATGAATAATTTCATACGAGAGGGGGTAAAACTCCCCGAAGCCTTCCTAGTCGAGTGGCCTTAGTCGGTTGGTGGCATATTACAGTCGATTGAGACTGGTAATGTGACCCCCTAGTAACTAGCATTAGAAAATTAAAAAAATGTTACAACATACTGTACCAAGACATGTCCTACGCTTTGGGTATTGTACACATCATTTTAACCATGTCATGCAAGGCACGACACCTTATGTACCGTTTATTCAAATTTCATCAATCAATCCTAACTTACTCATCTCTATACGTTTATCATCGCATTCTTTATTCATGTCAAAATATAATGTTCAATTTGCAATCAGACAAAGTTTCGTTTACAAATTGACATATCTAACCAATGCAAAAAATCAAGGATTCGTAACATAATATCAACTCATCCTATTTAAATCAATCACATTCCATTATCAATAACCATCCAATATGCTAGGAAATCCATTCAAATGAGCAATTCAAATAATAAGCAGGACGAATAACTTATGCACTTATTTCTAGATACAGTTGTGAGTTAAGAAACACTCACCGAATTGTCGAGCAAAGACCTATTTTTTTTTACCGTCAATGCTCCACCTTCAGTTGCCACTAGCAACTAAACATCGACTTCCCTTATTAACTCGTGCACGTTCGGCCTCAAACCCAAGCACCTGAACTAACTGTAGTCTCCTCGCCAACACCCATCCGAATGCACGCACACAATACCACCAGCCATCAACTCACTCAGGCCAACACCCTTAATCAACTGCTCCTCCACCTGGTACAATTAAATCCAGATACATCATCAGCTCATGACCAAGTATCATGCCATCATCAGCTCACAACTCTACATGGTTGATCGACTCTACCACCATCGCCAACATGCTCACATGTCTTACCCTAACATCGTCGTCATGGCTAGCACCTTGGCACCCGCGTGACTCTATTTTTTTTCTTTTTTTTTTACTGAATGTGATTTTTAATTTGGGATATTAAGGCTCAGACTGCCAATCGATTTGGGTGGTTTGGCTTATTTTCGAAGTAATGGCAAAGCCTTTTTCTAAAATAGAGTAGAAAATGTTAGGTTTAAATAGGCTTGCTTATTTAATTTGGACCTTGATTTAATTCACTTCTTTTCAAATTAATTTTCTTAACTAACTTGTTTTCCTTTTTTCCTTAATAATTTTTTTATTTGCAGACTAATTTCAGTTTGATTTAAATTAATAACTTTAAAATATTTCATATTCAATTAAAACAATTTATTCTACTTCAGTATATTATTTGAAAAGAGTTCATTAATTTAACTAAATCTATTAAATCAAATCTTTTGTTAAATAGAATTTAATTAACTAAAAATTTATTTTCAAATTATAAATTATCAAATATCAAATTCGCACAAATTTTATTGCAATTAAATTCACGTATAATTACGATGTTGAAAGTAATGGTTGCTACAGTTAATCTTTAGGTAGTAAGCCTAGGTCAGTGAGTTATGTGGGCCATCGCTTACTGTTTCGAGCCCTGTTTCATCCGATGGTTCGTCTGATGAGTCGCCTGGAACCCCTAGAATTTGACGTGCACATAAATGTGCATATTTTTATTTCCATATTTAATCTAATTTAAGTAAATAAACAAGCTTATAGGGTGTTTTAACATGTTTAAACCAAAATTCAAATTATTTTCAAACTATCATTTATTCATCTCCATACAGGGGCAAAATGGTCATTTTTGTGCATATATTAATTTGATAATTTTTACTTGGACTTTATGTTATTTTATAGAAATTTGGATTCAAGTGGAAGCGGTTTTCATGGAAAATATGCATGCATAAGAGGAAACAGAGGAATGAAGATGGAAATAATTCAAACTCATGTATCATGGAGGATCCAACCTACCCAGTTACCTTGATCTTCAATTAGGAGCTAATGCACATACTACATGGCCATTAAAATTAAATGCATATAAATGGAGGATTATCTCATGCTAATGATAACTTGGTGGTCATACTTCCTGAAGAGAAATTTGGGTAGTTCCCAAAAATATGATTAGGGTTTCAAAACATGTATAAATACCGCACATATTCATGTAATTAATCTCTTAGCTTCTTTTAAGCCTCTCTTTAGTTATTTTAGTTTTAGACTCAAAAATAAACAAGAAACTTTCTTTTCTTTCTCATGGCTATTTAGCCATTTTCTTCTTTTATGTAATTTATTTTTATGCAATGTTAATTCATACTCTTTTCAATTTACTTGCTCTCTTTCCTCTTATGTTAGTAGCTTAGTTTCTTTCTTATGCAAGTAGATTAGCTTTTATTTCTTTTTAATTAGCCCTTTTTTAACTAGCTAGAATTTTCTTCTTGTTTTTGTTTCATATTGCAATCTATATTTGTTGAAATGATAACAAATATGAGAGGCTAAAACTCTTCAATTTATCGGTAATAAAGCTCTCTTAATCATATAGATTCAACATATTGCTAATTTTTGATCTCTTTTTGTGTTTAATGTCAATGTTTGAATGGGTAAACTTCTATTGTTTTAGCTTTGAATTTGATAGCCTATGTTGTTGACACCAAATAGGCTATGCTTAAACAAACACAAATATAAATTACCTCTTCATCTACATATGATTATGGCAATGAAGTGAATATTAAAATCAAAATTTGATGGTCTGTTTTCTAATCAATAGTTAATAGATCATTAATAGCTTAAATAGGCCATACATATGATAAACACATCAACTAAATTCATTAATGACCAAAAAAGAGAGATCATAATTTCATATATGTTGATTTATGTGATCATGAGAAGGGATTTGCCTCTAAATTATCTTCAAACTCTCATATTTTTATCCATTTTCTTTTACTGGGTTTTCTACATTTTTAGCTTAAAGCAATTTCAAACTCTTGGTTAATTTGATTGAATAGAATATTAAATCAATACAATTCCCTACAGATCAACCTGTACTCGCCACGTACAAGAATTGTACGTCATGCGCTTATGGTTATTTTTAATCAAAAAAATTTGGCTTTTTTTAATCCAATAGAGATTTAGCTGGTTAAACAGCATTCCTCCACCCCATCGAACCTCTTCTGAAGTTGATTAGTTGACATTTAGGAAATGATTTTTTAGGCATTCGAAAACCAATTTCGATACCAAATCCATTCTTTGCACATTAGAGTGTAACAGGGATCCGACCTCCTCTAACATGCCAAAAAAAAAACCATTTGGACCTCATGCCAAGTACATTGCGCATACATGTGTCGATACATCTGCTCATGCATGTCTATTCACACGTATGTGCAACCGAACACTAACTATGCAAATCTCATTTCTAGGTCCGTTGGTGCGGTCGTTCGATCTGGTATTCTCTCCCACAACTTAGCGCATCCAATGGTGGCTATGGCTATGTGAGATTGTTCGCAACTTGATGATATACCAGTATGGATATTTCCATACACATATACATATATTTAAATAAATAATTCAATTATTAAATAACCGAATCTTACTTTATTTACTAAAACTTCTAAATAGAAGTCCAATCTCTTTTCTTATTTAATAAATTCATTCTATTATTTCATAAAATACAAATTAGCTTATGAATCATTTTTAATCCCTTTAAGTTATTTTCAAAGTCATATTCCTATTTTTAGCTAGTAATAAAGTATATAATAATATTTCTATCACTAATATAATGATAATTTATTGATATCGTCGCTATCCATTTCTATTCAATATGAGTAGAACACAATACATTATACAGTATTTTCATCAATTATCCCGAATATCTACTCAAATAAATCTAATCAAATGGGGAAACAATTTCATATATATTTTCTACCTTTTCCAGGTAATATTTTCAATATATAAAATTACGAGGATTTATAATGAGATATAAATTCAGAGTAATAATTCCACTCACCTAAACTGTAAACTCACAATTGTCCGAATCCATCCTAATTTCCGTACAGTGTCATAGATAATATCACTATGAGTGCAACTATGAAGTCCTATCTCGAATGGACCTCGTATACAAGAGATACAAATTAAATATGAAATGGGATTAATTATATAATTAATTAATCACTACTTGCCTCATATTCATTAATCCTCCTTCATAATCCTTTCTTCTTCCCCCTAAAATGTGCATGGTGCTACACACATATGCACCCATCAACTAAAAACTTCTCTCATAGATTTCTTTATCCACAAGCAACTATCTTCACCTATACACCCCTCTACATGTCCTCTCCACAGCGAACACCACCGTATCAAGCTAAGCCTCCCATTTGAATTTTTTATTCGACGCCTTCTCTACCCTATAGTAGATATGCATTTCATTTAGGCACTCCGAAGTATGAGCAATTGGTTTAGGAAGAAGCACATTACCAAGAGAAACTCTATTGCACACTCCGTTTCACCTCCCGCTTCCTATATCTTCATCTAAGGCTAACTCTAGCTTCATCACACACAAAAAAAGCACGCCCAAATCATGCTATACGCACCAAAGCCTATATAGATTTGAAGCTCTTGTCTTCCGGAGTTCAATGGATCTGACTTCGCTGATTTTCATGGACCGAAGCTCCACCTTGAGCGTGGGTAGCCAATTTAGTGTTTACTAAATGAGGAGAGGTTAAAACGTGAAAAGGGGAAAAACTGAAGTAAGAAGAATAGCTGCATGTGTGTGTATGTTCTATTTAGTTTATTTAATAAACCAACACACATTTTGAGCTTGTACGATCGCACGAAACATCGGGTCGTCACAAAACTCATCGGCATACATAACTTTATTTTTCTGGTCTCAATATTATAATTTGATTATTATCCAGGATAGCACTTAGGGTGATAATTTCATGGATTTCGAGGTTGTTTTGGCCCTCAGAACGTCCGATTCCAAATATAATATTTATACCCATTTTGATTTGCAACATCAATCCTGACTCAACGGAGGTGGTCTTAAGTTATAATTTGATAGTATGTAAAAAGTCATATTTTGGACCTCTAATTCAATATTTAAATTAATTATTTAAATATCCTGACATTAAAAATGTTGGTTGTTGCATTCTTCATCCCTTGAAAGGATTTCGTCCTTGAAATTCCTAAAGAGAATGTCTCATAGCCCTTAGGGTTTTAAAGACCCTCATGTTTTAGGAAAATTCAATAGCACCTCCTTTGTGGGGCTAGCTCCAAAAATAATCTAAAAACAACGTAGATATATACATCACAGATCTTAGGCATCTTAGTTCTACAGTCATACATGCATATATACCCAAGTCTACACTACAGATCTTACATACCTCTTTCATAGAAAGAGCATATCATTTGGATGTGAATAAAAGTAAGTAAGCATCCAAATAACCAACAACTACATCCATGTACCTAAACATGTAACATCATTAACAATGGATTTAAGCATGCTAACTCATGTATAATAATCATCTCATAAAAAACATGCTATATCAAACTATGTAACTTGCATTTCTAACATAAGAGCATGAAATTTTAAGCATGCATAGTTTCGGTATAGTAACTAATATTATCACCACCATACATGACTGTCATTTTGAGAGTAGCTCAAACAAGTCAGAATCATCGACTTTGAGTCACGTCAAAAGACAATAGACTCATATAGATCACATCTCGACCCCTAAAACGACTTGGATGTCGTGTGTTCTATTTTAGATAGCTGCCGCTATCTCTCTCTGAACATACTATAATAGGAAATTATGACTATCATGCAAACAAAAATAATCAATAGCAATCAATAAACGTAAACAAGCAACAATTAAATAATACAAATAATGATAAGCAATAATAATTAACTTATAATCAATCTATCGAACATGCAAGGCAGGCAACAACAACTAACAATAAAGGTAGTCAACAGGCAATCAATAAGCAACCAAAACAATTAAACAAATAATAATAATTAATGTGAAAAAAATTATACAGAAAGAGTCTGTACCAATATACACGGTAAGCAATCAATAGTCGATGTGCATATCCAACTATGAACCCTCATAAATCTGTTCAAAACCAAAGACGAACCAAATACTATATGGTACAACTCCTTTCATAAATACGATATGTGAAACACTATCAAACCACTTTCTATAAAAAAAATGAAACTTATACGATATGCCGAATCATTGATCTTAAAAATTCATGAATAAATTCAACAATCTATATCTCAAATATCATTTCTTCCAAACAGAGCTTATTTTGCCAAGGGAAAAAACTTTTGTTAACTAAATCATCGTTAAATGATGATCTATAAATGCTTGGGTTTGCTCCAGCTCAAACATCTCAACTGCACAATGATAATAAGGATAATACGCTAAATGTACTACAATGCTCGCTTAGGCAAGTATATATAACCACTTAGATGATTAACTAAATCATCATAAAACTAGCAAAGATATACTTTCTCAGACTATCCCAGGTCTCCAATACTATAAAATTATTATTTACTTTAACACAGAATTTATATATCACTCAAAATATTTACGACGCCTAATCCAATCCATCGCTTCCTCTCATGGTTTCTTTATAAAGCTATAGTCGGTCACATAAATATACTCTTGCGAACTCTGAACCGGTATCTTGATTTGACCATCACAATTCCCTTGGATGACCAAAGCCATGCTTCAGAAGTCTCCCAGTCATTTCAAGGATCCAACTTAAGTGCTCACCCTTAAGAATCGAGTGAAAAACTCTTGCTCAACTAATGCAAATCACTTAAGAATCGTATGCTCAAACTCAAGACAATGGCTTGGCACATGAATGGACTGATCAATAGAAAACACTGGTGCTGTGTATGGGATAAATCCCATCACTTAAGATTTACTAACATAAGGACAAATAATTCTAATACGAATGAATCTACATAAAATGTATAAGCCATCCGGCCGGCCTTTGCAAATTACTATACAACTACCAAACTCTACCTGAATATCGAAGCTAAGTTATCACTAATAAACCCCACTTAATCCGGATGCTCGTACATCAATTTTGAATGGCAGTACGCTCGATCTTACACCTTAGTTTATCACTAAGGTACCCATACAAAGTTAACATTGTAGAAGAATTTACTTACCATGGAGGGTGTCAAGTTTAGTAGATATACCAAGTAACTAGTAGTAGATGAATGTACCGCTTGGGTATCAGAACGAACAAAAGCAAGTAAATTACAATTGAAGCACACCATGGTACATGAATTTCTTACCTTTCTTTGAGAAGTAGGCCATTTGGAACTAGGAAAGGCCTACGAGGCATAAGATATCATTACTCATTCACCTCGCTCGAAGAGTAGGATAATCCTTCCCCTAATGACCAAGCTAACCATAATAGAAGCTCTTACGCTTCATTTTAGCTGAATGGCATTTTTTATTGAAGTGCCATTTGTACCACAAGGATGACACACTGTATCCGCCCAATTCTTTGCGAAATCTTAACCTCTCTATATATCTTGGTCTTTGCGACTTGATTAGAAATTTGGGACCTTTCTTACCTCAGACGGTACCCCATGGGTGCTCTCAAGAGAATATCCATCCCGACGAGACTCAAAAGTGGCCCCCACAGAGGCAAGACTAGGCAATGAATCCCCGACCAATGCACCAAGACCCTAGGCAAACTTCTTACCCTTCTTCAATAGAGTACTATCCATCTCAATCTCGAATTCAACCCAAGGATTAAGTTGGTCAACATAATCCTTTACTAATAAGAAATCTTGCTATTAATGGATGAGACACTAAGATCGCACTCCCCTCTCGGTCTCAAAAATAAACCGAGACTCAAGGCAACGCTTGGAATTAATCTAAGGCATGACTTTCTAATCAGCCCCCTCTATAATTATATCTCACCAAGCCAAAACCTTCCCCTTAAGATGTCAAAGGACAATCCCTTACTAGAGAAGATCCCATAAAGAATATTAGCAAGAGTCATGTTACAAATACATGTCTTAGTTGGTGCGTCAGCACGGCCTCAGAACTTGGAAATGGCTTTTCGCTAGGGCTAAAGGAACCCTGGCGTAACTTTGGGAAGGTAAAAGCTGGTGGAGTAAGAAATACAGATGCCCAAGAGCTACACACTTCATCATCTACTGTAGGTGCTGGAATGTTCACAGGTGATGGAACATCTTATGTGGTAGTCAAATAGTCTCTGAATAAAACAGGCATCCAATATTACCTACCTATAGTCGCTCACGCACTCCATCCACTCCTAATGATTGCCGAAACAAAGGTATCCTAGCAGCTAGCAGAAAAATAAATCAAATTCTAGGGGACAATGGATGTATATAGTACCAAATGTAACAATTATCTACTTCTACCAGTATGTTTAACTCAATCCACTTCACTTGGTCCTGAGTGTTCAGTCTATATTCTAATACCAAATGTAACAACATGCCCTTCGTAGTATCCGAAATTGATATCTAAAATAATGTCTGACTCAAAAATACCAAAAAAGCCAGTCTATCAAGATAAAATAAAAGAAACAAAACACCATTACCAAGGCATATCGATAAAATCTCACATCAAAATGATAAGATACAATATATTGAATATATATGAACTGAACTAAATAAACAATATATAAGAGAGCGCACTAATAGAAGTAGTTGATAAATAAATATTAATACTGGTAAGTCAGAATACATTATTTCCATACAAATAGAGTTTGTAATAATAGTATCTGATACAACAAGTTTCATATATAAATACATCCGTCATGTGATACAACAATATCAAGTATATCTAAATATGATATAACTATATCAAGTATATCTAAATATTGACATTAACTTCGTGGCATGCTCTAGCTATCTTGAAAGCATATCCCCAAATGCACCTGACTCCCGAACTACTCAATTGAGTACTCGGGAGTTGGCATGACAAACATACAAAGATAAAACACGGGTGAGATGAAAAGTTTAGTGTGAGGGGAACTATCTCAAAATACTATATACATATAAATTATATACAAATAAACAGGATAACACTAGGGTACAGATGGTCCTCTCCATGAAGGCTTATGGGTAATCTGAACTGCCCACAATAGGCAAAGTAAACTTATCCTCGACAAGATAGGGAATCGTACATTGCCCTGCTCTTCTCCCGTCAACAATGAATCGGCGGAACTAATATAATGTGGTTGATCCATAACAACATAGAAATATGGTTATGTAGATAATAAAATATAAGTATAGTCTAAAATACACATTAACGGATTTAACCAATTAATATAACCTAAAAATGATAAGCAACCAAAGAACACAAATTGATACCCATCACTACCGTTGGATGAAGACACGATATATATGTACCCAAGATAAACGGATTCAGTATCCCAATGTGCCATAGACTCCGAGTCGCATCCAGTATGATCGAACTCGTATAGGTCTCACCGTGCCTTCTAAAAAAGGCTTTGGTGATACATGACCCACTCTATTTACTTTAATCCTTCGTCCGCATTACACATCAACTTATCACTCAAATTATCATAATCCAATGATTCCCTTCGAGAGCTTAAGATAAATAGATCTCACAGTGCCTCTATAATGAGCTTTGGTAATATATGATATGGTCTATATAACTGAAACCTATTCCTATAATAAATAGAGTAAGTATATGAATATACCATAGACCCTAAGTCGTAGTTAGTGTGATCGAACTCACGTAGGTCTCTCCGTACCCCTATGGTGAGCTTTAGTGATATATGATCCACCTATGTACTTGTGACCATTGTGGACCACACTATTCCCCTATAGTGAGCTTTGGTAACATTTGATCCCTTAGTAGATGGTTTTCATCGTCCCTTCCTAAGACATCAATGATTTCTTAATTAACTTCTGTATGCCTCTTAGGATGACACTCGTGTCTCGTATAGTACAATATCGAGACCACAAAGGAACACCAATGTCATAAAATCATATATCTCAAATATAACCATCACATAATTATATATGTCTATTACAAACGAAGACCAATATCTCATCGTTGTCCATCTATTTGTATAATCTCTACCAAAGACCAATACAAGGTTCAGGCACCAATCTAAGATCAATATCACTCATCCAATCATATTTTTCCAAGGCCGAGGCTAAGGGATGCAGATGACTATGCATAATTGCACATGCTCGTCGAACTTGATTGCATGGTCGATGATCGCACCGGTCTCGTGCCCGATCATTATTGGTCATATAAAATTAGCTTTGCGCTCGTGTTTGGATCCCGAACTTCATCAAACCATCCAATCCTCGAGTAACCTAGAGACTTCCTGAAGTTGTGCTAAAGCCTTACAGAGAACCGCACGAGTCGGGGTAAAAATCCCGTAAGTCTTTCGCCTGACCTGGGCTTGGTGCCCAAGTCATTACACCTTTAGTCGATGGGGGGACCTTCCTAATTGACTGGCCTTAGTCAACTGCTGGCACACACCAGTCGACTAAGGCTGGTAATCCCTGGACAGTAAGCCTTAGATAGCGAGCTATATTGGCCATTGATCACTAATTCGAGCCCCGCTATGTCTGACACTTCAGCCGATGAGTCGCTAGCACCCTTTGCATGCCTGTGCCCCACGAAATTCTTATGAAGTTGAGTAGTTGAAGTTTTGAAAGTGTTTTTTTGGTATTCGAAAACCGAGTTCAATACTTAAAAACCACTCTTTGCACGAGTAGAGTTCAATGGGTGATTATAGCGACCCGATCTCCTCTAACATGCCAAAAAGAACCCAATTAGACCTCATGCCTTGTGCATTGCTCATACTTGTGTCGACACACCCTCTCATGTGTGTCTATTCACACCTATGCATGTAACCACCCACTAATTTTTGAGCTACATCGAAACGATTATTTGGATTGGTATTCTCTCCCACAACCTGGCACACACAATGGTCACTATGGCTACGCAAAATTGCTCGCAACTTGATGACATGCCCGTACGGATATTTCCATACATATGTACATATATTTAAATAAACAGTTCGATTGCTAAATAACCAAATAATACTTTTATTTACTAAATCTTTAAAACAAAAGTCCAATCTCTTTTCTATTATTTAATAAAATTGTTCTATTGTTTTATATAACATAAATTAGCTTATAAATCATTTTTAAGCCTTTAAACTTATTTTTGAAAGTCGTATTCTTATATTTGATTAGTAATAAAATATATAATAATATTTTTATCACTAATATAATGATAATTCAGTGTTTAATTAATTTATAATTATGTTATAAATCAATATCATCGCTATCTAGCTCTATTTAATACGAATAAAACACAATATAAATATACATGATTTTAATTAATTATTCTGAATATGTAATTATATAAATCCAACCAAACGGGGAACCAATTTTATATATATTTTCTACCTTATCTATGTAATATTTTCATTATGCCAAATTATGAGGACTCATACTTTTCGCTCACCTAAACCGTAAACTCTCAATTGTTCAAATTTGGCCTAAGCCCATACTAAGTTGTAGATAATCTCACTATGAGTACAACGATGAAGACCACGATTCGATTGGATATCATATGCAAGAGATACGAATTAAATACGAAACAGGACTTATTAATCACTAACTACGGACGCCACTATGCATCCTCTCCACAACGAACACCACCCTATCAAGCTAAGCCTCCCTTTTGGATTTCCAACCTGATGCTTCCTCCCACTATAGTAGATGACGCATTTTAGTTGGGCACTCCGACGCATGGGCAATTGGTTCAGGAAGAAGCATGTCGCCAAGAGAAACTCTATGGCAAACTCTGTTTCATCTCTTGCTCCTCTGCCTCCGTCTATGGCTAACCCTAGTAGCTTCTCTCAATAATCGAGCATAACCAACACACACCTCATATATCTAAAACTATATAGATTCTAAGCCCTTGCATCCTCCAGTTCAATGGATCTAACTTCATTTATTTCGTGAACCGAAGCTCCAAATTTAATTTCTTGAAGGTAGGTGACCAATTTAGTATTTATTAAGGAGAAGAGGTGAAAATGTGAAAATAGGAAAAATAAAGTTAGAAAATAGGTAAGAAAAATAGTTGCCTGTGTGTGGTTATATATATTTATATTCTATTTAATTTCTCTAAAAACCAACACACATTTTGAGCTCGCACGATCGCACGGCACATCGGATCTTCATGAAACTAAATGGCACACATCACTTTATTTTTCCAGTCCTAATGGTATAAATTTCATTGCTATCCGGGATAGCACTATGGGATAGTAATTTCATGCATTTCAAGGTATTTTAAGCCATCGAATTGTCTAATTCGCAATATCGATACGGACTTAACGGTGATGGTCTTGAGTCCTAATTTGACCTATGCGAAAAGCCATATTTTGGACCTTCAAATCAATAATGATTTAGTATTTAAATTAATTATTAAAATATCCTCTCATTAAAAATGTAATTTGTTACATCTAATCTACTCATTCAAGAGTACTTGAGATAATAAGAAGAAAAGTATAAAATATTGAGTCAGACAACAGCGTTGTGTAAGTGACAAACAATCTCAAGATATAATAAAGGTTGATATAGTAAAACATAGACACTGAGTATGGAGAATCGCACCTAACATATCTTTGCACTTTAAGAAAACTTATTATTAGTTGCACTAATTAGTAGCGCTTAATGCTAAGCACAACTAATAATCTTTTATAACAAGTAAATATGTATGTAGTCGCTGCCAAATGCTCCTTCCACGAATTTTGGTGAATTTTTTTTGTCGGCCACTCATATCTCTCTTTCTTCTCTAAACAAAAGCATTTCTTAATTTCATTTAGAAAAAAATACAAGAGAAGCTTAGAATTCTTCCACGATCCTCTACTCCATGTTTCCCTACCTGACCCCTCCAATCTCATCCATTGCTTAACATCTGTCTCGCATAACCCACTTCCATCTAATCCACTTTTCATCTCCATCGATCCTTGACTTCTATTTTAGATCTTGGAAACCCTAGAATTAGCTTACCTCATCATGGTTCATATCTCGATTTTCTCATAGTGCCCCGACGTTGCTCTCATGATTTTGGATGGTGATATGGATACATTAGTCGAATTTGAATTGGTATATGAAGAATAATGGCATGGAATTTGATGATTTGCAAACATTTGGAGCAACAGTTTTGGTAAAACATAATTTTTTTATGTTAATCTCTTTGGTTGATATTCATTATCTATACAATAGTTGTTTGATTCATGAAAATGTGTAAATATCTTGAATTTTATTGTCTGTTGAATATTACTTAAGGCTAATCTCCTTTATCAAGTATGCTTATCATTCGCTTGTCCTAATTATAAGAGCATGTTAACTAGCAGATCAGTTAGCAGGGTAAGCAATCTACGTTCTGCTGTAGTAGCATGGTCCCTACTATTCCCTTATTTCTTCTTTCTCTCTGTCTTTTGGCTATTACGATTTACTTGAATTAAAGCATATGCCTCTTTTAGCCTTAATAGACACACACATACATAGTATTATTCTATGCATAACCTAGTGAATTACATGTGGTGAATCTAATACTGTACAAGCAATGGGGAATGTTTAGGTCATTCGAGTGGTGTAAAAAATCACTATAGAAGAACCTGAATTTACTTCTTTTACTTTAATGTTTACATGGATTTAATAATATTATATATTTTTTGTAATATATTTTAGTTTTTATTTAGAGCTATACTTTTTTATTGTAGTGACTTAACCATGTGTTGAATGAATAAGTAGAATGCTTGATCTTGATTAATTGGATGTTGTACACTGTCCAAGTTTAGTAATTCAATGTGAGTTACTTTTGGCAGCAATCCATTTCTCATTCAATGTGCAATCAGTAGTATATGTGTAATTAACCGATTACAAACTGAAAGAGTTTACTAGTTTGTAATGCATATATAAGTATATACTCTTTTTATAGTATTTAAACCAATAGACTCTTATTAGAAAGATAATAGTATGAAATACTATGGATTATATGTAAAAGAGGTTATTTTGAAAAATGAAAAAAAATTATGTGATTACTAGGAAAAAGGTTTTACTTCCTCGATAAAATATAATTTTCTTGTTAGTTTCTTTATTTGATACTCATTATCCATATAATAGTTGTTCGATTAACTTTGCTATATGTTGAATATTATTTGAGGTTAACCACCTTCATGGTACCCAGTATGTTTAGTTGACACGTCATTATCTAATTTATCATCCACTTGTCCTGTTTATGCTCCTTGTACTGTTTTTAACTTTTTATCAATTGTTTGCCCAAGGTGGGTGATGGGCGAGTTTTTCTCATATAGCTATGCAAAAGTTAGTATATGTGTTTAGTTTATGTCTTTAAAGCTTTGTTTGTACACCTATGCGGACTTGTTGAAAACATGTAAATGAACTTGTTGCATGCATAAATTTGCAATATTTTAGAATCTAGTTAGTGCATCCACTCCTTGGTTAATGCTCGGCACTTTGTTGGATCAACTTGTTTTTTCCACACTTATGCTATTAAAATTTTGATTCATATTGCTGACATATATAAATCTTTCAATTAATAGAAAGGACCAAAAAATGCTTGAAAGACTACCCAACAAAAGGAAGCATGGCTGGATGTATTTAAAGAGCGAATGAACTATTAATTTAGGCGAATTCCAATACAGCTACTATAATATCTTAACATAAAAGATCAAATCACCTTTTGCTAATCTAATGTCATTAGTTAATAGAGATATGACCTTGATCCTGTTGCAAAAGCAGTAGCAACAAGTGTTCCTAGATCAAAACTAGGTTTTGATTCGGGCATAAAAGCATGTTTGGAAGATGAATCAGCTAAAAGTAATGACATTGAGATTTCTTTGTCTATTATTGGTCTAAGGAATATAAGACATATTCAGTCTCTTTTAGGGAATAATAGCATCGAAAGTGGTGGCATGCCACGATCGATTAGGGAATTCCAAAATGAATTTGGTGTTAATATTATAGTCATATGGCAATTGAACAACATCAGGGGTCATATGGTAGTTGAATATCGCCAAGTACATGAATTAATTGATCATGTTAGACTTGGTTCTTCTATTTACTTGCATTTGATTGGGTAACCCCTTGACGAGGTAAATAATTTCAATACATATTTATTTGATAGCGTATAAAAAAATAAGTTAACTTAAATTTCCTCCAAGATTATAACAATACTGGAAAAATAACATTTTATGTAAATCGGAATTGATTTTTTGGCACTAATTACATTTCTTTATATGAGATACTGCAATAATTCAGTTTAACTTGCAAGATTACGTTCAACTTGAAGTAAATACTAATCTTGTAAAAAAAATTATGGAACGCTCTGGAGAAATTCACCCAACATATCAAACAACCATTGATTTGTTTAGTGTCTTAGACTTGAGGTTGAAGTATACGCTCCAGAGAAATTTTAGTGAAAATCCTTAAATTGTGGGCAACTGTTACATATGAAGAAGCAAGGTTCTCAAAAATGGAATTTAAATTGTAAATCATAATGTTTAAACATCAAAATTGATACAATATTTAAATTGTAAACCGTGAATTCAAAAAATTCATATTACAAGATTTGTACATTATTTGAAACTAATCTTGATGCTTTCCTTGAAAATGTAGAAATACTACTCTTTCCTAATTAACTGTTAAGACTATGTACATTTATACAATTCTACATCAAGTTTCATGATTTGTTTAATAAACCAAATTACCTTTGTTTGTTATAATACTAAGAACATGTCGCTTCCATGTCTCAACTAACTTCACTATTACACAACCATATATGACCAACATTAACTTCATTATCTCTTCAGTCTTCCATAAAAATATAACCATGTCCCGGTTATCAAAAATACTTATACTCCCTTAACTGCTCCCTAATCATTGCTTAAGCACTTTGTATATACCTCAGATGAGAAGTGGTTCAAAACCATATATGTAAAACTTCAATTTCAAAGCTTGCTCTACTTTGTTAACGTACCCTTTTAACAATATCAGAACCGGGTTAAAAAATGTAAATGTTGTCTCTACAACTATTCTAGTATCTCAGAAAGGTTAGTAATCATGGAATGTACTGTATTTTTAGTGCTGTGCTTTTTTCATTTTGTTTTTTTCCCAATTACAACTAAAGTTCAATTATAGTTTCTACACTCCACCAGGCTGACCAAAACATATGTTTCTACTACGTGTAGTGGACTCAGGTTAGCACCATATGATCAAGAATTTTAAATATATTAACTTAATAACTACGTGGAGTGTTGCAGTCAGATTGGCAGAGAGAGGGGTTGCTCTGGCTGTCACTGATGAAGCCTTAGATATTGTTCTCTCTTAATCGTAATATCCTGTAAGTTTTCTACTTTCACCGTATTGTTCATGTTGTGTAAACCATACTATTGTTGTATAAATATGTACAGAGTATACTAAACTTTCATGATAATGTATGTGATCATAAATTTACTGGTGTATAACTTGTGATACTCTTGTAAGATTTAATAAACAATGAAAAGTGGAATCATTAATTTACAGTTAGCATTTGTTATAGTTGTATGAACATTGGCCTTAAAAGAATTATAGTAATTTGTCTCAGTTACTCCATTCAGAGCATAGTTATCAACATCAATAATTGATAAAGATATTGGGGTCGTGGCAGCTATTGACTATGTTCCATTTTTGCATGTATCTTCTAATTTTACTTTTAATCTAGGCAATCGTATGACTACATATTTTAGCCATCCTTATATATTTATTTACGCAGTGATAATATGCATCACTTTATGCTATATTAATGGCAGGTAGCTGATCTCTATGGCATTAGAGCAAGATTGTTAGATTGTAGAGAAATTATAGGGGCTAGCAATGTGTGGATTTACCTAGAGGTGAATTTCTATCTTTGTCCCGACTCAAGAGTGTAATATATAGAACTGAAAATGACGAATATAAATAATGGAAACTCATTTACCGCTAAACCAGATTAAAAGGCATCGCTTGATTTTTTATAATTGGTTGATCGAGCGACTTAATCGTTAATGCTTATGGCCTGACTTTTATATTTAATAAGAAGAATTGGATGATGTAGCTATGGATGATGGGTACAACCTATCCATTAAAACCCCACATAAGAAGGAGCCTTATGCACTGCATAGATGACGCTGTATATCTTAATCTATAAATTGCTGCATTTTCTTATATTTTGTTCTGTTAAATTACCGAAACTATTTTTAAACATTCTCAATAAGTAAGGGTGTTTTTGGAATCTGGATGTGAAGGAGTTGCTTCCATTAACACTATCATGAGTGTAGTGGGTGTCAATCTTGATGCATTATGTCCTGAACCTTGTGTTGACGGGTTGGTGCTTATCAGCTTTTGTGAAACTTCAATTCAATTTTCTTATGTTTTTCTGTTACTAACTATTTCTACTTGACTTTGAATAATACAAAGTTTGTTTGGGTATGGAAAATAAAGTTACATGCACTTATGGTTCCTACTTTATTGTATTTAAAGCAGAGCGGTATTAGGAGGGCATGGAGCTATGAAGACCCAAATCAGAGTTGATGTACATGGAGGATGCCTTTGGCGTACCTATAGCCTGACCAATTGGAAAAGTGATTAAGGAAACACAATGAAAGGTTTATAATTCTGTATGTAATTCAAATGTCTTGGTTCCTATCCATTATGTCATAATTTTGCTTTGAAATATTATGAAATCATTAAATTGAATGTTTAGAAACAAGAGGAGTCACTAAAGTTCATGAATAACAATAGTATAACTAATTTAACATCGTTTTATAAATGACGACGACGATGATGAATTAACTAAGTTTATAAAAGTTAACTAAGTTTATAACAATAATAATATAACTAAGTTTATGTTAACTAAATTTTATAAATAATAAAACTCTAAATAATTTAACAGTTTTATAAATAAGCATGATGACAACAATGACGAATTAAATAAGTTTATAAAATTAACTAAGTTTATAATAATAATAATAAAATTAAATTAATCTTTTTTTGATAATAATAATAATAATAAAATAACTAAGTTAACGAAGTTAATAAGATTTAACTAAGTTTTTTTAGAATTAAACAAATTTTATAAAATTAGTTAAATTTAAGCTTACTAAATTTTATAAATAATAATATAACTATTTAACAAAGTTTTATAAATAATAACAACGATTATGATAGTGACGACGAATTAAGTATATATAAAAATTAACTAAGTCTATAATCTCTACTACTAATAAAGAAAATTCGTTGAATTAATTTACTCGGCGTCTTTTTGAAATTCCGAAAATGCCCTTGCTTTCCATTTACAAAAATATAAATAGCCCGTGTACGAAGCATGGGCCAAATCTAGTAATAATAATATAACTAAAATTACCGAGTTTTAGTATGAATAATAATAAATTAAGTAAGTTAACTAAGTTAATAAAAATTAACTAAGTTTTGTTAAAATTAACTAACTTTAAGTTAACTAAGCTTTATGAATAATAATAATATAATTAATTTAACAAAGATTTATAAATAACAACGATGATGATAAATTAACTTAGTTTATAAAAATTGACTAAGTTTATAATAATAATAATTTAATTAAGTTAATTGAGTTTGAATAATAATAATAATAATAGTAAATTATGCTAATCAATTTAATAAAAATTAACTAGGCTTGGTTAAAATTAAACAAGTTTTGTAAAACTAACTAAGTTTAAGTTGATAAAATTTTATAAATAATAATAATATAATTAATTTAACAACATTTTATATATAATTATAAGATTGGACTTTATTTATTTCATTTCGTTTATAACTTTGAATATTTATAATATGATATACCTGTACAATATTGTAGACGTTTGACATAAGATTTGAAGTTCTACGAGTTAACATAATTGTTTGACTATATGTTGTGCTTTCACTTGTGCAAACATTGGATTTTCGAAAAGAGCAAGATTTGACTTTGATGATGCCTGCTTTCACTTGTGCATGCAACAAAGAATTATGGGTAATCAAGCGTTTTGTTAGCATCGGCTTGGTATAAAATTTTATTAGTACAAGGTGTATAAATTTGTGTAAGAATGGTTATTGTATGTGATTTTGGTCATTTTATCAAAAAATTATTATATTAGAATGATTGTGGATATCTTATTTTCTTATATGATTAATATGTTTTTTTAATTGTTTGAATATGATGATTATATGAATGATTGTTGATTGATATAATAGAAACAAAATAGACCATCAATGGAAAATAATAGCATGAAAAAATAGTGCAAAATGACCCACAACTTTTAGTAGCGTTTCAAAAATGCTATAGAAATACATATAGTGGTGTTGAGTAAATACAATCGTAAAGTAGAGGTAAAGTTGAAGACTCTATTGGTAGCACCAAAAAACTTTGGTGGCGTTTTTATAACACTACGAAAAGATTTATAGTGACGTTTTATAAACACTGCAATAAAAGGATTTATAGCGACGTTGAAATAAATACGACTAAAAATCATGGATTTTTAGTTGCCGGCTTTATCACGCCGTTTATCAAAACGCTACCATAAGTTTTGGTAGCGTTTTTCGTGAGTTAGCACAAAACATCGTATATTATATTCTATTATCATTATATGGGCATACTACAATAAGTATATTATTGGAGTCAAGATAACAGACACATCATACCAACATCACATGACATCTATAACAGACACACGATAATCACACCAATCATAGCAAACACATAGCATTTACTTGACGGTAACCGTCATAAAGGTCTAATTTTGCACCTACCACTACCGAGGTCTCGTATCGCCCGACCACCACTAAGGTCTCCCGCATCACCTGACCATCACGCCTTTAACCTTTGAGAGTTCATATGACCATCACCAAGGTCGACGACACACCATGCATTGTAAGATTCGGTGTTCGTTCGTATACCATTATCAAGGCACTTCCATTGCCAAGGCAGGCTAGACTATCACCAAGGTCCAGGGTACACATATGAGCGTCTCAACTTATCCTTTCTCCACAAAACACATATCACATTTAGAGTTACTAACTATTTCCTCCATGCATGACTCGATACCAAAAAACGCCATGTCCTACTACATAGCCTCACCCATAAAACGTGGCTTCGTGGACCATCACTAAGTCCGTATACACTTCCCACCCAAGTATTCACTTCATACACTTCTTACCCAAAGTACCCTACCAAAATGATTCACCCAACGTTATGTCAAAGTCCAAAATAGCCTTAAACATCTATCACTAGTCATAGAGTCATTTTGTTGAAATTTTAAAGTCATCACGTTGAAGCGTCGTGTCATTGCTTCACTATCTAAAATCATTAGACATAGAGCTACCATGTCAAAACAAAATGTCGAGCGAACAAATACAGTGTAGACCTTGAATTTTGTGCCTCGATTCCCTCCAACCACCATATAGTCACTCCATATCAGCACCGACATGGTTGCTTAACTAATGATGGCTAAGTTTCTTCTCCTCCTAAAACTTCCCATTGAGCCTCATATTTTCCAAGCTAACTTCCTACATGCCTGAAGTCTGTTTATCATAAGCTCAACGTCAAAACCTCTTGGCCTTTGAACCTTTCAGTGGAGAAAGGCATAGCCATTTCAAAATTCTCCAAAGTCTACAACTTCCAAAACCTTCTATCATTTTCCCATGCATCGAAGCTCAAACCCCTAAGTCTTGAAGCCACACTTTAGATCGTCCGAAGTCATCATGTTAATGCTAAGACCTCACTTACACATTTAACCAATTTCCACGCAATCCCTAAAATTTTCATCCTTAGCTCATCCCAAAGCCAAACCATCAACACTCAAAGTCCTCCCTGAAGTAATGCATCAAATCCCACTAATCACATCTACCATCGACTTGTTTTGTGCATCGCCACCGAGTTTTTCTCAACCTCTGCAAAATACCATGATTTCTCATCCAAACATCCGATGACTAAAACATAGTCTTTCTAGGCTTGCACAAACATTTCATAACGATTTCGTCACATTTTGAACACATTTACTCATCAATTTGCCCAAATGACAACTACTCTCTAACTACAGTAAAACGAGATAGAAACACAACAACAAGCATATACAAGTAATATACAATGTTTATACATCAGATACAAGCAATCCAAACATGAATCAAACATTTACATCATCCTAGATCTAACCAAACACAAAATAATGAGTGGTTTATCAAAATGGTCACAAACAAATCGAAATATGTATTTGTCATTTTGAAGATGTTATTAAGGTTAGTCTAAGTTTGGAAATGCTTTAACATTTAATACCATCTTAAATATATTATTTTTACTACATGTACTAACAAAATACAGTGAGATACGTAAAATCACTCACCAAGATCCAAAATAGCATGAATTCCAATGCACCAAAAATAATAGCTATACCAATCACCTTGCTAACTACCTCCTAGTTGCTTGATTTGGCTAATTAAATAAGGAAAATGATGGCTTTTTGGTTAAAGAGAAGATTGATGGAGTTCAGGATATTTTTGGGAAGTGGAATAATGATTGGGAAGGTCAAATCATTCCCACTTGACTCTAACCTTGAAATGGGCTTTTGAGCTTAACCGAAATCTCATTAATTACTCATTAAGATGTCTGGAAAGTGTCTAAATTTTAAATAACCATATCTCCTAAACGATAAGGCCAAAAAGCTCCTTAACCACTCTATGACAAGAGAATTCATAGTATCTTTAATCTGCAAGTGGTTTTAACCCCTAATTTAGCTCCTATCAAAAATTATAGGCCTCACAAGTTTCATTGTCAAAACCATCCAATAAAATTGCTAAAGGTCAGACTTGTAACTACTTAACATCATCCAAAGTTGCAATCAAATCCAACTTAATATGGATTTAAAAATAGCATATTATGATCCTTCGGTATATTAAATGCTAGTTATTATAGGGAATTCACCTAAAGTCTCATGTCACACACTGAGTTTAAACCCAAGCTACCTTCTACTGAAATAGAAATGGCACAGTATTAAACTAGAGCGTTCAGCGGTTTTGTAAGAAGAAGTGGGTAAGCAAAAAGAAAATGGCTTTATCATTAACATATTATAAGTAGGATGGATATCAAATCTAGTGATGGTCAAAAAGACAAATAGCGGACATATTGAGTACTAAGAATTGAAAAAAATCATGTTCGACGGTCGGCTTTCTAATGTCGCAGATTGAAAATTAATCGATGGAATAGTTGGACACAAACTACTATCCTTTATGGATGCATACTCGGATTATAGTCAAATTATAACGTATGTCCCTGATCAAAAGCATACAAGCTTTGTCACATAATCGGTATAATATTTCTACCGAGTAATGTTGTTTGGTCAAAAGAATGCTGGAGCTACTTACCAGCATTTGACAATAAGGTATTTAAAGAACAAATCGAATGGACAACAGAGGACTATGTAGATTATATGCCAATAAAGTCACAAAAATAAACTTACTACATTTCTAATCTCCTTGAAATGTTTGATGTGTCTAGAAATGAGGAATGATATTGAATCCAGTTAAGCATTCCTTTGGAATTGCATCAGATAAGTTTTAGGGGTTCTTCATGAACTCAATGGACAATGAAGCCAACCCAAATCAGTTAAAAAGTTTGAAGGAGGTTACAACAACCATTGACAAATTGGAATATGTATAGATTAAACGGAAAAGTCATCGCTTTGAGTTAGTTTATCTCAAAGGTGAACGATAAATGTATGCCATTCTTTAATGCCCTTGAGAAGGAGAAAGGAAAGTTCCAATGGACAAGCAAATACAAAGTTGTATTTTAGAATCTATTGAAGCATTTAAGAAAACCACATGTATCATCAATGCCATTGGAATGAGAGAATCTTTACATATACCTAGCAGTTTCGACTCCCGCATTAAGTGCAACATCGTGCATAAGAAGTGGAAGATCAAAAGGTGGGTCTACTAATACTCGCAAATGATTCATAATTGCTGAGAAATGATATTCAAAGCTAGAGAATTTTGCATATTTCTTATTGATAGCATCAAGAAATTCGAGACTATACTTTCAGGCTCATCCAATAAGGGTGCTGATAGGTTTGCCCTAAGGCAAGTATTGTATCACCCCCAAGACATCAGGATGGTCATTGAAGCGGAACATCAAGATGAGTCTGTATGCGATTAGTTATCAACATTGGAGGGCGATTGAAGGATAGGCGTTGGCATATTTCATTGTTGGACTCATCATCTAGGATCACTAAACGGAAGAAATGAGCTTTCTCAATGGAAATTATTTGTGGATGGAGCATCTTATGACCATGATCGTGGGGCTGGAATGATTCTTATAACCACAAAAGGTTGGAGTACTTTTTATGCACTGAAGCTTGAGTTCTAAGCGGTGAACAATGAAGTAGAATATGAAGCATTAATAGGATTCAAGATGGCAAATGAATTAGAAGTACGGACACTGCATATTTTTAGCAACTCTCAATTATTGGTTTGCCAAGTTAAGAAGAAATTTTAGGCTCAAGGCGCGAGACTTGCTCTTTACTTGTCAAAGATGTTTGAGCAACTATATGATATTAAGCATTACAAAATAAAGGACATCCCCAGACAGGAGAATGTGAATGCTGATTAATCAGCCAAATTACTAAGCTCTAGTGATGTATAGATGTTGGGAATTGTGCCAATGGAGGTTTGGAAATCTTCAAGTATTGACGAAATGGACATTGATTATCTTATGGGGATTGAGGAAACGGAGTCGTAGATAACTCTAATCAAAGATTATTTGCTAAAGGACTCTTTGGAAAGTCGCAATGAAAAGAAATAGAGCTTGCCTAAGGTACCTTGGTTCATCCACGAGAGGATTTTATATCCCTGTGCTATGGTGTGACAAGGACAAAACTAAAAAAGTCTTGGCGGATGTCCACGAAGGAATTTGCGATCATCATACTAGAGGGCAAACTTTAGCAAAGAAGATTTTTACTATAGGTACTTCTAGCCAACTGTCAGTAGGAATTCTGTTGAATATTAAAGGAAATGAAATAGGTCTCAAAGATTTGTGAAGATTCCTAAAACCCTATCCAACGAGCATATGTAGAAAGTCAGTCCGTGACCATTCATGATTTGGAGAATTTAAAGCATCGAAGTGCTACCAATGTTTTATGGAGGAATGAAATATGTAATTGTTGTTGTGGACTACTTCACAAAATGGACTAAGACTGAGCCCCTCGCTACGATTACTTTGGTGAAATTGAACAACTTTGTTGTAAAGAACATTTTATGAAGATTTGGAGTGCCATAGAAAATTATAGCGAATAGTGAAGCTTGGTTTAAAAGTGTAGAATTATGTTATCTCAATGCTCGATATCATATTAAGAGGTTTTTTTGTAGTAGCACCTTCATAAGCAAATAAGCAGATAAAGATGGTGAACAAGATCATTAAATCCATCATAAAGAGTAACTGAAACGAGTTAAGTGCAACTGGGTGGATGAGTTACCATTGATTTATGGGCTTATCGGACAACCTGACATACTCCATTAGCATTGGCCCAAAGAAATAAGGCTATGATTCCAGTTGAGACAGAAATCCCTTCTTACAAATGAATTCGTTTGACCCCAAGGTGAACGAGGAATTTTAGCTATCATCCTTCGACTTGGTGGAGGAAAAAAGGAGAAGAGGTTAATACATGGATAGCTGCTTTCCAGTGAATAGGAGCGAGGCATTTCAGTTGCAAGGTCCAAAACCATACCTTCGAGATATTAATCCTATTTTGAAATGGGTCTTTCCAGACATGGGGGTACTTGGTCCGAATTGGAAAGGACCTTATGTGAGAGGATAGAAATTTGGCGACGACACTTTCAAGCTATCGAAAGTCGATGAGATCTCAATTCCACAGGATTGCAAAAATAAGCATTTGTGCGGTTATTTCACTTGATTTCTTTTTGTAAATAGGTACTTATTTTCATTTAGATTGAATGTAATAAGGGGACAATTACCATGGATTTCGAAATAAAGTTAGCTTTTGAATCAATGGAACTGTATTCTTAAAGTCCAACTTTATGCCATAAGATCAATGCCATAATCAGGCATTTCGTGTTTTGAAAACTGCATGTCTAGATACTTAGAGGTAGGTACCTAAAAACTCCTCTGATCCATGGTCACACCGTTTGAGTATAATCAGACCGAGGGTTGATTGGATAATTCTACCCTACACATCTTATCTTGGACCAACGCCTAGAGATAGACGAGGTCATGAGTAGATGCCCGGAGATAGGCATCACAATCAACGACGCCCGGAGATAGGCGTTGGTCTACAATTGAAACTTCCTCCACCTTCCCAAAGCGCATACCTCCCATAGGTGAAACTCTCACAAATGCATGACCTCTTACTGTGAACTCTAATTCTTTTCTCCTCTTACTAGCATAACTCTACTACCTTGACTACGCCGCCTTCATACTGAGAGCGTTACATACACTAGTCTCAATAGACATATTGATATCTGAATACATCTTGATTAGGAACACTTAAAAAGTTGATGTACACACACACATACACACACGTATACATACATACATACATACATATATGGAGATTTTCACACAAAAGGCTTCTTTGTGCATGGTAATAAATTTTAAGGACGACACTTCTGAAAAATTAGTTTTAAGGACAATTTATATAACTGTCCTTAGGACACGCTTTTAATTCTATCAACAACAACTAAAGAGCTAGGTTGAACTACTAGGAGTTGAACGTGTTATCTTACTTCGTATTTCAACCACTTTATCATCTAAACTATTTGAGGTCGAATCAAAACCGTTAGAAGTATCATCATTTGTATTGTCTTCCTTTGACGTATCTTCCATAGAAGTATCTTCCTTAATTTGATGAGTAGCTCTCGCTTCCACTTGAGTCGTGTTGACCATAACCTTTTTGCCTGTAGCATTCATTTCTTTCGCACACTTGAGTCGAAGATTGCAGCCATCAACTGTCTTTGCATTTGTAAATATCTTATTTTATGTAAATAACATTATCAAAGTATAAACTATGAAGAAATGATATTTATGGAATCAAAGATTAATAACTATCAAAATATGTTTTTTACAAACATGACTAATCAGTTCAAAATATTATCAAACTAGATAGGCACTAAACAAAAATAGAACGATGGAGTTGCATCGTGACTCCGAAGCAGGGAACGGTGACAGTTCATCGTCTGACATTTTAACTCACTATAATATATCGTCAAACATAAACATTAGCTAGACTACTACCTATTGCCATTGAAGAATACACACTCCCGCTGTCAAACACAGCAGAATGATTTAATAAACAACACCAAATTCGAAATTACTCAACAAAATCCCTATTTGATCTACTACTCGATCAAATTTAACAATTCTACATAGTGTTTATTTATTTACATTATTTTACCTATACACGGTGATTTCAAAATTCAAATTTGCATGAAGTAATTTGGAAAAATTACATGTTTGGGTTGCTTGAGTCGACGAAATCACCGCTATCTTCTTTTTACTGATCGTGACAAGTTACGAGATGAAGGTGACTAGATTAGGGTTTTTTATGTTTTCTCTTATTTGGTGAAACGAAATGGGTAATAACCAAACAACGAAAGTGGTAAAATAGAGTAATCAAAGGGGATGACATACGCAATTAGAAAATGGGCAACAAAAAGCATCTGCAATGGCCTTGTGCATGCTTTATATTCAACACACAAAAAAAGCACACAACAATAATAGTTCGATGTAACATTCGGTGTGTTATTCAGAGACCAATTCAGAATTCTGAGTTGGTCCAGCTGAATTGATCAAACGCTTACCTTATAGACGTCACGCTTTTATTAAGTAAACATCTAATCTTTAAGCATCTATTTAATAGACGTTTGATATTTCGTATTAAATAAGTTCATAAGTTAATTCTCAGACGACTATTATATACGTATCCGCTCGGACATCTATTAAATATATAATTAAAATTATACATTTATTTAATAGACGTCTTTTAAATAATTGTTCGACTGTTGTGAATTTTTGTTAAACCTTGAATCTGGTGGAGTTGCATTAGAAGCACAAGTTGCATTTGAGATTGCTGTGGGCAACCATTATAAGGGCAGCATGACCATGCCACAAGGGTGGAAAGCGAGTTGAGGCCTTAGGGGTAGTTTCGGAAATTAACAAATTACATATGCAAGCACGAAATGAAAAGCATGGCAAAATGGATTTGCTCTATGCCAAATGGAAACAGAAATAATATGGTTGAATCTCATCCAACCGTACAAACGTCTGCTCACTGCTGTGGTGGGCTATTCCTTGTTGAGACAAACGTGGCAGTCAGATGGCAGTGCCCACTTTAAAGTTCATGCATGCAGAGTAATAATGATTGGAGCACCCAACTTTGAAGGACGCGTGTTGAAAAGCTGTGGCCTGTTGATGGAGGCAGCCAAAGAAGCAAATCCATACTTTTGGCCATTTTGTGAGTCGCAGCTTAATTGCATAATTATGAACAAGGGTAGTGGTTGTAATTATGAAGTATTCTAAATACCAAATGTTAATTTCAGACCTCTGTTTCTTATTTGAAATGCTTAAAATTTAGAGGGCCGTCAACTCATTTAATTTTCAATCTTTAAAAATGTGGTAATTTTTTTTAAATTAATCGGATGTAATAATCGTTTTCACCGTTAAATCATAAAATTAATAAACTTTACAAAGATGTCCATTGTTAACATAAACATAAATTTTTGAAAATCACAATTTTACATGACAGTTTTAACTGCATTTACATAATCCAGTCATTTATGTTATCTATTTGCTTAAATGCATTTATGTAACTGCATTTAGTTTAGATGATATATCTTTTACATAATTATTTTTAAATGCATTAAGATAATGCAGTTATTACCTTTTAACATAATTGAAAAGTATTTATTTTTAAATTATGTAGTAATGATTGTATTTGAATTTTTTAACTACATGATGCAGCGATAATTTGGACTTCATTTGATAATTTTACTTATTCTTAAACACTTTATAATGTAACCGCATTAACAAAATATAGTTATATTTAAATATAAATTGCAGTTATATTTTAACATCATATTTTGTATTAAATTAACAGCATTTACCCGACGCGGTAACAAATTTGGCTTGCATTTGATAATTTTATTCAATTTTAATATAGTTATAATTTAACTGCATTAAAAAAAAAAAAATTTGCTTTCAATTAAACTGTTCATATTTGGAATTATAAATTAACTGGAATATGAAAATGCAGTTAAATTTAAATGCTTTTTTTAATTCATCTGGTCCATAAAAACAAATTTTTACGCTAATGAAAATTCAGCAGTGATTGCATTTGATTAAGAAAATGCAGTATAATGTTGGTGCATTTTTTACTTAATTTTACATTTATGTGATGTACTAATAATTTTGGCTCTATTTGATAAATTTATCAAATCTTAATGCACTTTGTAATTTAGCTACATTAAGAACATGCAATTGTATTTAAATGCTCTAAGAAAATGCAATTATATTTTAACAACATATTTTGAATTAATTTAACTGTATTCGCGTGATGTAGAAATTATTTGGCTGCATTTGATAAAACTATTCAATTTTAATGCAGTTATATTTTAACTGCATTAAGAAAATGCAATTAAATTTAAATGCTTGAAAAATTGCATTTATAATGTAACAATAGTTTTTTGAATTAAATATTACTGTATTTATATGATGTAGCAACAATTTCATCTACATTTGATAATTTTATATAATATTAATGTGCTTTATAAATTAACTACATTTAGAAAATATAGAGCCATATTCGATCTTATTGCAATATTTAGCTACACTCTAGAAAATGCAGTTAACTGCATTAATGTAACGTAGTAATAATTCTGCAAATTTATTATTTTTTAAACTTTTTTGATTTAAATGATGCAATTGCAATAGCACTTCAAACGATGTGACGACCCACATTTCTAAAGGTTTAAATCGATAATAATCCACACATGTCCGACTTGAACAATCCGGAACGTAGATAATCAATGGGGTTAAATAAGAAAGATAATAAGGGAAGAAGAAAGCAAAACACAGAATCTCACAGCGGAAATGATAAAATATAATAAACAAATAAACAATTCGTAAAGCTATTTACTATACATTTCATTATAATCTATACACATTTACCAGAGCTATAAATATACAGCAAGGAAAAATAATCAGTGCAGTAAAATAGCATGATACATGGTATAATGATAATAGTAATATATCAAAACTCCATCTTCATCCTTCAAAGAATAGTCTTCAATACACTGAAAAAAACTCAAGACTAAACCGAGCGTAATGAAAAGGCAAAACACTCGAGTCAAGACTAAAATACTCTTATGCAAGTCAAATCAATATCATAAATATGAGTGCAATAAATTAAGAGATGTTATGGGATTTTCCATCTCCTAAGGATTCGTTAAACTATTTATATATAATAGTATACGCTATAATATATAATGTCTATCAGTAAAATAAATATCAAAATAGCGTTAAGGCTTTACATTGATCCACCTTAACACATTTACAGTTTTAAACCAAACTTGTAATGGGCTCGTATATGGATAAATATGACAAGACACGTGAGTTAATGCCAAGATAGAATTCTACCAGTTTACCCTTTCTGGCTGATCGAAACCCATCCATGGCCGACCGCGACAATCAATCCAAACAATAAATAAGGTGCACCCATCCAATTCGAAACCACAATAGAAATACGAGGGATCAACGTTGCCAGAGGTAGCTAACCTCATTGGCCAGACATAGGCTCCTATTTTAGTTACTTTAATTATGACACGAGTGTCAAGGCTATCCATCATCGTTCTCTTACTTCATTCCAGTAAACGTCGTCAATCCAACCATTACAATATTGATATCATCCACCGCGTACACAGCTGTCAAAGTGGTTCCAATATTGACAGAGAGTATGCCAATAAGAGGTTCCGGTCTCTTTAACAACCAAACGTCATTTTACACACCGGTTGGTATTTTTACATTTCGAAAACAATTCGTACTTGATATCAAAATATCATATTTTCTTCAAAAATCAAATCCATTTCGAAATCATCATATTTACTCAAAAATGTCAAGTCAACACGATATGCCGATTTCATTTCAAAACTTGATTCGAGTTACAGTTTTGGTTATAATTCACTTTAACCCAGTTCGCATTTAAATCCAAGATTTAAATATAACATTCCACCCTTTAACCCGTTTGGATTTTAGAAAATAGTTTTAAAATAGTTAAATAGTTAAAATAGTTTAATAACTAGTTTGAGAAATAAAATAGTTTATATAGTAAAATAGTTGGAAAAATTAAAATAGTTTGAATATTTAAGGAAAATAGATTTGAAATAGTTTATACTATAATAATTTATTTAAAAATAGTTTCCAAGCCAAACTGATTCAATTCCAAAATTTCCAATCCAAATCAATTTCCATTTTGATTTACTTGATTAAATTCCGATTTCACGTCGAATTTAAATTCCAGTTTCAATTAATTTCACTTCCAATTTTAAATTAATTTAAATTCCAATTGCAAATTAATTTCAACTTCAATCCCAAATTTTAAACCATTTCGATTTATATCAATTCGGAGTCGATTTCCAATTATTAATTCAAAACATTTAAATCAAATTTTCTTCGATGTCCAATTTAAAAATCCAAATTTTTATATATGATTCAGATCCGAGCTAAATTTCAAGCTATTGTTTTACCACTTTCACTTAGCAATAATCAAAATAAAAGTCCAATCTTTAAAACAATCGATTTCTGAAATTCAAATTATATTTTGATTATATTCAAAATCTCAAATTCAATTATTTAAACAATTTCGTTTATCAAATTTAAATTTCAACATTTCGAGGTCAAATTTGAAAATAATTTGATTTCCACAAATTCGATTTTCCATTTCTTAAATCGAATCATTTAAATAATTTCAAAACAAATTTTAAAATCATTTAATTTAACCAATCCGGTGTCCGTATATAATTCTCTAACCTATGGACAAGTGAATCAATTATTTTAATTAATTCCAGGGATGGATATATATCATTTCAATCCAATAATGTCATATGTATATATCATTTCAACATGTTTCTTAATTTATTCGAAATGATTTAATATACAGTTTTATACACTGTAAATAACATATATGATGATAACATGATATATCAAAATAATTAAACATCTAATAATTCAAATATCAACCAATTTGCATCCATCACAATCAATTAACCAAACAGTCAATAATCACGACAATCAACCAATTATCGAAAATCAGGGATTTTACTAGCAGTTAAATTCTAGTCCAGTGTAACTATCAATTCGAATGCTACCAATAAATTCAGACGTCGATTTAAATGTCAATTTAAATTTATCCAATAACCATCAATAAATTTAAATTACTTCACGATATAAATATTTACTAACATAAAAATAAAATAGTCAAATGTGAGCATATAAAACACTCACCTTCCTATTCGAAACTGAAAAATTTTCCAACTTCAAATAAATTCAAAATCGATCCCAAATTGTAGATGGCGTCGATACGATTTCACTATAATTGATTCCGTCCGAAACGGACATCGTATGCAAAAAAATAGGTGCTAATTAATATCGATATAATCAAAACTTAATTAACATACTAATAAAATTTTAATTGAAACCATCCTAACCCATATCTTACAGCCGTCTAGTCCATACTCGTCCTCTTCTCAATGCAATTTTTTTCCATTGTGACCATCAGCGTCTCGACCGCCGTCGCCGTGCTTTCCAACGCTGTTGACAGTCGCAGTGCTTCCAACCACACGCGTGCTACCATAAATCACGCATCGAGTTCCAGGTGAGCTGCTTAATCCTACAGTTTGTCGCCTCCGCCTTCGCGCATGTGTGAGCATACCACCCTCTGCCTTCTAGATCGAGAAGACCACTCTCGATTCGATTTGTATTTTTTTTCTTTTCCCGATCGCGACATTTTGTTCGATCGCCTTTTTTTTAAACGACGGTTTCTTTTTTCTTCTTTTCTTTTGAACAATTCGAAATTAAAAAGGAGATTCGAAATAACAGGGGAAAGAAGGAAATAAATAAGCGTCTATGTACACGTTGGAAAATCGAAAATATATATTATTGTTTAAGTTAGAAAATATCTAGCCTAAGTCATTCGAAATTTCTCGAGCTCCAAATGAGACATCCCGCCTGGCATTTATAATGTTTTACCCCCATTCCGAACACAATGGAATTAGTTTTGAGATCTAATTCGACCATATGCGGAAGGTAGCTTTTTGAATCGAATTATTTTAATTAAATTCTAAAATTAATTTCTACATATTTCAAGTTTGCGCGGCCAAACGACAAGTTTGATCACTACGAAATTTAAAATCCTACAATAACTCATTATTGCGGATTCGAAGAAACTGGTTTCGTCGAAATCCGACACAATGACCAAAATATCTATTTTTACTCATCAATTAAAATATAAAATTTTATATTATTCACCTTTAAATCCAATTTTAAATGTTAACCATCTTCGTTCATATTTTGAATAAAATTTAAACCAATTTCCGATACCATTTTCATTCATCTTAAATCCAGAATTAAATTATTCAAATAATCTCCTATAGTAAATTTAAACAATTTAAATTATCCAATAAACCAATATAATTAAATCATTAATTTTTTATTTCTACTCATATTTATCCAATATTTTCGTTAAATTCAATAATTTAAAATAGCCAAAAATACGGGTCGTTACATACTCCCCCAATCAAAACTTTTCGTCCTCGAAAAGGCGTTAAGTAAAGGATTTGACATACAATAAATTTTATTCAAATAATCACTTATAACTTTAAAATCTTATTAGAAAATCTTTACTACGTCATTTCAATATCGATTTTACAGAAAATATAATATGTATGTAAAATAAGTTACAAAATTTTTTAAAACTTCAAAAAAAATCCTAACTCCCGGATTTACTGAAAATTTCGGTAGAGTCTCCTTTGCAAGGATCGATTGAGAAAAAATTTACAATTCAATATATAACACAAATATAACCAATATATATCAAATATATATTTAATCTCAATGATGAGGCATTCCGAAGGGCAAAAATATAAAATCGCGGTATATAATCCGAGATACATACCTTATTATTTATGATACGGGCGAGTTCGCTTGTATTAAGCAAGCAAAAATATATAAATCCCCGTTTATGCCCAAACGATCTTCGTATGTACCTATCTCAACTCAATTGGAATGTTAGTCACTTATAACGACACAGAAACATGTATAAGTCTAATATAAGCATTTAACATGGATTTTGAATCCAAACAATAAAAACAATCACAAATGCACAACATACAACAATCATATGCAATCAAAACGGTAATAACAATGGTTTGCAACAAAAGAAACCATCTAACTATCAATATCCGTCCAATTAATCCAATTTAATTTATAACCATGTAAATTAGTATTACCCAATGTCAACTTTTGATTTATTCCATTCATTTCTTATTAACATTCATTTCATTAACATTTTCCATTTGTTCATGTTTATTTATTTACTTTGAATCGAGTTATATTCAATTTCATTTGTTTCCATTTTTTTCATTATATGTTATTAAGCTCACATTCACTTATTTACATTTATTTATTGTTACATTTATTTATTGTTACATTCATTTCTTTTCGCTTCAACTATTACATTTCAACGATTCATAAAATTAATTATACTTAAGTAATTAATCCCATGCCACATTCTATATATTTAATTTTATTCACATTCACTTATTAATATTCATTTCGTTAAGCATACAATGGATTTATATTCACTTCATTCGTTTAGTAATTGATTCACATTCTACTAATTTGGTTTCAGTTCATCCTTTTCTTTCAATCAATATTTATTGGTTTGATTTATTTCAATTCAATATACTTACATTCAATCTATTTGTTCCAATTATTTACATTTGTTTCATTCACATTTAAAATTTAATTTACATTCCATTGATTTATTTAAATTTATTAACATCCATTGCAAATTCATTATTCAATTTTACTCAATTCAATTTGTGAAATTCCAATTGTTTTACCTTTTTTTGTTTAACCCATTTCATATAAATTCATTTATGAATCATTTATAAAAATTATTCCACCTAACCATACTTAAGTTAAATCTATTTTATTTCCACTTAGTATATCATTTTTTTATTATATACTAACATCATTTATAAACCATCTAAATTTATTATAAATAATTTATACAACACAATCACGGTTATTATTATTACTTCATATCTTAAGTTATTATTAATTCATCGATTCACATCATTTATTCAAATTCATATTACTAATTTGCTAAAGTAAATTTTATTTTACAACTCAATTCATATTAATAAATATATAATTTCTTCCACGATCAATTAATTTAAACTCTCTTAAGTTAACTTTAATTTTTAGTTTATTCCAATAACTTATTCAATATTATATTAGTTAACATTAAATTTTTATTTAAACTACTCCACTTGCATTTTATTTATTTGTATCCAATTTAAGTTAAAGTCCATTAGCCATATTAATTTTACTTACATTAAAATATTTTTATTCAATTTCTTTCACAGTTCAAATTGCATTTTGTTTTATAATTCAAATTGTATTCATTCTATTAATCCATTTATAGCCTAAGTGGAATTATTTCACTTTACTAATTTATCTAGTTTCACTTAATATCTAATTCAAATTATTTAACATTAAGTTAAAATTCATTTTTTTCTTTTTTATCCATTACTCAATTTATTAAATTTTATTCAAATTAAATTTTATTATCATTCCCGTTCAACAAATTTAAATTCGTTTTTTAGCTTATTAATTCTCAAATCTATAATTATACAATTTATTCACTTAAAATTCATTTTATCTAATGCATTTCAATTTTTATTTAAGCTTCCTGAGTAAGATTTCATTTTATTTACTTAATTTCACAAACTCAATTAATTTAACATTTCTTAAGTTAATCAATTTATTTCATTTCTCAAATTCAATTTCTTTTATCTCCTTAATTAAAACGTTTAACCATTTTAAAATTAACTTTTACTTCCCGATTCAATTGTACAGGTTATAAATTTTTTTTCCTATTCAAATTTATAAGTTACAAACTTATTTCTTATACACTATTTTAAATTTTAAGTTCAAAAATTATTTTCACATACTTATGAAATCACACTTAGAATATGTATATCTTTTCCAGTCAAAACTTGTTTAATCGAAAATAAATTTCTTTTGGCAGCAATTGTCTGTCAGAAACTTGAAAATGAACATTGGCGATGCTGTAGTCATCCCCAGAATTATTTCCCATCGACCAAGCGAGTTTAATACTTTATTTTCTTCAAAAAAAATATTTCAAAATATTTTTCTAGCCAAAACTCTTTCAAATAATACTATTATTAATTTTTAAGGCTTTGAAAAATAGTTTTGAAAACAAAAAGGATTTTAAATTCAAAATTCTCAATTTTTAAATCATTTCTATATATAAGCAATATTATAAATATACTTATATAAATTTTCTCACCTTATTACCAAAATATTTCATTAATTTACACTTGATCATTTTAACCAATTCTTATTGCAATCATATTTCACTTCTATTTAATTATCAATGCTTCATAATTTTTAGTTCAAGTCATAATTGATGGTAGTTAAATATTATCATCGCCTAACAGTAATTTCATTAATAATTAACCTTATGTATATATATAGTATAATTTAGCCAAAATTATTTCATTTACTCGATTTTCAAATAATATTATGTCGACTTGCTTCGTTTAAGTATTTAGAAACTCCTACCGATAACACGGCGTCCCGCACATCGACCAGAATTCATAAACAACTCAACGGATAAGTAAGCACAATATAAAACATTTTATAACACAAACAAGTACGTTCTCTCATATGTATACATTCAAACAGACTCATTCTAGGGTATTACTACCCTATCTCTAATGAGTCAAACCCTACAAAGCCAAGATTATCGCTAAACCTGGCTCTGATACCAACTGTGACGACCCACATTTCGGAAGGTTTAAATCGACAATAATCCACACATGTCCGACTTAAACAATCCGGAGCGTAGATAATCAATGGCGCTAAATAAGAAAGATACTAAGAGAAGAAGAAAGCAAAAGACAGAATCTTACAGTAGAAATGATAAAATATAATAAAAAATAAACAATTCATAAAGCTATTTACTATACATTTGATTATAATCTATACACGTTTATCAGAGTTATAAATATACAACAAGGAGAAATAATCAATGCAGCGAAATAGCATGATACAGGGTATAATGGTAATAGTAATATACCAAAACTCCATCTTTGTTCTCCAAAGAATAGTCTTCAATACACTAAAAAAATACAAGATTGACCTGAGCGTAATGAAAAGGCAAAACACTCGAGTCAGGATTAAAATACTCTTATGTTAGTAAAATCAATATCACAAATTTGAGTGCAATAACTTAAGAGATGTTACGTGATTTTCCATCTTCTAAGGATCCGTTAAACTATTTATACATAATAGTATACACTATAATATACATTGTCTATCAGTAAAATAAATATCAAAATGGCGTTAAGGCTTTACATTGATCCACTTTAACATATTTACAGTTTTAAACCAAAGTCGTAATGGGCCCGTATAGGGATAAATATGACAAGGCACGTGAGGCAATGCCCAGGTAGGATTCTACCAGTTTACCCTTTCTAGCTGGTCGTAACCATCCGTGGACGACCGCGACAATCAATCCAAATGAAAAATAAGGTGCACCAATCGAATCCGAAACCACTATAGAAGAACGAGATATCAACGTCGCTAGAGGTAGCTAACTTCATTGGCCAGACGTAGGCTCCTGTTTTAGTCATTTTAATTATGACACGAGTGTCAAGGCTATCCATCATCGTTCTCTTACTCCATTCCAGTAAACGTCGCTAATTCAATTACTACAATCAGGATATCATCCACCGCATATACAGTTGTCAAAGTGGTTCCAATATTGATAGAGACTATGCCAATAAGAGACCCGGTCTCTTTAACAACTAAACGTCATTTTACATACCGGTTGGTATTTTTACATTTCGAAAAAAATTCATACTTGATATCACAATATCACATTCGCTTCAAAAATCAAATCCATTTCGAAATCATCATATTTACTCAAAAATGTCAATTCAACACGATATATCGATTTCATTTCAAAACTTGATTCAAACTACAGTTTTGATTATAATTCACTTTAACCCAGTTCGCATTTAAATCCAAGATTTAAATATAAACATTCAACCCTTTAACTCGTTTGGATTTCAGAAAATAGTTTTAAAATGGTTAAATAGTTAAAATAGTTTAATAGAAAATAGTTTGAGAAATAAAATGGTTTATATAGTAAAATAGTTTGAAAAATTAAAATTGTTTGAATATTTAAGGAAAATAGATTTGAAATAGTTTATACTAAAATAATTTATTTAAAATAGTTTCCAAGCCAAATTGATTCAATTCCAAAATTTCCAATCCAAATCAATTTCCATTTTGATTTACTCGATAAAATTCTGATTTCAAGTCGAATTTAAATTCCAATTCTAAATTAATTCCACCTTCAATTTCAAATTAATTTAAATTCCAATTGAAAATAAATTTCAACTCCAATCCCAAATTTTAAACATTTCGATTTATATCAACTCCGAGTCCATTTCCAATTATCAATTCAAAACACTTAAATCAAATTTTCTTCGATATCTAATTTAAAAATCCAAAATTTTAAATATAATTCAAACCCGAGCTAAATTTCAAGCTATCGTTTTATCACTTTTACTTAGCAATATTCAAAATTCGAATAAAAATCCAATCTTTATAACAATCGGTTTCTGAAATTCAAATCATATTTTGATTGTAACTTCAAAATCTCAAATTCGATTATTTAAACAATTTCGTTTATCAAATTTAAATTTCAACATTTCGAGGTCAAATTTGAAAATAATTTTATTTCCACAAATTTAATTTCCATTTCTTAAAATCAAATCATTTAAATATTTTCAAAACAATTTTAAAATCATTTAATTTAACCAATCCAGTGTCCGTATGTAATTCTCTAATCTATGGTCAAGTGAATCAATTATTTTAATTTAATTCCAACATTGGATATATATCATTTCAATCCAATAATGTCATAGGTATATATCATTTCAACCTATTTCTTAATTTATTCGAACTAATTTAATATACACTTTTATACACTGTAAATAATATATATGATGATAACATGATATATCAAAATAATTAAACATCTAACCATTCAAATATTAACCAATTTTCATCCATCACAATCAATTAACCAAACAGTCAATAATCACGACAATCAACCAATTATCGAAATCAGGGATTTTACTAGCAGTTAAATTCTTGTCCGGTCTAACTATCAATTCGAATGCTATCAATAAATTCAGATGTCGATTTAAATGTCAATTTAAATTTATCCAATAACCATCAGTAAATTTAAATTACTTCACGATATAAATATTTACTAACATAAAAATAAAATAGTCAAATATGAGCGCATAAAACACTCACCTTCCAATTCTAAATTGGAAAATTTTCCAACTTCAATAAATTCCAAATCAATCCCAAATTGTTGACGATGCCGATACAATTTCACTGCAATTGGTTCCGTCCGAAACGGACCTTGTATGAAAAAAATTACGTGCTAATTAGTATCGATATAATCAAAACTTAAGTAACATACTAATAAAATTGAATTTTAATTGAAACCATCCTAACCCATACCTTACAATCTCCTAGTCCATAATCGTCCTCTTCTAAACGTGATTTTTTTCATCGCGACCATCAGCGCCTCGACCACCGCCGTCGTGCTTTCCAACCCCATCGACAGTCGCAGTGCTTCCAACCACACGTGCACGACAGTAAATCACGCACCGAGTTCCAGGCGAGCTGCTGAATCCTACAGTTCGTCGCCTCCTCCTTCGCGCGTGTGTGAGCTTCCCACCCTCTGCCTTCCAAATCGAGAAGCCTACTCCCGATTTGATTTGTATTATATTTTTTTCTCGATCGTGACATTTTGCTCAATCGCCCTTTTCTTTTATACAGTGATTTTTTTTCTTTTCTTTTGAACGATTTGAAATTAAAAAGGAGATTCAAAATAACTGGGGAAAGAAGGAAATAAATAAGCGGCTATATACACGTTGGAAAATCGAAAATATATATTATTGTTTAAGTTAGAAAATATCCAGCCTAAGTCGTCTGAAATTTCTCGAGCTCCAAACGAGGCATCCCACCTGGCGTTTATAATGTTTTACCCCTATTCCGAACACAATAGAACTAGGTTTGAGGTCTAATTCGATCGTATGCAGAAGGTGGCTTTTCAAATCGAATTATTTTAGTTAAATTCTGAAATTAATTTCTACGTATTTCAATCTCGCACGGCCAAACGGCAAGTTCGATCGCTATGAAATTTAAAATCCTACTGTTGCGGATCCGATGAAACTGGTTTCATCGTAATCCGACACAATGGCCAAAATATCTATTTTTACTCATCAATTAAAATATAAAATTTTGTATTGTTCACCTTTAAATCCAATTTTAAATTTTAATCATCTTCGTTCATATTTTGAATAAAATTTAAACCAATTTTCGATATCATTTTCAATCATCTTGAATCCAGAATTAAATTATTCAAATAATCTTCTATATTAAGTTTAAACAATTTAAATTATCCGATAAACCAATATAAATAAATCACTAAAATTTATTTCTACTCATATTTATCCAATAACTTCATTAAAAGTTGACTAAGATATCCCTCTCTTCAATCAGCATCCAAAATAAGGTGATTAACTCCAGGTTGTCTTTTTAGAGAGCATCGTAGCTAGGGTGTGCTCTCTTTGGTAGGGGCGGCTTTTTGATGTTTAAAAGACGCTAGCACCGATGCACTTATATCAAGCCAATGATTCTTATTGGGAGAGTACACTATGCTCCCTTATTTGCTGGTCTAACTCCCTATATAGTCTGTTTATCTCTACTTGTTTTCTCTCGAGTTTGGTTTTATAGGGGAGGACAGATTTCTCCTTATCTAAATAAAAGAATCACACCATTATGGCTTTCGAAATAAAAGTTGTTTAAATAGAGAGTCATATACATAGGATACCGGGATAGAAATTTAAGACACCTACTCCTTTTATCTTGGTTCTTCGACATTAATAGAAGAAGGATTCTCTTGAGGAGCAGAGGGGGCAACAGATTCATGAAGGATATCTTTGTGAGGAGATGGCTCTTTTTCAGAAGCTATTGCATTATCATCTCTATCTTTGTCAAAGGCTTCAGCGGGGTCTCGTCCATCACCATTTGAGCCTTGGCCACCATTATTATTGTTGTCATCCCCATCATCATTATCGTCATCATCATCTTTATTGCCCTCTTCGCTGGTAGCATCATCTTTGTCGCCTTCATCATCTGAGTTAGATTCGACTTCAAAAGAGGGGACTTTGAAAGAGAGAATCTGGAAAGCATTAATTTCTTCATTTTCAATAGCCTCGGTTCCCTACATCATCTAGTTTGTTTTGCCCATAACTCTATCTACGAGGCCGAAGTCGAGCGAGGGAAAAATTAGCTGAAGTCATTTGCTGATATTATCTGCGTAGGCAAGCATCAAAGCATCTTCAAAGGAGCTTAACATGATCTCTTCAAGAATATTTTCGAGAAACTAAGACACTTGCTGTTTAGCATCTGAAATGGTATCGACAACAAGTTTTAGGGAAGCCTTCTTTCTTCTGAACTTATCTTTCAGAGATTCATTTTCAACAGCCATTCGGGCCTTTTCCTCATCAAGTTCTTTGACGGTTAGTTGAATTGCAAAATTCTCATTGATAAGGAGTTGATGCGCCTTTCTTTCCTCTAAAGTAGTAGATTTTTATTGGGTAAGAGGAGATCTTAATCGCTCTGGTTCGGATGTTCCCTCATCTTTTGCCGCAGAAAGAGAAGACACTTGATTCTTTAGAGCTAAAACTTCTTCCTGAAACTTAGAGGAATCGATAGAAGATTTGGTTACTCGCTCATGCAAAACTAACCAACTCTTGCAAATTTGAAAGAAGAAGTGCAGCGCAAGTTAGAGATTCAGAGAAAACCAGTAATGATAAAGTCAATTGAAATGAAATATACCAAGAATTGTTGCTCTATCAGAGAGCGGTAATGTCCTGCCAAATCAGAGACGATGGAAGGCAGGTGGAAGGGAATGAAGGACTTGGAATTTAAGATAGACTGGGCTATCTTTTCAAAATTAACGAAAGCAGAAGAAGATGTTGGATTTGGAGGAATGCTCTTTAGAGTGGGAGTTAAAGTGCTGCTAAGGATCGTAACATGGAATATAATCTAAGTTATCTACTAACGTGGGATATGAATATAAAAAGTAAATGGTAAAGTAATTGACACCAGAGATTTTTATACTGGTTCGAACTTCCATTCTACATCTAGTCCCAGGCTCCTTCTAGAATTTAACTATCAACCATCTCTTAACCTCGAGGAATCAGTATTATATCGCCCAAGCAACTAAACAGGACGTCTATAGCCTAGACGACTGAATAGGGCTTCTACCGACTGAGCAACCGAAAAGGACTTCAACAATACAGAAAGTTTTCTTGACTAATTATGCCCTTTTGATAGCATGGATAAGTCTTTAGAGCACGCCCTTTCTATAATCTTCTTCTTTATGGTATATAACGTAGTTCGTGAAGACTGAAAGTTATTTTAATCATAAATAATTTTGTGCTTGAATATGCAAGTGATTAGAACAAGATCTTGAAAGAAAATGGCAGAGTTTTAGATAATAAGAATATTAGGATAGAATCAGAGAATTAAGTTGTTGAAAAATGAATTGAAGGCCATATATAGAGTTTAAAAGATGAAATTGTTTGAGAAGATTTACAATCAAAAGATATAGAAATAACTGTTGAATTAAGGGTTGTTTCAGTTCGTAAAACGGAAGTGAGCGTTTAGAAAAATAGCAGTTATGAATATTCAATCGATTGAAGAAAAATTTTAGTCTTCTGAATGTTGAAAAAATTCGAATTTTAATTTTAATTTTAATTTTGAAAAGTCACTTAGTTCAGTCAACTGAATGAAGTGGTTCAGTCGATTAAACCTTCAAGTGCACTTATGCACGTGCATAGGTTTTCAGTTGACTGAACACACCCATTCAGTCAACTAGAAGCTGTGTTTTCTACCATATTTATTTCTTTTTGAAAGCTTTTTAATGATGGACTTGATATAAAAAAAATTATTGTGTGTATATGATTTAAAAATAATTTTAAAAACAGGTGTTATACACACCTAGGAGAGATTTTAACAATAATTAACTACTAAACTAGACTATAGACAAACCATTTATAAAATCTGAAACTTCTCTTTTAAACTCTTAGTCTTCAATCTATTGTCGAGTGGAATAGTATCTTCTCCTGCAAATATGGTTAGTTCATATAATTTTTATTTATATAGTTGTCAAAATCAAACCATCAAAATACAAGGTTTTAACATTCTCCCCATTTTTGATGATGAAAACTACGTAAGTCTAAAACTTTATAAAAGCAATTATAACTCCCCCTAAATAAGTGATCTACTTGCTGAACATCTGCACATTGTTACTTCTCCGTCTTTGTCATCGATAAAAAAGAATAATTAGATAACATGATAAAGGTAGTAATATGGATGAACATAAATAAGTAAACTTGGGAATTAGAAATAGTTTATGTTTAAATAAACAACATGTAAATGAAATTGAACAACAAAACACTTTACAACTATCACCCAAACAACATTAATACAACATTGAAACAAACAACATATTAAACGAACACCAACAAATGTGCATTGTTACAACATTATAAACAACAAAATTAATGAAAATACATAAGCATAAGATAAGATGACGAAAACTAAACTTTCTTGCTATCATATTCCTCCTCCTCCTCTTCTTCCTCCTCGGATGTAGTCCAATTAAAAGGAGCAAGATTCTTGACAATACTTGTTAAAGAAGAGCCTGTGCAAGTGATCCTCCCCATATTTTATTTAAGAAGCCCTTGATGGAGTTGAGCTTCTTCTTGGTTTTGACGACGTTTTTCTCAATGGTGAACAATGTTGATTGAGCTTGCTTTGATTTTAGGAGAGACTGACAAGGCCTTGCTTTGCATTGAACTCTCCTCGAAGCTTTTGTATTTCAGTGTCTTCTTCTTCCTCAATTTGATGGAAAGTGGAGGAGGAGCTGATATGTGGTTCATGAGGTTGCGGAATCCCTTATGCTCGATTTGCCACCCATTGTTGGAAGCTAATAATTTGTTGAGGTGGAGGGCGTTTGGGAAAACTCATAAGACTTAAAATCTTAGAGTTTAGATCGCCAACGGTGATGAAATTGATATTGGGGATGGTGACTTTGAAATTCATGAGAATGCGCATGGTATAGGCTTTGGAGAAGATAGTTTTGTAACTCCTCTTGTGGTTCATGGTTAGAAATTCATCAAGAATGACTTTGGCCCGATTCACACGTTGAGAGGAGTAAATAACATAGAGTGCTTGGAAGTCACTTTTGTAGACTTTCTTGTAACTCTCGGTACAAGGTTGGATAGGTCAGATGAGTGCACAATGAATAATGCACACCTTTGGTCGTAAGACGACGAATTTAAGAGCGATCATACCATCGGAGAGAAATCTATGTGATACTTCATCTCGATTGTCCATGTCAACCTCAATATCGTTGATGTCGACTCCTTCCGATGGACACCAGAGAATATGGCCGATCCATTGAAGAGGGAGATACAACTCCTTCGGATGGACACCAGAGAATATGGCCGATCCATTGAAGAGGGAGGTACGACTCCTTCTGATGGACACCAGAGAATATGGCCGATCCATTGAAGAGGGAGATACGACTCCTTCTGATGGACACCAGAAAATATGGCCGATCCATTGAAGAGGGAGATAAATGCGGATGCCATAAAGTAACGTCCAAATGTAGTCATCTTTGTTTCTTAGATCATGGTGATCCAAGTTCATGTTTGCGAAGGAGAGGTTGATGAGGGGGGTGTAGATTTTCACATTATTGGCATCGAAACCAATCAAGCTATCAAGCCCGCTAGATTCAGTAGTTTCACGAATGGTGCAAGCATTGAATTCGGGAAATTTGACGAAGCAGCCATCAAAGATCCTTGGGCTTTTCATGGCATTGAATCGAGTAACCACAATGTCATTATGTATCCATGATTTAGTTTGGCTCTCTGATGGTCCAACGGAAGATTCTCCAGCTCTCTTGGCTCTTGGGGCCATTGGATTTGATTGGATTGAAGTAGTAAAAATTGATTTGAAAAATAATGGGGGCTAGGGTTAAGTTGGCTAAAATGAGGTAGGGTTTGAAAATGAAGAAGATGAATATATAGGGTGGTTGAAAAGGTGGGTAGGGAATCATATATTCATATTTTCTAAAACTAGAAATATATAGTTCAGTCGACTGAAATTGTTGGGGCAGTCGACTTATATGTAGGGAATTCCTTCCCATATGTTTTCAGGGAAATTTTAACAAATTCAGTTGATTGAATTTGGATGGAAAGTCGAATGAAATCCGGTAAATAATATGTATATAAGAATGTTTAGTCGACTAGAATTTCAAATCAGTCGGCTGTTGTGCAGGGAATTTTATCTCGCAATATTTTGCCTAAAAACTTTGATTTTCAGTCGATTGAAAATGGTATAGCAGTCGATTGAATTAGGATATTAAAAAACATTTTGAAGTTTTAATCAATTGATTGGTCCGTTTCAGTCGACTGAAACTTTTCATTTTTGACAGTATGACCTATGAGCAAAAGATTTTTCTATTTACAAAATTAAATAATGTAAATACTTATCAATTTCATAACTGTTATCCATTAATTGGATCAAATTTACCAAGCTTATCTTTTGTGTTTAATATAAAACATTTTGAACCAAAAACTTTAACATATGATACATTAGATTTTCTTCCATTAAAAAGCTCATATGGTGTATATTTATTGTCTGATGGAAACTCTATTTAAAACATTATAAGTAGTTGCTACAGCTTCTGCCCGAAAATGTTTTCGTAGAGTGCTTCCATTTAATAATATTCTAGTGCATTCTTGAAGTTCTATTTTTCCTTTCTACAACTTCATTTTGTTGTTGAGTTCTAGGAAATAAAAAATAATGAACAATTTCTTTCTTATTATAGAAATCTTCAAAAGATTCATTTTCGAATTCACTACCATGATCGCTTCGAATATTTTGAATTTTCAAATTTTTAGTATTTTGAATACTTTTGACAATTTTTTTAGAAAGTATCACTTTAATTTTTCAAAAATATTATCCAATTATATCTTGAAAAATCACCTACTACTATGAAAACATACCTACTATGATTTATTGACTGAATTTGACTTGGTCCCAAAAGATCTAAATGTAATTACTTAAGTAGTTGTAATGTAGAGATCATTTTCTTTGATTGAAAAGAAGATTTTGTTACTTTTTCTAATTGACAAGCATCACAAATACTATTGAATTTGAAATTCATTTTTGGTGGACCTTTAACTAAATCATTTTTAGATAATTTTTTTATTGTTTTAAAATTCATATGGCAAAATATTTTGTGTCATAACCAAGGATCATTATCTTTAGCTGCTAGACACATATTTACGTTATGATTGACTTTCATATTTAATATATAAATATTTCTTTCTCTGGTTCCTTTAAATATAAGATTATTATTTGGATCAAATATGTTGCATTTATTCTCTGAAAAAGTTATATCACATGGTTGACTCATACTTAGTAAAATATGTTTTAATTTTTTAACTAATAAAATATTAGCAATTAGAGGTAAGTTAGATGTACCGTCATTGCCTACATTACCTTTGCCGATGATATAACCTTTGGAATTATCTCCAAATATGACAGACCCTCCATCTGAGTAGATAATATTTGTAAGCATATCTTTATTTCTTGTCATATGTTTTGAGCAACTATTGTTTAGTATCCACTTTTCTCTTTTCTTAGTTGGTACCTGCAAAAAATAAAAATTGACTTTGGTACCCACTTTTTATTAGGGTCCTAAGAGTTAGGTCTTAGGAAGCCAAACTCAAGAGGGTTTAGAATTTCCTTTATAAGTAAAATCTTCAATTTTATGAACTATAGTTATAAATGATTTAATATACTTATTTCTGATTAAATTGTTATTATTTTTTAGTACCCAAATTTTTATAGTATTTGTGTTATTAATTTCTTTCTTTTGAGTGAAAACATTCTGCTTTGGTTTTGCTTTTACAAAATTATTATGCAAATTGAAATTTTTACATGATATACTATTCTTCTTTGAAATTGTTTTCAAAGAAATTTTATATCCTAATCCATTCATATTAGTAGTAGTTTGAGAATTACTAATAATTTTAGAAAGGTTTTCTCTTCCTTTATTAAAGTTAGTTGCATTTTTAGTGATATTCTCTAACTCAATTTGAGACTGGTATTTTTTAATTCAAGAATTTTGACATTTGATTTTAAATCAACATTTTTTGAAAATGTGATATTCTTTTCTTTTTGCACTTCTACTTCATTTGATAGCATAGTGAGTTGAGAAGAAACATTAGGCAAAGATTCTTGTGTATTAACAAGTTCTTCTTCTAGGATTTTCTTTTCATCTCTTAGCGTATCAACTTCTATTTCAGTTCTATTTAGTTTTTCTAATGCATCTTTATACTTTCTTTTATCTTCTTTGAGTTTATCGAACAATTATGAATTTATATCAGTTAAATCACTTACATCGTTACTTGAAGCCATAAAGAAGATGTTGGCTTGTTCAGAATCGCTGTCTGTGTCACTGTCTGATAATGAAGATGATTTCGAATCATCCCATGTAACTTAGAATTACTGCGTCTTTTTGTACTTGTCCTTCTTATTCTTGAATGTCTTTCTTTCTATCAGGACATTCTTTCTTCATGTGACACTTCTTATGATATTCATAACATTATAGATTCGAAACTGGCGATTATTGGAATTTTCTCTCTTGCTGTTTCCAAATTTCTTGTTCTTTCTTAATTTTAAAAACTTTTTGAAATTCTTTACAATCAATGCAATGTCATCTTCATCTTCATCTGAATCTTCTTGTTCAACTTTGAAGGTAATATTCTTTTTATCTTGGGCTTGATCTCATTTTGCCTGCAAATTAACCTCGTACGACATGAGTTTTCTAATTCACTCTTTAAGTTTGATGGTAGAAAGGTCATTAGCTTCTTCAATAGCTAAGACTTTTTATTCCCGTTCATCGGTTAAAGAGTTTAGAATTTTTGAAACAATATCAAAATCTGAAAATTTTCCTCCTAAAGCCAATAGTGAATGACGTATATCTTGGAAAGTAGAATACATGTCATTTATAGTTTCATCTGGTCTCATTCTGAAATTTTGAAACTGATTTTTGAGTATATAAATCTTGCTTTATTTAACTTTGTTAGTTCCTTCATGTGTGACTTTAAGAGTTATCCAAATTTCATAAGCAGTTATACACATGCTAACTCTATTAAATTCTTTTTTATCTAAGGCACAAATATCATATTCATTGCTTTTGAATTTGATGCAACATCTAACTTTTGTGTATTTGACCTTCTGCAAATGATGTAGTGGGTATAATGTATTCACATTAAGTGATGTTTCAAGTATCATATCCATTTGCTTGCATAAAAATTCTCATTCGAGTTGACTAGTAGTAATTCAAACAATTAAATAGTGGTGGTTGTGCAGTGGATTGACGTTCAACAAAACTTGTGTTAATGTTATTTTCCATATCAACTGTGTATCAAATAACTGTGTTTTGATTATGTGACGGCCTTGCTCGGCTACCAAATGAAAGTGCTGCTAAGGATCGTAATATGGAATATAATCTAAGTTATCTACTAGTGTAGAATATGAATATAAAAAGTAAATCGTAAAGTAAATGACACCAGGGATTTTTATACTGGTTTGAACTTCCATTCTATGTCCAGTCCTAGGCCCCTTTTGGAATTTAACTATTAACCCCCTCTTAGCTCGAAGAAATAGGTATACACCATATGAGCAACCAAACCAGACTTCTACCACCTAGAAAACTAAATAGGACTTCTGCCACCTGAGCAAACGAACATGACTTCAACAATACAGAAAGTTTTCTAGATTGATTATGCTCTTTTGATAGCACAGATAAGTCTTTAGAGTACACCCTTCATATAATCTTCTCCTTTCTGGTATATAGTGTAGTTCGTGAAGATTGGAAGTAGTTTTAATCGCAAATAAATTTGTGCTTGAATATGCGAGTGATTAGAACAAGTTCTTAAAAGAGAATGTTAGAGTTTTAGATAATAAGAATATTAGAATAGAATCAGAGAATTAAGTTGTTGAAATAACTGAATTGAAGCCCATATATAGAGTTTAAAAGATTCCATTCTTCATGAAGAGTTATGGTCAAAAGATACGGTAACAACTCTTGAATCAAAGAATTTTTCTGTTCATAAAATGGAAGTGATCGTTCAGAAAAATAGCCGTTAAGAATATTCAGTCGATCAAATTTTTTTTTCCAGTATTCTTGTAACGAGACGGATTTTTCGCGCTCGAAAATTGACATCCATACCTCAAATCGTATTCGCATGCCGTAGATTCGACCATTCAAATCCGATTCGTCGGAGCTTATAACAACATTAAGTAAACAACACAGCGGAAAAGAAGAATAATACATTGATATACGACATAGATACAGTATCTGATACAACATAGTGATACAATGAATATCAATATACATAAGAGATATGATACAATAAAATAGCAGCGGAAAAGAAAACGATAACACCAGCAGCGAAACAAATAACTCTAAGATAGTCTTCAAGGAAGAACTCCAAAACCTCAACTCCCAACTCCAAGAACCAATCCAGCAATAGCTCGAACTCCCAATAACGATACACCAAGCTAAGCAAGACTGGTGTGATCCAAAGACTGAACTAACTCCAGAAAATCTACTAAACCTGACTATTTGAAAAACCCAATTCTAGACTGCTCGTGTAGAAAATAATGAGCACCCAGAGTTTAGGAAAGAAACAATAAACTCTGGATCAGTCGTGGGACTGGTGTGAGCAACAAAAACAGTTTATCTTTTAAAGCATTCAACAAAAGATTTTCAAAGTCAATTCGCAATGCTTCTTGAAAATGTAACTACCATAAGACCTCCCACCACACACACAATGCAAACGCAGACTTGGAGGAGATTTCTTCTTATGTTAGTCAAAGATGCTTACTACGTAAAATCAAATCATTTGATTATTATTATTAGTGCATAATGTAGAAAACATTTCGAAAGTAGAATATAAATCTTAGCCAGCATAGATACCATTATATTATGCCTACTATAGCTACCATATTAGATGGCAGGTTCTACAACTAATATCGTACAAGGCTCGTATTGTTTCTTTGGATTTCCAACAAATGGTCAGGCCAAGGAACTTCCCATTGCCACATGGAAATGCCTCTGGAAGGACGTCCCGAGAACCAAACTGGATCTCTGCCAACACAAGGCCGGGTTACCCCTAACTGGGTAACTACTGACACGAGTATGCCTTCCCCCGGTCCTTTAGGACCTTTATCCGAGCGCTCGATAACCAACATCACAGTAATAAATAAAGTGTTTCAACATGAGTAAGTATCTGGGCTCCATACCATAATACCACTCTTTTCCAGAAGGAAATGAACATACCATAAGGGGCGCTACCCCCAATAACCTTGCCGCATCTTTCCTGTTTCGACCATTTCGGGGTGTGAGGTTCGACGAAGTCTCGTCCACAAAGCCACGCTTTGGTACAAAGCCATGCTTTGGGTCAACAAATGATCAAAGTAATGATCACAAAGATAAATGACCAAACAAATGATCATATCACAAATGATCAAACAATGATCATTTCATAGCAACACTCAGCATGTCACATTACCAAATTGGGAATATATCGCTGATAACCATCAACTACATAACCTCTGAGCTCGTACATCTCAGAGAAGGGTGTTAAGCTAAGAGAATAAATTCTCCGCCACCAACAGAAATATATTTGAAGGAAATCAGCTTTATATCTTAATTTGTAATGTCAGACACAAAATCCATACAAGTCTGTTTCGGGATCGAACAGAACCGAAGGCACTTCCAAAGAAGTCCTTACAATCCGGATATTCACTAATCGCGTTCGGACTTCCCATCACTTATGGGGTCTCTATACCGGGGACCAGTCGATGCAAAGACATTCGACGATTTGTCCTCTCGTTTTCGAAAATATCCGGTCTTCACCACCGGTCTTCAAATGCTATCCATAACGATGTATCACATATTCGGAATGGGATATATGACACAAAGGTCCTCTCCCGGCTAAACCGAACAATGAGCGCAGTATTTCAAAAACATATGGATATTGGGATTTCAATTAAGTCATAACTTAAAACCCAAAAACTTTCCTTTTCAAATGGTTTAAACCAATTACCATTTCAAATCTTTATATAACAAAAAGATTTATTTCACAAAGATCAATTCATAGATTTCTAAAACAATTTCATTTCAATAGGATTAACCCATTAAACCTTTAAATCAAAGATTTAATCTTATAGTTTCAAACCTTTTCCAAAACTTGGAAGTCATTTTCATTTTCAAACTTGAAATTCTATTTAACACAAATTGGACGTTCATATCTTATGTGAAAGCTTTTATTATTTGAAAACAAACAGTTTTTGTTTCAGAAAAATCCAATTATATTTACATGAGTTAAAGCCCTTGAATTTAAATTCAAATTCCCAAATCAATACATTTAAAGTAGTTTAACCATATATAACTGGTATAACATCTTTAATCCCTAGTTTCAAATCCTAGAATTCAATTTCAAATCTTGTATTTAAGTTTAAATCAAATTATTTAAACTTCATACTTTATCAAGTTATTCAAAATAAATCTCATCTTTGAAGTTCTATTTCAAAAGCATTTTCACTTCAAACCCAATCCATTTTCAAAACATTTGAATTTAAAAATTCAAATTCAAGCTATTTTCAAAAATCTGTGACTTGATCGATTTCCTCGTGAAATCCATATTTCTGTGTGTATGGTGTGGTCCAGGGGTTTAACACAATAGTGCAACATCATTCAACCATCACAGATTAAAATACAGAAATATAGTTGATAAGCGATATAAACTATAACGCTTATCGTCCATTCACAGATAAAATACAAATGAAAATAAATGAATAAATTACACACAGCTTAATCCACAAAACAAAATATCACTAATCAGACAGGGCAATAAATTTAAGGCATCACATATAATACGATCATCCACAAGTAAGGTCAAGCCTTCAATAATCATTTATAAACAGGATTGTTTAATCCTAATTAATTCAATTTATTTCCAATTTAATTTATTACTTATGAATTAATTATCCAATCCTGATTTATTAATTACAAATCATTTGATATTAATTAATTTATCAACCACTTTAATTAATTAAATTATTCTTAAGCACTTTCATTTATTAATTAGTCCTTAATAAATTTATTGCTTAATCACTTGATTAATCACCTTTAATTATTAATTAATATTTAATTATTAATTAATATTTAATTAATAATCCTTAATTTACAAATTAATTATTCCTTAATTAATTAATCTTTAAACCTTAATTAAGTAGTTTCAACCTTTAACTAATTAATCCAAATCATTAATTAATTAATTAATTAAATCATCCATTTTAATTAACTTAATAATTAATGAATTATAAATCCTCATTATATCTTCATTAACTTAAGATAAATCTCATTCTTATTAGTGATTTTATTATCACTCACAAATATGTTAAAATATTTATATTCAATCCACTTTTAAATTCACATATTTAAAATATACCTTACCGTTTAAAACTTATTTAAACATTGAAATTTATAAACCTTCATTAAATTTCAAAATCTGGAATTCAGATATAAGTTTAAATCCGGGTTTTCGAAATTTGGAATTCTTAACAGAGACATCTTTTATTTTTTGTATAAAAGAATGTCGGGATTATTCCAATCTATATACACAAATACTATGTTAAAATGTTTAATGTTGAAAATGTGATGTAGATATCTTATGCATTAGTAATATGAATTATCGCATATGCTGTATGGTATATTAGATCTTAGCAATGCACTTAGTGTATTAAAGGAATATCAAATCTAAGGTAAAGTCACAAATTTATGGTTAAGGATATTATTCTTAAGTATTTGCGAAATACCAAAGAAGTGTTTGTACAAATAATGAACACCTTATGAAGTACTCGAACTCGAACGTCATAAGTGATACAAAATAAAGTATGTCAATCCAAGTTTCATGATCTACTTTAGTTAAGGATCTTTAAGTTGGCATGCTCCAAATGAAAAATTTGTAGGATCGATTTCACCCTAGAGGGGGGGTGAATAGGGTGATAGTGTAAATTATAAAAATTAATCGCAGAAGCTTATCAATTAATTTCAATTCAGATCACAGAATAGCAGCACAGATATTGCAGAATATAAATAACAGAACAACACAGAATTTACCCAGCTTCGGCAAAACCCTGCCTACGTGTTGCCCCCAAGCTTTCTACTAGAAATTAGATAGTCCCTCGCTTACACACGTAAACTCGCTATACCCGCTATTGACTAATCTAACTCTACGCTCAAAACCCTGACCACAACTCAACCACCGAGTTGCGAATTCCCAAACTACACACCGTAGTTTGTCCCCTAGTCACACGACTAGAAAATTAAAAACGGTTTAAAAGAAAATACAAATTAAAAACAATTTAAATTAAAATAACCCTAATTTAAAACCCTTATTATAATTTTTTTTAAAACCCCTTTTAACATTAACAAGGCCGGCCCCCTTCACTATATGTTAGCCCGTTCCTTTATCTCCTTGTGAAAAATGGCGGCCGTTCTTCTCTTTCGTTCCTCTCAGTTTTGAATTTTGGGCTTCGTCCCTGATTTCCAAATTAGGGTTTGTGCCAATTGAAGTCGCCGCTTGATACAGATAGTTGTAGGCTTTGTTTCTCTTCTATTAGCTCACGGCTCTTCGAATTGGATCGAGTTCGTATGTGATTTTCTGGTATGTGTTTTATTCCTTTTTGCTCTGCTGATTTTGGCTTTCTCGAACTCTCTATATTATGTCGATGATGATTTTGGGAATTTATAGGAGTTCGATCTCCTTTATTTTCGTTCGTATAATCATGTTTGAATTTGTCATTTTCGTTTCTCTGCCGCTTGATTATGCTTGAACGATTGATGATTAATCTGACTTTTTCATATGCGTATAGTTTCATTTCTTGCGTCCCACGGCTTTGATGTTGACTTGTTCATATGCATGTATATTCTTGCTATCCACGGCACAGCTTTGAATTTGTGGCTTGTACTTGTATACAGCTGTGTCCTTTACATGATTTCGACTTTACTGTTGCAAGTGTTGCTGTGTCATACTCGAAGTGTTTGCACTGCTGTGTTATGTAGTAATTGACTTGTTCATGCTGTACTTGGATATTTGCAGTTCATTTGTACATTTTTTCACCTGCACTCTTCGTTTGATCTACTTGCATTGTTTCTGGCTTCATCTGTAGTCTTGTTCATTGATGGTTTTGGTCATTCGAGTTTGAGACTGTGGCGATTTCACTGTGTACTTGAGAATGCAATGCATATTTGGTTTGCTCCTTTGTTGATGTTTGGATCATTATGCTGTCTGCATTGATGTTTGAGTTGAAGTTCTGAGCTCTGTCTTCATGTAGCTTGCTATGTGCATTTATATTGGTCGTTTAATTGATGCTGCAGTCTTCAAGTACTTTCCTGTAGCTCCATCTGTTGCAATCTTTGATGATTTATTGTAGTATGTTGTCACTGCTTCACCACTGTTCAGTTGCATATATTTTCTGATGTTGTCACTTATGTTTGCACTGCTTTACATCTTGTAGTTTGCTTTGGTCTTGAGCATTGCCATGCCATTGAGCATTGTTGTGTCCATATTGATGCCTCTGAGCATTTGACTGCACATGTTTCAGTGACATTGTGTTCATTTGTGTCCACTGATGCTTCGAGTCTGCAACTTGTAGCTGGACTTGTTTCACTTTTTCTTTGATCTTTTGTTCATGCTGTTCCACTTGGTGTTTTGGTTTGAACTTGCAGTTAAGAACATTTGCATCTGGTCTCATTACTGTGTTGCATTCTTTGCTGGTTCATTGGTGTTTGTACACTTTTGTTGCAGTGGTTCCATATCTCTGGTGCACTATGCCGTAGCCTTGGTCTTTGTTGGTTTTGTTGTGCACTTGTACTTCTGGTTGGTCTGCATCTTATGGTTGCCACTGTGTTACATTGAGATCTTGTGTATTGCCTTTCTGAACTGTGCACATTGTTGCATGGTTCTCTGACCTTGTTGCCTCTGTTCATTTGCCGGTTAGCTTGCATCTGCTTGCGGCCTGGACTGGTGCATACTGTTGTAGTGGTTGTGACTTGTTTACATTCTCTTCATCACTTCAGTCATGTATTGCTTTCACCTCTGGCCTGTTGTAGTTAATGGTTGCTGTGTTGGCTTGATCATGGCCTTTGCACTTTGTAGTTGCCGTGTGCATGCAGTTTTGTAGTTGTTGATGTTCTTTGTAGTTTGTATCTGCATTTTGCATTGGCCATGCTTTGGTCATTGAAGTATGTTGTCACTTGTTGACTGCATGTTCATCATTTCATATTGAACTGTTTCTTGTCATGTTTACTTGTGTTGAATCCAGTTTCAAAACTCGGATTTGACCTTGTGCTCGTGTCGTATTTTTGAATTTATTGCACCTGAGTTGAACCTGTCCGTATATTTGGGTTTGACCTTGTGCTCACCTGTCCCTGTAGCATCAATCAAGTGTATATATCGGCGTGCACGGCCTTGTGGCATGTACAGTGATACACGGTGTATGTCACAAGTTGTTCGTGTATGATGAATTCAAATTTAAATGATGACGAACAACCCAAATAACTGAGGCAAAAATTATTTTCAAAAACCATATTTTATTTTATATTGCAAAAATATTTCTTTTTCAATTTTACTGCGTTGGTGAATATTTTTGCAGATTTCTCAGATGCTGGATTCAAACTGGAATGAAGTTGAAGATAAATATGAGTGTGAGTGATATGTAGTGAGGTGATGATATGTAAAATAGTGATGTAATTGAATTTGTATCAAAGTTGTATAGTGAATAATGAGAGCTTGAATTTGTATACTATTCAAAATTATAATAAATATTTGTTTGAATAAAATATTCGTTTGAATTCAAATTCCGTGTTATTTATTTTATTCAGCAAATATTTATTTAATCTGTGAAAAATAAAATAGTATATTATCAAATACATTTAAATGAATGTATATATGTTTATTATCATCAAACAAAAATCATATAAGCGCATATTTAACAAAATTGTAGTTGATTCAACTTAATGGCTATGTGCATCGCTATAAATAATGCCATGATAAAAGCAATATACGTATATACACAAGTATATAATTGAGCTCTAAGTGATTTCAATTGTTGGGAATCGTATCGCTATTTTTTATAAAAATAATGACTCAATGTAGACTGTAAAAGAACTTAGGGCACACAAGTAGTCGAGACATGTACTATTAAAGTTCCATGTGATAAAATCATTTTATCAACTGCGGTGAGGTGTTTATTAACAAAGTAGGTAATTAAGACAATATAACATACTCATTTGCTTAGAGACTTACTCGATAAGTTTTGTGAAAATCGATTGAAGGGATGAGATCAAAATTCCATAATTGACCCAACTTTAAGTGGGTGATTGAGAGAGTTAGGGGTATTCCTTAGGGGCAATTCGGCAATTCGTTATATATATCTAAATTTATGTAGGTATTAATTTTATATTGTATACTTTATTATATAGTGAAATAATAAATTAAGATTTAATTTAAAGTATATTAAATAATAATCCTTAAATGATGTGTTATATATGATAATGTTTATAAGAGTCGTATCATGAGAAAATAATCACAAAATAAATCGCGGTTTTTTCCATCCATTACCTAACATACCATTTTTAATATTCTTGGTCAAGAAGAAAGGATATCGATTCACTCATTGAGACAAGAGCATGCAACGCTCTTCAAGTATTGGGCTGTGTATAACTCATGGTTGCTAGGGGTACTAAAGGGTTATGTACCAATAGTTATTTATTATCCAACATTTGAACTAGGCATCTCCCTGATCGAGTTGGCCTTCACGTTGATGAAAAAATGTATTAAGAACCTATAGAATTGTCTAGATTGATGAAATTGTGGAGCACAAGAATTTTGAGTAAGAATTGTGCAAGTAAATCACGTCGGTGTCGACATGATCAATTATGTCAGCAATGATATAATTAAACATGTCGACACTGTTGTTTTTGGATGTGGGATCCACTTCTGAGTATTAAGCGAAGATGTCTTATGCTTTGCAGGAAAAGACAAAAAATCAAGTAGGAAAAATCGTGTCAGCACCTATATGATTTGTACGAGAAATTTTTTCAACCAAGCTTGTGGAGCAGAAGACTTGAATAAGCACGAAAAAAGTTAAGGTACAAGTTGCAAAGTCATGATGTGATGGATATGATCATGTCGGTACTGACATAATTTGAATTATGAGTTTTACTCATTCGTCATGCTTAACAGCATGGATATGAACTCTTACCTAGTCTTCGATGAGCTAGCGACTATGAAGGATGAATTCTCCTATAGATATCCATCCTTTGACAAAGAAAAAGGGATCTAGGACACTATACCTTGTTTTTACCACAGAGAGCCGCTGAACTCGAATTTGCTTTGATTTCTAGATTTAAAACACTATAATTTGGTTGAACTAATGCAAAACCATCTGAAATAAAATTAGTGGATGTAGGTAGTGATTTGATGTCGAATCGCTCTAAAATTTCATGCATTTTCTACTTCTATTTTTGTTTTTACATTTTCTCATCTCATTTGTGACTAATCTGGGGTGTTACGTTATTTTTTAGCACAACCTTTTTGGTGCTTTCATTTAGATATAAGATTCTCAGATGTAGATCTCCACCTTAACTTTGGATTTTAAGAAACTAAAAGGTAGATCTAGAGCTTTTTTTGGTTAAAGGTCCATGTTATTTGCATTCAAGAAGAATCTAATAATAGATCTGATAAGATATGGCCCTAAGGAAAGGCGCTGTGAAATCTACAACATTTGTTGAAGGAGATCATGAAGGATCTCTACATGCTGAAGGAGAGATTAATCAATTTGTGCCTGCTCTACCCATATCCTCATCTCAACCGACTGAAGTCATAACGAGAGCTATGATGAAAGGATATTTTCACTATGAGTAGAAGAAAGATGGAGCACCAAATGAATCAAATGGATCTGATGAAAGCTATGCAAAAGTAATTGACGATGTTGGCTTAGCCTCGGCAAAGGATTGAATCACAGATATGAAGCAAAGATAGAAGGGAATCATTAACATTTGATTCTGGCACAGAAAGCTCGTCTTTTATGGAATAGAATAGAAGAGATGGAAAACAAAATATGTAAAGAGGGACATGGGCGAAGCAAAAGATGTTGCAAATTAGGTAAAGATAAAACATGTCGGTACTGACATGTCCAATCAAGTCGGTACCGACATGAATGCTGAATCAGTGAATTTTTTGGGCACTGATGACGAACAAGCTATTGATGTCCAATCAAACCGGCGATGTTCTGATAAACGCTACATAATCAGCCAGGCATCGATGGAGTGGGTTATAGTGGATGGCTTCCCTAGATATAGGGGAGCCTAGATGTCATGCAACGAACCGAGAGCGTTTGTAGAGTCAAATACATGAGGCTTTGCTAGACACACTCCTTCCAGCCACCAAAAGCAACAAGGAGTACATCGTTGATACGGTTAAAAGGCTGTTGAACAAAGAACAACATAGAAACAACGATGAATTGGGTTCATCTCCGAGTCAGACCTTATTTGCCGAGAACATTCTAGTGGAGAGGTATCCGAAGAAGTTTGTAACGCCAACTATATCATCTTATGATAAAACTATTGATCCAAGGAAGCATCTATTGAAGCACGAATGGCATATGAATAGTTCTTGTGTTATAGATGATGTGAATGTAGGTGTTTTCCTATACTTTGGGATGGGGTTGCTATGATATGGTTTTCTTGGCTCGCATTGAGGCCGATGTCATCCTTTGATCAACTAGCAAGTACATGGAATAGTTCCAAGTATATACTATGCGACTAAAGGATGTGATATCATTGTTGAATTTTCACTAGAGTGTCGGAGATACTCTAAAGAACTGTCTAAAGAAGTTCGATGCTACAGTTACTAAAGCAAGCAACCTCAAAGAGGAGATTGTTTTGATGGCGTTGATCAATAGGGTTCATCCGAGAATGGATTTTGGAAAGTATCTTAAGATAAAACAATCGTCAACCATGGAGGACTTTTATCGAAATGCATCCTAATTTCTACGTTTGGAAGAGGAAGATTTGGCTCTTGGAATAACTGCAAACGATGAAGAGAATCTAAATACTATGATATAGAGCAATGATGGTATCAAACATAACGGTGACTGAGTCGGAAACGTCGTAGTATATGTTAAGAATAGTAACAACAATGCACAGAGAAAGGACCAAGATGTTGGTGAAAGAAAACAAGATTCCAAGTAGAACACTTGGTACACTAGCCTGAGCGATTATACTTTTTTGAATAACACAGTTGAAAATATTTACCTTGCTATGCAAGGTGCTGAGCGCTGTAAGAAACTGCCTTTGAGAGATAAAACTGAGGAAGAAAGGCATTCAAGAAAGTATTGTCACTTCCAAATAAACCCATAAGGACAATACTAATGAATGCATACATCTGAGAGATGTCATTCAGCATTTAATTAGAGAGGAATAATTGCAATAGTATGTTAAGAACCCACAGGCTAATGGGTAGACGAATAATAGACCCCAAGGGCAGCTTGCCAGAGGGATATAGCCGAGTTCAGTGGAGAGGAACCAAGACATCAAACAAGACGTATTGTGATAAATACCATATCCGGGGCTTGCATCTAGTAGAGAAAAGCCAGAATTAAATGGAGTGCTATTGTTGATCATTATGGCATGTCCCTCAAGAAACATATCAAATCCTTTTGAAATAATAATATACCCTTTGTATTAAATAATACTTTTCTCCAGGATTTAAAAACAAATCACTTTTCAAATGGTATCAAATACTTTGTATAATAATATAGTGGTGTATTCTGGTATATTATTTAGGAAATCCAAAATACTCTACTATAAAAGCATATCAAAACATATGAACCTGGATCAGAAGGTTTCTCCCATAAACAAGGCAATTGGGTCCCAGCCTCTCCAAAATGAATAAATAAGTATATCCCTCTAAATTAAGAGTGAACTGTATCCAGGGTTACATAAATCCCCCTGGCTACTTTTTAGTTATGGATTACTCTGAATCCCCCTGGCTACTTTTAGTTATGGGTTACTTGAATCATCGCTAATATAACAAATCATTTTGTTTCCCGAAGTGACAAATCATTTTGCACTAATATTCACAAACGCTTTTAAAACACAATATTGTTTATTTCCTGAAAGTCTTTGGAACACCATTTTAAAATCACTAGAATTTATGTTCTTGAAGTAACAATTTTAAATCCACTTTTGTTTATAAAACACATTTCATAAACCATGTTGTATAAATCTCATTTATATAAAATCACTTCACAAATATTTATTTCCCAATATTTTTTGTTTCTTTAAAGGAAACATTTCGTAATATATTCTTTTATGAAGTCCATCTTTCAAAACAACTTCATTAAATTTAGGTTCAAAATTTAAATATTAAATTATTACAACTAATTATAATAATTTAATGAACCAATATTATCAATAAACATCGCATAGTCAACTTATGAAATGAACCACAAGGTGTTAGTTAACGACTATTTTCTTCCCAACTCATACACAGAAAAAAAGGCAATTGCTCAAAAATTGGCCAAGCATAACCCAAACAACCAAAAAAACAATAATATCGTAACAAGAACAAATAAATGGGTGGGTAAACTCACTTCCAAACTATCGCATTTCTTCTCCTTCAACTAGAGCACACATGATCACCACCAAATTTCTCCCACGTGTTCGCCTTTTCCAGATAAACTCAATTGGTCTCGACGCCATAGCCTATGTCCACTCTTAGCTCCTCCATGACTACGCCCTAGGCAGAGCTTCTCAATGCGAGCACGTCCAACCATCATCGTACATAAATTGACAAATATAGAATCGATGCCCTCATTGACATGATGGCAACAACTCCAAAATCATCGAATTCTGGCACCTCTAACTTCAGATTTAATTGAATGAAGGGGTGGTGGCTATTTTTCTTTGTTACAGGAAAATAAAAGAGGAAAATAGAAAGAAAGAACGAAGTGAGGAAAAGACAGAAAGTGAGGGGGGCTATTTATAAGATTAGAAAGCTTATGGAGTAAGCTAGGAATAAGTTGAATATAATATTATACGGATAAGTATAAAGGTTTAAATATAATATTATATGGATAAGCATAAGGATAGAAAGATTCCACTTTTCTTTTATTAAAATAATACTTTTCAATTTTCAACAATTATAAGATAATTATTTTATTTCTAAAATTAAATTCAAGATTCTTCTGAGTGGTGGAATATTTATAGGAATGAGGAGTTTATTTAGGGTTTAAGAATAGTAATAAGTTAAAATACAATGATTATGTTTAGGATAGTCTTGAATGAGAATCATTACACTATTTTTTTTTATATTATTGTTTTATTATGCAAGTAATTATGCTATTCTGTTTTATTACGCATGTAATTATGCTATTTTGTTTTATTGGACAGGTTATTATACTATTTTGTTTTATTACGCAAGTAATTATACTATTTTATTTTATTAGGCAAGTTATTATACTATTTTTTTTTATATTTTTATTCTCCTAAGTTAATCGTTGAACATTTCTAGCTCGCACGACCACTTAGTATATCCGATCGCAATGAAATTCATTGACACATATCACCTCATTATTCCAGTTCAGATAACACTAGTTTCATCGAAAATCGAGACAGGGCTATGGGATGATAATTTCATGCTTTTAGAGTTTTTTTTGGCCACTGGATCGTCTGATTCCAAATATAGTGATCCTTATACTCATTTTGATTTGCAACGTCAATTTGGACTCAACGGATGTGGTCCCGAGTCCTAAATTTCAATCGTAAGCAAAAAGTCATATTTTTGGACCTTCAATATATACCAAACTCATTAAACATATCAATGCTGTATAAAATGTAAGTAGGAAAAATACATCAACTTATGATAAAATAGCAACCATTGAACTAAAAAATATTATTTTGTTATTAGCGCCGCATCACTGACACTTGAGACTGCCTACGTACTGTTATCTAATTGGATACCAAATTAGATACTTGATCAAAATGTAACATCCCAGAAATTTTGAATTTAAAAATTTGGTAATTTATTGGAACTTTTAAATGTAAATTCGAGAAATTCAAAAGAAATAAAATATTGAAATAAAATTACATAGTTATTTAATGTTAATAACTAAAACAACTTTTCCTTTTAACAAAGTAAAATAAGAAATTGTGACAAAGTAAAACAAGAAATTTTGATAGATGAGCTTTTAATAGAAATAAAATTGTTAAAGTCAGTTATGATGAAATTATAAAAATTTAAATCACATAATTATAATCTAACATTTAAACAAATAAACTAAGATAACAAATTTTTATGAAGAAATATAAAACTGTAAAAGAAAACACACACTTTCATAAACCAATATGAAGACATAAGAAAGCAAAACACTTTCAATTAGCTATGTAAACAAATAAGTAGACATAAGAAAAACAAAATTTTTAAACAAAACAATACATACATATAAAATGAAAACAAAACATTAGCTAATAAAAATAAGAAAATTGAACAGCACAAGGCTGTAAGTATTCAAGACTAAGAAAAAAATCTATGAACAAAATAAAGAAGTACTTTCACAACTATAAAATAAGAAGGCTGCAACATGAAAAGGGGGCATGAACATTACACTACATGCTTCCAATAAATGCTCTCATTTAATGCCCTTTACTCTAGTAACCTCAAGCAAGATATCAACTGTAAATCAATGCTTGCATTTAATGCTGTTACTTCCAGCATGGGTTTGTTCATCCTGTACTTGTTTTAGAAAGCCTCAGTATACACACCATCTGTTATATATACACATCAACCTATCTCTTTATTTTGTTCAACAAAAACTGAGCAAGAACAGAAAATAAACTTAGAAGAAAAATATAAACAAGTTCAAAAAAAAAAAATACTGAAGAAAGAAGAAAAGAGAAAAGGATCAAACTGCAGGCCTTCAAAAGAAAAAAAAAGTGTTCTCTGTTTCAAACATTTGACAAGTGTGTAAACATGATTTGTAAAGGATATTAAGTTTATTTAAAACAGTTTAAACTTCCATTATAACTGCTTTGTTCATATTACAGTATGATGCTCTGTGTTCTCTGTAAACATTCATGCAGGGATTACATGTGTTTTTAAAACTGAAGTCTATTTGTTTTAAATCACTAACAAGCTATGATTTTTCACATAATCAAGTTGGTTAAACCATGAAACAAGATTTTGCAAGTTTATTTAAAAATACAGTGGATTATCACCACTGTAACTTTGGTTTACAGATCTTCACTAATATTGATAAAAATAAATTGGTGTAAAATATGAATTCAAGAATATTTATTGAATATATACCGAAAGACATGAATTTTAAAACAAGAATTTAAATTTTTAGTTTGGTATTCTCAAAGAAATTGGTTTATGAACAAAAGTTGTACTTTTATGAATTGCTGAAAATCAAATCAATTATAAATACTGAAATTCGCATGGAAGCATGTTTGAACACCTACGAATCCAGGAAAATTATTAATTAATTTTTATATTGCGTGAAAGTTGGATTCAAAGTCCCTTTAGGGTTTTAGTTCCAGTTTTGAACGTGCTTAGCAAAAAGAGGATTGCGCCCTTTTGAGTTGACCGAGCTTCACGAGGACTTGAGGAATGATAGCTTGGGGTGTTGTCGAACTATAGACGAAGTTGCTTGTTTTCTGGCGACGTCAGGCATCTGGGCGAGGCAATTGTTTGAGGGTTGTTCGTTCAAGCTTTCGGGTTTGGGAACGAGATTTCGAAATTGTGATTAGTTCGAACTTGTGAGTGTTTAAGAGGCACGAGCACGTCGTCGATGATGTGTGGACGACCAGAAGTTCGACCGGAGGAGGCGACTCCAGTTATGCACGTATACGTGCACGAGTTGATGATCTGGAAGTTTATAGCCTGAAGCGTTTCAGGTTTGGTTTTCTTATGGGTTGTACTCGAAGCATGACTCGCGGAAAACTGGGCAGGACTCGAAGGGAGACTCGGGAGGTTTCAGCGTTGTGTCGTGACAAATTTGGACTTAAACAAATTTTGAAAAATTTTTAGTACACAAGTAGCATTGGGTTGAAACTCGAAGCAGGGAGCATTCGAGCTCGGGCGTGACTCGGGGGGAGCCTCGGGTTGGCCACCTGAAACAATATATTCAGTTTGAAATTTGTCGAAAACTTAAGTTTAAACAATTTTTATAAGCATTCTTTATAAAATGATGATTGTTTGTTAATGGAATGTGAAGTTAATTAAATAATGATTAAATAATTTATGATTTATAATTACTTTGTAATTAATAATAATAAATAAATAAAAGCAATTAAAATTAAAATTGTAAATTAAGAATCGTTAATTTGATAATTTAATTTGACTGATTCAAAATTGATAGTTACATTAAGATAATTTATTAAGGAATAATAAATTAATATGGTCAATTGAGATTTAATTAAATTGTAATTATAAATAATAAATCATCGATTTAAAGTAATCAAGAAAATAATAATATTTATATGGTTAATTTATTAAATCCCATTCACTTTGATTGGAAAACGATTAACTATCGCTGTGCACTATATTGATATTTCTATTCTGATTGTGATGTTGTGTTATATAAATTGCCATGTACTGCATTGTGATTGTGATTCGATCTGTATTGATGTGAAAACCCTGTTGCCCGTAAAACGGCATTTAAACTTCGATGCGACAGGGAATTAGATTTCATTTGGTTATCCGAAACCCACATCGAACCTGTGAATATTTGTGAATGACATCCACATGTTTTAAAATTTGACACTCACTATTCGAATTAGCCGGGAAAGGACCTTTGTGTCATATAACCCATTTCGAATATGTGATTCGACGCTATGGATAGCAATTGAAGACCGGTGTTGAAGACCGGGTATTTGCGAGAGCGATAGGATGACCTATCAATTGACTCTGCACCGAGTTGCTCCGGTATAGAGTTCTCTATATGTGATGGGGAATCCGATCAGGATTGTGGATATCCGGATTGCAAGGACTTCTTTGGAAGTGCCTTCGGTTCTGTTCGAGCCCAGAACAGACTTGTATGGATTGTATGTCTGACATTACATGTTGAGATATAAAGCTGATTTCTTTCAAATATATTTCTGTTGGTAGCGGAGAATTTATTCTCTTAGCTTAACACCCTTCTCTGAGACGTACGAGCTCAGAGGTTACGTAGTTGAAGGTTATCAGCGATATATTCCCAATTTGGTAACGTGGCATGCTGAGTGTTGCTGTGAAATGATCATTGTTTGATCATTTGTGATATGATCATTTGTTTGATCACTTATCTTTGTGATCATTTCTATGATCATTTGTTGACCCAAAGCACAGCTTTTATATAAAGCGTGGCTTTGTGGACGAGACTTCGTCGGACCTCACACCCCGAAATGGTCGAAACAGGAAAGATGCGGCAAGGTTATTGGAGGTAGCACCCCTTAGGGTATGTGCATTTCCTTCTGGATAGAAGTTGTATCATGGTATGGGGCCCATATACTTAACTTATGTTGATATCGCAGATATATATATATTACTTTGTGATTTGTTGCTGGGGCCCCGGTTAAAGGTTGGTTACAACCGGGAGATGGCATACTCGTGTCAGTAGTTACCCAGTTAGGGGTAACCCGGCCTTGTGTTGGCAGAGATCCGGTTTGGTTCTCGGAGACGTCCTTCCAGAGGCGTTCTCATGTGGCAAAGGGAAGTTCCTTGGCCTGACCATTTGTTGGAAATCCAATTCCCAATACGAAACCCTGTACGATTTTAGTTGTAGAACCTGTCATTTACTTATGGTGGTCACCACTGTTTAGATGGTAGCTATAGTAGGCATAGTTCGAAATGCCTATGCTGGCTAAGATTAATATTCTACTTTTGAAATGTTTTCCTCACTATGCACTAATAATAATATCAAAGAATTCTTTTCTCGTATCAAGCATATTTAACTATCATAAGAAGAAATCTCCTCCAATTCTGCGTATGCATTGTGTGTGTGGCGGGAGGTCTTATGGTAGTTCCATTTTTAAAAGCATACCGAAAATTCTTTTATAAATCTTGTTTTATTTAAATGCAACTGTTTTTGTTTACTCATACCAGTCCCATGACTGATCCGGAGTTTATTGTTTTCTTTCCTAAACTCTGGGTGCCCATTATTTCCACACGGGCAGCCTAGTAGCAGGTTTCTGTATTTTGGAGTAAGCTGTATTTTGGAGCTCTTATCTTGGAGATATCTTAGGAGCTATTAGAGATTTCAGGTGTTAGCTTTTGGGAGTTCGTTATCATCTCTCTCATTTGAGAACTTTTGGATATATATTCACTGTTGTATTATCATGATGTTGTATTTGGAGTTGTGGAGTATGTATTATATACTCTGTTGTAGTATGGATATTATGTTGATGTTGTAACTGTGGTGATATTTATGATATTGATTCTGTTCCGCTGTTTTATATTCATCTAATTGTTGTTATAAGCTCCGGCGATGCGAATTTGATGTCGTTTATCGGACATCGAGTTTGGGTCGTCACAAAAAACAACGTAGTTCTCCTACCACAAATAGGACTCATGGAGCGTATGATGCATAAACATAAATTCAATTCCTAACTACATAGAATATAACCTACGAATGTAGCTACCAAATCTACCCACTTAGGCTTAATCCTTACATTCAAATTTCCGAATCAAATTAATTTTATTATTTTCAAAATACAACCATTTTTGAAAATAATCTTTTCAAACCGAATTCTTGGGTTCATTTTAAATTATTTTGAAATAATAATATGTATCCTTTGTACCAAATCTTACTTTTCTTTGGGATTTAGAAACAAATCAATTTCAAATGATATCAAATACTCTGTATAATAATATAGTGATGTATTTTGATATTTTTATTTGGAAATCCAGAATACTTTACTATAAAAGCATATCAATACATATGAACCATGATGAGGAGGTTTCTCCTATAAACAAGGCAATTGGGTCCTAGCCTCTCCAAAATGAATAAATAAACATATCCCACTACACTAAGAGTGGACTATCCCCAGGGTTACATGAACCCTCCTATCCGCTTTTTAGTTATGGGTTAACCGAACTATCGGTAAAATAAAGTGAACAATCATTTTGCACTAATATTCACAAATACTTTCAAAACGCGGTTTTTGTTTATTTTCTCAAAATCTTTGGAAATCCATTTTAAAATCACTGGAATTTATATTCTCGAGATAACAGTTTTAATTCCACTTTTGTTTATAAAACATATTTTATAAACAATGTTATATATATCTCTTTTATATAAAATCACTTCATAAATATTTATTTCCAAATATTTCTGTATTTTAAAGGAAACATTTATAACATATACTTTTATGAAATCCATCTTTCAAAAAAATTTCATTAAATTTAAGTTCGAATTTTAAGTATTAAACTATTATGACTAATTATAATGATTTAATAGACAAATATTATCGTTAAACATCTCATATTCAAATTGTGAAATGTATCACAAGGTGCCAGCCATCAATTATTCTCTACCCAACCCATGCATACATAAAAGGGGTAATCACTCATAAACTGGCCAAACACAATCAAAACAAACAATAATATCATAACAAGCACAAATAAAAGGTGAGTAAATTCACCCCTAAACCGACGCATTTCTCCTCTGTCAACCAAAGCGCACACGATCACCACAAAACTTCTTCCACACGTCCGCCTTTGCCAAAGAAACTCAATGGACCCAATGCATAGCCTAACTCCATCCTTAGCTTCTCCAGGACCAATCCCTAGGCATAAATGCTTAATATGATCACATCTAACCATGATGCCTCACTGACACGATTCCACCGGATCCAAAATCATTGAATTTCGACGCTTCTAGCTTCAGCTTTAATCGATTGAAGGGGCGGCGGCTATTTTTATTTGTTATAAGAAAATAAAACAGGAAAATAAGAAGAAAGAATGAAGTGAGGAAAAGAAAGAAAGTGAGAGGAGCTATTTATAGGATTAGGAAGCTTATGACGTAAGTTAGGAATAAGTTTAAATATAATAGTATATGGATAAGTATAAAAGTTTAAATATAATATTAATGGATAAGTATAAGGATAAAAAGATTCCACTTTTCTTTTGTATTAAAATAATAATTTTCAATTTTCAACAATTATAAAATAATTGTTTTATTTATAATATAAATTTCAAAAATTCTTGTAAGTGGTGGAATATTTATAAGGAAGGAGGAGTTTACTTTGGATTTAAGAATAGCAATAAGTAAAATACAATAATTATGTTTAGGACAGACTTGAATGAGAATCATTATGCTTTTTTTATTTTATTGTTTTATTTGGCAAGTAATTATGACATTCTGTTTTATTACGCATGTGGTTATGCTATTCTGTTTTATTAAGCTGGTTATTATACTATTTTGTTTCATTAGGCGAGCAATTATACAATTTTGTTTTATTAGGCACGTTATTATACTATTTTTATTTTAATTCTCTTATGTTAATTGTCGAACATTGCAAGCCCCCACGACCACCCAGCATGTTTTATCGTGAAGGTCGTAGGCATATAATGCCTCATTATTTCAGTTTGGATTGTACTAGTATCGTCGAAATTCGAGATTGGGCTCCAGAATTATAATTTCATGCTTTCAGAGATTGTTTTGGCCACTAGATTGCCCGATTCCAAATATAGTGATCCTTATACTCATTTTAATTTGTTACTTTGATTTGGACTCAATGGATGCGATCTCGAGCCCTGATTCGATCGTATGCAAATAGTCATATTTTTGGACCTTCACTTCAATAACGATTCAATATTTAATTTAAATAATTAAATATCATATCGTTAAAAATACAGGTTGTTACATTCTCCCCAATTTAAAAGGATTTCATCCTTAAAATTCCATTGAGCAAAAAATATAACAAAAGCCAAGCAACCAAGAAAAGTTAAGTACACCAAAAATAATATCACATATAACCCCGCTTGTAGATATGGTACTTGATATTATCCATTTTTAGCTATCAAATTAAGGTAGTTTCATTTAAAATTCCAAGGTTAATTTACTGACCCTAGGTGAAACTTTACATAGGCACCCACTCTGATACCAAATGTGACAACCCGGATTTTCAAACCAGTCAAAATCACCGAAAACACATTCTTTCCAAAACTACAAATTTAATACATAAAGTTTTTGATATATATACAACACAATTAAATGATAGGATACAATTTTATTAGTAGAACTTATCGGAGTAATCATTTATTCTATAAGATGTGCTTTAATATATACCAAACTCAAGTTTATATAAATCCACCACTGCAGCACTCTAACGTGAGAGACAAAAATGACCAATCCTACATACTCAATAAACATGTCCATGCAGGATAAAATGGTAAGAAGGAAAATACATCAACATATGATAAAATAACAAACATTGAATAGAAAAATATTATTTTGTTATTATGTCTACATTTGTAACGATCCGTAACTTTTTCACTTTGAAAATGAGATATTTAATTTATTTCAAATATTCAAATATATAATTTTCAAACTTAATAATCATGTTTTATGTGATAGATAAGAATGATAAACTTATTTTTATAATTTGATTACAAAATCAAGAAGTTTGGATTTTTGTCGAAAAGCGACAAAAGTCGACTTTTAATAAAATTCGATATACATTTAGTTTTTGTTTTAATGATAAATAATTATTTTTAAATGTGTTACATAATGATAGTAATTTGATTTACAAAGATTTTATAAACATACATACTTGTTCTATACAAATCGACAAATTTTATCGCACCTTGACAAATCAACGTCGTATTTTTACAATTAGATTTTAATATCATTTAGTATAGTTTTATAACTAAAATAAACTTGTTTTGATTATTCAAAAGTGATGATAAACTTATTTTCAAATTTTGATTACATAGATAGAGAGTTTAAATAACACTATAAAAATAAACAAAAATCTAATTTTGGATTTACTATGGAATACCTAATAAAAGTTGTTTAAAGATTTATCGCAACATGGTTTCGTTTAAAACCTAAAAGGCAAAGTTTTTGGAAAGCTTATAAAATGAAATATAAAAGATTTTGATTTGACATGTTTATATTAACAACTCATTTACTCAACAAAATCATTCCCAAAAGTGCACATACACACTTTCCACATTAATGCTTTAGTACCCAAAAGTCTAATGAAAGCATGGAAAAGGAACACTCCATTTTGTTTACTAATGGAAAGTAGCATAATCGTTTCTTTTTAGTGCCACTTCAAATTCAACCATATTTTATTAATTTAATGTTTGTACTTATGAGTTAAATCATGGATTTAGAAAATGGCTAAGGGAGGGTTGAAAAATCAAAATCTAGTAAGGGTAGAAAAGTCATTTGACAAGCTTCATGTGTAAATAAACCACCTCCATTTTCTCACATAAAATTCTTCTTCATTTTCTACCTCTCTTCCATGACATCCAATCTCTCACTTCCTCAAACTACTCACCTAATCTCCTATACTCCATGCTTCCTCTCCATGTACCCTTTACACACCCCCTGAACCCATGGCCAAGCCCACCCAACCACCACTCAAGCCACCATCATGCTTACCCCCAGTTAAAGCCTACGACCGACCCCCCTACACCCCTCCTAGACCTATACCCTCCACCCTACCCCTCACACACACCTTAACATCAGATCCCAACCTCTCTCATACACACGCCCAACTCCTAAACTCCACACTCGAGCCCAAATACCCATTGTACCCACGACCGGGCCTACACCCTACAGACACACCCCTATGCACTTCATATGCAAAGCCATACCCTCCTTATACAAACCATACCCACCAACTATCAAACCTTAGTCCATCCGCTTCACTACTTTAAAAATAGTTCGTGATAAGTCGTGTTGATTTTATGAAGAAAAAAACATGCTAGTTGTAGAATAAAGATTTGCAAAGCAAAATGAAAGCGAGTGAACTTTTATATCTTTTAAAATCATATTATTGTTATGCTATAATGATTATGTTTATACCCTTATGATATTATGATAATTAACACCATTTAATTGTTAATATGGACGTTTGGATGAATTTGTTATATGGATGAGTTTGGTTGAATGGATGAATTGTAGATGATAATTTATTAACATCTATCTAAATTGGTTATGTTTACATATTTGAAATGATTAACCATTCCCCTTATTAAACAAGGCCATTTGTCAGAATTATATATGGTATATTTGGAATGGTAGGCCTCTTTTTAAAATTAATTATGGGATAGAAATTCATTTTAGGAAAAATAGAAATTGATTTGGAAATCCAAAAGTTAAAAATATATTGTAACGACCCAGAATTTTTATTAATTTAAATTTGAATATTTAATTAATTTTAAATATTTATAAGTGAATTTATAAGTCAAATAAATTTTTATTTGAATTATTGAATTTAATTGGATAATTAAATCGATAATTTAATATGTTAAATTATGGAAATAATTAAAAATTGAGTTAAAAATGATTGAAAATAATTTGGAAAATTTTATTTAATCATACTGGAGTTATAGAAATATTTTAGAACTTTTAAAATCGAATTAAAAGTTAATCTGTGAAAATTGAATATTTTAATATTTAATAATCGACTGTAAAATAGTCAATTTTTGAACAGTCTCAGAATTGAACGAAACCAGTTCCATTGGATCCGTAATAGTTAGTTATTACCGGATTTCAATTTTCGTGTCAATCGGAGCTATCGTTTGATCGTGACAGCTCGAAACGTATCGAATCGTTTTTAATTTAAATTTGGCGAGTCAAAATAGCCATTTTTCAAAAAGTCTCGGATTTCGACGAAACCAGTTTCATCGGATCCGTAATGTGATATTATTGTAAGATTTCAAATTTCAAGTCAATTGGATTTACCGTTTGTCCGGTACAAATTAAAACGCCTAGAAATCGGTTTAAATCGGTTTAATTTAAATTGAGCGTTTTCAGCCATAACTCGCACATACTTCCGAATTAGCTTCCGAAACCTGTTCCATTGTGTCCGGAACGCGGGATAAACCCTAGGTACGCTGGTTACGGCGTCTAAATCGGAGTTCGGAATTTCCGGGATGAATAGTGTCGCTCGTTCCTTATAAATAGCCCCTACCTTTCATAATTTTAGAAAAAATATCAAAACCTAAACCTAATTTGACCTAGCCGCCACTTTTAGATTCTAAGGCCAGAAATCATCCAATTTCAACCCTTAATCTCTTCCAATCCGTGAAGTTTTGGCCAAAGTTGTTAACTACAAAGATGAAGAGCACGAGATGAGCTTTAAATCCATACGGATATGATCGGGAATGGAGCAACGATGAGGGAGCAAGAAGGGGCCGTATGCTTCAGTTTTCACACGCCATTCGAGGCTGTACATGGGGCCGAGTTCACTGCTGTTGGGGCCGAGCATGGCTATGGTCATGAGCTTCAGGTTGGTGGTGGTTTGATCGTGTTTAGTTGAGCGAGGTGATCGAAATATGAAAACCTAATTTAGGCTAATGGGTTACTTTGTGCGGCTATCTCCTGTAACTTGCGTGTGTTAGGAAGAAGAGGGGGGGGGGGGGGTGCGGTGGAGATGAGTTGGCAGTGGATCTAGTGGCTAGGATTGCTTTGGGTATAAGATTTGTGGATTAATGTTGTTTTAATTATATTTAAGTCGTGTACAAACTTGTAAATTACATAACTTTTTCATACGAGGTCGAAACTGCGCGAAATCAGTTGCGTTGGAATCGTATAGACGAGCACTACGCGATGGAGTTGGTTTGGAGTCGTTTGGAGTTAGTGAGAATTTCGGGTAAAATTAAACGCGCGTTTAATTTTATTCGAAATAAAAGCTAAAACGGAAATTAAAACCAAGGTGAGAATTTCTCACTCAATCGAATCGGTTTCGATTTTATTTTAAATAGTTAGATTTAAAATATTTGAATGCATGTTTGAATGATGATTAATATCTATTGATTGTTAAAATAGACATTATGCGCCGTTATTAAGCGGATGTTATTTAGTAAAAACATATACCGCGAATATTTCATAAACAGTGAAATTGGTATTATATATAATATCAATATATATATATTGGCATATGTATATATTGAAGTTGATTGATTTCCCGTATTTTTTGCGGATGAGACCCTATTGCGCCGTTATTAAGCGGATAATATTTAATAAGAACATATACCGCGATAATTTCGTACTGGAGCGAAATTGGTATTGTGCTAATGTTTTTGGATGCAGGAAAACAGGTTGGAGGGATCCAACTGGATTCCTCAACAGTTTTTAATTTATTTCAGATATTTTGATATGTGATGGATTATCATATCGATATATGATATCGTTGTTAGTCGTGATTGACTATTTGGTGTGTAGCATCATTGGACCCAGATTTTGGGATTTTAAAATGATTTTAAAAGTGATTGTTGAAATTATTCTATATTTTTGGAAACTGATTTATTTTAAATAAATAAAGGTTATAATTTTTAAAGTTATAAAAATTATGATTTTGAGAAATATAGTTAAAGATTGATTTTTGAGAAATATGGGTTAATGATTTTATAAAATAAGTTAAATTGGATTTTTGAATTTATTATAAAAGTTTAAAAATAGAGTTTATAAAGATTTGACTATTTTATAAATCAAAATGATGAAGTTTTTAAAGGGATTTAAAGACGTTTAAAGAATAATATAAATTGATTTATATTAAGAGATTTATAAATGGATATTTATAAATTGAGATTTAGACATTATAAAACAAGTTTTTATAATTGTTTGAATGAAGTGAAAATTAATTTCATTAAAGAATGAAATCAATAGAATTATAAATGGTGAAGTTATAAACGAAATTTATAAACAGTAGATTTATAAATTTTATGAAGTTATTTGAAGAATAGATTGGGTTAAATAAATGAATCTTATAAGTTATAAGATTTATAATTATGAAATTCTAAGGAACGATTTTGTAAAATAATCGTTTATAAGTAATTAACTTATAATGTGAACGTTTAGTTATAATTTAGTTATAAACTGGAATAGGTTAATAAAGAAATTTATAAAAAGGAAGTTTTTATAAATAAATAGATATGGAATTTATAAACGTTGTTTTATAAATTCGCAAACAACTTATTTTGATAAGTTAATTGTTATAACCTATTAATGGAGTTATATTCACGTTGTAAACAGTGAATAATCCTTTAAGTTAAAAAGAATAGAAATAATGGAATTTGTGAACATAGTATATTCACGTTTTTGAATAGTGAATAATACGTTAAAGAAAATGTTTTGGATTTGATGTTTTAAATAGAATTAAAACGATCTAAAGATGTTTTAAAATATGTTGAGATTCGAAACCATAGATTTCAACATTTATTGTTGAAATAGATGTTTCGAGAAATAAAAGGAAATAGTGGACTATAACACTGTTGTTATAGTAAATGATTTCCGAAAGGAAATGTTTTGTATAGTATTGGGATTTATATATATCTAATTTAATTTCGAATCCCCATACTAGTGATTTTGGGTTGTCGTAACGATGTTTTACGCAACATTTGTTTTGACCCAAATAAATATGTTAAAGAGAATGATTTCCTTAATAGGATGAAATATATACTTAATTCGATTTAAGTATATTGAATATTTTCTAAGTGTTGAAAATAAAAAGATTTGTGAATTACTTATTGAATAAGTATGGAATTGTTTTTCCAATATGAAGTGAATAACTAGAATTTATCTTTTTGAAGATAAATTGAAATGAAAAAATTGAAATCATATGCATGAATATTTTGAAATATAAATTCATTATGGAATTTATATGTGAAAGGGAATTTGTTTGAAAATAAATGTTGATTTATTTTAAAGTGTTGAAATTATATATCTTGCAAAGATATTTTGGAAAATAAATAATTTGGAAAATTATTTGGAATCTGGTGATGTATGCATATCCATTGATAGTTCAATAGCCGACTATCAGTATTTCCCTTTGAATGGGTATTTGATGTGATTTGTTTGAATTTGAATGCACACTTATTTTTGAATAAGCGCTCACTATTCGGGTTAACCGGGAAAGGACCATGGGGTCGTATAACCCATTCCGAATATGTGATACGTCGTTGTGAATTGCATTTGAAGATCGGTGTTGAAGACCGGATATTTGCAAGAGCGATAGGATGACCTATCGATTGTTTCTGCACCGAGTCGCGCCGGTATAGAAACTCCCTAAGTGATGGGAAATCCGATCAGGATTGTGAATATCCGGATTGCAAGGACTTCTTTGTAAGTGCCTTCGGTTTTGTTCGATCCCGGAACAGACTTGTATGGATTGTATGCCTGACATTACAATTTGAGATATAAAGCCGATTTCTTTCAAATATATTTCTGTTGGTGGCGGAGAATTTATTCTTTGCTTAACACCCTTCTTTGAGACGTACGAGCTCAAAGGTTATATAGTTGAAGTTATCAGCGATATATTCCCAATTTGGTAATGTGACATGCTGAGTGATGCTGAAATGATCATTGTGTTGATTATTGTGATAGGATCATTCATTTGATCGTCTATCTTAGTGATCATTGTGTTGATCATTTGTTGACCCAAAACATGGCTTTTGTATAAAGTATGTTTTTGTGGACGTGAATTCGTCGAGCCTCACATCCCGGAAATGGTCAAAACAGGAAAGATGCAGCAAGGTTATGAGGGGTAGCACCCTTTAGGATATGTGCATTTCCTTCTGGAAAAGGGTGGTATCATGGTATGGAGCCCAGATACTTACTCATGTTGAAAACACTTTATGATTGTGTGAATTGATTACGAGCGCTCGGTGATAAAGGTCCCAAAGGACCGGGGGATGGCATATTCGGTCAGTTGTTACTCAGTTAGGGGTAACCCGGCCTTGTGTTGGTAGAGATCCGGTTTGGTTCTCGGGGATGTCCATCCAGAGGCATTCTCATGTGGCAATGGGAAGTTCCTTGGCCTGACCATTTGTTGGAAATCCAATTCTCAATACGAAACTTGTACGGTATTAGTTGTAGAACCTGCTATTCACTTATGGTGGTCACCACTGTTTGGATAGTAGCTATAGTAGGCATACGATAATGGTCGTATGTTGGCTAAGATTTATATCTTTACTTTTGAAATGATTTTTCTCTACACTATGCACTAGTAATAATATCAAATGTTATTTTAAATGCGTATCAAGCATCTTTGACTATCATAAGGAGAAATCTCCTCCGATTCTGCGTTTGCATGTGTGTGTGTGCGGGAGGCCTTATGGTAGTCTCATTTTTAAAAGCATTGCGAATTGAATTTAAAAATATTTCTATATTTGTTTTAAAGATAAATAAACTGTTTTGAGTTCTCACACCAGTCACATGACTGACTTGGAGTTTATTGTTTTCCTTCCTAAACTCTGGGTGCCCACCAATTTCCACACGGGCAGTTAAGAGTTAGGTTTATCAGGATATTCTGGATATTCTGGAGTTGCTGGAGGCAAGCTGGATGGCATGGCGTATTACTAGTTTATATAGTATTTCTTTTTCCGCTGCACTGTTTGTTGTTGTATGTTGTTGTACACTCTGATGTGATGATATGATGTAATAAAATGTGATGTAATGTAATAACTGATATAGTTCTTTATTTAAAGATTATTCATTTATTATTATATGTTGTTCCGCTGTGAATTGTGAAATTCTGATGTTGTTCTGTTGTGTTCTGTTCCGTTCTATTTTTTTTTTCTCGTTTTCTTCTATTTAAAAAAAAATTCTTCTATCTTCTATTATCAAATTTTCTATTTTTCTATCTTCCTCTCTCTCTATTTTCTGTTTCTCTGTTATCTTCTTCTACTTCTCTCTTTTTCTTTTCTTAAAATTTTTGTTAAAACCCATAACATTCCGTGTTTCCGGCCTTCGATTTCTCGGCAGTCGATAAAGTGAGTATCGATGTTGAATTTTTGAAAGTCGAAAATTCTCGGGGCGTTACATATATAGTTGAAATGGAAATTAATATTCGAGACATTAATGATAATTAATTTTATAGGTTTAAAGTTTCAAATGTAAATAGTATATGGTTTAAAATATTTAAAACAAAACTATTTTAATATTATAATAATATAACATTTTGAAATAAGTGAAAATATATTAAATGATAAAAATAATAATGATTGATTTTAAATAGTTTATACGCAAATTAAAATTTATTTGGAAGTGTTATGACAAATATTGAAAAACAAGTCAAAATTTGGTGCGTCACGCAACAGTAGCTCGCGATTTCATGCCGAAAAATTCAAATGAGTATACGAAGTGGAATATAGCTCGGAAATTTTCGAAATAAGAATTTTACAGATCCTTATAACCATAATTTTTGAAATAAGAATTTAAGGAAAATCGCGTTTTTGCTGTTAAGTGAAAAAAGTTTAAAAATCTTAAAATGAGTATTTTTAAATGTTTAAAAAATATGAAATAAATTTGATAAATATGTTAATTTTTTTTAAAAGAGTTTTGAATTATAAATAGAAAAATATTGTAAAGGACAAACTTAAGGGATTTTTATCACCTAGGACAAACCACTAAATTTTTACTGCCAAAGACAAAATCGTTAAAATAATTTAAATAACCCTAACTGTCGCGCATTTTCTCCTATCTCACTCTTGTTCTTCTTCAATTCTTCATCGCTTCTTCTTTTTAGTTTTTAAATTATAATTTACTTTTTCATTCATCTTTATTTTGATGTGTGATTCCCTCATCTTATAAGGATTTTCAATCTCCTTTGTTTTAGTTCGATGCTATCGATTCTCGGCTTAGGTATGACTCTATTTTTTCTTCTTCTGCGTTTTCTTCTATTAGAGTTTTAATTTGGTTGATTCTAACATTGTTATTTTTCTTCTGATAATTGAAATTAGTTTGTTGTTGTGTTTTCTTGTCTCAAATTATATGGAAAATTCGGGAAGTAGTAGCAAGTTCATTCTTGTTCCTTTTACTCTACATGCTGCGACGTTTATAAATTTTGTTTTAAATCGACCATCTTTTTTCGTTGAATTATGATTATGTTGGATTCATGTTGATTTGGATTAATATTTGTAGCTATATTTAGTTCATTTTGGATCAGTGGTTATGTATCATTTTTAGTGTTTTTTAGTATCATTTTGACAATACTGAATTTTTGAATCATTTTACTTTTTTCCTTATGTATAGTTGATGATGTGTAGCAAACGATCAATGAGTTAAATTAGTGTTTTGTTAGTATCAAATATTTGTTGACGTATGTTTTTGTATCAGTTTTAATATAAATTTGAGCTTCAGATTTTAGGCATCCGTTTTTTTGTTAGTAGGCATCAGTTTTGTTAAAACTGTTTTATCTTCTTTTTGATTTCTTACTTTTATTTTCTTTTTCTTTTGCAATGGTGATAATAGCCTTCTTTATTTGTCTATCTTTGATGATAATACTTTCAGCACTCGGTTGTTCATCGACTGTTGTTTTTATGATTTGAAGAATGACATTTGTCGATATTGGTCTCAGTTAGCTTCTTCATCTATTAAAATTTCTTATGTGCTTGAGAATAAAGTTATAGTGATTGATGCCGATTCTGATCTTTAGAGTATTGTTTGTTTTCAATTGTATAAGCTTAGTGCATTCTTTCCTTTTACCGCTAAAATCAAGGGTTCTCAATTGGAAAATGTTGGGGGTGGTTCTACTTTAGTTCATCTAATCTTCTTTGTTATTCATCTTCCAGTGGATCTTTGTGTTCAAATATGTTGTTCATAGTAAAAGTTACTTGAAGGATATATTGAAGAGAGGTTCAAAATTATCCATTGATGATTTTATTGGTTTTTTTGGAGGAGCCATTGATTTTAGGGAAGTTTTGATGGCATATCAAATTCCTAAGGAATATGAATTAGTGTTTTTGAAGAATTGTTCTAGAAGAATTACTACTATTTGCTCTTCCTCTACTAATGGGTGTCTATTTAAAGTTCATGCTTCTTGTGATTCCGGGTAACTAAATAGGTTACTCATTAGAAGTTTGAATAGTGATCTTCATTCTCGTGGGGCTGGTCTTGGAAATTTGAATAATCCCCATCTTTCTAGCGCATTTGTAAAATCGTTGATTATTGATTAGATTCGTGATTGTCCTAATAAAAAGCCTAAATGTATAATAGATGATTTTAGAAGAGAATACAATCTTAAGCTGTCTTATACTTTTGTTTATTGTGGAAAAAAAACTTGCTTTGATGGAGTTGCATGGTACTGATGCGATGTCGTTCAATGATTTGAGTTGGTGTTTAGAAGCACTAAAGAAGTATAATCCAGGTAGTTCTGCTGATATAGAAGTTAATGCTTGTACTAATCAATTTGAAAGGGTATTTGTAAGTTTTGGTGCTTGTTTACTTGGTTTCAAGCATTGTGGACCTATTATATTTTTAGATGCTACTCATTTAAGGGGACAGCCAGGAGTTTTGATGGGTGCTACAGTAAAAAATTGGCAATCGGGGCATGTTTTTATTTTAATATGCTTTAATATATAGTATCAGAATTTTGTTATCTTTTTTTTGGAATCAGTATTTGGTTATCATTAACAGTTGGTAGGAATCAGTTTTTTGTTAATTATAGCATTTATCAGGTATCAGTTTTTAAGTTACATGTTGATTGAATTTTATTTTAATATTTGTGTAAACTGTTATATGCAGGTTTTTTCCCTTTAGCTATGGGTATAGTTTTTTTAAAATGTGGATGATTGAAAATAGTTTTTGAGTCATTTAAAACAAATGTTTCAAGAAGATTATGATTTGGTTTTTATGTCGGATCAACATCAAGGTTTAATTTTGGGGTTCATGAAGTTTATTCTTTAGCCATTCACAGTTATTGCTATCCTCATATGGATCAAACTTTACTTTCGGTAGTTAAGGCGAAGAATTCTAATATGTCTATTATTGATTTGTTCAAGATGAGTTCTAGAGATTCTAATTTGTATGAATTTGAAGAAGCACATTTTAAATATTGTGAACTTGGTGGTGCCGCTGTTGTGAATTTCTTGAAGGAAAAGTCTTTTGATAAATGGGCTGACTTGTTTTTTCCGGGTAAACGATATGATGAACATAGTTCAAATGTCGTTGAAAGTTTTAATAGTTGGATTTTGGATGAATGGTCTTTGTTATTATGCTTAGATGGAATTCGAATTAAGGTTATGGAACAAATGGCTAATAGGAGAAAGGAGTGTCGATTATGGAATACTACTCTTTGTCCTTCTTAAGAATCTCGTTTAAGTGAATTGATTGAAGAAGGATTTGGATGGGACGTATAATAGTCTTCAGAGTATGTTTTTGAAGTGAAATCGCCAAACTCTCATCGTGTTGATCTTAAAAAGCGGAATTGTAGTTGTAATCAATGGAAAGTAAAAGGATTTCCTTGTGCACATGCTATTAAGTGCATGAACAATTCAAAGTTGTCCGTTTATGATTTTGTTGAGTACTATTTTACTGTTAATGCTTATCGTTGTTCCTATAATAATTCCATTAATCCTTTTCCCAATTTTGATAAGCCAATTGTTGATGCAAGTGTTGAAGATGTTAAAGCCACCAAAGGAGAGAAGAGGTGCTAGCAGACCTTCTATAAAACGAAAATGAGGATTTTCATATTTTCAAAATAATCAAAATAGATGTGGTGTATGTAAGCAATATGGTCAGAACAAGCCTAATTGTCAAGCTTCTAAGAATATATAATTTGACTGTTAAGCTTGTAAGAAGATATTCTTGGTTTTTTGGCAATTTTATTTACATTTTTATACCATTGTATTGGTTTATCATATACTATATGTGACAGTGGCTTGATATTTTTATTTGAACTTTGTTATATGGTATCATTTTAATTTAGTATTCTTATTATTATTTTTGTAATATACATGTTGTGTTTGAAGTAATGTGCGATAATTTTTATATGTTGTTCAGTTTATTTATTTTTATTGGTTGCTTATTATCATTTTTTGGTTTTATAGTTTCTATTTCAGGTATGTAAAATATGTGGTATCAGTGGTTGTATGCTATTAGTATCAGTTGTAGATGTCATAGATTATAGTTTGGGTTTTTTTTGTTTTTAATCTGTTTCAGGTATAAAGAACAATGGGGTCATTCTTTGCATACTATTTGTATCATTTGTACATGATGGTTTCTTCCTACTTTTGAAATGACTGGAAGTATTTGTTTGGAAGTATTTGTTTGATGAGTTATGAAGTGCAAAACTTTACAAACAAATATAACCTTAAAAGTTAATATATAAGGACTAGTATGTTATGGTGAACAATTGTCAACTCTGTTTATACTGTAGAAGTGTAAAATTACTTGGTATGTTATTCTTGTCAGATTATTTCAAACAGCAACTTGGTATCAATTTTTATATGCATAGGTATCTGTTTTACTATAATTTGTGGTGAAAATAATGTATAAACTGAACAAATGTGAATTTTAGTCAAACAGTTACCAGTATGAGTTTGTACTAATTTCGTACCTCTTTTGATATGCATGACAGTTAGCTGGATAATTGATTTATAAAGCATCATAATATATCAAACAACTGGTCGGTATCATTTTTCATAAATATAGGTATCAGTTTTACTATATATAATGTTAAGAACAATTTATTAAATCTTGAAGCTTGAATTTTAATCATACAAGTACTAAAGATGAGTGCTGCATTATTATTTATTTTGCTTTTGTTATATATTACAGTAGGGTAAATTTAATTCGTAGTGGTTTATGATATATGTAACAGCTAATGGGTATCATTTTACATGAACATAGGTATTAGTTTTGCTGTAAAAAACATTTGAAATAAAGAATTAATAAAATAATCATGGATAAATTTCAATCATACATGCAACTGAAAATAACAGTAACAGTTGTTACACACAGCTGGTATCAGTTTCCTTTGTAAGTAAAAATATATGTAATATCATAACGAAACATTAAGTGTGATAGAAGTTAAACAAGACTACTTTTTACAATGTTTGATAGAAGTATGCATTGTTTACAGCAAATTGACATAGAACCAACAAGTGTTTGCATCAGCATTCAAAAAAGAATCTACTATCTAGTACTTTTAACACATTATCTCAAATTTATATTAAGGCAAATGAACATAACATCAGATTTTGCAAATGAATTTAGTTCTTTTGTTTACCTTATTCTTCTAAGCTTGACATGTACTTGGACAGACTCCAACAGTGCTCATCATCTGTCAGTATTGCATGCACAATCTTCACATTTGTGGACAATATTTGCACATTTTCTATTTTGATTGGTATTCCATTTTTTGTTGAGCGAAATGATGAATATCATTACATATTTTCCACAATCGGGCCTATTTGAACCTAAATATATTGTTAGTATCAGTTTGCATCAGTTGTATTATCAAGTTTATAATTAATACAAAACATTGAATTTCAGAGATAATAGAACAAGCATATAGTATGCTTTAAATTAAAATATTTAATAGTTTTAGTAACACACTTAGTATTATTTTCTGTATGGGTTTTTGTGTTTGTTGTTATCATTTTCAGATTTTTTTGGTAATATTTTGTTTTATTTTTTATTATGTAGGTATAAGTTTTGTTTCTATAGGTATCATTTTTGTTTCTATAGGTATTAGTTTTTTTCCTATAGGTATCAGTTTTGTTCCTATATGTATCTGTTTATTCCTGAATTAAATGTTTATTGAATTGAAAGATAATATTTTCAATATTTTTTGTATGAATCAAATTCAGTTAAATATAAAAGGCGTAAAAAATGTATAGAAGTATGTATGATATATTATAATGAGAAAAGACAAAAAAAATGAATAATGAGCTACTGTCAATTGATTATGACTACAAGTTTCAACTGTAATGTTAATTTTGTTCTCAGTAGATATCATTTTAACCAAAAAAACTTACGTGTCTTCTCCTTGCTGTGCACACTTGATTGTTGTATATCATCTGGTTTCACCTTCATGTCATGTATGTTTTTCTTTTTCCAGACGCCTTCAAGCATTTCTTCTATTTCTTTTCACTATTAATGACAAAACGATAAAAAGTTAGGTTATATTAACCTTTTTTAACTGTATTAAGTAATTTTTTTAGGAAACAAAAATCTCAAACCAATTTGATAGCTTCTTTTAAACTGGAATTGTTTCTTTCATTGGATCTTCTAGAGCGTCTAGAATCAACATGATGCCATTGCATTGTTGGGAATGTTAAAGTGAGTAGTAATGTCATGTGGTTTTCAAAATGCAAAGAAAAATAAATACTTTCTACAAATTTGTCCTATACAATTGATTCCAGCATAGGCAGGACCAGAATTTTTTAAGCGTCCTTTATATCACAAACAATTCCTTTCTATTGAATATGAAAATAAGTCACGATTTAATAAATGAAGCAATTATTATGTACTTGCATATAAAAGTTTTATTTACCGTCATTGCAGTGGTGAAAGCATAATTGTGTTCAATTAGTCCACGTTTAGAAATATACAATCGATAATCTGTAAAAAAAAATCAGGAAGTATAAGTTTTTTATATTTTTGAAGCAATATTAAATAAAAAATAGTATCACTAATATTAATATTGGCTGTGTATATTGATAAGTATAAAAATAACAAAGCATCGAGTCAATTCAAATATCTTGTGAGTATTAGATTTTGCATTTATTTGTTATATGTTTGTTGTACATGTATTGAAAATATTTTTCTAATATTGACTATTGTGATATTTTATGATCCAAGATCAAGGTATCATTTTTTCTTTTATTTTGGATCAATTTTGATGTAAATTACAATGAAAATAACTTAGAAATCAAACAAGCATCAATTTTAAACATATTGATATTAGGTATTGGCTTTTCTATTAATTTTGACTGATACAAGTATGCTTAAGGAAAAAAATTAAATTTATGTACCTGCCCATCTGTCTCATGTCCTTCCATTACATGTTTTAGTGCTTTTTTTGTCATGATACAACCTCCTTTGATTATGTCCTTATCTTCCCATGCCACTATACTATTTTAACAAAAAATATTTGTATGAGTTAGATAAATTTATTTTCATATTTAATATTAGTATAAATATTTGTATACTTACTTCTATGATGATGTCGTCAAAAAAAGAAAGTTTTGATTATATTTTGTTGTTCTGCATTGAGATAGATCAAACATTTGCAGTGTCCAAGCCCTATCTCTGAAAGCGTAGGCTCTATCACTGCAAGTGGCTTTGGATAGTTCTCTTCTGCACTTTTGTTTTCACCTGCTTCAGTTTTTTTAGGTTCTAGCTTATTTACAACTTTTTTGTTTCTTCCGGTAGTTAAAGCTGTCGCTTTGTTTTTTCACTTTTGTTCATGCTTTCAGCCTTTGAATACAAGAAGCTGACTTTCTTTGCATTGCTTTAAATTTTTGGCTACTTGATTTTGACACTTTTTTTTTTCTTTTTCTGCCTGCAGGTTCTACTAGTTTTTCTAAATCATATTGTTCAGTTTTTTTTGCTTCCAAACTCTTGTGTGTCGTATAGTTTGAAAGTTGGAGGAGTGAAGTCAAACACTGAAACATTGTAGGATACATTTTGGCTTTTGATATTAATATCCTCTTTAAGATGTTGAGCATTTTTGCTTCTTCTTGCTACACTTGACTTTCATTTTTCACTTCCTCTCTTTGATGCATTTCATCTGACGACCCGCCTTTCTACTCATAGAAAGATGTATCATCAATAAGAAAAGAAAGAGATAGAAATAGAAAAGATAGAAATAAAAAATAACAACATCAGAATCTCACAGCGGAAGCGGAACAAAATATAATACATCACATAACTATGACATAGTTTTACATATATCAGAGTTATATACCATCATACAAACAAGACAGCCATATATGCATTTGCTATCTCATACATCCCAAAATACAACATATATTAACTAACACAGCGGAACTAGATAGATAGATACGTCTGGACTCCTGCTCCAAGCTCCTCTAGAACTCAACAATCCAAAACCTATCACTTGGATACTCATAAAAATTTGAGTACCCAAGAGTTTATGAAAAACAAAAATAAACTCCGGGTCAGACATGGGCCTGGTATGAGTAAACGGTTAAAAGTTGTTTAACTTTGAAAACATTTGAAAATAAAGGCATCACGTAAGACTTCCCACACATAAACACAGGTAAGTTTTTACCTTACGTTAACCAAAACAATTTTATAGGAAAAACAGTGATATTATAATAGTGTCTAGGGTTTTCAAGTAAAATACAGAAATAGCTGAAATGCTTACATCTCACATTCCAACATAGTTGGGCACAATCAAAACGTACGACGCTTATTGGAGATTGGATTCCATATAATGGCAGGGCTACTTGGGTACTACCCGTCACAGTACGGGGCCTAGATCACCGTACCGAGGGTCACTCTCGACCCCCTATAGCACAAGGCCAGAACCATTCCTTACAGAATAGTTCCGAACAAGATAACCCTACGGTTGTAGCTAACAACCGCCCACACAGCCGAATAAAAAGGGACATCTAGACAGGGGTAATCTTGTCCAGCTTGGGTGCTACCCACCTAACCTTGCTGCACATCCCATGTTTTAGCCATTCCCGGTTGATGAGGCTTGAGGTTACGGTTACCTTTATAGAGCATATCTTTTAGAATGCTCATCGTCCACCTGACAATGTTCCGAAAGCATTCAATCCATACAAGTTCGTTCCGGGTTCGAATGAAATCGAAGGCATTATCTTGTTACACTCATTTTGGAATCACCCTCAGAGTTAACGATAATAACCTCTACATTCTGAAACACCATCTAGATCTTCACTAGAGATTTTCGACCTAACGTTTAATTTGGATCGACTTGGTTTTCGGATAATCATAACTGACACTAGATCGGTCTCATCGAAATCCAAATGCCATTTTAAAGGTCAAGTTGTTTAATAGTTTAAACAATTTAATTCAACACTTTGAATTCACATAGCATTTATCATAGATAAATCATACACAACCATCATAGATATATCAAAGCATATCATAGAGTATCACAGAATATCACCAAATAGATATCACAAAATCCAGATATTCTACTTATACAATCATCCATAAGCAAGCATCTTTAATCCTTATTATAATTAATTCAATTTTAATTAATTACTTGAGAATTAATTACTTAATCCTGTTTAATTAATCATAAATTAATTAACTATTCCATTTCAAACCGTTTAATTAATTAATTCTTAATCAATTTATTAAACCTTTATTACTTAATTAATTACCCTTTAATTATTAATTTATAACCTTAATTATAATTAATAAAACTTACTTACCCATTTAATAACCACTAATTACTTAATTAATCAATTATTAATTAGTAATTAAATTACTTAATTAGTTAACTACTAATCATACATTCATTAACTTTAAGTAGTTAATTAAAATTCTTAATTACAAAATTATTAAACACTTAATCATTAATTTACCAATCTATAATTACAATTATAAGTTAATCATTCTTAATTACTTTCCAAAACAATTGATTAATAATAATTATTCATCTTAATTAACATTTTAAAAATCTTCCTTAAACTTTGAAATCAATTTATTACTAACTAAGAAAACTTTAATGCTAATTAAATTTAATACTTAACTTAAGTTAACTACTTAATTAAAATACTAATTAAGATTTAAAAACATTCTTACATATTCACTTAGTTAATTAAAACTTGAAATAAATTCTTAACTTAAAATAGTCAAACATTAGTTACTTCATTAGTACTAAAATTTGTTTAACATCATTAACTTAAATTTTTTGGGCTTAGCCCTTTTGAAAAAAAACCCGAGAATACCCCCAGATTTACTCGAGTAATCACTCGAGTTTCCCACCATCTCTCCTGAGTCTATCTTCTCTTCCTCATGTACGTTCTTCTTCCTCTTTTTTTTTTATTTCCAGTTGAGTTTAAGTTTAAGTTTAAACTATAGTATTAGGTAAACATGCTCACATACTCGGTTTCTAACCCGAAGAGATCCACCATTTTACTCGAGTAACAACTCGAGTTGGTCACCACTATTTTACTCGAGTAACAACTCAAGTTGCTCACCATCCAACAACTCTGACACGTATCTACGCTGTGCATGGGAACGGCATCTCGCCGAAACTCTGGCGAACTTCACGACCTCCGGCAAGTCATGAATCACCCCTATATACGAAATCAAAACTCGATTCGACACCAAATTTTCCAAATCAAAATTAAGCATTTCGTTCGAAAACCTGTAACTCGAACACACCTGCAAGAACGTTTCGCCTCGGTCGCTCCAACCATCAAAGATGCTCCAACTCCGTCCACACCACATCAACCCCCTATACTACCATCCCCCAAGAGTTCGTGCAACTCGATGCATCAGAGGTGACGAAATCACCTCGTTTCCAGACAAGTCCAAAACTCGAACAAAAACCCTAATCTGGCCTCGACCCATCAATTCGTGCAATAGAAAAATTATTTGACAATTTTTCTGAAATCATCGATGATCAAACCTACTATGCGCAAAATTTTCAACATCCAATATTGGATCGATCCTCAGAAAATGGTTAAAAAGCATATTTTGTTCAAGTATGAACTGCTCGTAGAATACTAAACTAAAATTTACCATTTTTGTTTTAAAAATATTATTTTGTTGAGTGGATTCAAGTTATGAAATTGAATTAGCATTTTACAACAATTCAATTTAACAAAATATTACATGTTTCCCTGTAAAACAAGATTCCAGTGGTGATACCTCACCAACATGTTTTAAACAGCTTTTAAAATCTTGATTTAGGTTTAAACTTCTTGTTTGTTTGAAAACTCTAAGCTTAACAATGATTAAATGAGAATATTTTGAGTTTGAATAAATATTCAACTCTGTAACAATAAACAGAGATGTACAGTATATCCAATATTCATAGAAAACCTATATATAACACAACACTATACTAAAAAATAAAGCATATACAAAACTATATTATCAACGAATCACGTGTATAGTTTTTAAATTATACTTAAAATTTTAAAATCTATGTTTACTCACATGAAAATATTTCTGAACAGAGAGCACTTTTGTTTTGAAAACCTACAGTTTGGTTCTGCCTTTGAATCCTGTTGCTTACTTTGTTGAATTGAATTTGAGTTTTGTAAAATAATGATACTTCTTATTTTTCTTTCTGGTTTGCAATTTTATCACTGAACGAACTGGAACAAAAGGATATATATATATATATATATATATATATATAAAAGGGTTTTTATAAGGTGGGTGTCTTTTGGTACAAGCTCATTTCTTTGGACAGATTTTTTTTCTTCTGAATAAACTAGATTTTATTTTCTGAAATTGAAAGGATTTGTAAATATTTGAAATGAATTTGTTTTGGCTGAGATGATAGCATTTAATGTAATTGTTTCCTTCTAAGTTTACAAACTTATCCTCTTTGATTTTTGTATGAAGATATTTTGTTTTATTATCTCTTGCTTGCATAATTCATGTACATACATTTTGTCTGGTTTTATATTATACACTTGTGCTTCATTTAAAATTGTCATAGTTATTGGTATGTATTTATCTTACTTGCTTACACACAATAACTATTTAAATATGAAATATAATTCCTATTTTTTTCTATTTTAAGCTTAAGCTATCCAAACATTTAATTTATATCCTATATTTAATTTTATACTTATATTTAATATTGATATGATTTTATTTTATTTTAAACATTATCATCTATATTGCATTCATATATATATATATATATATATATATATATATATATACACACACACACACCAGATGTTAATAAGGTAGAACATTTTAATTTAATTAAATAAGATAAATTTTATTTTAAATATTTTTAAAAGATTTTATTTAAAATTTTCAAATCAAAGTTTCCTTTTCAAAATACATATATATAAATAAACGGCCAATATTCCAAAAGTCCAATCTTTTTTAAAATGATAATTTTCATTTTGTTTAATTGGATTAAATATTTATTAAAATAGTATTGCCAAAATCCCGGGTCGTTACATTCCTCCCTCTTTAAAATAATTTCATCCCCGAAATTTAAAACAAAAGATAATTCAAAAGCTTTTATATCAAGCATCCAAACATACATATCATTCATACATTAGCAAACAACCAAACAATTTATCCTAACAAACATCACTAGCTATCCGGACACAAATCCGGATAGGCTTTCCCAAAACTATCCATAGTTTCCCAGGTGCAATCTCTGGGATCCTCGCTTCACTGCACTTTGACGAGCTTCACTACCTTGCTCCTGAGTTGCCTCTCGTCTTGATCAACAATCCAAACTGGATTCCTGACCACAGTCAAGTTTGGGTCGACTTCCAAATCTTTCTGGACTACTGGTTCTACAACCAATGATGGATCATGAACAAATTTCCTTCGATGGGATACATGAAATACATTATGAATTCCGGACATCCGTTCTGGCAATTCAATTCTATAAGCTACAGTACCAATTCTTTCCAATACCCGAAATGGACCAATATATCTCGGGGCAAGTTTTCCCGTCTTTCCAAATCTAATAGCTCCTTTGATCGGGGAAATTTAGACAAAGACAAAATCTCCGATCTCAAATTCCAATTGTCTTTGCCTTTTATCTGTGTACTTCTTTTGACGGTCCTGAGCAGCTTTAATCCTCTTCATGATAAGCTCAACTTTCACAGAAGCTTCACGAATTAGATCGGGTCCAAGCACATGACGATCTCTCGACTCTATCCAACAGGATGAGGATCTACACTGTCTTCCATACAAAGCTTCATAGGGAGCCATCTTAATACTCGCCTGGTAACTGTTGTTATAGGAGAATTCTACCAGATGAAGATGGTCTTCCCACGATCCACCAAAATCCAAAACATAAGCTTGCAGCATGTCCTCTAGAATCCGGTTTAACCTCTTCGTCTGTCCGTCTGTCTGAGGATGATAGGCTGTACTCAATCTCAAACTCGTTCCCATAGCTAATTGCAGAGCCTCCCAGAATTTGCTGGTGAAAATAGGATCACGATCACTTACTATGCTGACAGGAACACCATGCAATCTAACTATCTCCCTCAACAAAATCTCTACCAGAGAAACTGCAGTACGAGTTACCTTAATGTGTATAAAATGGGCGCTTTTAGTTAAATGGTCCATAATAACTCATATTCCTTCGTTTCCTTTCTTGGTTCTAGGCAAACCGTCGATGAAATCCATAGAAATCATCTCCCATTTCCATTCTGGAACTTCCAAAGGCTGCAACAAACCTGCTTACTTCTGTTGATCTCCTTTAACCTGCTGACAGATAGCACAACTATTAACGAAAGCAGCTACATCCCTCTTCATGCTCGGCCACTAGAAAAATTTTCTCATATCTTTATACATCTTAGATATTCCTGGGTTCATATTCAATTTGGAGCGATGACACTCGGTTAAGAATTCTTGCCTCAATCCATCTATATTAGGTACACACAAACGACCATTAATCCTCAAAGCACTTTGATCGTCCACCTTGAAATCTGAATATCGAACATCCTTGGTTCCAAGAATCAGTTCTTCAAAAGATCTATTCTCCATTTGCTTACTTATGATTCTTTCCTAGAGGGATGGAAGAAATTCCAAAAGAGACAGAACTGCATTCCCGCTAAGAGCATCTGCTACAACATTTGCCTTTCCCGGGGTATACAGGATATCCAAATCATATGATGCCAGAAACTCGACCCATCGCTACTGCCTCAGATTAAGATCCTTTTGAGAGAAAAGATATTTCAACGGTTTGTGATCGTGAATAACTCGAACTTCTCTCCCAAAAGATAGCGCCTCCAGATCTTCAAAGTAAAAACAATGGCTAACAACTCAAGATCGTGCGTAGCGTAGTTCCTTTCATGTGGCTTCAATTGGTGACTCGCATACACAATTACTCTACCATTCTGCATCAGAACTGCTCCAGTCCAACTATACAAGCATCTGTATAAACCTCAAATTTGCTCTTTCCATCTGGAATTGCTAGCACAGGCGCACTGGTTAGCCTCGTCTTCAACTCCTGGAAAGCTTCTTCACACTGGGGTGTCCATTTGAACTTAGCTCCTTTCTTTGTTAACTTAGTTAGATGCGAAGAAATCTTGGAATAATCCTTGACAAACTTTCTGTAGTAGCCAGCTAATCCCAGAATACTACGAACTTCAGTCAGTGTCTTCGGCTGCTTTCATTCCAGAATAGTCTCAACCTTCGCTGGATCTATAGAGATACCTTCTCCAAAAATAATGTGCGCCAAAAATTTGACTTCTGATTTCCAAAAGTGGCACTTAAAGAACTTCGCCTTCAAAACATGCCTCCTCGGTGTCTCTAACACTATTTTCAAATGCTGCTTGTGCTCTTCTTCAGACTTAGAATAGACCAGAATATCATCTATGAACACCTGAACGAACTTATTCAGTACATCCCGAAAGACTCGATTCATCAGATCGATAAAGTAAGCAGGAGCGTTGGTTAACCCGAAAGGCATAACCAACCACTCATAGAAACAATTTGGTCCCCTAAATGCAGTTAAAGGGATACTATTCTCAGCTACCCTTAACTGGTGGAAACCTGAAGCTAAATCCAGTTGAGAAAAGACAGAAGCTCCATGCAGCTGGTCAAAAAAATCATCAATACGAGGAAGAGGATATTTATTACGGATAGTCACTTTGTTCAGTTCTCTATAGTCAACACAGAACCTTAGCGATCCATCCGACTTGGTAACAAACACCGCAGCAGAACCCCAACAAGAAAAACTGGGCCTAATCAATCCCTTCTCCAAAAGATCCTGAGTCTGCATAACTAACTCCTCTCTCTCTCTAGGAGCCATCCTCCTACTAGGCTGAATCACTGGTACTGCTCCTGGAATCAAATCAATGCGAAACTCTATCTCTTGATGCGGAGGCAAACAGTTGACTTCCTCGAATACATCAGGGAAATCTTAGACCACATCGATATCTTCAACCTTCTCTTGAGAAGTCTCAACTCCATGTAAAAGACAACTCAAGTGAATTCCAGAATTATCACACGTCACTCTAGCAATTCTACCCAGATCGGTTTCCAACGAAACAGTTCTCTCATCACAATTCAGAACAGCCTTATACTTATCGATCCAATCCATCCCCAGTATAAGGTCAAACCCCTTAAAATTCAAAACATAAGGGTCACAAGAAAAACTATGGGACATATAGGAAATTCTCAAGTCCTTACAGATCATATCTAATTTAGTTACCCCTCCTATAGGATTTGATACGAAGATGGGACAGTCTACAGTACTAGGGTTAAGAAAGAACTTCTCTACAGATTCCAGAGAAATAAAACTCAAAGGAGCACTCGAATCAAACAAAACTTTAATATACTTTCCATCTAAAAGTAATGTACCTTCCAATACTCCCTTGCCTTTAGACGAAGTAGATGGTGCACTGTCCAAAGCAAATACCTTATTCTGCTGAGTTTTGTAAAGAAGCGGGCAATCTTTGATCATATAACCTGGTTGGTGGCAATTGAAGCATAGAGATCTCTGAACCAAAGCCGAACCTGGTCCACTCTGATGCGACTGCTGCTGCTGTTGCTGAAATCCTTTCCTGGGGCAACTTATTCGCCAAGTGACCTTCTTGTTGACATATATAGCACTTGCGAGGTCCGTTGTTGCTTCCAGTCTTCTTCTTCTGCTGCTTCGCCCAATTTGGGATTGAACTTCCTCTTATTTGGATTAGCAAAATTCCCTTCCCGATGTTGCTACTAGTGCCACAGATCTCTTGTTCATCAAATCCTCATATCTCAGAGCGAAATCAATTAACTGAACAAAAGATCCTTTCAAACGCGCCGTCATCTTTTCATGAAATTATGGCCTCAATCCTTGCATAAACATTTCGTTCTTTTTTAGCAGAGTATCAATGAGTGCTAGTCTGTAGCAAGAAAGTTCATTGAATTTTGTCTCATACTCCGCTATAGTCATGCTTCCCTGCTTCAAATTCAAAAAATCCCTACACAGACGAGTTTTCCCTGCTGTTGGCATGAATTTCTCCTGAAACAACTCCTTAAATCTTTCCCAATAAATGTCGTCCTCAGAAATGTTTGCTATCGCTGCATCCCACCAGGCTGCAACACCTTCCTACAATTGCCATGAAGCCATTTCCCTTTTCCGCTCATCAGACAACTTGATACTCTTAAAGATGCGCTCACAAGAGCGTAGCCAAGCTTGGACCTCAATTATAGTCTTTGTCCCTTTAAATGGTTTACCTCCAAGGTTGATGAAGTCCTTGCATAAAGCAGCAAAACTAACCTAAGGCGGTACTGGATCTACAGCCTCACTAGCAGTTTGACTTCGTCCATTATCGGCCGAGGAACTACCCCTACCTTTGCCTCTTCTTCCAGAGCTCATGTTGGCCACCTGGACAGGTAACTCAACAAATTTAGAGAGGTTTATAGTTATATAAAAATACAAATACACACTCTCAAGATAGATACTATTCCAAAGCCTAGGTATTATCTCAACTTATGCTCTGATACCAACTGTGATGGCCCGCCTTTCTACTCACAGAAAGACGTATCATCAATAAGAAAAGAAAGAGATAGAAATAAAAAAGATAGAAAGAAAGAATAACAACATCAAAATCTCACAACGAAAACGGAACAAAATATAATACATCACATAACTATTACATAGTTTTACATATATCAGAGTTATATACCATCATACAAACAAGACAGTCATATATGCATCTGCCATCTCATACATCCCAAAATACAACATACATTAACTAACACAGCGGAACTAGATAGATAGATACGTCTGGACTCCTGCTCCAAGCTCCTCCAGAACTCAACAATCCAAAACCTATCGCTTGGCTACTAATAAAAATTTGAGTACCCAAGAGTTTATGAAAAAAGGAAATAAACTCCGGGTCAGACATGGGCCTGGTATGAGTAAACGGTTTAAAGTTGTTTAACTTTGAAAACATTTGAAAATAAAGGTATCACGTAAGACTTCCCACACATAAACACGGGTAAGTTTTTACCTTACGCTAACCAAAACAATTTTGTAGGAAATCCAGTGATATTATAATAGTGTCTAGGGTTTTCAAGTAAAATACAAAAATAGCTGAAATGCTTACATCTCACATTCCAACATAGTTGGGCATAATCAAAACATACGGACTTATTGAAGATTGGATTCCATACAATGGCAGGGCTACTGGGGTACCGCCCGTCAAAGTACCGGGCCTAGATCACCGTACCAAGGATCACTCCCGACCCCCTACAACACAAGGCTGGAACCATTCCTTACTGAACAGTTCCAAACAAGATAAGCCCGCGGTTGTAGCTAGAAACCGCCCACACAGCCAAATAAAAAGGGATATCTAGATAGGGGTATATCTCGTCCTGCGTGGGTGCTACCCACCTAACCTTGTTGCACATCCCCTGTTTTAGCCATTCCCGGTTGATGAGGCTTGAGGTTACGATTACCTTTATAGAACAAATCTCTTAGAATGCTCATCGTCCACCTGACGATGTTCTGAAAGCATTCAATCCACACAAGTTCGTTTCGTGTTCGAACAAACCGAAGGCATTATCTCGTTACACTTATTTTGGAATCACCCTCAGAGTTAACAACAATAACCCTTGCATTCTGAAACACCTTCTCGATCTTCGCTTGAGATTTATGACCTAACGTTTAATTTGGATCGACGTGGTTTTCAGATAATCATAACTGACACCCGATCCCGGTTGTAACGACCCAGTATTTTCAACCCTTCGCATCCGCACATGTCGGACTTGAATTGTTCAAAATACTGCGTTGTAAAATAAATTTGGCAATACTCAGAATATGTAGTAAATAAATCACAGAATCACATACATATATCAGAACTCACAGCGGAAATAAAATATACAGTGGTTCATGAAGCCACTATAAAACTTTAACCAAATAGAATTTACATAGTTTAGAATCTGCAATACAGCTGTAGACATAAATAGAAACAGAGTCTTCCAATTTGATTGATTGCAAATAAGATAAAGACTGAAAGGCTTCCGGCAGTATGAATGATCTACGGGATGACATAACTCCGGAGAGAAACTGAAACTGCAGCTCAGGCTGACCCGAGCGTAAAAATAAAACATAACACTCGAGTCAGGACATACATACTTATATAATGTAAGCTAATTCAAGTGTACTGTAATATAGAGCAAGTAACTTAAAGGATGCTTGGGACCGCCCATCCTCTAAGGATCCGTCAAACTATTTACTATGTAGTATATTGCGCTATTATACTAGTGTCTATTTATAAAATAAACTTACTTTTAAGTAGCGTTAAGGCTTTACATTTTCCACCTTAACACGTAATAGTCCCAGTAGTCCATCCAATATCATAGCTCCTCCTGATCGGGAAGCAACTAGAGGATACCACACGGGCTACGGGAGAAATCTAAACTCGTACAAGGCGCGGTATGGTAGGTGACACGGCACAACTAGGCAATGCCAGGGTAGATATACCAATTACGCATCCGGGCCGATGGTAACGCGAAGCCGCAGCAACCGCCCACCTCGAAACAACTCCCCAAATCAAAATAGAAGTGGCCACTGAATCAATCCAAAGTCATAGTATAATATCGAAGAGGAGTGTCCGATCAGAGGAATGACCTCATTAACCCGTCGATCGCTCCTGTTTTAGCCACCTTATGCCAACTCACGGGAGTCGGGTCCACGTATTTACCTTACAGGAAACGTCGCCACCAACCTACTTCATTCTGGAATCTCCACCGCGTACACGGTTAGTCAAAGTGGTTTTCGGTATCGACAGAGAGTATGTCCATATCCGATCCCGGTCTCTTTGCCAACCCATCGTTATTATAACACCGTGGTCTTTTAAAACAGTTTATACTTTAAAACCAAAATAAACATTTCTATTTCAAACTATAAACACGATATCATTCAAAACCCAAAACAATATGATACCGTTATATTCAAGTATAATTCTTTTCCAAAAACCATACTGCTTAAAATTTATAATATCTGGAAACCAAATATTTAAATTATATCTTCAAAACATAATATTTTGGAAATTTTACTTTAAAACCATAACTCCCAAACACAATGGTTTGGACATTCAACGGTATATAGAATAAATGGTTTAACTTTATGGTTACTTTGTAAAGAAGATAATTTACATAGCTTTACAAATATATTTCTTTATTTTAAACCATAATTTAAATATCACTTCATGTTCCCAAGACCATTTCAATTCCTATATATATATCCAATTGGAGTATTAATATTCAAAACTAAGGTTGGATATTTTTTCTTTCAACAAATTAGTGTTTATTATTTCGTCTTGAATATTCCCATAAATTCCATAGATAAAACTCCAAAATTATGCCATTAAATAATTTCAAAATTTACTTAACACTAGAATGTTCATCTTAAATTTATTAAGAAAAATCCAGTTATAAATCTCATATCTTAAAGGTCTCCAAAACTTAAACATAAATATAATTTATCAAATTCCTTAAATTTCAAAACAATCAAATTCCAGATTCTATAGCACTTAGGAAATGCTACCTAAAGTTACGGGTAAAACTAGTCCAATTTCAAAAGACAGCATTTAAATGCTTTAGTAGATTGTTTAACTTAATAAATATTTCCAAATATAACTTATATATATATTTCTTAACTGAAATCTTATCCTTTCAAAAATCCAGAATTTCCAAAATAAGTTATATTCCAAAATTTTATTCAAATATTTATTTATTTATTTATTAACATTTATAACTCATTCAAAATCAATATAAAATCCTTTAAAGATATTAAATCAAATATTTAACTTCCAAAATAATTTTAAATATTTCAGAAAATATCATAAGGACCACGGGCCTGTATATAGTTTTCTAGCCTAGGTCAAGTGATACGGATTTATATCATTTCAATCCGTAATTTACAAACCCCGGGTTCTATCATTTCAAACCCGCAATCCCAAGTTAACAGTTAAACAGTTAACATAATAATAGCACAGTAATCATCATTTAGGCCTATCATTTCAGCCCACAACAATCTAAATTTAACAGGGAACTTGCAGTGGTGATTTAAGCAGTAAATAAACAATAATATAATATAACTGCAGAAATAATACAACAGATAATAACTGATGAGGTGTCAATTTAAATGGGATTCATCATTCTACGTTATACTACAGACAGATAATATTTAAATAAAATTTTTACACATACACTTGCGATAATTCACAAAATATATGTACATATGTCTGGTGAGAAATACTCACCTTAAACGCTGCAGTGGATCTAAATCAAACACGGTATCTACTTCGGAAAAAAAAACGGAAAGCACGATCAAACTTCGGCGGATGCAAAGCCTTGACTTAAATCTATAAGATCCAAATACCAAGTATGTGAATTTAAAAATTACGGTCAAAGCAAAATTTCAGAACAACTGGAACGAATAGAATAAAAGAAATTTAGTTCAACTTGCTCGACTACTACAACCCGCTAACCGTCTCAACATATCCTAGGCCCATACTTCAACCGTACGCATGCATAAAATAAATTGAATAAAAAGATGTTATGCACCCAAACAAAACAAATACATGTTTAGACATTATTAAATTATTTCTCACATTTTTAATCATATTTATCATGATCAATTATTTTCATTCTCATATATATTTATTTAAATAAAATGACAATATTGGCAACAAACACAATACTGTTCAAATTATTCGATTTAATCAAATGTAGCCACTAACTACATTCGAATTCATTAAATAATACTTTATTTCACATACATGTTCATCATGTTTAGGCAAATTATTTCTTCTTTTACTTTTATTATTAAACATTAAAAGGTGATTATTGGTATACATCACCAATATCCTTTTATTAACCATAATAAATAAAATCCATTGATATTTATCCACCCAAATTCTCAAATAAGTAGTTAAATTTATTTTTAACCATCTTAAATTTATTTCAACCATTAAAAATTGAAATAAATGTCATTTTATTATATTCACCCAAGATTTATTCATACAATATTGTTTATTTGAATTAAACAACATTTCATATCATTTTCTCCTTATCAATTTATCTTCTCCATTATTAAATTGTAATTCGTTTTTTTTCTATGCCTTCCTCTTCAAACTGCACTTATCCAAATCCACAATACCACTAACTACATCATAACTACACTAATTCCATAGTCTAGCTTCCTACAATCAATTTATATCATTTCTTCCAGCCTACTACTAACAAAGTTCTATATGTATTTATAAATGGCACGGCATGATGGGGAAGTAGCCGAGCAAGGAAATCAGAGAACACAAGAAGGAGGAAGGAAAATTGGAAGAAGCAAAGAAATAAACAATGCAAATTATTTACCTGATAGAAGCTTGTACCAGAGAGGGACAAACAAGGAGATATGAAAACTTATGTGAATGAGGCAAAGTATTTATAGATAAACTTGCGAAATAAAAAGGGGAGATAAATAGGCAGGTTTGAAAACGTAAGAAATAAATGCAAGCGTTGATTTTTGAGTGCATGCGTTTAGGCAAGAGATTTATTTCCAGTTCTTCTTGTTTGAACGCTACACGAAAATTGTGATAAATGCATGCGTTGATTTCTCTTTCCAGTTTTATGTTTGAACGATATCACTCTTTTGGATTATTTTTTTTTTTTTTAGATAGCTTGCGTGATTTATACCAGTTATAATCTAAATTTAAAGCATGCGTTACTGCAAATTTGAACAGATTTGATTGAGGAAGCAAAACTTGAGCTCTTGCGTGATTTATGGTAAGCAATGAAAAAGCTTTTAACTGAAAAGGCAAAAGTAATAAATGCTTACATAAATATTTACTTGATCAATGGTTCGAAAAATTTATTTATTGCAAAACAAACGCAGTGGAAACAGAGAGATATAATGGGTATGCGAAAATTTGCAAAGATAGGCAAGATTAAATTTTGAATGCATTTAATTTAGGTGAGAGGAAAAATGGCAATTGGAAGAGTTGATATTTTTGTGGATAAGGCTGCGTGAATAAATGAATACAGTGACATGCTCAAGAAACAAATGGTAAGAGGCAAATGTCAAAATGTTAAAAGAATAAAATTTTGTGTCACGCGCAAAGGAAGGCAAATTTGATTTCCATATTCTTCTAATCAATTAATTCCCCTTTAATTGCCTTTAATTGATTTCAATTGATTACCTTATCCCTTTTAATTACCCTCCTTAATTGATTTCAATTAATTACCATATTACCAATTAATTATCCTCCTTTAATTACATACTCAAATTTGGTTACTAACTTAATTAGTTAATTAACCCTTTTTGTTAATTATCAATCCTGCGACGTCTCACATTAATCCGTCCGCTTTGTAGGCACTGGTAGCCGGACTGGTTACACGGGCAGATTTCTCCTACAAAATGGGGATTAACCTCGTGTCCTCATGCCATTAACCAAAAGAATTAACTTATTTATCTTTCATCAATTTTATTAATTTGCATTAATTATTCAATAAATTAATTCTGGTCAACTACTGAAATTTTACAATTAATTTCTCTATTAATTGTCATAAATTTCTTTTTGAAATATCTATTAATTGTCATTAACTCCATTTTAAAATATCCGTATGTGCCTTTATTCAAGTTTTGAATTGCTAACTAGGAATAAGGTAGATTTATCAAATAAATTGATTGTAAGTTTCATTGTTTTAAATTGCTTAACAATGTTCACTGCTAACATAATTAATATGTCAAAATTGAGAATATTCCACCAACATGATTTGCATGTCATAACCTACCAAATTAACATAATTAATTAACTACTTTAATATGTTACAAATTTTCTCCTTTTCATTATTTTTAGGGAATGGGTATAACAACAGATATTATGATAATATCCAAAACATTTAGTTACCACTCACTTCATTATACATTATAAAAATTTCCTTTTTTTTTTCTTCTTAAATTTAGTTATAAAAATCATATTAAATTAACGAGTTTAATTCTCTAAATTAAATATTTAAACAATATTGGTAAACACAATTTATATAAATTATATTTCTAAAAACAAAAAAAATAAAAGAAATAAATAGCTAAAAACTAGGGCTGTTACACTCTCCCCCACTTAAGAACTTTTCGTCCTCGAAAAGGAACAAAAGAAAAGAAACAAAGGAAGATAAGCTAGATAAACAAGAACTTTAAACGAATAGTTCCGGATTTGAAGCACGAAGAAGATCTTCTAGAATCGGTTTTACTCTTTTCAGTTCGACCGTCGGTCTATGGGTGGTAAGCGGTGCTCAGGCCCCGATGAGTAACAAAGATTTTTAAAGATTATAGAAAAGATTTCTAAATAGACTGGTATAAGCAATAGCCTCCTCATTCTGTAGCAGATAGGGAAACCAAGGACACTTAAAGATAGTTTGAAAACAAATAAGATAATAAATTTGCAATCATAATGCTTTGAAATCATTAAATTTATAAATTTGGAAATCATGCTACTAAAATCATAATACCTTTAAAATAATCTTCATTTATACCTTTTAAATTCAATGCCAAACAATATTCATTTCAAGGTTGAAATATTCCTAAGTTCATTTATAAAAAAAAAATTTCCAAAACATTTTATTTTTAGAAACAGCAGCACTCATAATATGCTATAGTAGATATAATAGTATTCCTAATCAGTTTATTATGTACTTAACTCTGAATTTTAACAAATAACCTAACACTTTATTAAAAATACTTATCTTATAAATAAGATATTCCTTCAATAAGTTACCCTTGAATTTCCATTTGAAAACCAATTCTCAATTATCAAAATTTAGTGATATTAGAATACGTCTTAACTATTTATTTAGACATCAATTAAACTATGATTTGAAGATATATAATCCTTACTCCAAAAATATCCCTTTCAAATATATTTTCCTTATTCAAAGATACCATGTTTATTACACAAACATATTCATTTCAGGAAATAACCTTTTATTAAAATCTCTTGGTTAGATTTACGGCTCCATATTAAATTAATTTGATTATTAAGACATTTGAATAAAATTCCTTAAATTCCTTTTCTTTATTTATCCCCATTAATCTTTTATAACTAAAATTTAAGTGTATAATATTTATTATAACCACTCAAATTTTATTCATAAAATCCTTTTATATTGTATATTATCCAATTACATGTTAACTTTTGAAAATCAAGGTAAGTTATATTAAATGAAATTGGGTGTTATACAAATAAAACTTTCAATTTAATTATCTCCAATTGGAACCTTTTTATTCAAATTTTTGTTATTATATTTATTTTCCTTCCTCAAGATAAACTTTAAGAATTAAATTCCTGATTCCCTTCAAACCATTTAGAGATAACTAAATATATATACCTAATATGTCAAATCAAATTTAAATTATATATCTATATATATTAAGTCATACTTTAGAAATTCAAATCAATTAAAATCTCAAGGAAACACTGTAGCCAGACTACAGAATGGTCTTTTCACTTCGAAACTCGAAAATGAATGTCGATGATGCTGCAGTCATCACCGAAATTATTTTCCAGCGACAAAGAGAAAAGCACTAATTTTAAAATTTCTTTGGAAACAAATTTCTATACAAAAATACTTATTACATCCTTTTAAAATTTAAACACAAGGTTTGAAATCATCAGAAATTTAATTCTCAAGTTTTAGTTTTAAATTCATTTCTGTTTCCAAATTAATTTATAACCATTGTTTTATATTCACTTATTTATTAGACAAACACATGGCTTACAACACCATAAATAAAATCAAAACTATTATCTCTTGACAACTAGTTAAATTAATTATAAAATTTTGAAAATTATACTCATATATATAATATTAGATTTTAATTTCAAATATAGGAATAAACTTCTCAAACCAGGATAGAGACTCAAATTTGATGAACTCAAATCAAATAGAATTCAAGATAAATTGAAATCAGAAGATCAGAATAAGGAAACTGGGTAAGTCTATATAAGTCGCGGACAACCTTGACCTAGTCATCCGTGACTTAAAGAGCCATATCGATGTGGTTGGGGTAAATCTACATTTGATCCGAAGAGATAGAATTTGGAATAACCAAAGATACTAGCATATAAACCGAGGATAAATATAAATCTCCGGTGAATCAATGCTAATGGTAAAGGAGTTTCACCCCTTTATTAGAATAATGGCGAGACCGCCAATTTACAATAAAGATCATCCGAAGTGGAGTTATGAGATACTCCAGAATCTAAAGCAGATGAAAAAGTGAGGGATACGAATGAGCTTTGGAACCGTAGGGAATGTTCCAAAATTCGAAAAGAGAGTGGTTCAATCTCGAATGAACGTGATTCTGTAAATCAAATTTACCATACATTCTAAGTTTTGCCTAGAACCTGGCTCTGATACCAAATGTAACGACCCAGTATTTTCAACCCTTCGCATCCGCACATGTCGGACTTGAATTGTTCAAAATACTGCGTTGTAAAATAAATTTGGCAATACTCAGAATATGTAGTAAATAAATCACAGAATCACATACATATATCAGAACTCACAGCGGAAATAAAATATACAGTGGTTCATGAAGCCACTATAAAACTTTAACCAAATAGAATTTACATAGTTTAGAATCTGCAATACAGCTGTAGACATAAATAGAAACAGAGTCTTCCAATTTGATTGATTGCAAATAAGATAAAGACTGAAAGGCTTCCGGCAGTATGAATGATCTACGGGATGACATAACTCCGGAGAGAAACTGAAACTGCAGCTCAGGCTGACCCGAGCGTAAAAATAAAACATAACACTCGAGTCAGGACATACATACTTATATAATGTAAGCTAATTCAAGTGTACTGTAATATAGAGCAAGTAACTTAAAGGATGCTTGGGACCGCCCATCCTCTAAGGATCCGTCAAACTATTTACTATGTAGTATATTGCGCTATTATACTAGTGTCTATTTATAAAATAAACTTACTTTTAAGTAGCGTTAAGGCTTTACATTTTCCACCTTAACACGTAATAGTCCCAGTAGTCCATCCAATATCATAGCTCCTCCTGATCGGGAAGCAACTAGAGGATACCACACGGGCTACGGGAGAAATCTAAACTCGTACAAGGCGCGGTATGGTAGGTGACACGGCACAACTAGGCAATGCCAGGGTAGATATACCAATTACGCATCCGGGCCGATGGTAACGCGAAGTCGCA